>OY812999.1:45146853-46388103 GCA_963681545.1 Germaria angustata
CATAATGATTCTTTCATTCAGGATACACAAGACTATAGTCTTCTATTCAAATTGCAGATTTATAATGATTCTTTCATTCAGATCATATTTTTTTACAAGACTATAGTCTTTTACTCAAATTGCAGATTCATAATGATTCTTTCATCCAGGATACACAAGACTATAGTCTTTTATTCAAGTTGTAGAATCATAATGATTCTTTCATCCAGGATACACAAGACTATAGTCTTTTATTCAAGTTGTAGAATCATAATGATTCTTTCATTCAGGATACACAAGACTATAGTCTTCTATTCAAATTGCAGATTTATAATGATTCTTTCATTCAGATCATATTTTTTTACTCAAATTGCAGATTTGTAATGCTTCTTTCATCCAGGATACACAAGACTATAGTCTTTTATTCAAGTTGTAGAATCATAATGATTCTTTCATCCAGGATACACAAGACTATAGTCTTCTATTCAAATTGCAGATTTATAATGATTCTTTCATTCAGATCATATTTTTTTACAAGACTATAGTCTTTTACTCAAATTGCAGATTCATAATGATTCTTTCATCCAGGATACACAAGACTATAGTCTTTTATTCAAGTTGTAGAATCATAATGATTCTTTCATCCAGGATACACAAGACTATAGTCTTTTATTCAAGTTGTAGAATCATAATGATTCTTTCATTCAGGATACACAAGACTATAGTCTTCTATTCAAATTGCAGATTTATAATGATTCTTTCATTCAGATCATATTTTTTTACTCAAATTGCAGATTTGTAATGCTTCTTTCATTCAGGATACATAAGACTATAGTCTTTTACTCAAATTGCAGATTCATAATGATTCTTTTATTCAGGATACATAAGACTATAGTTTTTTATTCAAGTTGTAGAATCATAATGATTCTTTCATTCAGATCTTATTTTTTAGCAAGACTATAGTCTTTTAATCAAATTGCAGATTCATAATGATTCTTTTATTCAGGATACATAAGACTATAGTTTTTTATTCAAGTTGTAGAATCATAATGATTCTTTCATTCAGATCTTATTTTTTAGCAAGACTATAGTCTTTTAATCAAATTGCAGATTCATAATGATTCTTTTATTCAGGATACATAAGACTATAGTTTTTTATTCAAGTTGTAGAATCACAATGATTCTTTCATTCAGATCTTATTTTTTAGCAAGACTATAGTCTTTTAATCAAATTGCAGATTCATAATGATTCTTTTATTCAGGATACATAAGACTATAGTTTTTTATTCAAGTTGTAGAATCATAATGATTCTTTCATTCAGGATACACAAGACTATAGTCTTCTATTCAAATTGCAGATTTATAATGATTCTTTCATTCAGATCATATTTTTTTACAAGACTATAGTCTTTTACTCAAATTGCAGATTCATAATGATTCTTTCATCCAGGATACACAAGACTATAGTCTTTTATTCAAGTTGTAGAATCATAATGATTCTTTCATTCAGGATACACAAGACTATAGTCTTCTATTCAAATTGCAGATTTATAATGATTCTTTCATTCAGATCATATTTTTTTACAAGACTATAGTCTTTTACTCAAATTGCAGATTCATAATGATTCTTTCATCCAGGATACACAAGACTTTAGTCTTTTATTCAAGTTGTAGAATCATAATGATTCTTTCATCCAGGATACACAAGACTATAGTCTTCTATTCAAATTGCAGATTTATAATGATTCTTTCATTCAGATCATATTTTTTTACAAGACTATAGTCTTTTACTCAAATTGCAGATTCATAATGATTCTTTCATCCAGGATACACAAGACTATAGTCTTTTATTCAAGTTGTAGAATCATAATGATTCTTTCATCCAGGATACACAAGACTATAGTCTTTTATTCAAGTTGTAGAATCATAATGATTCTTTCATTCAGGATACACAAGACTATAGTCTTCTATTCAAATTGCAGATTTATAATGATTCTTTCATTCAGATCATATTTTTTTACAAGACTATAGTCTTTTACTCAAATTGCAGATTCATAATGATTCTTTCATTCAGGATACATAAGACTATAGTCTTTTACTCAAATTGCAGATTCATAATGATTCTTTTATTCAGGATACATAAGACTATAGTTTTTTATTCAAGTTGTAGAATCATAATGATTCTTTCATTCAGATCTTATTTTTTAGCAAGACTATAGTCTTTTAATCAAATTGCAGATTCATAATGATTCTTTTATTCAGGATACATAAGACTATAGTTTTTTATTCAAGTTGTAGAATCATAATGATTCTTTCATTCAGATCTTATTTTTTAGCAAGACTATAGTCTTTTAATCAAATTGCAGATTCATAATGATTCTTTTATTCAGGATACATAAGACTATAGTTTTTTATTCAAGTTGTAGAATCACAATGATTCTTTCATTCAGATCTTATTTTTTAGCAAGACTATAGTCTTTTAATCAAATTGCAGATTCATAATGATTCTTTTATTCAGGATACATAAGACTATAGTTTTTTATTCAAGTTGTAGAATCATAATGATTCTTTCATTCAGATCTTATTTTTTAGCAAGACTATAGTCTTTTAATCAAATTGCAGATTCATAATGATTCTTTTATTCAGGATACATAAGACTATAGTTTTTTATTCAAGTTGTAGAATCATAATGATTCTTTCATTCAGATCTTATTTTTTAGCAAGACTATAGTCTTTTAATCAAATTGCAGATTCATAATGATTCTCTTATTCAGGATACATAAGACTACAGTCTTTTACTCAAATTGCAGATTCATAATGATTCTTTCATTCAGGATACACAAGACTATAGTCTTTTACTCAAATTGCAGATTCATAATGATTCTTTCATTCAGGATACACAAGACTATAGTCTTTTACTCAAGTTGTAGATTCATAATGATTCTTTCATTCAGAATACATAAGACTATGGTCTTTTACTCAAATTGCAGATTCATAATGATTCTTTCATTCAGGATACACAAGACTATAGTCTTTTACTCAAATTGCAGATTCATAATGATTCTTTCATTCAGATCTTATTTTTTAAAAAGACTATAGTCTTTTACTCAAATTGCAGATTCATAATGATTCTTTCATACAGGATACATAAGACTATAGTCTTCTTTCATACAGGATACCTAAGACTATAGTCTTTTACCCAAGTTGAAGGATCATTATGATTATTTCATTCAGGATACATAAGGCTATAGTCTTTTACTCAAATTGCAGATTCATAATGATTCTTTCATCCAGGATACATAAGACTATAGTCTTTTATTCAAGTTGCAGATTCATAATGATTCTTTCATCCAGGATACACAAGACTATAGTCTTTTACTCAAGTTGAAGTATCATTATGATTATTTCATTCAGGATACACAAGACTATAGTCTTTTATTCAAGTTGCAGATTCATAATGATTCTTTCATTCAGGATACATCAGACTATAGTCTTTTACTCAAATTGCAGATACATAATGATTCCTTCATTCAGGATACATAAGACTATAGTCTTTTACTCAAATTGCAGATACATAATGATTCCTTCATTCAGGATACATAAGACTATAGTCTTTTATTCAAGTTGTAGAATCATAATGATTCTTTCATTCAGATCTTATTTTTTAGCAAGACTATAGTCTTTTACTCAAACTGCAGATTCATAATGATTCTTTCATTCAGGATACATCAGACTATAGTCTTTTACTCAAATTGCAGATACATAATGATTCCTTCATTCAGGATACATAAGACTATAGTCTTTTATTCAAGTTGTAGAATCATAATGATTCTTTCATTCAGATCTTATTTTTTAGCAAGACTATAGTCTTTTACTCAAACTGCAGATTCATAATGATTCTTTCATTCAGGATACATCAGACTATAGTCTTTTACTCAAATTGCAGATACATAATGATTCCTTCATTCAGGATACATAAGACTATAGTCTTTTACTCAAATTGCAGATACATAATGATTCCTTCATTCAGGATACATAAGACTATAGTCTTTTATTCAAGTTGTAGAATCATAATGATTCTTTCATTCAGATCTTATTTTTTAGCAAGACTATAGTCTTTTACTCAAACTGCAGATTCATAATGATTCTTTCATTCAGGATACATCAGACTATAGTCTTTTACTCAAACTGCAGATTCATAATGATTCTTTCATTCAGGATACATCAGACTATAGTCTTTTACTCAAATTGCAGATACATAATGATTCCTTCATTCAGGATACATAAGACTATAGTCTTTTACTCAAATTGCAGATACATAATGATTCCTTCATTCAGGATACATAAGACTATAGTCTTCTACTCAAATTGCAGATTCATAATGATTCTTTCATTCAGGATACACAAGACTATAGTCTTTTACTCAAGTTGTAGAATCATAATGATTCTTTCATCCAGGATACACAAGACTATAGTCTTTTATTCAAGTTGTAGAATCATAATGATTCTTTCATTCAGATCTTATTTTTTAGCAAGACTATAGTCTTTTACTCAAATTGCAGATTCATAATGATTTTTCCATTCAGGATACATAAGACTACAGTCTTTTACTCAAGTTGTAGATTCATAATGATTCTTTCATTCAGGATACACAAGATTATAGTCTTTTACTCAAGTTGTAGATTCATAATGATTCCTTCATTCAGGATACATAAGACTATAGTCTTTTTCTCAAGTTGTAGATTCATAATGATTCCTTCATTCAGGATACATAAGACTATAGTCTTCTACTCAAATTGCAGATTCATAATGATTCTTTCATTCAGGATACACAAGACTATAGTCTTTTAATCAAATTGTAGATTCATAATGATTTTTTCATTCAGGATACATAAGACTATAGACTTTTACTCAAATTGCAGATACATAATGATTCCTTCATTCAGGATACATAAGACTATAGTCTTTTACTCAAATTGCAGATACATAATGATTCCTTCATTCAGGATACATAAGACAATAGTCTTCTACTCAAATTGCAGATTCATAATGATTCTTTCATTCAGGATACACAAGACTATAGTCTTCTACTCAAATTGCAGATTCATAATGATTCTTTCATTCAGGATACACAAGACTATAGTCTTTTAATCAAATTGTAGATTCATAATGATTTTTTCATTCAGGATACATAAGACTATAGACTTTTACTCAAATTGCAGATACATAATGATTCCTTCATTCAGGATACATAAGACTATAGACTTTTACTCAAATTGCAGATACATAATGATTCCTTCATTCAGGATACACAAGATTATAGTCTTTTACTCAAGTTGTAGATTCATAATGATTCCTTCATTCAGGATACATAAGACTATAGTCTTTTTCTCAAGTTGTAGATTCATAATGATTCCTTCATTCAGGATACATAAGACTATAGTCTTCTACTCAAATTGCAGATTCATAATGATTCTTTCATTCAGGATACACAAGACTATAGTCTTTTAATCAAATTGTAGATTCATAATGATTTTTTCATTCAGGATACATAAGACTATAGACTTTTACTCAAATTGCAGATACATAATGATTCCTTCATTCAGGATACATAAGACTATAGACTTTTACTCAAATTGCAGATACATAATGATTCCTTCATTCAGGATACATAAGACTATAGTCTTTTACTCAAATTGCAGATACATAATGATTCCTTCATTCAGGATACACAAGACTATAGTCTTTTATTCAAGTTGTAGAATCATAATGATTCTTTCATTCAGATCATATTTTTTTACTCAAATTGCAGATTTGTAATGCTTCTTTCATTCAGGATACATAAGACTATAGTCTTTTACTCAAATTGCAGATTCATAATGATTCTTTCATTCAGGATACACAAGACTATAGTCTTCTATTCAAGTTGCAGAATCATAATGATTCTTTCATTCAGGATACACAAGACTATAGTCTTCTATTCAAGTTGCAGAATCATAATGATTCTTTCATTCAGGATACACAAGACTATAGTCTTCTATTCAAATTGCAGATTTATAATGATTCTTTCATTCAGATCATATTTTTTTACAAGACTATAGTCTTTTACTCAAATTGCAGATTCATAATGATTCTTTCATCCAGGATACACAAGACTATAGTCTTTTATTCAAGTTGTAGAATCATAATGATTCTTTCATCCAGGATACACAAGACTATAGTCTTTTATTCAAGTTGTAGAATCATAATGATTCTTTCATTCAGGATACACAAGACTATAGTCTTCTATTCAAATTGCAGATTTATAATGATGCTTTCATTCAGATCATATTTTTTTACAAGACTATAGTCTTTTACTCAAATTGCAGATTCATAATGATTCTTTCATCCAGGATACACAAGACTTTAGTCTTTTATTCAAGTTGTAGAATCATAATGATTCTTTCATCCAGGATACACAAGACTATAGTCTTCTATTCAAATTGCAGATTTATAATGATTCTTTCATTCAGATCATATTTTTTTACAAGACTATAGTCTTTTACTCAAATTGCAGATTCATAATGATTCTTTCATCCAGGATACACAAGACTATAGTCTTTTATTCAAGTTGTAGAATCATAATGATTCTTTCATTCAGGATACACAAGACTATAGTCTTCTATTCAAATTGCAGATTTATAATGATTCTTTCATTCAGATCATATTTTTTTACAAGACTATAGTCTTTTACTCAAATTGCAGATTCATAATGATTCTTTCATCCAGGATACACAAGACTATAGTCTTTTATTCAAGTTGTAGAATCATAATGATTCTTTCATCCAGGATACACAAGACTATAGTCTTTTATTCAAGTTGTAGAATCATAATGATTCTTTCATTCAGGATACACAAGACTATAGTCTTCTATTCAAATTGCAGATTTATAATGATTCTTTCATTCAGATCATATTTTTTTTACTCAAATTGCAGATTTGTAATGCTTCTTTCATTCAGGATACATAAGACTATAGTCTTTTACTCAAATTGCAGATTCATAATGATTCTTTTATTCAGGATACATAAGACTATAGTTTTTTATTCAAGTTGTAGAATCATAATGATTCTTTCATTCAGATCTTATTTTTTAGCAAGACTATAGTCTTTTAATCAAATTGCAGATTCATAATGATTCTTTTATTCAGGATACATAAGACTATAGTTTTTTATTCAAGTTGTAGAATCATAATGATTCTTTCATTCAGATCTTATTTTTTAGCAAGACTATAGTCTTTTAATCAAATTGCAGATTCATAATGATTCTTTTATTCAGGATACATAAGACTATAGTTTTTTATTCAAGTTGTAGAATCACAATGATTCTTTCATTCAGATCTTATTTTTTAGCAAGACTATAGTCTTTTAATCAAATTGCAGATTCATAATGATTCTTTTATTCAGGATACATAAGACTATAGTTTTTTATTCAAGTTGTAGAATCATAATGATTCTTTCATTCAGATCTTATTTTTTAGCAAGACTATAGTCTTTTAATCAAATTGCAGATTCATAATGATTCTCTTATTCAGGATACATAAGACTACAGTCTTTTACTCAAATTGCAGATTCATAATGATTCTTTCATTCAGATCTTATTTTTTAGCAAGACTATAGTCTTTTAATCAAATTGCAGATTCATAATGATTCTTTTATTCAGGATACATAAGACTATAGTTTTTTATTCAAGTTGTAGAATCATAATGATTCTTTCATTCAGATCTTATTTTTTAGCAAGACTATAGTCTTTTAATCAAATTGCAGATTCATAATGATTCTTTTATTCAGGATACATAAGACTATAGTTTTTTATTCAAGTTGTAGAATCATAATGATTCTTTCATTCAGATCTTATTTTTTAGCAAGACTATAGTCTTTTAATCAAATTGCAGATTCATAATGATTCTTTTATTCAGGATACATAAGACTATAGTTTTTTATTCAAGTTGTAGAATCATAATGATTCTTTCATTCAGATCTTATTTTTTAGCAAGACTATAGTCTTTTAATCAAATTGCAGATTCATAATGATTCTTTTATTCAGGATACATAAGACTATAGTTTTTTATTCAAGTTGTAGAATCACAATGATTCTTTCATTCAGATCTTATTTTTTAGCAAGACTATAGTCTTTTAATCAAATTGCAGATTCATAATGATTCTTTTATTCAGGATACATAAGACTATAGTTTTTTATTCAAGTTGTAGAATCATAATGATTCTTTCATTCAGATCTTATTTTTTAGCAAGACTATAGTCTTTTAATCAAATTGCAGATTCATAATGATTCTCTTATTCAGGATACATAAGACTACAGTCTTTTACTCAAATTGCAGATTCATAATGATTCTTTCATTCAGATCTTATTTTTTAGCAAGACTATAGTCTTTTAATCAAATTGCAGATTCATAATGATTCTTTTATTCAGGATACATAAGACTATAGTTTTTTATTCAAGTTGTAGAATCATAATGATTCTTTCATTCAGATCTTATTTTTTAGCAAGACTATAGTCTTTTAATCAAATTGCAGATTCATAATGATTCTCTTATTCAGGATACATAAGACTACAGTCTTTTACTCAAATTGCAGATTCATAATGATTCTTTCATTCAGATCTTATTTTTTAGCAAGACTATAGTCTTTTAATCAAATTGCAGATTCATAATGATTCTTTTATTCAGGATACATAAGACTACAGTCTTTTACTCAAATTGCAGATTCATAATGATTCTTTCATTCAGATCTTATTTTTTAGCAAGACTATAGTCTTTTAATCAAATTGCAGATTCATAATGATTCTTTTATTCAGGATACATAAGACTATAGTTTTTTATTCAAGTTGTAGAATCATAATGATTCTTTCATTCAGATCTTATTTTTTAGCAAGACTATAGTCTTTTAATCAAATTGCAGATTCATAATGATTCTTTTATTCAGGATACATAAGACTATAGTTTTTTATTCAAGTTGTAGAATCATAATGATTCTTTCATTCAGATCTTATTTTTTAGCAAGACTATAGTCTTTTAATCAAATTGCAGATTCATAATGATTCTCTTATTCAGGATACATAAGACTACAGTCTTTTACTCAAATTGCAGATTCATAATGATTCTTTCATTCAGGATACACAAGACTATAGTCTTTTACTCAAATTGCAGATTCATAATGATTCTTTCATTCAGGATACACAAGACTATAGTCTTTTACTCAAGTTGTAGATTCATAATGATTCTTTCATTCAGAATACATAAGACTATGGTCTTTTACTCAAATTGCAGATTCATAATGATTCTTTCATTCAGGATACACAAGACTATAGTCTTTTACTCAAATTGCAGATTCATAATGATTCTTTCATTCAGATCTTATTTTTTAAAAAGACTATAGTCTTTTACTCAAATTGCAGATTCATAATGATTCTTTCATACAGGATACATAAGACTATAGTCTTCTTTCATACAGGATACCTAAGACTATAGTCTTTTACCCAAGTTGAAGGATCATTATGATTATTTCATTCAGGATACATAAGGCTATAGTCTTTTACTCAAATTGCAGATTCATAATGATTCTTTCATCCAGGATACATAAGACTATAGTCTTTTATTCAAGTTGCAGATTCATAATGATTCTTTCATCCAGGATACACAAGACTATAGTCTTTTACTCAAGTTGAAGTATCATTATGATTATTTCATTCAGGATACACAAGACTATAGTCTTTTATTCAAGTTGCAGATTCATAATGATTCTTTCATCCAGGATACACAAGACTATAGTCTTTTACTCAAGTTGAAGTATCATTATGATTATTTCATTCAGGATACACAAGACTATAGTCTTTTCTTCAAGTTGCAGATTCATAATGATTCTTTCATCCAGGATACACAAGACTATAGTCTTTTACTCAAGTTGAAGGATCATTATGATTATTTCATTCAGGATACATAAGGCTATAGTCTTTTACTCAAATTGCAGATTCATAATGATTCTTTCATCCAGGATACATAAGACTATAGTCTTTTACTCAAATTGCAGATTCATAATGATTCTTTCATCCAGGATACACAAGACTATAGTCTTTTACTCAAGTTGAAGGATTATTATGATTATTTCATTCAGGATATATAAGGCTATAGTCTTTTACTCAAATTGCAGATTCATAATGATTCTTTCATCCAGGATACACAAGACTATAGTCTTTTACTCAAGTTGAAGGATCATTATGATTATTTCATTCAGGATACACAAGACTATAGTCTTTTATTCAAGTTGCAGATTCATAATGATTCTTTCATCCAGGATACACAAGACTATAGTCTTTTACTCAAGTTGAAGGATCATTATGATTATTTCATTCAGGATACATAAGGCTATAGTCTTTTACTCAAATTGCAGATTCATAATGATTCTTTCATCCAGGATACACAAGACTATAGTCTTTTATTCAAGTTGAAGGATCATTATGATTATTTCATTCAGGATACACAAGACTATAGTCTTTTATTCAAGTTGCAGATTCATAATGATTCTTTCATCCAGGATACATAAGACTATAGTCTTTTACTCAAATTGCAGATTCATAATGATTCTTTCATCCAGGATACACAAGACTATAGTCTTTTACTCAAGTTGAAGGATCATTATGATTATTTCATTCAGGATACACAAGACTATAGTCTTTTATTCAAGTTGCAGATTCATAATGATTCTTTCATCCAGGATACATAAGACTATAGTCTTTTACTCAAATTGCAGATTCATAATGATTCTTTCATCCAGGATACACAAGACTATAGTCTTTTACTCAAGTTAAAGGATCATTATGATTATTTCATTCAGGATACACAAGACTATAGTCTTTTACTCAAATTGCAGATTCATAATGATTCTTTCATCCAGGATACATAAGACTATAGTCTTTTACTCAAATTGCAGATTCATAATGATTCTTTCATCCAGGATACACAAGACTATAGTCTTTTACTCAAGTTGAAGGATCATTATGATTATTTCATTCAGGATACATAAGGCTATAGTTTTTTATTCAAGTTGTAGAATCATAATGATTCTTTCATTCAGATCTTATTTTTTAGCAAGACTATAGTCTTTTAATCAAATTGCAGATTCATAATGATTCTTTTATTCAGGATACATAAGACTACAGTCTTTTACTCAAATTGCAGATTCATAATGATTCTTTCATTCAGGATACATAAGACTATAGTTTTTTATTCAAGTTGTAGAATCATAATGATTCTTTCATTCAGATCTTATTTTTTAGCAAGACTATAGTCTTTTAATCAAATTGCAGATTCATAATGATTCTTTTATTCAGGATACATAAGACTATAGTTTTTTATTCAAGTTGTAGAATCATAATGATTCTTTCATTCAGATCTTATTTTTTAGCAAGACTATAGTCTTTTAATCAAATTGCAGATTCATAATGATTCTTTTATTCAGGATACATAAGACTACAGTCTTTTACTCAAATTGCAGATTCATAATGATTCTTTCATTCAGGATACACAAGACTATAGTCTTTTACTCAAATTGCAGATTCATAATGATTCTTTCATTCAGATCTTATTTTTTAACAAGACTATAGTCTTTTACTCAAATTGCAGATTCATAATGATTCTTTCATACAGGATACATAAGACTATAGTCTTCTTTCATACAGGATACATAAGACTATAGTCTTTTACCCAAGTTGAAGGATCATTATGATTATTTCATTCAGGATACATAAGGCTATAGTCTTTTACTCAAATTGCAGATTCATAATGATTCTTTTATTCAGGATACACAAGACTATAGTCTTTTACTCAAGTTGTAGATTCATAATGATTCTTTCATTCAGAATACATAAGACTATGGTCTTATACTCAAATTGCAGATTCATAATGATTCTTTCATTCAGGATACACAAGACTATAGTCTTTTACTCAAATTGCAGATTCATAATGATTATTTCATTCAGATCTTATTTTTTAACAAGACTATAGTCTTTTACTCAAATTGCAGATTCATAATGATTCTTTCATACAGGATACATAAGACTATAGTCTTCTTTCATACAGGATACATAAGACTATAGTCTTTTACCCAAGTTGAAGGATCATTATGATTATTTCATTCAGGATACATAAGACTATAGTCTTTTACTCAAATTGCAGATTCATAATGATTCTTTCATCCAGGATACACAAGACTATAGTCTTTTACTCAAGTTAAAGGATCATTATGATTATTTCATTCAGGATACACAAGACTATAGTCTTTTACTCAAATTGCAGATTCATAATGATTCTTTCATCCAGGATACATAAGACTATAGTCTTTTACTCAAATTGCAGATTCATAATGATTCTTTCATCCAGGATACACAAGACTATAGTCTTTTACTCAAGTTGAAGGATTATTATGATTATTTCATTCAGGATATATAAGGCTATAGTCTTTTACTCAAATTGCAGATTCATAATGATTCTTTCATTCAGGATACATAAGACTATAGTCTTTTACTCAAATTGCAGATTCATAATGATTCTTTCATCCAGGATACACAAGACTATAGTCTTTTACTCAAGTTGAAGGATCATTATGATTATTTCATTCAGGATACACAAGACTATAGTCTTTTATTCAAGTTGCAGATTCATAATGATTCTTTCATCCAGGATACACAAGACTATCGTCTTTTACTCAAGTTGAAGGATCATTATGATTATTTCATTCAGGATACATAAGGCTATAGTCTTTTACTCAAATTGCAGATTCATACTGATTCTTTCATCCAGGATACACAAGACTATAGTCTTTTATTCAAGTTGAAGGATCATTATGATTATTTCATTCAGGATACACAAGACTATAGTCTTTTATTCAAGTTGCAGATTCATAATGATTCTTTCATCCAGGATACATAAGACTATAGTCTTTTACTCAAATTGCAGATTCATAATGATTCTTTCATCCAGGATACACAAGACTATAGTCTTTTACTCAAGTTAAAGGATCATTATGATTATTTCATTCAGGATACACAAGACTATAGTCTTTTATTCAAGTTGCAGATTCATAATCATTCTTTCATCCAGGATACATAAGACTATAGTCTTTTACTCAAATTGCAGATTCATAATGATTCTTTCATCCAGGATACACAAGACTATAGTCTTTTACTCAAGTTAAAGGATCATTATGATTATTTCATTCAGGATACACAAGACTATAGTCTTTTATTCAAGTTGCAGATTCATAATCATTCTTTCATCCAGGATACATAAGACTATAGTCTTTTACTCAAATTGCAGATTCATAATGATTCTTTCATCCAGGATACACAAGACTATAGTCTTTTACTCAAGTTAAAGGATCATTATGATTATTTCATTCAGGATACACAAGACTATAGTCTTTTATTCAAGTTGCAGATTCATAATCATTCTTTCATCCAGGATACATAAGACTATAGTCTTTTACTCAAATTGCAGATTCATAATGATTCTTTCATCCAGGATACACAAGACTATAGTCTTTTACTCAAGTTAAAGGATCATTATGATTATTTCATTCAGGATACACAAGACTATAGTCTTTTATTCAAGTTGCAGATTCATAATCATTCTTTCATCCAGGATACATAAGACTATAGTCTTTTACTCAAATTGCAGATTCATAATGATTCTTTCATCCAGGATACACAAGACTATAGTCTTTTACTCAAGTTAAAGGATCATTATGATTATTTCATTCAGGATACACAAGACTATAGTCTTTTATTCAAGTTGCAGATTCATAATGATTCTTTCATCCAGGATACATAAGACTATAGTCTTTTACTCAAATTGCAGATTCATAATGATTCTTTCATCCAGGATACACAAGACTATAGTCTTTTACTCAAGTTAAAGGATCATTATGATTATTTCATTCAGGATACACAAGACTATAGTCTTTTACTCAAATTGCAGATTCATAATGATTCTTTCATCCAGGATACACAAGACTATAGTCTTTTACTCAAGTTGAAGGATCATTATGATTATTTCATTCAGGATACATAAGGCTATAGTCTTTTACTCAAATTGCAGATTCATACTGATTCTCTCATCCAGGATACACAAGACTATAGTCTTTTATTCAAGTTGAAGGATCATTATGATTATTTCATTCAGGATACACAAGACTATAGTCTTTTATTCAAGTTGCAGATTCATAATGATTCTTTCATCCAGGATACATAAGACTATAGTCTTTTACTCAAATTGCAGATTCATAATGATTCTTTCATCCAGGATACACAAGACTATAGTCTTTTACTCAAGTTAAAGGATCATTATGATTATTTCATTCAGGATACACAAGACTATAGTCTTTTACTCAAATTGCAGATTCATAATGATTCTTTCATCCAGGATACACAAGACTATAGTCTTTTACTCAAGTTGAAGGATCATTATGATTATTTCATTCAGGATACATAAGGCTATAGTCTTTTACTCAAATTGCAGATTCATACTGATTCTTTCATCCAGGATACACAAGACTATAGTCTTTTATTCAAGTTGAAGGATCATTATGATTATTTCATTCAGGATACACAAGACTATAGTCTTTTATTCAAGTTGCAGATTCATAATGATTCTTTCATCCAGGATACATAAGACTATAGTCTTTTACTCAAATTGCAGATTCATAATGATTCTTTCATCCAGGATACACAAGACTATAGTCTTTTACTCAAGTTAAAGGATCATTATGATTATTTCATTCAGGATACACAAGACTATAGTCTTTTATTCAAGTTGCAGATTCATAATCATTCTTTCATCCAGGATACATAAGACTATAGTCTTTTACTCAAATTGCAGATTCATAATGATTCTTTCATCCAGGATACACAAGACTATAGTCTTTTACTCAAGTTAAAGGATCATTATGATTATTTCATTCAGGATACACAAGACTATAGTCTTTTATTCAAGTTGCAGATTCATAATGATTCTTTCATCCAGGATACATAAGACTATAGTCTTTTACTCAAATTGCAGATTCATAATGATTCTTTCATCCAGGATACACAAGACTATAGTCTTTTACTCAAGTTAAAGGATCATTATGATTATTTCATTCAGGATACACAAGACTATAGTCTTTTACTCAAATTGCAGATTCATAATGATTCTTTCATCCAGGATACACAAGACTATAGTCTTTTACTCAAGTTGAAGGATCATTATGATTATTTCATTCAGGATACATAAGGCTATAGTTTTTTATTCAAGTTGTAGAATCATAATGATTCTTTCATTCAGATCTTATTTTTTAGCAAGACTATAGTCTTTTAATCAAATTGCAGATTCATAATGATTCTTTTATTCAGGATACATAAGACTATAGTTTTTTATTCAAGTTGTAGAATCATAATGATTCTTTCATTCAGATCTTATTTTTTAGCAAGACTATAGTCTTTTATTCAAATTGCAGATTCATAATGATTCTTTTATTCAGGATACATAAGACTACAGTCTTTTACTCAAATTGCAGATTCATAATGATTCTTTCATTCAGGATACATAAGACTATAGTTTTTTATTCAAGTTGTAGAATCATAATGATTCTTTCATTCAGATCTTATTTTTTAGCAAGACTATAGTCTTTTATTCAAATTGCAGATTCATAATGATTCTTTCATCCAGGATACACAAGACTATAGTCTTTTACTCAAGTTAAAGGATCATTATGATTATTTCATTCAGGATACACAAGACTATAGTCTTTTATTCAAGTTGCAGATTCATAATCATTCTTTCATCCAGGATACATAAGACTATAGCCTTTTACTCAAATTGCAGATTCATAATGATTCTTTCATCCAGGATACACAAGACTATAGTCTTTTACTCAAGTTAAAGGATCATTATGATTATTTCATTCAGGATACACAAGACTATAGTCTTTTATTCAAGTTGCAGATTCATAATCATTCTTTCATCCAGGATACATAAGACTATAGCCTTTTACTCAAATTGCAGATTCATAATGATTCTTTCATCCAGGATACACAAGACTATAGTCTTTTACTCAAGTTAAAGGATCATTATGATTATTTCATTCAGGATACACAAGACTATAGTCTTTTATTCAAGTTGCAGATTCATAATCATTCTTTCATCCAGGATACATAAGACTATAGTCTTTTACTCAAATTGCAGATTCATAATGATTCTTTCATCCAGGATACACAAGACTATAGTCTTTTACTCAAGTTGAAGGATCATTATGATTATTTCATTCAGGATACATAAGGCTATAGTCTTTTACTCAAATTGCAGATTCATACTGATTCTTTCATCCAGGATACACAAGACTATAGTCTTTTATTCAAGTTGAAGGATCATTATGATTATTTCATTCAGGATACACAAGACTATAGTCTTTTATTCAAGTTGCAGATTCATAATGATTCTTTCATCCAGGATACATAAGACTATAGTCTTTTACTCAAATTGCAGATTCATAATGATTCTTTCATCCAGGATACACAAGACTATAGTCTTTTACTCAAGTTAAAGGATCATTATGATTATTTCATTCAGGATACACAAGACTATAGTCTTTTATTCAAGTTGCAGATTCATAATGATTCTTTCATCCAGGATACATAAGACTATAGTCTTTTACTCAAATTGCAGATTCATAATGATTCTTTCATCCAGGATACACAAGACTATAGTCTTTTACTCAAGTTAAAGGATCATTATGATTATTTCATTCAGGATACACAAGACTATAGTCTTTTATTCAAGTTGCAGATTCATAATGATTCTTTCATCCAGGATACATAAGACTATAGTCTTTTACTCAAATTGCAGATTCATAATGATTCTTTCATCCAGGATACACAAGACTATAGTCTTTTACTCAAGTTAAAGGATCATTATGATTATTTCATTCAGGATACACAAGACTATAGTCTTTTACTCAAATTGCAGATTCATAATGATTCTTTCATCCAGGATACACAAGACTATAGTCTTTTACTCAAGTTGAAGGATCATTATGATTATTTCATTCAGGATACATAAGGCTATAGTTTTTTATTCAAGTTGTAGAATCATAATGATTCTTTCATTCAGATCTTATTTTTTAGCAAGACTATAGTCTTTTAATCAAATTGCAGATTCATAATGATTCTTTTATTCAGGATACATAAGACTATAGTTTTTTATTCAAGTTGTAGAATCATAATGATTCTTTCATTCAGATCTTATTTTTTAGCAAGACTATAGTCTTTTATTCAAATTGCAGATTCATAATGATTCTTTTATTCAGGATACATAAGACTACAGTCTTTTACTCAAATTGCAGATTCATAATGATTCTTTCATTCAGGATACATAAGACTATAGTTTTTTATTCAAGTTGTAGAATCATAATGATTCTTTCATTCAGATCTTATTTTTTAGCAAGACTATAGTCTTTTATTCAAATTGCAGATTCATAATGATTCTTTTATTCAGGATACATAAGACTACAGTCTTTTACTCAAATTGCAGATTCATAATGATTCTTTCATTCAGGATACATAAGACTATAGTTTTTTATTCAAGTTGTAGAATCATAATGATTCTTTCATTCAGATCTTATTTTTTAGCAAGACTATAGTCTTTTAATCAAATTGCAGATTCATAATGATTCTTTTATTCAGGATACATAAGACTATAGTTTTTTATTCAAGTTGTAGAATCATAATGATTCTTTCATTCAGATCTTATTTTTTAGCAAGACTATAGTCTTTTAATCAAATTGCAGATTCATAATGATTCTTTTATTCAGGATACATAAGACTATAGTCTTTTAATCAAATTGCAGATTCATAATGATTCTTTTATTCAGGATACATAAGACTATAGTTTTTTATTCAAGTTGTAGAATCATAATGATTCTTTCATTCAGATCTTATTTTTTAGCAAGACTATAGTCTTTTAATCAAATTGCAGATTCATAATGATTCTTTTATTCAGGATACATAAGACTATAGTCTTTTATTCAAATTGCAGATTCATAATGATTCTTTTATTCAGGATACATAAGACTACAGTCTTTTACTCAAATTGCAGATTCATAATGATTCTTTCATTCAGGATACACAAGACTATAGTCTTTTACTCAAATTGCAGATTCATAATGATTCTTTCATTCAGGATACACAAGACTATAGTCTTTTACTCAAGTTGTAGATTCATAATGATTCTTTCATTCAGAATACATAAGACTATGGTCTTTTACTCAAATTGCAGATTCATAATGATTCTTTCATTCAGGATACACAAGACTATAGTCTTTTACTCAAATTGCAGATTCATAATGATTCTTTCATCCAGGATACACAAGACTATAGTCTTTTACTCAAGTTAGAGGATCATTATGATTATTTCATTCAGGATACACAAGACTATAGTCTTTTACTCAAATTGCAGATTCATAATGATTCTTTCATCCAGGATACATAAGACTATAGTCTTTTACTCAAATTGCAGATTCATAATGATTCTTTCATCCAGGATACACAAGACTATAGTCTTTTACTCAAGTTGAAGGATCATTATGATTATTTCATTCAGGATACATAAGGCTATAGTTTTTTATTCAAGTTGTAGAATCATAATGATTCTTTCATTCAGATCTTATTTTTTAGCAAGACTATAGTCTTTTAATCAAATTGCAGATTCATAATGATTCTTTTATTCAGGATACATAAGACTATAGTCTTTTACTCAAATTGCAGATTCATAATGATTCTTTTATTCAGGATACATAAGACTATAGTTTTTTATTCAAGTTGTAGAATCATAATGATTCTTTCATTCAGATCTTATTTTTTAGCAAGACTATAGTCTTTTATTCAAATTGCAGATTCATAATGATTCTTTTATTCAGGATACATAAGACTACAGTCTTTTACTCAAATTGCAGATTCATAATGATTCTTTCATTCAGGATACATAAGACTATAGTTTTTTATTCAAGTTGTTAGAATCATAATGATTCTTTCATTCAGATATTATTTTTTAGCAAGACTATAGTCTTTTAATCAAATTGCAGATTCATAATGATTCTTTTATTCAGGATACATAAGACTATAGTTTTTTATTCAAGTTGTAGAATCATAATGATTCTTTCATTCAGATCTTATTTTTTAGCAAGACTATAGTCTTTTATTCAAATTGCAGATTCATAATGATTCTTTTATTCAGGATACATAAGACTATAGTCTTTTACTCAAATTGCAGATTCATAATGATTCTTTCATCCAGGATACATAAGACTATAGTCTTTTACTCAAATTGCAGATTCATAATGATTCTTTCATCCAGGATACACAAGACTATAGTCTTTTACTCAAGTTGAAGGATCATTATGATTATTTCATTCAGGATACATAAGGCTATAGTTTTTTATTCAAGTTGTAGAATCATAATGATTCTTTCATTCAGATCTTATTTTTTAGCAAGACTATAGTCTTTTATTCAAATTGCAGATTCATAATGATTCTTTTATTCAGGATACATAAGACTACAGTCTTTTACTCAAATTGCAGATTCATAATGATTCTTTCACTCAGGATACACAAGACTATAGTCTTTTACTCAAATTGCAGATTCATAATGATTCTTTCATTCAGGATACACAAGACTATAGTCTTTTACTCAAGTTGTAGATTCATAATGATTCTTTCATTCAGAATACATAAGACTATGGTCTTTTACTCAAATTGCAGATTCATAATGATTCTTTCATTCAGGATACATAAGACTATGGTCTTTTACTCAAATTGCAGATTCATAATGATTCTTTCATCCAGGATACATAAGACTATAGTCTTTTACTCAAATTGCAGATTCATAATGATTCTTTCATCCAGGATACACAGGACTATAGTCTTTTATTCAAGTTGTAGAATCATTATGATTATTTCATTCAGGATACATAAGGCTATAGTCTTTTACTCAAATTGCAGATTCATAATGATTCTTTCATTCAGGATACATAAGACTATGGTCTTTTACTCAAATTGCAGATTCATAATGATTCTTTCATCCAGGATACACAAGACTATAGTCTTTTACTCAAGTTGAAGGATCATTATGATTATTTCATTCAGGATACATAAGGCTATAGTCTTTTACTCAAATTGCAGATTCATAATGATTCTTTCATCCAGGATACACAAGACTATAGTCTTTTACTCAAGTTGAAGGATCATTATGATTATTTCATTCAGGATACATAAGGCTATAGTCTTTTACTCAAATTGCAGATTCATAATGATTATTTCATTCAGGATACACAAGACTATAGTCTTTTATTCAAGTTGCAGATTCATAATGATTCTTTCATCCAGGATACACAAGACTATCGTCTTTTACTCAAGTTGAAGGATCATTATGATTATTTCATTCAGGATACATAAGGCTATAGTCTTTTACTCAAATTGCAGATTCATAATGATTCTTTCATCCAGGATACACAAGACTATAGTCTTTTACTCAAGTTGAAGGATCATTATGATTATTTCATTCAGGATACATAAGGCTATAGTCTTTTACTCAAATTGCAGATTCATAATGATTCTTTCATCCAGGATACACAAGACTATAGTCTTTTACTCAAGTTGAAGGATCATTATGATTATTTCATTCAGGATACACAAGACTATAGTCTTTTATTCAAGTTGCAGATTCATAATGATTCTTTCATCCAGGATACACAAGACTATAGTCTTTTACTCAAGTTAAAGGATCATTATGATTATTTCATTCAGGATACACAAGACTATAGTCTTTTACTCAAATTGCAGATTCATAATGATTCTTTCATCCAGGATACATAAGACTATGGTCTTTTACTCAAATTGCAGATTCATAATGATTCTTTCATCCAGGATACACAAGACTATAGTCTTTTACTCAAGTTAAAGGATCATTATGATTATTTCATTCAGGATACACAAGACTATAGTCTTTTACTCAAATTGCAGATTCATAATGATTTTTTCATCCAGGATACACAAGACTATAGTCTTTTACTCAAGTTAAAGGATCATTATGATTATTTCATTCAGGATACACAAGACTATAGTCTTTTACTCAAATTGCAGATTCATAATGATTCTTTCATCCAGGATACATAAGACTATAGTCTTTTATTCAAGTTGCAGATTCATAATGATTCTTTCATCCAGGATACACAAGACTATAGTCTTTTACTCAAGTTGAAGGATCATTATGATTATTTCATTCAGGATACAAAAGGCTATAGTCTTTTACTCAAATTGCAGATTCATAATGATTCTTTCATCCAGGATACACAAGACTATAGTCTTTTACTCAAGTTGAAGGATCATTATGATTATTTCATTCAGGATACATAAGGCTATAGTCTTTTACTCAAATTGCAGATTCATAATGATTCTTTCATCCAGGATACATAAGACTATAGTCTTTTACTCAAATTGCAGATTCATAATGATTCTTTCATCCAGGATACACAAGACTATAGTCTTTTACTCAAGTTAAAGGATCATTATGATTATTTCATTCAGGATACACAAGACTATAGTCTTTTACTCAAATTGCAGATTCATAATGATTCTTTCATCCAGGATACACAAGACTATAGTCTTTTACTCAAGTTAAAGGATCATTATGATTATTTCATTCAGGATACACAAGACTATAGTCTTTTACTCAAATTGCAGATTCATAATGATTCTTTCATCCAGGATACATAAGACTATAGTCTTTTATTCAAGTTGCAGATTCATAATGATTCTTTCATCCAGGATACACAAGACTATAGTCTTTTACTCAAGTTGAAGGATCATTATGATTATTTCATTCAGGATACAAAAGGCTATAGTCTTTTACTCAAATTGCAGATTCATAATGATTCTTTCATCCAGGATACACAAGACTATAGTCTTTTACTCAAGTTGAAGGATCATTATGATTATTTCATTCAGGATACATAAGGCTATAGTCTTTTACTCAAATTGCAGATTCATAATGATTCTTTCATCCAGGATACACAAGACTATAGTCTTTTACTCAAGTTGAAGGATCATTATGATTATTTCATTCAGGATACACAAGACTATAGTCTTTTATTCAAGTTGCAGATTCATAATGATTCTTTCATTCAGATCTTATTTTTTAGCAAGACTATAGTCTTTTAATCAAATTGCAGATTCATAATGATTCTTTTATTCAGGATACATAAGACTATGGTCTTTTACTCAAATTGCAGATTCATAATGAGTCTTTCATTCAGGATACACAAGACTATAGTCTTTTATTCAAGTTGTAGAATCATAATGATTCTTTCATTCAGATCTTATTTTTTAGCAAGACTATAGTCTTTTAATCAAATTGCAGATTCATAATGATTCTTTTATTCAGGATACATAAGACTATGGTCTTTTACTCAAATTGCAGATTCATAATGATTCTTTCATCCAGGATACACAAGACTATAGTCTTTTACTCAAGTTGAAGGATCATTATGATTATTTCATTCAGGATACATAAGACTATAGTCTTTTACTCAAAATGCAGATTCACAATGATTCTTTCATTCAGGATACATAAGACTATAGTCTTTTACTCAAGTTGTAGATTCATAATGATTCCTTCATTCAGGATACACAAGACTATAGTCTTTTACTCAAATTGCAGATTCATAATGATTCTTTCATCCAGGATACACAAGACTATAGTCTTTTACTCAAGTTGAAGGATCATTATGATTATTTCATTCAGGATACATAAGGCTATAGTCTTTTACTCAAATTGCAGATTCATAATGATTCTTTCATCCAGGATACATAAGACTATAGTCTTTTATTCAAGTTGCAGATTCATAATGATTCTTTCATTCAGGATACACAAGACTATAGTCTTTTACTCAAGTTGAAGGATCATTATGATTATTTCATTCAGGATACACAAGACTATAGTCTTTTATTCAAGTTGCAGATTCATAATGATTCTTTCATCCAGGATACACAAGACTATCGTCTTTTACTCAAGTTGAAGGATCATTATGATTATTTCATTCAGGATACACAAGACTATAGTCTTTTATTCAAGTTGCAGATTCATAATGATTCTTTCATCCAGGATACACAAGACTATCGTCTTTTACTCAAGTTGAAGGATCATTATGATTATTTCATTCAGGATACACAAGACTATAGTCTTTTATTCAAGTTGTAGAATCATAATGATACTTTCATTCAGGATACACAAGACTATAGTCTTTTATTCAAGTTGCAGATTCATAATGATTCTTTCATCCAGGATACACAAGACTATCGTCTTTTACTCAAGTTGAAGGATCATTATGATTATTTCATTCAGGATACACAAGACTATAGTCTTTTATTCAAGTTGCAGATTCATAATGATTCTTTCATCCAGGATACATAAGACTATAGTCTTTTATTCAAGTTGCAGATTCATAATGATTCTTTCATTCAGGATACACAAGACTATAGTCTTTTACTCAAGTTGAAGGATCATTATGATTATTTCATTCAGGATACACAAGACTATAGTCTTTTATTCAAGTTGTAGAATCATAATGATTCTTTCATTCAGGATACACAAGACTATAGTCTTTTACTCAAGTTGAAGGATCATTATGATTATTTCATTCAGGATACACAAGACTATAGTCTTTTATTCAAGTTGCAGATTCATAATGATTCTTTCATCCAGGATACACAAGACTATCGTCTTTTACTCAAGTTGAAGGATCATTATGATTATTTCATTCAGGATACACAAGACTATAGTCTTTTATTCAAGTTGTAGAATCATAATGATTCTTTCATCCAGGATACATAAGACTATAGTCTTTTATTCAAGTTGCAGATTCATAATGATTCTTTCATTCAGGATACACAAGACTATAGTCTTTTACTCAAGTTGAAGGATCATTATGATTATTTCATTCAGGATACACAAGACTATAGTCTTTTATTCAAGTTGCAGATTCATAATGATTCTTTCATCCAGGATACACAAGACTATCGTCTTTTACTCAAGTTGAAGGATCATTATGATTATTTCATTCAGGATACACAAGACTATAGTCTTTTATTCAAGTTGCAGATTCATAATGATTCTTTCATCCAGGATACACAAGACTATCGTCTTTTACTCAAGTTGAAGGATCATTATGATTATTTCATTCAGGATACACAAGACTATAGTCTTTTATTCAAGTTGTAGAATCATAATGATTCTTTCATTCAGGATACACAAGACTATAGTCTTTTATTCAAGTTGCAGATTCATAATGATTCTTTCATCCAGGATACACAAGACTATCGTCTTTTACTCAAGTTGAAGGATCATTATGATTATTTCATTCAGGATACACAAGACTATAGTCTTTTATTTAAGTTGAAGGATCATTATGATTATTTCATTCAGGATACAAAAGGCTATAGTCTTTTACTCAAATTGCAGATTCATAATGATTCTTTCATCCAGGATACACAAGACTATAGTCTTTTACTCAAGTTGAAGGATCATTATGATTATTTCATTCAGGATACAAAAGGCTATAGTCTTTTACTCAAATTGCAGATTCATAATGATTCTTTCATCCAGGATACACAAGACTATAGTCTTTTACTCAAGTTGAAGGATCATTATGATTATTTCATTCAGGATACACAAGACTATAGTCTTTTATTCAAGTTGCAGATTCATAATGATTCTTTCATTCAGGATACACAAGACTATAGTCTTTTACTCAAGTTGAAGGATCATTATGATTATTTCATTCAGGATACACAAGACTATAGTCTTTTATTCAAGTTGCAGATTCATAATGATTCTTTCATCCAGGATACACAAGACTATCGTCTTTTACTCAAGTTGAAGGATCATTATGATTATTTCATTCAGGATACATAAGACTATAGTCTTTTACTCAAAATGCAGATTCACAATGATTCTTTCATTCAGGATACACAAGACTATAGTCTTTTACTCAAATTGCAGATTCATAATGATTCCTTCATTCAGGATACATAAGACTATAGTCTTTTACTCAAAGTGCAGTTTCATAATGATTCCTTCATTCAGGATACATAAGACTGTGGTCTTTTACTCAAATTGCAGATTCATAATGATTCTTTCATTCAGGATACACAAGACTATAGTCTTTTACTCAAGTTGTAGATTCATAATGATTCTTTCATTCAGATCTTATTTTTTAACAAGACTATAGTCTTTTAATCAAATTGCAGATTCATAATGATTCTTTTATTCAGGATACATAAGACTACAGTCTTTTTCTCTAATTGCAGATTCATAATGATTCTTTCATTCAGGATACACAAGACTATAGTCTTTTACTCAAATTGCAGATTCATAATGATTCCTTCATTCAGGATACATAAGACTATAGTCTTTTACTCAAATTGCAGATTCATAATGATTCTTTCATCCAGGATACACAAGACTATAGTCTTTTATTCAAGTTGTAGAATCATAATGATTCTTTCATTCAGGATACACAAGACTATAGTCTTTTACTCAAATTGCAGATTCATAATGATTCTTTCATCCAGGATACACAAGACTATAGTCTTTTATTCAAGTTTTAGAATCATAATGATTCTTTCATTCAGGATACACAAGACTATAGTCTTTTACTCAAGTTGAAGGATCATTATGATTATTTCATTCAGGATACACAAGACTATAGTCTTTTATTCAAGTTGCAGATTCATAATGATTCTTTCATCCAGGATACACAAGACTATCGTCTTTTACTCAAGTTGAAGGATCATTATGATTATTTCATTCAGGATACACAAGACTATAGTCTTTTATTCAAGTTGTAGAATCATAATGATTCTTTCATTCAGGATACACAAGACTATAGTCTTTTACTCAAATTGCAGATTCATAATGATTCTTTCATCCAGGATACACAAGACTATAGTCTTTTACTCAAGTTGAAGGATCATTATGATTATTTCATTCAGGATACATAAGGCTATAGTCTTTTACTCAAATTGCAGATTCATAATGATTCTTTCATCCAGGATACATAAGACTATAGTCTTTTACTCAAATTGCAGATTCATAATGATTCTTTCATCCAGGATACACAAGACTATAGTCTTTTACTCAAGTTGAAGGATCATTATGATTATTTCATTCAGGATACATAAGGCTATAGTCTTTTACTCAAATTGCAGATTCATAATGATTCTTTCATCCAGGATACACAAGACTATAGTCTTTTACTCAAGTTGAAGGATCATTATGATTATTTCATTCAGGATACATAAGGCTATAGTCTTTTACTCAAATTGCAGATTCATAATGATTCTTTCATCCAGGATACATAAGACTATAGTCTTTTACTCAAATTGCAGATTCATAATGATTCTTTCATCCAGGATACATAAGACTATAGTCTTTTATTCAAGTTGCAGATTCATAATGATTCTTTCATTCAGGATACACAAGACTATAGTCTTTTACTCAAGTTGAAGGATCATTATGATTATTTCATTCAGGATACACAAGACTATAGTCTTTTATTCAAGTTGCAGATTAATAATGATTCTTTCATCCAGGATACACAAGACTATCGTCTTTTACTCAAGTTGAAGGATCATTATGATTATTTCATTCAGGATACACAAGACTATAGTCTTTTATTCAAGTTGCAGATTCATAATGATTCTTTCATCCAGGATACACAAGACTATCGTCTTTTACTCAAGTTGAAGGATCATTATGATTATTTCATTCAGGATACACAAGATTATAGTCTTTTATTCAAGTTGTAGAATCATAATGATACTTTCATTCAGGATACACAAGACTATAGTCTTTTATTCAAGTTGCAGATTCATAATGATTCTTTCATCCAGGATACATAAGACTATAGTCTTTTATTCAAGTTGCAGATTCATAATGATTCTTTCATTCAGGATACACAAGACTATAGTCTTTTACTCAAGTTGAAGGATCATTATGATTATTTCATTCAGGATACACAAGACTATAGTCTTTTATTCAAGTTGTAGAATCATAATGATTCTTTCATCCAGGATACATAAGACTATAGTCTTTTATTCAAGTTGCAGATTCATAATGATTCTTTCATTCAGGATACACAAGACTATCGTCTTTTACTCAATTTGAAGGATCATTATGATTATTTCATTCAGGATACACAAGACTATAGTCTTTTATTCAAGTTGCAGATTCATAATGATTATTTCATTCAGGATACATAAGGCTATAGTCTTTTACTCAAATTGCAGATTCATAATGATTCTTTCATCCAGGATACACAAGACTATAGTCTTTTACTCAAGTTGAAGGATCATTATGATTATTTCATTCAGGATACATAAGGCTATAGTCTTTTACTCAAATTGCAGATTCATAATGATTCTTTCATCCAGGATACACAAGACTATAGTCTTTTACTCAAGTTGAAGTATCATTATGATTATTTCATTCAGGATACACAAGACTATAGTCTTTTATTCAAGTTGCAGATTCATAATGATTCTTTCATCCAGGATACACAAGACTATAGTCTTTTACTCAAGTTGAAAAATCATTATGATTATTTCATTCAGGATACATAAGGCTATAGTCTTTTACTCAAATTGCAGATTCATAATGATTCTTTCATCCAGGATACATAAGACTATAGTCTTTTACTCAAATTGCAGATTCATAATGATTCTTTCATCCAGGATACACAAGACTATAGTCTTTTATTCAAGTTGTAGAATCATTATGATTATTTTATTCAGGATACATAAGGCTATAGTCTTTTACTCAAATTGCAGATTCATAATGATTCTTTCATTCAGGATACATAAGACTATGGTCTTTTACTCAAATTGCAGATTCATAATGATTCTTTCATCCAGGATACACAAGACTATAGTCTTTTACTCAAGTTGAAGGATCATTATGATTATTTCATCCAGGATACATAAGACTATAGTCTTTTACTCAAATTGCAGATTCATAATGATTCTTTCATCCAGGATACACAAGACTATAGTCTTTTACTCAAGTTGAAGGATCATTATGATTATTTCATTCAGGATACATAAGGCTATAGTCTTTTACTCAAATTGCAGATTCATAATGATTCTTTCATCCAGGATACACAAGACTATAGTCTTTTACTCAAGTTGAAGGATCATTATGATTATTTCATTCAGGATACATAAGGCTATAGTCTTTTACTCAAATTGCAGATTCATAATGATTCTTTCATCCAGGATACATAAGACTATAGTCTTTTACTCAAATTGCAGATTCATAATGATTCTTTCATCCAGGATACATAAGACTATAGTCTTTTATTCAAGTTGCAGATTCATAATGATTCTTTCATTCAGGATACACAAGACTATAGTCTTTTACTCAAGTTGAAGGATCATTATGATTATTTCATTCAGGATACACAAGACTATAGTCTTTTATTCAAGTTGCAGATTAATAATGATTCTTTCATCCAGGATACACAAGACTATCGTCTTTTACTCAAGTTGAAGGATCATTATGATTATTTCATTCAGGATACACAAGACTATAGTCTTTTATTCAAGTTGCAGATTCATAATGATTCTTTCATCCAGGATACACAAGACTATCGTCTTTTACTCAAGTTGAAGGATCATTATGATTATTTCATTCAGGATACACAAGATTATAGTCTTTTATTCAAGTTGTAGAATCATAATGATACTTTCATTCAGGATACACAAGACTATAGTCTTTTATTCAAGTTGCAGATTCATAATGATTCTTTCATCCAGGATACATAAGACTATAGTCTTTTATTCAAGTTGCAGATTCATAATGATTCTTTCATTCAGGATACACAAGACTATAGTCTTTTACTCAAGTTGAAGGATCATTATGATTATTTCATTCAGGATACACAAGACTATAGTCTTTTATTCAAGTTGTAGAATCATAATGATTCTTTCATCCAGGATACATAAGACTATAGTCTTTTATTCAAGTTGCAGATTCATAATGATTCTTTCATTCAGGATACACAAGACTATCGTCTTTTACTCAATTTGAAGGATCATTATGATTATTTCATTCAGGATACACAAGACTATAGTCTTTTATTCAAGTTGCAGATTCATAATGATTATTTCATTCAGGATACATAAGGCTATAGTCTTTTACTCAAATTGCAGATTCATAATGATTCTTTCATCCAGGATACACAAGACTATAGTCTTTTACTCAAGTTGAAGGATCATTATGATTATTTCATTCAGGATACATAAGGCTATAGTCTTTTACTCAAATTGCAGATTCATAATGATTCTTTCATCCAGGATACACAAGACTATAGTCTTTTACTCAAGTTGAAGTATCATTATGATTATTTCATTCAGGATACACAAGACTATAGTCTTTTATTCAAGTTGCAGATTCATAATGATTCTTTCATCCAGGATACACAAGACTATAGTCTTTTACTCAAGTTGAAAAATCATTATGATTATTTCATTCAGGATACATAAGGCTATAGTCTTTTACTCAAATTGCAGATTCATAATGATTCTTTCATCCAGGATACATAAGACTATAGTCTTTTACTCAAATTGCAGATTCATAATGATTCTTTCATCCAGGATACACAAGACTATAGTCTTTTATTCAAGTTGTAGAATCATTATGATTATTTTATTCAGGATACATAAGGCTATAGTCTTTTACTCAAATTGCAGATTCATAATGATTCTTTCATTCAGGATACATAAGACTATGGTCTTTTACTCAAATTGCAGATTCATAATGATTCTTTCATCCAGGATACACAAGACTATAGTCTTTTACTCAAGTTGAAGGATCATTATGATTATTTCATTCAGGATACATAAGGCTATAGTCTTTTACTCAAATTGCAGATTCATAATGATTCTTTCATCCAGGATACACAAGACTATAGTCTTTTACTCAAGTTGAAGGATCATTATGATTATTTCATTCAGGATACATAAGGCTATAGTCTTTTACTCAAATTGCAGATTCATAATGATTATTTCATTCAGGATACACAAGACTATAGTCTTTTATTCAAGTTGCAGATTCATAATGATTCTTTCATCCAGGATACACAAGACTATAGTCTTTTACTCAAGTTGAAGGATCATTATGATTATTTCATTCAGGATACATAAGGCTATAGTCTTTTACTCAAATTGCAGATTCATAATGATTCTTTCATCCAGGATACACAAGACTATAGTCTTTTACTCAAGTTGAAGGATCATTATGATTATTTCATTCAGGATACATAAGGCTATAGTCTTTTACTCAAATTGCAGATTCATAATGATTCTTTCATCCAGGATACACAAGACTATAGTCTTTTACTCAAGTTGAAGGATCATTATGATTATTTCATTCAGGATACACAAGACTATAGTCTTTTATTCAAGTTGCAGATTCATAATGATTCTTTCATCCAGGATACACAAGACTATAGTCTTTTACTCAAGTTAAAGGATCATTATGATTATTTCATTCAGGATACACAAGACTATAGTCTTTTACTCAAATTGCAGATTCATAATGATTCTTTCATCCAGGATACATAAGACTATAGTCTTTTACTCAAATTGCAGATTCATAATGATTCTTTCATCCAGGATACACAAGACTATAGTCTTTTACTCAGTTTAAGGATCATTATGATTATTTCATTCAGGATACACAAGACTATAGTCTTTTACTCAAATTGCAGATTCATAATGATTTTTTCATCCAGGATACACAAGACTATAGTCTTTTACTCAAGTTAAAGGATCATTATGATTATTTCATTCAGGATACACAAGACTATAGTCTTTTACTCAAATTGCAGATTCATAATGATTCTTTCATCCAGGATACATAAGACTATAGTCTTTTATTCAAGTTGCAGATTCATAATGATTCTTTCATCCAGGATACACAAGACTATAGTCTTTTACTCAAGTTGAAGGATCATTATGATTATTTCATTCAGGATACAAAAGGCTATAGTCTTTTACTCAAATTGCAGATTCATAATGATTCTTTCATCCAGGATACACAAGACTATAGTCTTTTACTCAAGTTGAAGGATCATTATGATTATTTCATTCAGGATACATAAGGCTATAGTCTTTTACTCAAATTGCAGATTCATAATGATTCTTTCATCCAGGATACATAAGACTATAGTCTTTTACTCAAATTGCAGATTCATAATGATTCTTTCATCCAGGATACACAAGACTATAGTCTTTTACTCAAGTTAAAGGATCATTATGATTATTTCATTCAGGATACACAAGACTATAGTCTTTTACTCAAATTGCAGATTCATAATGATTCTTTCATCCAGGATACACAAGACTATAGTCTTTTACTCAAGTTAAAGGATCATTATGATTATTTCATTCAGGATACACAAGACTATAGTCTTTTACTCAAATTGCAGATTCATAATGATTCTTTCATCCAGGATACATAAGACTATAGTCTTTTATTCAAGTTGCAGATTCATAATGATTCTTTCATCCAGGATACACAAGACTATAGTCTTTTACTCAAGTTGAAGGATCATTATGATTATTTCATTCAGGATACAAAAGGCTATAGTCTTTTACTCAAATTGCAGATTCATAATGATTCTTTCATCCAGGATACACAAGACTATAGTCTTTTACTCAAGTTGAAGGATCATTATGATTATTTCATTCAGGATACATAAGGCTATAGTCTTTTACTCAAATTGCAGATTCATAATGATTCTTTCATCCAGGATACACAAGACTATAGTCTTTTACTCAAGTTGAAGGATCATTATGATTATTTCATTCAGGATACAAAAGGCTATAGTCTTTTACTCAAATTGCAGATTCATAATGATTCTTTCATCCAGGATACACAAGACTATAGTCTTTTACTCAAGTTGAAGGATCATTATGATTATTTCATTCAGGATACATAAGGCTATAGTCTTTTACTCAAATTGCAGATTCATAATGATTCTTTCATCCAGGATACATAAGACTATAGTCTTTTACTCAAATTGCAGATTCATAATGATTCTTTCATCCAGGATACACAAGACTATAGTCTTTTACTCAAGTTAAAGGATCATTATGATTATTTCATTCAGGATACACAAGACTATAGTCTTTTACTCAAATTGCAGATTCATAATGATTCTTTCATCCAGGATACACAAGACTATAGTCTTTTACTCAAGTTAAAGGATCATTATGATTTATGGGATCACAAGCATTCATCAAATTCTGTATTTAAATTATTGTTTGCCGTTGAGACCGAGGTTTAAGTAAAATATAAATCAGCAATGTTGCTTATGTAAACAACCGTGTAGTCAACGTTGTATTTTCTCATTTATTGCATTAGTGTAAGTGCTGTAATATAGATTGTTCTAGATTAGTAAAGTAAGTTGTAGATTGTATGTACATATTTTTGGTTTCAATAAAAGGTGCTTCCTTTTTTGTTAATCAACAGCAGATAAAACAGCACGTGTTTTATTACACTACAATTGGTGACCCCTACGAGCGAAACAACGAACAGCGCTATGAACGACGGGAAGCAAAGCCAAAATTTAAACCCAGGGCAAACGTCAGTTCCTGGACAATTGGACACTGTACCTAACACATTAACCAATTCTCCCATTTTTAATCAAGAGAGTAACACAATTGTTAACAGAGTTTCTGTTAAAGTTCCTCCTTTTTGGCCAGAGCAACCAGAAATATGGTTTGCACAAGTGGAGGCACAGTTTGGTATCTCCGGCATTAATAGTGATATCTCTCGGTTTAACACAGTGGTGGCGGCTATTGAAAGTAACGTGTTGGCTCAGATATCGGATGCAATTTTAAATCCTCCTGAACGAGACAGGTACAATAACCTCAAGTCATGTATTATAGAACGATACTGCGATAGTGAACAAAAGAAAATCCAAAAGCTTATCACCGACATCGACTTGGGGGATAAACGACCTACACAGCTTCTAAATGAATTAAGCAGTCTAGCAAAAGGTAAGATAAATGACGAGTTTCTAAAATCACTGTGGTTACAGAGGCTACCAGCACAAACCAGAGCAATATTGCAAGCGTCGAACGCGGATCTTCCGGAGCTGGCTAAACTAGCTGACAAAATTTTAGAAGTGTCCGATTATCAGCAAATCGCAGCAGTTGCCAAACAACAGTCTCGAGAAAGTGAAATGGATCTCAGAATACAAAGAATAGAACAACAACTGAGCCAGCTAGTAAGTATGCGAGAGAAGCGATTCCGTGGCAGAAGCAGTCATCGCAATTCTAGAAGTAGAGAGCGACGGTCAAAGTCGCCTGCCATCTCCAGCGCTCACTGTTGGTATCACGAGAGATTCGGGACCGACGCACGTAAGTGTCGGCACCCATGTAATTTTTCAGCAGATCATGCAAAAAACTAAAAAAATCGCCGGACCTTTCGGGCAGCGCAGGCGATAATGTCATTCAAATTGCCCGACTCATCGTGTGTGACAAGCAAACAGGCATTAAATTTTTAATAGACACGGGCGCGGATGTGTCCGTAGTTCCACCTAACTCGGCCGACAGAAAAAAGAAACACACAACACCAAATTTTTACGCAGCAAACGGTTCGCCTATTAAAACATTTGGACAACGCCGTCTGTATTTATCGCTAGGGTTACGCCGTAGTCTGCAATGGAATTTTTATATTGCCGACGTCAATACTGCTATCATAGGCTCTGATTTTTTAAAAGCGTATGATCTGCTCGTAGATATAAAAAAAGGCAAACTCGTGGATAGAAAAACAATGCTAGAGGCAAAAGGTAGTTTTACGCAAAATTCAACAATCAAAATCTTAACACACAAGATCGACTTCAAATTTTCAAAAATTTTACGTGAGTATAGCGATTTGGCAATTCTTAATACAAATAAAAGTCCTTTAATGAATAGCACAACACACCATATAGTCACAACGGGACCACCTGTTTTTTCACGACCAAGACGACTGGCTGGCGAGCGTCTTGAGGCAGCAAAGAATGAGTTTCAGTACCTTATGGAAAAGGGTATCTGCCGTCCGTCGAAAAGTCAGTGGGCCAGTCCACTTCATTTAGTAAAAAAAGCGAGCGGTGAGTGGAGGCCTTGTGGGGACTACCGGGGTCTAAACGCTGTGACAGTTCCGGACAGGTACCCGATCCCGTATCTGCACGACGTAACAACGATTCTGCACGGTAAGAAAATATTTTCTGCAATTGATTTGCAGAGGGCATATCACCAGATTCCCATCGAGCCGGCAGATATTCCGAAGACAGCAATTACAACGCCCTTTGGTCTATACGAATTCGTATACATGACATTCGGGTTACGAAACGCTGCCCAGACGTTCCAGCGATATGTCGATAATGTGCTAAGAGGTTTAGATTTTACGTTTGCGTACATCGACGATATTTTAGTGGCTTCGACCGATGAAGAGCAACATGAGAAAGATTTAAGAGTTGTTTTTGATAGACTACGTAAAGCAAATTTATGTATCAACGCTGACAAATGCAGGCTCGGTCAAAAGGAAATCGTTTTTTTAGGACACACGATTACAAGCGAAGGGTTGCGTCCACTTCAAAGCAAAGTGGAAGCAATACGTAATTATGTAAAACCTACTATTGCTCGAGACCTAAAAAAGTTTTTGGGAATAATAAACTTTTATCGTCCCTTCCTTAAAAACGCAACCAAACATCAGAGTATCCTGCAGGAATTAATAGATGGGAATAAGAAAAACGATAAAACAGAAATCAATTGGTCACCTAGAGCAGAAGAAGCGTTCAAATCTTGCAAAGAAGAATTATGCAGTGCTGGGGTTTTGAGCTACATGGCACCAGATAGTGAGCTTACGTTAACAGTAGACGCATCCGATACGGCAATTGGCGCCGTGCTACACCAGATCGTTGGAGGTGTGCCCCAACCACTAGGTTTTTACTCAAAGAAGCTAACTAATGCTCAAAAAATGTACAGCGCCTACGATCGTGAATTAACTGCAGTTTATCAGGGCGTACAACACTTTAAATATGCCTTAGAAGGTCGGTCATTTAAAATTTACACGGATCACAAACCATTAGTATTTGCGTTCCGACAAAATAGCGAAAAGGCACCGCCAAGGAGAGTAAGGCAATTAGATTTCATTAGCCAGTATTCGACAGATATACGCCATATTAAAGGGAGCGAAAATACTACGGCAGATTGGCTATCCCGGATCAACAAAATTACAACAGATGCAGTAGATTTCAACTCAATGGCGATAGAACAAGAAAACGACGATGAGCTCAAATCTATCCTTAATACGGATAAGGACTCGTATCTTAAACTTACACTTCTGCCTATACCAGATTCTACCAAATTTTTACACTGTGAAGTTAGCGGGTCACGTATAAGACCATATGTACCAGTTAAACTGCGCATGAATGTAATGCAGAGACTTCACAATTTAACACACCCAGGGATTCGGGCTACGCGAAGTCTGGTAAAGGACCGCTACGTATGGCCAGGCCTATCTAAAGATATTAGAAAGTTTGTCCGAGGATGTATACAGTGTCAAAAGGTAAAAATTCATAGATACACCTCGGCCCCGTTCAGCAGTTACGGCAAAATCGACAAGCGTTTCCAACACATAAATGTTGACATAATTGGTCCGCTACCAACTTCAGCTGGAAATCGTTACTGCCTCACTTGCATTGATCGTTTCTCTAGGTGGCCAACAGCAATCCCTATACCCGACATTTCGGCTCACACGGTCGCAGCAGCTTTTGTCACTGGATGGGTAGCGATGTATGGTGTACCAGAGAAGATAACGACAGACTTGGGGAGACAATTCGAATCTAACTTGTTCCAAGAACTAGCGAAAATACTTGGTATCCAGCATTTACGAACCACGGCATACCATCCCCAAGCGAATGGTATGATTGAGAGATGGCACCGCACTCTTAAAGATGCCATTAAATGCTACGCTACAAAAGATTGGTGTTTTGCTATACCACTCGTCCTTTTGGGCCTTCGTACCACAGTTAAATTAGATATTGGTGTTAGCCCCGCAGAGTTATTGTATGGTACCTCATTACGTTTACCAGGTGAATTTTTTGTACAAAGTCAAAGCAAGGACAACCACATAGAATTTTTACAGAAACTACGCCAAGTTATGAATGATCTCCGTTGCCCTAGTCCCTCGTGGCATGAAAACAAAAATCATTATGTAGATCCAAATTTGAACAAATGTAATTTTGTTTTTGTACGAGTAGATCGTGTTCGCAAGCCACTAGAACCAGCTTATGAAGGTCCATTCGAAATTGAAAAACGTTACAAAAAGTACTTTGTGATTAAAAGAGGTCAGACAAGGGACAAAATTTCGATCGACCGAATGAAGCCCGCGAAGGTATATGCCAGCGATTTTCCAGAAACCCCGTGCGATAGACCCGCAGGTCGGGAGCATACGGAAATCCCAAGTACTGAAAGAGTGAGCCGGTATGGAAGGCATGTGAGGTTCCCGAGTCGTTACGAATGACGAAAATATTAGCCGGGGGGTAATATGGGATCACAAGCATTCATCAAATTCTGTATTTAAATTATTGTTTGCCGTTGAGACCGAGGTTTAAGTAAAATATAAATCAGCAATGTTGCTTATGTAAACAACCGTGTAGTCAACGTTGTATTTTCTCATTTATTGCATTAGTGTAAGTGCTGTAATATAGATTGTTCTAGATTAGTAAAGTAAGTTGTAGATTGTATGTACATATTTTTGGTTTCAATAAAAGGTGCTTCCTTTTTTGTTAATCAACAGCAGATAAAACAGCACGTGTTTTATTACACTACAGTTTATTTCATTCAGGATACACAAGACTATAGTCTTTTACTCAAATTGCAGATTCATAATGATTCTTTCATCCAGGATACATAAGACTATAGTCTTTTATTCAAGTTGCAGATTCATAATGATTCTTTCATCCAGGATACACAAGACTATAGTCTTTTACTCAAGTTGAAGGATCATTATGATTATTTCATTCAGGATACAAAAGGCTATAGTCTTTTACTCAAATTGCAGATTCATAATGATTCTTTCATCCAGGATACACAAGACTATAGTCTTTTACTCAAGTTGAAGGATCATTATGATTATTTCATTCAGGATACAAAAGGCTATAGTCTTTTACTCAAATTGCAGATTCATAATGATTCTTTCATCCAGGATACACAAGACTATAGTCTTTTACTCAAGTTGAAGGATCATTATGATTATTTCATTCAGGATACATAAGGCTATAGTCTTTTACTCAAATTGCAGATTCATAATGAGTCTTTCATTCAGGATACACAAGACTATAGTCTTTTATTCAAGTTGTAGAATCATAATGATTCTTTCATTCAGATCTTATTTTTTAGCAAGACTATAGTCTTTTACTCAAATTGCAGATTCGTAATGATTCTTTCATTCAGGATACACAAGACTATAGTCTTTTATTCAAGTTGCAGATTCATAATGATTCTTTCATCCAGGATACACAAGACTATAGTCTTTTATTCAAGTTGTAGAATCATTATGATTATTTCATTCAGGATACATAAGGCTATAGTCTTTTACTCAAATTGCAGATTCATAATGATTCTTTCATCCAGGATACACAAGACTATAGTCTTTTACTCAAGTTGAAGGATCATTATGATTATTTCATTCAGGATACATAAGACTATAGTCTTTTACTCAAAATGCAGATTCACAATGATTCTTTCATTCAGGATACATAAGACTATAGTCTTTTACTCAAGTTGTAGATTCATAATGATTCCTTCATTCAGGATACACAAGACTATAGTCTTTTACTCAAATTGCAGATTCATAATGATTCTTTCATCCAGGATACACAAGACTATAGTCTTTTACTCAAGTTGAAGGATCATTATGATTATTTCATTCAGGATACATAAGGCTATAGTCTTTTACTCAAATTGCAGATTCATAATGATTCTTTCATCCAGGATACATAAGACTATAGTCTTTTATTCAAGTTGCAGATTCATAATGATTCTTTCATTCAGGATACACAAGACTATAGTCTTTTACTCAAGTTGAAGGATCATTATGATTATTTCATTCAGGATACACAAGACTATAGTCTTTTATTCAAGTTGCAGATTCATAATGATTCTTTCATCCAGGATACACAAGACTATCGTCTTTTACTCAAGTTGAAGGATCATTATGATTATTTCATTCAGGATACACAAGACTATAGTCTTTTATTCAAGTTGCAGATTCATAATGATTCTTTCATCCAGGATACACAAGACTATCGTCTTTTACTCAAGTTGAAGGATCATTATGATTATTTCATTCAGGATACACAAGACTATAGTCTTTTATTCAAGTTGTAGAATCATAATGATACTTTCATTCAGGATACACAAGACTATAGTCTTTTATTCAAGTTGCAGATTCATAATGATTCTTTCATCCAGGATACACAAGACTATCGTCTTTTACTCAAGTTGAAGGATCATTATGATTATTTCATTCAGGATACACAAGACTATAGTCTTTTATTCAAGTTGCAGATTCATAATGATTCTTTCATCCAGGATACATAAGACTATAGTCTTTTATTCAAGTTGCAGATTCATAATGATTCTTTCATTCAGGATACACAAGACTATAGTCTTTTACTCAAGTTGAAGGATCATTATGATTATTTCATTCAGGATACACAAGACTATAGTCTTTTATTCAAGTTGTAGAATCATAATGATTCTTTCATTCAGGATACACAAGACTATAGTCTTTTACTCAAGTTGAAGGATCATTATGATTATTTCATTCAGGATACACAAGACTATAGTCTTTTATTCAAGTTGCAGATTCATAATGATTCTTTCATCCAGGATACACAAGACTATCGTCTTTTACTCAAGTTGAAGGATCATTATGATTATTTCATTCAGGATACACAAGACTATAGTCTTTTATTCAAGTTGTAGAATCATAATGATTCTTTCATCCAGGATACATAAGACTATAGTCTTTTATTCAAGTTGCAGATTCATAATGATTCTTTCATTCAGGATACACAAGACTATCGTCTTTTACTCAAGTTGAAGGATCATTATGATTATTTCATTCAGGATACACAAGACTATAGTCTTTTATTCAAGTTGCAGATTCATAATGATTCTTTCATCCAGGATACACAAGACTATCGTCTTTTACTCAAGTTGAAGGATCATTATGATTATTTCATTCAGGATACACAAGACTATAGTCTTTTATTCAAGTTGTAGAATCATAATGATTCTTTCATCCAGGATACATAAGACTATAGTCTTTTATTCAAGTTGCAGATTCATAATGATTCTTTCATTCAGGATACACAAGACTATCGTCTTTTACTCAAGTTGAAGGATCATTATGATTATTTCATTCAGGATACACAAGACTATAGTCTTTTATTCAAGTTGCAGATTCATAATGATTCTTTCATCCAGGATACACAAGACTATCGTCTTTTACTCAAGTTGAAGGATCATTATGATTATTTCATTCAGGATACACAAGACTATAGTCTTTTATTCAAGTTGTAGAATCATAATGATTCTTTCATTCAGGATACACAAGACTATAGTCTTTTATTCAAGTTGCAGATTCATAATGATTCTTTCATCCAGGATACACAAGACTATCGTCTTTTACTCAAGTTGAAGGATCATTATGATTATTTCATTCAGGATACACAAGACTATAGTCTTTTAATCAAGTTGAAGGATCATTATGAATATTTCATTCAGGATACAAAAGGCTATAGTCTTTTACTCAAATTGCAGATTCATAATGATTCTTTCATCCAGGATACACAAGACTATAGTCTTTTACTCAAGTTGAAGGATCATTATGATTATTTCATTCAGGATACAAAAGGCTATAGTCTTTTACTCAAATTGCAGATTCATAATGATTCTTTCATCCAGGATACACAAGACTATAGTCTTTTACTCAAGTTGAAGGATCATTATGATTATTTCATTCAGGATACACAAGACTATAGTCTTTTATTCAAGTTGCAGATTCATAATGATTCTTTCATCCAGGATACACAAGACTATAGTCTTTTACTCAAGTTGAAGGATCATTATGATTATTTCATTCAGGATACATAAGGCTATAGTCTTTTATTCAAGTTGTAGAATCATAATGATTCTTTCATCCAGGATACACAAGACTATAGTCTTTTACTCAAGTTGTAGATTCATAATGATTCTTTTATTCAGGATACACAAGCCTATAGTCTTTTACTCAAGTTGTAGATTCATAATGATTCTTCCATTCAGGATACACAAGACTATAGTCTTTTACTCAAGTTGTAGATTCATAATGATTCTTTCATTCAGGATACACAAGACTATAGTCTTTTATTCAAGTTGTAGAATCATAATGATTCTTTCATTCAGATCTTATTTTTTAGCAAGACTATAGTCTTTTAATCAAATTGCAGATTCATAATGATTCTTTTATTCAGGATACATAAGACTATGGTCTTTTACTCAAATTGCAGATTCATAATGATTCTTTCATTCAGGATACACAAGACTATAGTCTTTTATTCAAGTTGTAGAATCATAATGATTCTTTCATTCAGATCTTATTTTTTAGCAAGAATATAGTCTTTTAATCAAATTGCAGATTCATAATGATTCTTTTATTCAGGATACATAAGACTATGGTCTTTTACTCAAATTGCAGATTCATAATGATTCTTTCATTCAGGATACACAAGACTATAGTCTTTTATTCAAGTTGTAGAATCATAATGATTCTTTCATTCAGATCTTATTTTTTAGCAAGACTATAGTCTTTTAATCAAATTGCAGATTCATAATGATTCTTTCATTCAGGATACACAAGACTATAGTCTTTTATTCAAGTTGCAGATTCATAATGATTCTTTCATCCAGGATACACAAGACTATAGTCTTTTACTCAAGTTGTAGATTCATAATGATTCCTTCATTCAGGATACATAAGACTATAGTCTTTTATTCAAGTTGTAGAATCATTATGATTATTTCATTCAGGATACATAAGGCTATAGTCTTTTACTCAAATTGCAGATTCATAATGATTCTTTCATTCAGATCTTATTTTTTAACAAGACTATAGTCTTTTACTCAAATTGCAGATTCATAATGATTCTTTCATCCAGGATACACAAGACTATAGTCTTTTATTCAAGTTGTAGAATCATTATGATTATTTCATTCAGGATACATAAGGCTATAGTCTTTTACTCAAATTGCAGATTCATAATGATTCTTTCATCCAGGATACACAAGACTATAGTCTTTTACTCAAGTTGAAGGATCATTATGATTATTTCATTCAGGATACATAAGACTATAGTCTTTTACTCAAAATGCAGATTCACAATGATTCTTTCATTCAGGATACACAAGACTATAGTCTTTTACTCAAATTGCAGATTCATAATGATTCCTTCATTCAGGATACATAAGACTATAGTCTTTTACTCAAAGTGCAGTTTCATAATGATTCCTTCATTCAGGATACATAAGACTGTGGTCTTTTACTCAAATTGCAGATTCATAATGATTCTTTCATTCAGGATACACAAGACTATAGTCTTTTACTCAAGTTGTAGATTCATAATGATTCTTTCATTCAGATCTTATTTTTTAACAAGACTATAGTCTTTTAATCAAATTGCAGATTCATAATGATTCTTTTATTCAGGATACATAAGACTACAGTCTTTTTCTCTAATTGCAGATTCATAATGATTCTTTCATTCAGGATACACAAGACTATAGTCTTTTATTCAAGTTGTAGAATCATAATGATTCTTTCATTCAGGATACACAAGACTATAGTCTTTTACTCAAATTGCAGATTCATAATGATTCTTTCATCCAGGATACACAAGACTATAGTCTTTTATTCAAGTTTTAGAATCATAATGATTCTTTCATTCAGGATACACAAGACTATAGTCTTTTACTCAAGTTGAAGGATCATTATGATTATTTCATTCAGGATACACAAGACTATAGTCTTTTATTCAAGTTGCAGATTCATAATGATTCTTTCATCCAGGATACACAAGACTATCGTCTTTTACTCAAGTTGAAGGATCATTATGATTATTTCATTCAGGATACATAAGGCTATAGTCTTTTACTCAAATTGCAGATTCATAATGATTCTTTCATCCAGGATACACAAGACTATAGTCTTTTACTCAAGTTGAAGGATCATTATGATTATTTCATTCAGGATACATAAGGCTATAGTCTTTTACTCAAATTGCAGATTCATAATGATTCTTTCATCCAGGATACATAAGACTATAGTCTTTTACTCAAATTGCAGATTCATAATGATTCTTTCATCCAGGATACACAAGACTATAGTCTTTTACTCAAGTTGAAGGATCATTATGATTATTTCATTCAGGATACATAAGGCTATAGTCTTTTACTCAAATTGCAGATTCATAATGATTCTTTCATCCAGGATACACAAGACTATAGTCTTTTACTCAAGTTGAAGGATCATTATGATTATTTCATTCAGGATACATAAGGCTATAGTCTTTTACTCAAATTGCAGATTCATAATGATTCTTTCATCCAGGATACATAAGACTATAGTCTTTTACTCAAATTGCAGATTCATAATGATTCTTTCATCCAGGATACATAAGACTATAGTCTTTTATTCAAGTTGCAGATTCATAATGATTCTTTCATTCAGGATACACAAGACTATAGTCTTTTACTCAAGTTGAAGGATCATTATGATTATTTCATTCAGGATACACAAGACTATAGTCTTTTATTCAAGTTGCAGATTCATAATGATTCTTTCATCCAGGATACACAAGACTATCGTCTTTTACTCAAGTTGAAGGATCATTATGATTATTTCATTCAGGATACACAAGACTATAGTCTTTTATTCAAGTTGCAGATTCATAATGATTCTTTCATCCAGGATACACAAGACTATCGTCTTTTACTCAAGTTGAAGGATCATTATGATTATTTCATTCAGGATACACAAGATTATAGTCTTTTATTCAAGTTGTAGAATCATAATGATACTTTCATTCAGGATACACAAGACTATAGTCTTTTATTCAAGTTGCAGATTCATAATGATTCTTTCATCCAGGATACATAAGACTATAGTCTTTTATTCAAGTTGCAGATTCATAATGATTCTTTCATTCAGGATACACAAGACTATAGTCTTTTACTCAAGTTGAAGGATCATTATGATTATTTCATTCAGGATACACAAGACTATAGTCTTTTATTCAAGTTGTAGAATCATAATGATTCTTTCATCCAGGATACATAAGACTATAGTCTTTTATTCAAGTTGCAGATTCATAATGATTCTTTCATTCAGGATACACAAGACTATCGTCTTTTACTCAAGTTGAAGGATCATTATGATTATTTCATTCAGGATACACAAGACTATAGTCTTTTATTCAAGTTGCAGATTCATAATGATTCTTTCATTCAGGATACACAAGACTATAGTCTTTTACTCAAGTTGAAGGATCATTATGATTATTTCATTCAGGATACACAAGACTATAGTCTTTTATTCAAGTTGCAGATTCATAATGATTCTTTCATCCAGGATACACAAGACTATCGTCTTTTACTCCAGTTGAAGGATCATTATGATTATTTCATTCAGGATACACAAGACTATAGTCTTTTATTCAAGTTGCAGATTCATAATGATTCTTTCATCCAGGATACACAAGACTATCGTCTTTTACTCAAGTTGAAGGATCATTATGATTATTTCATTCAGGATACACAAGACTATAGTCTTTTATTCAAGTTGTAGAATCATAATGATTCTTTCATTCAGGATACACAAGACTATAGTCTTTTATTCAAGTTGCAGATTCATAATGATTCTTTCATCCAGGATACACAAGACTATCGTCTTTTACTCAAGTTGAAGGATCATTATGATTATTTCATTCAGGATACACAAGACTATAGTCTTTTATTCAAGTTGCAGATTCATAATGATTCTTTCATCCAGGATACATAAGACTATAGTCTTTTATTCAAGTTGCAGATTCATAATGATTCTTTCATTCAGGATACACAAGACTATAGTCTTTTACTCAAGTTGAAGGATCATTATGATTATTTCATTCAGGATACACAAGACTATAGTCTTTTATTCAAGTTGTAGAATCATAATGATTCTTTCATCCAGGATACATAAGACTATAGTCTTTTATTCAAGTTGCAGATTCATAATGATTCTTTCATTCAGGATACACAAGACTATAGTCTTTTACTCAAGTTGAAGGATCATTATGATTATTTCATTCAGGATACACAAGACTATAGTCTTTTATTCAAGTTGCAGATTCATAATGATTCTTTCATTCAGGATACACAAGACTATCGTCTTTTACTCAAGTTGAAGGATCATTATGATTATTTCATTCAGGATACACAAGACTATAGTCTTTTATTCAAGTTGTAGAATCATAATGATTCTTTCATCCAGGATACATAAGACTATAGTCTTTTATTCAAGTTGCAGATTCATAATGATTCTTTCATTCAGGATACACAAGACTATAGTCTTTTACTCAAGTTGAAGGATCATTATGATTATTTCATTCAGGATACACAAGACTATAGTCTTTTATTCAAGTTGCAGATTCATAATGATTCTTTCATCCAGGATACATAAGACTATAGTCTTTTATTCAAGTTGCAGATTCATAATGATTCTTTCATTCAGGATACACAAGACTATAGTCTTTTACTCAAGTTGAAGGATCATTATGATTATTTCATTCAGGATACACAAGACTATAGTCTTTTATTCAAGTTGTAGAATCATAATGATTCTTTCATCCAGGATACATAAGACTATAGTCTTTTATTCAAGTTGCAGATTCATAATGATTCTTTCATTCAGGATACACAAGACTATAGTCTTTTACTCAAGTTGAAGGATCATTATGATTATTTCATTCAGGATACACAAGACTATAGTCTTTTATTCAAGTTGTAGAATTATAATGATTCTTTCATCCAAGATACATAAGACTATAGTCTTTTATTCAAGTTGCAGATTCATAATGATTCTTTCATTCAGGATACACAAGACTATAGTCTTTTACTCAAGTTGAAGGATCATTATGATTATTTCATTCAGGATACACAAGACTATAGTCTTTTATTCAAGTTGCAGATTCATAATGATTCTTTCATTCAGGATACACAAGACTATAGTCTTTTACTCAAGTTGAAGGATCATTATGATTATTTCATTCAGGATACACAAGACTATAGTCTTTTATTCAAGTTGCAGATTCATAATGATTCTTTCATCCAGGATACACAAGACTATCGTCTTTTACTCCAGTTGAAGGATCATTATGATTATTTCATTCAGGATACACAAGACTATAGTCTTTTATTCAAGTTGCAGATTCATAATGATTCTTTCATCCAGGATACACAAGACTATCGTCTTTTACTCAAGTTGAAGGATCATTATGATTATTTCATTCAGGATACACAAGACTATAGTCTTTTATTCAAGTTGCAGATTCATAATGATTCTTTCATCCAGGATACATAAGACTATAGTCTTTTATTCAAGTTGCAGATTCATAATGATTCTTTCATTCAGGATACACAAGACTATAGTCTTTTACTCAAGTTGAAGGATCATTATGATTATTTCATTCAGGATACACAAGACTATAGTCTTTTATTCAAGTTGTAGAATCATAATGATTCTTTCATCCAGGATACATAAGACTATAGTCTTTTATTCAAGTTGCAGATTCATAATGATTCTTTCATTCAGGATACACAAGACTATAGTCTTTTACTCAAGTTGAAGGATCATTATGATTATTTCATTCAGGATACACAAGACTATAGTCTTTTATTCAAGTTGCAGATTCATAATGATTCTTTCATCCAGGATACACAAGACTATCGTCTTTTACTCCAGTTGAAGGATCATTATGATTATTTCATTCAGGATACACAAGACTATAGTCTTTTATTCAAGTTGCAGATTCATAATGATTCTTTCATCCAGGATACACAAGACTATCGTCTTTTACTCAAGTTGAAGGATCATTATGATTATTTCATTCAGGATACACAAGACTATAGTCTTTTATTCAAGTTGCAGATTCATAATGATTCTTTCATCCAGGATACATAAGACTATAGTCTTTTATTCAAGTTGCAGATTCATAATGATTCTTTCATTCAGGATACACAAGACTATAGTCTTTTACTCAAGTTGAAGGATCATTATGATTATTTCATTCAGGATACACAAGACTATAGTTTTTATTCAAGTTGTAGAATCATAATGATTCTTTCATCCAGGATACATAAGACTATAGTCTTTTATTCAAGTTGCAGATTCATAATGATTCTTTCATTCAGGATACACAAGACTATAGTCTTTTACTCAAGTTGAAGGATCATTATGATTATTTCATTCAGGATACACAAGACTATAGTCTTTTATTCAAGTTGCAGATTCATAATGATTCTTTCATCCAGGATACACAAGACTATCGTCTTTTACTCCAGTTGAAGGATCATTATGATTATTTCATTCAGGATACACAAGACTATAGTCTTTTATTCAAGTTGCAGATTCATAATGATTCTTTCATCCAGGATACACAAGACTATCGTCTTTTACTCAAGTTGAAGGATCATTATGATTATTTCATTCAGGATACACAAGACTATAGTCTTTTATTCAAGTTGTAGAATCATAATGATTCTTTCATTCAGGATACACAAGACTATAGTCTTTTATTCAAGTTGCAGATTCATAATGATTCTTTCATCCAGGATACACAAGACTATCGTCTTTTACTCAAGTTGAAGGATCATTATGATTATTTCATTCAGGATACACAAGACTATAGTCTTTTATTCAAGTTGCAGATTCATAATGATTCTTTCATCCAGGATACATAAGACTATAGTCTTTTAATTAAGTTGCAGATTCATAATGATTCTTTCATTCAGGATACACAAGACTATAGTCTTTTACTCAAGTTGAAGGATCATTATGATTATTTCATTCAGGATACACAAGACTATAGTCTTTTATTCAAGTTGTAGAATCATAATGATTCTTTCATTCAGGATACACAAGACTATAGTCTTTTACTCAAGTTGAAGGATCATTATGCTTATTTCATTCAGGATACACAAGACTATAGTCTTTTATTCAAGTTGCAGATTCATAATGATTCTTTCATTCAGGATACACAAGACTATAGGCTTTTACTCAAGTTGAAGGATCATTATGATTATTTCATTCAGGATACATAAGGCTATAGTCTTTTACTCAAATTGCAGATTCATAATGATTCTTTCATCCAGGATACATAAGACTATAGTCTTTTACTCAAATTGCAGATTCATAATGATTCTTTCATCCAGGATACATAAGACTATAGTCTTTTACTCAAATTGCAGATTCATAATGATTCTTTCATTCAGGATACACAAGACTATAGGCTTTTACTCAAGTTGAAGGATCATTATGATTATTTCATTCAGGATACATAAGGCTATAGTCTTTTACTCAAATTGCAGATTCATAATGATTCTTTCATCCAGGATACATAAGACTATAGTCTTTTACTCAAATTGCAGATTCATAATGATTCTTTCATCCAGGATACATAAGACTATAGTCTTTTACTCAAATTGCAGATTCATAATGATTCTTTCATACAGGATACACAAGCCTATAGTCTTTTACTCAAATTGCAGATTCATAATGATTCTTTCATTCAGATCTTATTTTTTAGCAAGACTATAGTCTTTTAATCAAATTGCAGATTCATAATGATTCTTTCATTCAGGATACACAAGACTATAGTCTTTTACTCAAGTTGTAGATTCATAATGATTCTTTCATTCAGGATACACAAGCCTATAGTCTTTTACTCAAATTGCAGATTCATAATGATTCTTTCATTCAGGATACACAAGACTATAGTCTTTTACTCAAATTGCAGATTCATAATGATTCTTTTATTCAGGATACATAAGACTATGGTCTTTTACTCAAATTGCAGATTCATAATGATTCTTTCATTCAGGATACACAAGACTATAATCTTTTATTCAAGTTGTAGAATCATAATGATTCTTTCATTCAGATCTTATTTTTTAGCAAGAATATAGTCTTTTAATCAAATTGCAGATTCATAATGATTCTTTTATTCAGGATACATAAGACTATGGTCTTTTACTCAAATTGCAGATTCATAATGATTCTTTCATTCAGGATACACAAGACTATAGTCTTTTATTCAAGTTGTAGAATCATAATGATTCTTTCATTCAGATCTTATTTTTTAGCAAGACTATAGTCTTTTACTCAAATTGCAGATTCGTAATGATTCTTTCATTCAGGATACAAAAGACTATAGTCTTTTATTCAAGTTGCAGATTCATAATGATTCTTTCATCCAGGATACACAGGACTATAGTCTTTTATTTAAGTTGAAGAATCATATGGTTATTTCATTCAGGATACATAAGGGTATAGTCTTTTACTCAAATTGCAGATTCATAATGATTCTTTCATTCAGATCTTATTTTTTAGCAAGACTATAGTCTTTTACTCAAATTGCAGATTCATAATGATTCCTTCATTCAGGATACATAAGACTATGGTCTTTTACTCAAATTGCAGATTCATAATGATTCTTTCATTCAGGATACACAAGACTATAGTCTTTTACTCAAGTTGAAGGATCATTATGATTATTTCATTCAGGATACACAAGACTATAGTCTTTTATTCAAGTTGCAGATTCATAATGATTCTTTCATTCAGGATACACAAGACTATAGGCTTTTACTCAAGTTGAAGGATCATTATGATTATTTCATTCAGGATACATAAGGCTATAGTCTTTTACTCAAATTGCAGATTCATAATGATTCTTTCATCCAGGATACATAAGACTATAGTCTTTTATTCAAGTTGCAGATTCATAATGATTCTTTCATCCAGGATACACAAGACTATAGTCTTTTATTCAAGTTGTAGAATCATAATGATTCTTTCATTCACGATACACAAGACTATAGTCTTTTACTCAAGTTGTAGATTCATAATGATTCTTTCATTCAGATCTTATTTTTTAACAAGACTATAGTCTTTTACTCAAATTGCAGATTCATAATGATTCTTTCATCCAGGATACACAAGACTATAGTCTTTTATTCAAGTTGTAGAATCATAATGATTATTTCATTCAGGATACACAAGACTATAGTCTTTTATTCAAGTTGTAGAATCATAATGATTCTTTCATCCAGGATACATAAGACTATAGTCTTTTATTCAAGTTGCAGATTCATAATGATTCTTTCATTCAGGATACACAAGACTATAGTCTTTTACTCAAGTTGAAGGATCATTATGATTATTTCATTCAGGATACACAAGACTATAGTCTTTTATTCAAGTTGTAGAATCATAATGATTCTTTCATCCAAGATACATAAGACTATAGTCTTTTATTCAAGTTGCAGATTCATAATGATTCTTTCATTCAGGATACACAAGACTATAGTCTTTTACTCAAGTTGAAGGATCATTATGATTATTTCATTCAGGATACACAAGACTATAGTCTTTTATTCAAGTTGCAGATTCATAATGATTCTTTCATTCAGGATACACAAGACTATAGTCTTTTACTCAAGTTGAAGGATCATTATGATTATTTCATTCAGGATACACAAGACTATAGTCTTTTATTCAAGTTGCAGATTCATAATGATTCTTTCATCCAGGATACACAAGACTATCGTCTTTTACTCCAGTTGAAGGATCATTATGATTATTTCATTCAGGATACACAAGACTATAGTCTTTTATTCAAGTTGCAGATTCATAATGATTCTTTCATCCAGGATACACAAGACTATCGTCTTTTACTCAAGTTGAAGGATCATTATGATTATTTCATTCAGGATACACAAGACTATAGTCTTTTATTCAAGTTGCAGATTCATAATGATTCTTTCATCCAGGATACATAAGACTATAGTCTTTTATTCAAGTTGCAGATTCATAATGATTCTTTCATTCAGGATACACAAGACTATAGTCTTTTACTCAAGTTGAAGGATCATTATGATTATTTCATTCAGGATACACAAGACTATAGTCTTTTATTCAAGTTGTAAAATCATAATGATTCTTTCATCCAGGATACATAAGACTATAGTCTTTTATTCAAGTTGCAGATTCATAATGATTCTTTCATTCAGGATACACAAGACTATAGTCTTTTACTCAAGTTGAAGGATCATTATGATTATTTCATTCAGGATACACAAGACTATAGTCTTTTATTCAAGTTGCAGATTCATAATGATTCTTTCATCCAGGATACACAAGACTATCGTCTTTTACTCCAGTTGAAGGATCATTATGATTATTTCATTCAGGATACACAAGACTATAGTCTTTTATTCAAGTTGCAGATTCATAATGATTCTTTCATCCAGGATACACAAGACTATCGTCTTTTACTCAAGTTGAAGGATCATTATGATTATTTCATTCAGGATACACAAGACTATAGTCTTTTATTCAAGTTGCAGATTCATAATGATTCTTTCATCCAGGATACATAAGACTATAGTCTTTTATTCAAGTTGCAGATTCATAATGATTCTTTCATTCAGGATACACAAGACTATAGTCTTTTACTCAAGTTGAAGGATCATTATGATTATTTCATTCAGGATACACAAGACTATAGTTTTTATTCAAGTTGTAGAATCATAATGATTCTTTCATCCAGGATACATAAGACTATAGTCTTTTATTCAAGTTGCAGATTCATAATGATTCTTTCATTCAGGATACACAAGACTATAGTCTTTTACTCAAGTTGAAGGATCATTATGATTATTTCATTCAGGATACACAAGACTATAGTCTTTTATTCAAGTTGCAGATTCATAATGATTCTTTCATCCAGGATACATAAGACTATAGTCTTTTATTCAAGTTGCAGATTCATAATGATTCTTTCATTCAGGATACACAAGACTATCGTCTTTTACTCCAGTTGAAGGATCATTATGATTATTTCATTCAGGATACACAAGACTATAGTCTTTTATTCAAGTTGCAGATTCATAATGATTCTTTCATCCAGGATACACAAGACTATCGTCTTTTACTCAAGTTGAAGGATCATTATGATTATTTCATTCAGGATACACAAGACTATAGTCTTTTATTCAAGTTGTAGAATCATAATGATTCTTTCATTCAGGATACACAAGACTATAGTCTTTTATTCAAGTTGCAGATTCATAATGATTCTTTCATCCAGGATACACAAGACTATCGTCTTTTACTCAAGTTGAAGGATCATTATGATTATTTCATTCAGGATACACAAGACTATAGTCTTTTATTCAAGTTGCAGATTCATAATGATTCTTTCATCCAGGATACATAAGACTATAGTCTTTTATTCAAGTTGCAGATTCATAATGATTCTTTCATTCAGGATACACAAGACTATAGTCTTTTACTCAAGTTGAAGGATCATTATGATTATTTCATTCAGGATACACAAGACTATAGTCTTTTATTCAAGTTGTAGAATCATAATGATTCTTTCATTCAGGATACACAAGACTATAGTCTTTTACTCAAGTTGAAGGATCATTATGATTATTTCATTCAGGATACACAAGACTATAGTCTTTTATTCAAGTTGCAGATTCATAATGATTCTTTCATTCAGGATACACAAGACTATAGGCTTTTACTCAAGTTGAAGGATCATTATGATTATTTCATTCAGGATACATAAGGCTATAGTCTTTTACTCAAATTGCAGATTCATAATGATTCTTTCATCCAGGATACATAAGACTATAGTCTTTTACTCAAATTGCAGATTCATAATGATTCTTTCATCCAGGATACATAAGACTATAGTCTTTTACTCAAATTGCAGATTCATAATGATTCTTTCATTCAGGATACACAAGACTATAGGCTTTTACTCAAGTTGAAGGATCATTATGATTATTTCATTCAGGATACATAAGGCTATAGTCTTTTACTCAAATTGCAGATTCATAATGATTCTTTCATCCAGGATACATAAGACTATAGTCTTTAACTCAAATTGCAGATTCATAATGATTCTTTCATCCAGGATACATAAGACTATAGTCTTTTACTCAAATTGCAGATTCATAATGATTCTTTCATACAGGATACACAAGCCTATAGTCTTTTACTCAAATTGCAGATTCATAATGATTCTTTCATTCAGATCTTATTTTTTAGCAAGACTATAGTCTTTTAATCAAATTGCAGATTCATAATGATTCTTTCATTCAGGATACACAAGACTATAGTCTTTTACTCAAGTTGTAGATTCATAATGATTCTTTCATCCAGGATACATAAGACTATAGTCTTTTATTCAAGTTGCAGATTCATAATGATTCTTTCATTCAGGATACACAAGACTATAGTCTTTTACTCAAGTTGAAGGATCATTATGATTATTTCATTCAGGATACACAAGACTATAGTTTTTATTCAAGTTGTAGAATCATAATGATTCTTTCATCCAGGATACATAAGACTATAGTCTTTTATTCAAGTTGCAGATTCATAATGATTCTTTCATTCAGGATACACAAGACTATAGTCTTTTACTCAAGTTGAAGGATCATTATGATTATTTCATTCAGGATACACAAGACTATAGTCTTTTATTCAAGTTGCAGATTCATAATGATTCTTTCATCCAGGATACACAAGACTATCGTCTTTTACTCCAGTTGAAGGATCATTATGATTATTTCATTCAGGATACACAAGACTATAGTCTTTTATTCAAGTTGCAGATTCATAATGATTCTTTCATCCAGGATACACAAGACTATCGTCTTTTACTCAAGTTGAAGGATCATTATGATTATTTCATTCAGGATACACAAGACTATAGTCTTTTATTCAAGTTGTAGAATCATAATGATTCTTTCATTCAGGATACACAAGACTATAGTCTTTTATTCAAGTTGCAGATTCATAATGATTCTTTCATCCAGGATACACAAGACTATCGTCTTTTACTCAAGTTGAAGGATCATTATGATTATTTCATTCAGGATACACAAGACTATAGTCTTTTATTCAAGTTGCAGATTCATAATGATTCTTTCATCCAGGATACATAAGACTATAGTCTTTTATTCAAGTTGCAGATTCATAATGATTCTTTCATTCAGGATACACAAGACTATAGTCTTTTACTCAAGTTGAAGGATCATTATGATTATTTCATTCAGGATACACAAGACTATAGTCTTTTATTCAAGTTGTAGAATCATAATGATTCTTTCATTCAGGATACACAAGACTATAGTCTTTTACTCAAGTTGAAGGATCATTATGATTATTTCATTCAGGATACACAAGACTATAGTCTTTTATTCAAGTTGCAGATTCATAATGATTCTTTCATTCAGGATACACAAGACTATAGGCTTTTACTCAAGTTGAAGGATCATTATGATTATTTCATTCAGGATACATAAGGCTATAGTCTTTTACTCAAATTGCAGATTCATAATGATTCTTTCATCCAGGATACATAAGACTATAGTCTTTTACTCAAATTGCAGATTCATAATGATTCTTTCATCCAGGATACATAAGACTATAGTCTTTTACTCAAATTGCAGATTCATAATGATTCTTTCATTCAGGATACACAAGACTATAGGCTTTTACTCAAGTTGAAGGATCATTATGATTATTTCATTCAGGATACATAAGGCTATAGTCTTTTACTCAAATTGCAGATTCATAATGATTCTTTCATCCAGGATACATAAGACTATAGTCTTTTACTCAAATTGCAGATTCATAATGATTCTTTCATCCAGGATACATAAGACTATAGTCTTTTACTCAAATTGCAGATTCATAATGATTCTTTCATACAGGATACACAAGCCTATAGTCTTTTACTCAAATTGCAGATTCATAATGATTCTTTCATTCAGATCTTATTTTTTAGCAAGACTATAGTCTTTTAATCAAATTGCAGATTCATAATGATTCTTTCATTCAGGATACACAAGACTATAGTCTTTTACTCAAGTTGTAGATTCATAATGATTCTTTCATTCAGGATACACAAGCCTATAGTCTTTTACTCAAATTGCAGATTCATAATGATTCTTTCATTCAGGATACACAAGACTATAGTCTTTTACTCAAATTGCAGATTCATAATGATTCTTTTATTCAGGATACATAAGACTATGGTCTTTTACTCAAATTGCAGATTCATAATGATTCTTTCATTCAGGATACACAAGACTATAATCTTTTATTCAAGTTGTAGAATCATAATGATTCTTTCATTCAGATCTTATTTTTTAGCAAGAATATAGTCTTTTAATCAAATTGCAGATTCATAATGATTCTTTTATTCAGGATACATAAGACTATGGTCTTTTACTCAAATTGCAGATTCATAATGATTCTTTCATTCAGGATACACAAGACTATAGTCTTTTATTCAAGTTGTAGAATCATAATGATTCTTTCATTCAGATCTTATTTTTTAGCAAGACTATAGTCTTTTACTCAAATTGCAGATTCGTAATGATTCTTTCATTCAGGATACAAAAGACTATAGTCTTTTATTCAAGTTGCAGATTCATAATGATTCTTTCATCCAGGATACACAGGACTATAGTCTTTTATTTAAGTTGAAGAATCATATGGTTATTTCATTCAGGATACATAAGGGTATAGTCTTTTACTCAAATTGCAGATTCATAATGATTCTTTCATTCAGATCTTATTTTTTAGCAAGACTATAGTCTTTTACTCAAATTGCAGATTCATAATGATTCCTTCATTCAGGATACATAAGACTATGGTCTTTTACTCAAATTGCAGATTCATAATGATTCTTTCATTCAGGATACACAAGACTATAGTCTTTTACTCAAGTTGAAGGATCATTATGATTATTTCATTCAGGATACACAAGACTATAGTCTTTTATTCAAGTTGCAGATTCATAATGATTCTTTCATCCAGGATACACAAGACTATCGTCTTTTACTCCAGTTGAAGGATCATTATGATTATTTCATTCAGGATACACAAGACTATAGTCTTTTATTCAAGTTGTAGAATCATAATGATTCTTTCATTCAGGATACACAAGACTATAGTCTTTTATTCAAGTTGCAGATTCATAATGATTCTTTCATCCAGGATACACAAGACTATAGTCTTTTACTCAAGTTGAAGGATCATTATGATTATTTCATTCAGGATACATAAGGCTATAGTCTTTTACTCAAATTGCAGATTCATAATGATTCTTTCATCCAGGATACATAAGACTATAGTCTTTTATTCAAGTTGCAGATTCATAATGATTCTTTCATCCAGGATACACAAGACTATAGTCTTTTATTCAAGTTGTAGAATCATAATGATTCTTTCATTCACGATACACAAGACTATAGTCTTTTACTCAAGTTGTAGATTCATAATGATTCTTTCATTCAGATCTTATTTTTTAACAAGACTATAGTCTTTTACTCAAATTGCAGATTCATAATGATTCTTTCATCCAGGATACACAAGACTATAGTCTTTTATTCAAGTTGTAGAATCATAATGATTCTTTCATTCACGATACACAAGACTATAGTCTTTTACTCAAGTTGTAGATTCATAATGATTCTTTCATTCAGATCTTATTTTTTAACAAGACTATAGTCTTTTACTCAAATTGCAGATTCATAATGATTCCTTCATTCAGGATACATAAGACTATAGTCTTTTACTCAAGTTGTAGATTCATAATGATTCTTTCATCTAGGATACACAAGACTATAGTCTTTTACTCAAATTGCAGATTTATAATGATTCTTTCATTCAGATCTTATTTTTTAGCAAGACTATAGTCTTTTACTCAAATTGCAGATTCATAATGATTCTTTCATCCAGGATACACAAGACTATAGTCTTTTATTCAAGTTGTAGAATCATAATGATTCTTTCATTCACGATACACAAGACTATAGTCTTTTACTCAAGTTGTAGATTCATAATGATTCTTTCATTCAGATCTTATTTTTTAACAAGACTATAGTCTTTTACTCAAATTGCAGATTCATAATGATTCCTTCATTCAGGATACACAAGACTATAGTCTTTTATTCAAGTTGTAGATTCATAATGATTCTTTCATTCAGGATACACAAGACTATAGTCTTTTACTCAAATTGCAGATTCATAATGATTCTTTCATCCAGGATACACAAGACTATAGTCTTTTATTCAAGTTGTAGAATCATAATGATTCTTTCATTCAGGATACACAAGACTATAGTCTTTTACTCAAATTGCAGATTCATAATGATTCTTTCATCCAGGATACACAAGACTATAGTCTTTTACTCAAGTTGAAGGATCATTATGATTATTTCATTCAGGATACATAAGGCTATAGTCTTTTACTCAAATTGCAGATTCATAATGATTCTTTCATCCAGGATACACAAGACTATAGTCTTTTACTCAAGTTGAAGGATCATTATGATTATTTCATTCAGGATACATAAGGCTATAGTCTTTTACTCAAATTGCAGATTCATAATAATTCTTTCATCCAGGATACACAAGACTATAATCTTTTATTCCAGTTGTAGAATCATTATGATTATTTCATTCAGGATACATAAGACTATAGTCTTTTACTCAAAATGCAGATTCACAATGATTCTTTCATTCAGGATACATAAGACTACAGTCTTTTTCTCTAATTGCAGATTCATAATGATTCTTTCATTCAGATCTTATTTTTTAACAAGACTATAGTCTTTTACTCAAATTGCAGATTCATAATGATTCTTTTATTCAGGATACATAAGACTACAGTCTTTTTCTCTAATTGCAGATTCATAATGATTCTTTCATCCAGGATACACAAGACTATAGTCTTTTACTCAAGTTGAAGGATCATTATGATTATTTCATTCAGGATACATAAGGCTATAGTCTTTTATTCAAGTTGTAGAATCATAATGATTCTTTCATTCAGATCTTATTTTTTAGCAAGACTATAGTCTTTTAATCAAACTGCAGATTCATAATGATTCTTTCATTCAGGATACACAAGACTACAGTCTTTTTCTCTAATTGCAGATTCATAATGATTCTTTCATTCAGGATACACAAGACTATAGTCTTTTATTCAAGTTGTAGAATCATAATGATTCTTTCATTCAGATCTTATTTTTTAACAAGACTATAGTCTTTTACTCAAATTGCAGATTCATAATGATTCTTTCATTCAGGATACACAAGACTATAGTCTTTTATTCAAGTTGTAGAATCATAATCATTCTTTCATTCAGATCTTATTTTTTAGCAAGACTATAGTCTTTTACTCAAATTGTAGATTCATAATGATTCTTTCATTCAGGATACACAAGACTATAGTCTTTTATTCAAGTTGTAGAATCATAATGATTCTTTCATTCAGATCTTATTTTTTAACAAGACTATAGTCTTTTACTCAAATTGCAGATTCATAATGATTCTTTCATTCAGGATACACAAGACTATAGTCTTTTATTCAAGTTGTAGAATCATAATGATTCTTTCATTCAGATCTTATTTTTTAACAAGACTATAGTCTTTTACTCAAATTGCAGATTCATAATGATTCTTTCATTCAGGATACACAAGACTATAGTCTTTTACTCAAATTGCAGATTCATAATGATTCTTTCATTCAGGATACACAAGACTATAGTCTTTTACTCAAATTGCAGATTCATAATGATTCTTTCATTCAGGATACACAAGACTATAGTCTTTTATTCAAGTTGTAGAATCATAATGATTCTTTCATTCAGATCTTATTTTTTAGCAAGACTATAGTCTTTTAATCAAATTGCAGATTCATAATGATTCTTTTATTCAGGATACATAAGACTACAGTCTTTTACTCAAATTGCAGATTCATAATGATTCTTTCATTCAGGATACACAAGACTATAGTCTTTTATTCAAGTTGTAGAATCATAATCATTCTTTCATTCAGATCTTATTTTTTAGCAAGACTATAGTCTTTTAATCAAATTGCAGATTCATAATGATTCTTTTATTCAGGATACATAAGACTACAGTCTTTTACTCAAATTGCAGATTCATAATGATTCTTTCATTCAGGATACACAAGACTATAGTCTTTTATTCAAGTTGTAGAATCATAATCATTCTTTCATTCAGATCTTATTTTTTAGCAAGACTATAGTCTTTTACTCAAATTGTAGATTCATAATGATTCTTTCATTCAGGATACACAAGACTATAGTCTTTTACTCAAATTGCAGATTCATAATGATTCTTTCATTCAGGATACACAAGACTATAGTCTTTTATTCAAGTTGTAGAATCATAATCATTCTTTCATTCAGATCTTATTTTTTAGCAAGACTATAGTCTTTTACTCAAATTGTAGATTCATAATGATTCTTTCATTCAGGATACACAAGACTATAGTCTTTTATTCAAGTTGTAGAATCATAATGATTCTTTCATTCAGATCTTATTTTTTAACAAGACTATAGTCTTTTACTCAAATTGCAGATTCATAATGATTCTTTCATTCAGGATACACAAGACTATAGTCTTTTATTCAAGTTGTAGAATCATAATGATTCTTTCATTCAGATCTTATTTTTTAACAAGACTATAGTCTTTTACTCAAATTGCAGATTCATAATGATTCTTTCATTCAGGATACACAAGACTATAGTCTTTTACTCAAATTGCAGATTCATAATGATTCTTTCATTCAGGATACACAAGACTATAGTCTTTTACTCAAATTGCAGATTCATAATGATTCTTTCATTCAGGATACACAAGACTATAGTCTTTTATTCAAGTTGTAGAATCATAATGATTCTTTCATTCAGATCTTATTTTTTAGCAAGACTATAGTCTTTTAATCAAATTGCAGATTCATAATGATTCTTTTATTCAGGATACATAAGACTACAGTCTTTTACTCAAATTGCAGATTCATAATGATTCTTTCATTCAGGATACACAAGACTATAGTCTTTTATTCAAGTTGTAGAATCATAATTATTCTTTCATTCAATTTTATTTTTTTAACAAGACTATAGTCTTTTACTCAAATTGCAGATTCATAATGATTCTTTCATTCAGGATACACAAGACTATAGTCTTTTACTCAAATTGCAGATTCATAATGATTCTTTCATTCAGGATACACAAGACTATAGTCTTTTACTCAAATTGCAGATTCATAATGATTCTTTCATTCAGGATACACAAGACTATAGTCTTTTATTCAAGTTGTAGAATCAAAATGATTCTTTCATTCAGATCTTATTTTTTAGCAAGACTATAGTCTTTTAATCAAATTGCAGATTCATAATGATTCTTTCATTCAGGATACACAAGACTATAGTCTTTTACTCAAATTGCAGATTCATAATGATTCTTTTATTCAGGATACATAAGACTACAGTCTTTCACTCAAATTGCAGATTCATAATGATTCTTTCATTCAGGATACACAAGACTATAGTCTTTTATTCAAGATGTAGAATCATAATTATTCTTTCATTCAATTTTATTTTTTTAACAAGACTATAGTCTTTTACTCAAATTGCAGATTCATAATGATTCTTTCATTCAGGATACACAAGACTATAGTCTTTTACTCAAATTGCAGATTCATAATGATTCTTTCATTCAGGATACACAAGACTATAGTCTTTTACTCAAATTGCAGATTCATAATGATTCTTTCATTCAGGATACACAAGACTGTAGTCTTTTACTCAAATTGCAGATTCATAATGATTCTTTCATTCAGGATACACAAGACTATAGTCTTTTACTCAAATTGCAGATTCATAATGATTCTTTCATTCAGGATACACAAGACTATAGTCTTTTACTCAAATTGCAGATTCATAATGATTCTTTCATTCAGGATACACAAGACTATAGTCTTTTATTCAAGTTGTAGAATCATAATGATTCTTTCATTCAGATCTTATTTTTTAGCAAGACTATAGTCTTTTAATCAAATTGCAGATTCATAATGATTCTTTCATTCAGGATACACAAGACTATAGTCTTTTACTCAAATTGCAGATTCATAATGATTCTTTCATTCAGGATACACAAGACTATAGTCTTTTATTCAAGTTGTAGAATCATAATGATTCTTTCATTCAGATCTTATTTTTTAGCAAGACTATAGTCTTTTAATCAAATTGCAGATTCATAATGATTCTTTCATTCAGGATACACAAGACTATAGTCTTTTACTCAAATTGCAGATTCATAATGATTCTTTCATTCAGGATACACAAGACTATAGTCTTTTATTCAAGTTGTAGAATCATAATGATTCTTTCATTCAGATCTTATTTTTTAGCAAGACTATAGTCTTTTAATCAAATTGCAGATTCATAATGATTCTTTCATTCAGGATACACAAGACTATAGTCTTTTACTCAAATTGCAGATTCATAATGATTCTTTCATTCAGGATACACAAGACTATAGTCTTTTACTCAAATTGCAGATTCATAATGATTCTTTCATTCAGGATACACAAGACTATAGTCTTTTACTCAAATTGCAGATTCATAATGATTCTTTCATTCAGGATACACAAGACTATAGTCTTTTACTCAAATTGCAGATTCATAATGATTCTTTCATTCAGGATACACAAGACTATAGTCTTTTACTCAAATTGCAGATTCATAATGATTCTTTCATTCAGGATACACAAGACTATAGTCTTTTACTCAAATTGCAGATTCATAATGATTCTTTCATTCAGGATACACAAGACTATAGTCTTTTACTCAAATTGCAGATTCATAATGATTCTTTCATTCAGGATACACAAGACTATAGTCTTTTACTCAAATTGCAGATTCATAATGATTCTTTCATTCAGGATACACAAGACTATAGTCTTTTATTCAAGTTGTAGAATCATAATGATTCTTTCATTCAGATCTTATTTTTTAGCAAGACTATAGTCTTTTAATCAAATTGCAGATTCATAATGATTCTTTCATTCAGGATACACAAGACTATAGTCTTTTACTCAAATTGCAGATTCATAATGATTCTTTCATTCAGGATACACAAGACTATAGTCTTTTATTCAAGTTGTAGAATCATAATGATTCTTTCATTCAGAACTTATTTTTTAGCAAGACTATAGTCTTTTAATCAAATTGCAGATTCATAATGATTCTTTCATTCAGGATACACAAGACTATAGTCTTTTACTCAAATTGCAGATTCATAATGATTCTTTCATTCAGGATACACAAGACTATAGTCTTTTATTCAAGTTGTAGAATCATAATGATTCTTTCATTCAGATCTTATTTTTTAGCAAGACTATAGTCTTTTAATCAAATTGCAGATTCATAATGATTCTTTCATTCAGGATACACAAGACTATAGTCTTTTACTCAAATTGCAGATTCATAATGATTCTTTCATTCAGGATACACAAGACTATAGTCTTTTACTCAAATTGCAGATTCATAATGATTCTTTCATTCAGGATACACAAGACTATAGTCTTTTACTCAAATTGCAGATTCATAATGATTCTTTCATTCAGGATACACAAGACTATAGTCTTTTATTCAAGTTGTAGAATCATAATGATTCTTTCATTCAGATCTTATTTTTTAGCAAGACTATAGTCTTTTAATCAAATTGCAGATTCATAATGATTCTTTTATTCAGGATACATAACACTACAGTCTTTTACTCAAATTGCAGATTCATAATGATTCTTTCATTCAGGATACACAAGACTATAGTCTTTTACTCAAATTGCAGATTCATAATGATTCTTTCATTCAGGATACACAAGACTATAGTCTTTTACTCAAATTGCAGATTCATAATGATTCTTTCATTCAGGATACACAAGACTATAGTCTTTTACTCAAATTGCAGATTCATAATGATTCTTTCATTCAGATTTTATTTTTTAACAAGACTATAGTCTTTTACTCAAGTTGCAGATTCATAATGATTCTTTCATTCAGGGTACATAAGACTATAGTCTTTTACTCAAATTGCAGATTCATAATGATTCTTTCATTCAGGATACACAAGACTATAGTCTTTTACTCAAATTGCAGATTCATAATGATTCTTTCATTCAGATCTTATTTTTTAACAAGACTATAGTATTTTACTCAAGTTGTAGATTCATAATAATTCTTTCATTCAGGATACAATAGACTATAGTCTTTTATTCAAGTTGTAGATTCATAATGATTCTTTCATTCAGGATACATAAGACTGTAGTCTTTTATTCAAATTGTAGAATCATAATGATTCCTTCATTCAGATCTTTTTTTTTAGCAAGACTATAGTCTTTTACTCATAATGATTCTTTCATTCAGGATACACAAGACTATAGTCTTTTACTCAAATTGCAGATTCATAATGATTCTTTCATTCAGGATACACAAGACTATAGTCTTTTACTCAAATTGCAGATTCATAATGATTCTTTCATTCAGGATACATAAGACTGTAGTCTTTTATTCAAGTTGTAGATTCATAATGATTCCTTCATTCAGGATACATAAGACTATACTCTTTTACTCAAATTGCAGATTCATAATGATTCTTTCATTCAGGATACACAAGACTATAGTCTTTTACTCAAATTGCAGATTCATAATGATTCTTTCATTCAGGATACATAAGACTATAGTCTTTTACTCAAGTTGTAGATTCATAATGATTCTTTCATTCAGATCTTATTTTTTAACGAGACTATGGTCTTTTACTCAAATTGCAGATTCATAATGATTCTTTCATTCAGGATACATAAGACTATAGTCTTTTACTCAAGTTGTAGACTCATAATGATTCATTCATTCAGAATACATAAGACTACAGTCTTTTACTCAAATTGCAGATTCATAATGATTCCTTCATTCAGGATACATAAGACTACAGTCTTTTACTCAAGTTGTAGATTCATAATGATTCTTTCATTCAGGATACATAAGACTATAGTCTTTTACTCAAGTTGTAGATTCATAATGATTCTTTCATTCAGATCTTATTTTTTAACAAGACTATAGTCTTTTACTCAAATTGCAGATTCATAATGATTCTTTCATTCAGAATACATACTCAAGTTGTAGATTCGTAATGATTCTTTCATTCAGATCTTATTTTTTAACAAGACTATAGTCGTTTACTCAAATTGCAGATTCATAATGATTCCTTCATTAAGGACACATAAGACTATAGTCTTTTACTCAAATCTCAGATTCATAATGATTCTTGTATTCAGGATACATAAGACTATAGTCTTTTACTCAAATTGCAGATTCGTAATGATTCTTTCATTCAGATCTTATTTTTTAACAAGACTATAGTCGTTTACTCAAATTGCAGATTCATAATGATTCCTTCATTAAGGACACATAAGACTATAGTCTTTTACTCAAATCTCAGATTCATAATGATTCTTGTATTCAGGATACATAAGACTATAGTCTTTTACTCAAATGGCAGATTCATAATGATTCTTTCATTCAGGATACATAAGACTACAGTCTTTTACTCAAGTTGTAGATTCATAATGATTCTTTCATTCAGATCTTATTTTTTAACAAGACTATAGTCTTTTACTCAAGTTGTAGACTCATAATGATTCATTCATTCAGAATACATAAGACTACAGTCTTTTACTCAAATTGCAGATTCATAATGATTCCTTCATTCAGGATACATAAGACTACAGTCTTTTACTCAAGTTGTAGATTCATAATGATTCTTTCATTCAGGATATATAAGACTATAGTCTTTTACTCAAGTTGTAGATTCATAATGATTCTTTCATTCAGATCTTATTTTTTAACAAGACTATAGTCTTTTACTCAAATTGCAGATTCATAATGATTCTTTCATTCAGGATACATAAGACTATAGTCTTTTACTCAAATTGCAGATTCATAATGATTCGTTCATTCAGAATACATACTCAAGTTGTAGATTCGTAATGATTCTTTCATTCAGATCTTATTTTTTAACAAGACTATAGTCGTTTACTCAAATTGCAGATTCATAATGATTCCTTCATTAAGGACACATAAGACTATAGTCTTTTACTCAAATCTCAGATTCATAATGATTCTTGTATTCAGGATACATAAGACTATAGTCTTTTACTCAAATTGCAGATTCGTAATGATTCTTTCATTCAGATCTTATTTTTTAACAAGACTATAGTCGTTTACTCAAATTGCAGATTCATAATGATTCCTTCATTAAGGACACATAAGACTATAGTCTTTTACTCAAATCTCAGATTCATAATGATTCTTGTATTCAGGATACATAAGACTATAGTCTTTTACTCAAATGGCAGATTCATAATGATTCTTTCATTCAGGATACATAAGACTATAGTCTTTTACTCAAGTTGTAGATTCATAATGATTCTTTCATTCAGGATACATAAGACTATAGTCTTTTACTCAAGTTGTAGATTCATAATGATTCTTTCATTCAGATCTTATTTTTTAACAAGACTATAGTCTTTTACTCAAATTGCAGATTCATAATGATTCTTTCATTCAGGATACATAAGACTATAGTCTTTTACTCAAATTGCAGATTCATAATGATTCTTTCATTCAGAATACATACTCAAGTTGTAGATTCGTAATGATTCTTTCATTCAGATCTTATTTTTTAACAAGACTATAGTCGTTTACTCAAATTGCAGATTCATAATGATTCCTTCATTAAGGACACATAAGACTATAGTCTTTTACTCAAATCTCAGATTCATAATGATTCTTGTATTCAGGATACATAAGACTATAGTCTTTTACTCAAATTGCAGATTCGTAATGATTCTTTCATTCAGATCTTATTTTTTAACAAGACTATAGTCGTTTACTCAAATTGCAGATTCATAATGATTCCTTCATTAAGGACACATAAGACTATAGTCTTTTACTCAAATCTCAGATTCATAATGATTCTTGTATTCGGGATACATAAGACTATAGTCTTTTACTCAAATGGCAGATTCATAATGATTCTTTCATTCAGGATACATAAGACTATAGTCTTTTACTCAAGTTGTAGATTCATAATGATTCTTTCATTCAGGATACATAAGACTATAGTCTTTTACTCAAGTTGTAGATTCATAATGATTCTTTCATTCAGATCTTATTTTTTAAAAAGACTATAGTCTTTTACTCAAGTTGTAGACTCACAATGATTCTTTCATTCAGGATACATAAGACTACACTCTTTTACTCAAGTTGTAGATTCATAATGATTCTTTCATTCAGGATACATAAGACTATAGTCTTTTACTCAAGTTGTAGATTCATAATGATTCTTTCATTCAGGATACATAAGACTATAGTCGTTTACTCAAATTGCAGATTCATAATGATTCCTTCATTAAGGACACATAAGACTATAGTCTTTTACTCAAATGGCAGATTCATAATGATTCTTTCATTCAGGATACATAAGACTATAGTCTTTTACTCAAGTTGTAGATTCATAATGATTCTTTCATTCAGGATACATAAGACTATAGTCTTTTACTCAAGTTGTAGATTCATAATGATTCTTTCATTCAGGATACATAAGACTATAGTCTTTTACTCAAGTTGTAGATTCATAATGATTCTTTCATTCAGATCTTATTTTTTAAAAAGACTATAGTCTTTTACTCAAGTTGTAGACTCACAATGATTCTTTCATTCAGGATACATAAGACTATAGTCTTTTACTCAAGTTGTAGACTCACAATGATTCTTTCATTCAGGATACATAAGACTATAGTCTTTTACTCTAATTGCAGATTCATAATGATTCTTTCATTCATGATACATAAGACTATAGTATTTACCCAAGTTGTAGACTCATAATGATTCTTTCATTCAGGATACATAAGACTATAGTCTTTTACTCAATTTGCAGATTCATAATGATTCTTTCATTCAGGATATATAAGACTATAGTCTTTACTCAAGTTGTAGATTCATAATGATTCTTTCATTCAGATCTTATTTTTTATCAAGACTACAGTCTTTTGCTCAGATTTCAGATTCATAATGATTCTTTCATTCAGGATACATAAGACTACACTCTTTTACTCAAGTTGTAGATTCATAATGATTCTTTCATTCAGATTTTATTTTTTATCAAGACTACAGTCTTTTACTCAAATTGCAGATTCATAATGATTCTTTCATTCAGATCTTATTTTTTAACAAGACTATAGTCTTTTACTCAAGTTGTAGACTCATAATGATTCTTTCATTCATGATACATAAGACTATAGTCTTTTACTCAAGTTGTAGACTCATAATGATTCATTCATTCATGATACATAAGACTATAGTCTTTTACTCAAATTGTAGATTCATAATGATTCTTTCATTCAGATCTTATTTTTTATCAAGACTACAGTCTTTTACTCAAATTGCAGATTCATAATGATTCTTTCATTCAGGATACATAAGACTATAGTCTTTTACTCAAATTGCAGATTCATAATGATTCTTTCACTCAGATCTTATTTTTTAAAAAGACTATAGTCTTTTACTCAAGTTGTAGACTCACAATGATTCTTTCATTCAGGATACATAAGACTATAGTCTTTTACTCAAGTTGTAGATTCATAATGATTCTTTCATTCAGGATACATAAGACTATAGTCTTTTACTCAAGTTGTAGATTCATAATGATTCTTTCATTCAGATCTTATTTTTTAAAAAGACTATAGTCTTTTACTCAAGTTGTAGACTCACAATGATTCTTTCATTCAGGATACATAAGACTACACTCTTTTACTCAAATTGCAGATTCATAATGATTCTTTCACTCAGATCTTATTTTTTAAAAAGACTATAGCCTTTTACTCAAGTTGTAGACTCATAATGATTCTTTCATTCAGGATACATAAGACTATAGTCTTTTACTCAAGTTGTAGATTCATAATGATTCTTTCATTCAGATCTTATTTTTTATCAAGACTACAGTCTTTTACTCAAATTGTAGATTCATAATGATTCTTTCATTCAGATCTTATTTTTTATCAAGACTACAGTCTTTTACTCAAATTGCAGATTCATAATGATTCTTTCATTCAGATCTTATTTTTTATCAAGACTACAGTCTTTTACTCAAGTTGTAGACTCATAATGATTCTTTCATTCAGGATACATAAGACTATAGTCTTTTGCTCAGATTTCAGATTCATAATGATTCTTTCATTCAGGATACATAAGACTATAGTCTTTTACTCAAATTGAAGATTCATAATGATTCTTTCATTCAGATCTTATTTTTTTAAAAAGACTATAGTCTTTTACTCAAGTTGTAGACTCACAATGATTCTTTCATTCAGGATACATAAGACTACACTCTTTTACTCAAATTGCAGATTCATAATGATTCTTTCACTCAGATCTTATTTTTTATCAAGACTACAGTCTTTTACTCAAATTGTAGATTCATAATGATTCTTTCATTCAGATCTTATTTTTTATCAAGACTACAGTCTTTTACTCAAATTGCAGATTCATAATGATTCTTTCATTCAGATCTTATTTTTTATCAAGACTACAGTCTTTTACTCAAGTTGTAGACTCATAATGATTCTTTCATTCAGGATACATAAGACTATAGTCTTTTACTCAAATTGCAGATTCATAATGATTCTTTCACTCAGATCTTATTTTTTAAAAAGACTATAGTCTTTTACTCAAGTTGTAGACTCACAATGATTCTTTCATTCAGGATACATAAGACTATAGTCTTTTACTCAAGTTGTAGATTCATAATGATTCTTTCATTCAGGATACATAAGACTATAGTCTTTTACTCAAGTTGTAGATTCATAATGATTCTTTCATTCAGATCTTATTTTTTAAAAAGACTATAGTCTTTTACTCAAGTTGTAGACTCACAATGATTCTTTCATTCAGGATACATAAGACTACACTCTTTTACTCAAATTGCAGATTCATAATGATTCTTTCACTCAGATCTTATTTTTTAAAAAGACTATAGCCTTTTACTCAAGTTGTAGACTCATAATGATTCTTTCATTCAGGATACATAAGACTATAGTCTTTTACTCAAGTTGTAGATTCATAATGATTCTTTCATTCAGATCTTATTTTTTATCAAGACTACAGTCTTTTACTCAAGTTGTAGACTCATAATGATTCTTTCATTCAGGATACATAAGACTATAGTCTTTTGCTCAGATTTCAGATTCATAATGATTCTTTCATTCAGGATACATAAGACTATAGTCTTTTACTCAAATTGAAGATTCATAATGATTCTTTCATTCAGATCTTATTTTTTTAACAAGACTATAGTCTTTTACTAAAATTGCAGATTCATAATGATTCTTTCATTCAGGATACATAAGACTATAGTCTTTTACTCAAATTGCAGATTCATAATGATTCTTTCATTCAGAATACATAAGACTACAGTCTTGTACTCAAATTGCAGATTCATAATGATTCTTTCATTCAGGATACATAAGACTATAGTCTTTTACTCAAATTGAAGATTCATAATGATTCTTTCATTCAGGATACATAAGACTATAGTCTTTAACTCAAATCGCAGATTCATAATGATTCTTTCATTCAGATCTTATTTTTTAACAAGACTATAGTCTTTTACTAAAATTGCAGATTCATAATGATTCTTTCATTCAGGATACATAAGACTATAGTCGTTTACTCAAATCGCAGATTTATAATGAAATCTGAGCATTATAATATATTCTGGGGCCTACACAAGCAGCAGGCTTTTACGAATGGCTACAATTTGCAGTAATTTAAAAGTCCTTTAAATCGTTCCACTCTAAAATGTGAAACTTTATCGATGGTAGTCTTTCAAAACAGCTAGGTACTCATGTATGTATTCCTATTTGTGCAGCTCAAGCTTAAGTTACTATTGTGGTTTTATGCGTAAACGATGTTTGACAATTACAAATGGACCGGATGTTTTGTGGTTGTGTCAAAAATTCGCATACGTGTATATGCAACGGAATGTTTTTCTTTTTGTTTTTTTTTAGATGTCTAATGTTTGTACTAGTATTATTGCATTGCGCTCAGTATTAAAGAATGTAATTAAGGATGAAATAATTTAAGGTATTTGGGAAATTTTAAAACATATTTTAATTTGGATTGCTTTCAATTTGTATGAGAGCTTATTTATTTATTTATTTAGTATTTGGAAGGCCCCAACACAAAAGGTTATATAGGCTGTATGTATAACAATAAAAAAAAGGAATTAAAATAAAGTACAAAAAATAATATATTTATACATATACATATATCTACATACATATACAACACATACATACACAACACATACATTCATACATACATACATTTATACATACACATATATATATATATATATATATATATATATATATATATATATATATATATATATATGTATATATATATATATATATATATATATATATATATATATATATATATATATATATATATACCAGCTGACCCGGGCAAACCTTGTTTTGCCTTCAAATTTGCACTAAATCGACATAGCAATTATTGTTCAAATAAAGGTATCGGGCTAATTAACCCCACTACACGCTGGTTAAGGACCCAAGGCCTTCAGCAAAACGCAGCATAGGCTTATCGCGCTAATCTCTATTGGGCAAAACACAAAAAAAATATTGGGCCATCTGTCGGACGAACTTCAAACTACACAGAAACACTCCTCACGTCCCATAGAACATGTCTATGAAGTTTGGTCAAAATCGGTGCAGTAGTTCTTGAGTTACGGTGCAAAAACACACACACAAAACTAAGTATTGCGCCATCTGTTGGACGAACTTCAAACTACACAGAAACACTCCTCACAGCCCATAGAGCATGCATATCAAATTTGGTCAAAATCGGTCCAGTAGTTTTTGAGTTTAGCGATCACGAACATACACGTAATTTTTATGTACATATAGCTGACACCGTCAGCTCAAAATATCTTCGGAACTACATAACCGATTTAAGAGTTTGATATCTCGTTTAGAAGAACATGACAACGGCTTTCCAAAAAAAGTAAAATAAAATAAAAAAAGCACAAAAAATAAATATATGTATATGTCATTGGTGGTGCAATATGAAAATTGGATTTTGCCACGCCCCTCCGCCCACAGACCGAAAATAAAAAATCGGACTTCGCAGTGTCACCCGCCCGAGTATTCTAAAGGTTTCCTGAAAATTTCGTCAAAATCGGCCCAGCCGATTTGGAGCCATTACGTTACATACATACATACATACATACATACATACATACATACATACATACATACATACATACATACACACATCCAATTTTATATATATAGATATATATGTATATATATATATATATATATATATATATATATATATATATATATATATATATATATATATATATATATACATACACATACATACATACACATACATGCATACATATATATATAATTAAAACATATTCTTATAATAAATAGTTTATACACATATAGTATATACTTATGTATAAATTATTGCAATTTTGAATACAAGATTTAAATGGAATTATATACACCTATTTTGTAAGAAATTTTTTTACTCTTTTAAATTCACTTTCTTCGGCCAAAATTATTACATCATTTATTTTATATTTAAGTCGTGTTTCCCGAAGTAATCTACAGTTATCAAAAATATGAGATATACTTAAAACTTCACCGCAATCACATTATGGAGGTTGCTTCTTTTCGATAACATATTTATGTGAGAATAAACAATGTCCTATTTTTAATCTAGTAAGTTTAATGAAATCGTGTTGATTTATAGCTGTGTCTTTAAATTTGTGCACAATATTTGTTTGGATTTTATATAATTTAACGTCTTTACTATTCTTCCCAATATCTTGTACAGGGTGTTTTTTTTAGAGGTATAGAACTTCGAATTGAAATAAAACACAAGAAAATCTTTTAAATGTCCATCAATTTGGCTTTATTGGAAGGATAATTTTATGCCATTAACGTTTAAATATGATTTCGGGCATGTGGCCGCCGCGGCTGGCTCGAATAAAGCCAATTCTACAGGTCCAATTTTCAACCACTTTTTCGAGCATATGGGGCCGTATGTTGGCAATAACGCCACGAATGTTGGCTTCCAAGTCCCCTAACGTTTCTGGTTTGTTGGCGTAGACGAGCGACTTCACATATCCCCAAAGCAAATAATCCAATGGTGTCAAATCACACGATCTTGGTGGCCAATTGACAGGTCCATTCCGCGAAATTATGCGCTCATCGAATGTTTCCTTCAATAAATCGATTGTGACGTGCGCTGTGTGGCATGTAGCGTCGTCTTGTTGAAACCACAACTCATCCACATTCATGCCATCCAATTCGGGAACAAAATAGTCGGTTATCATGGCTCTATACCGGTCTCCATTAACGGTAACTGACTCTCCAGCATTATTTCGGAAGAAGTATGGCCCAATGACTCCACCAGCCCATAGAGCACACCAAACAGTCAGTTTTTGTGGATGTAATGGCGTCTCAAGGGTCTCATGTGGATTCTCTTCACTCCAAACGCGGCAATTTTGCTTGTTGACGTAGCCATTCAACCAAAAATGAGCCTCATCACTGAACAAAATTTTGCGATGAAAATCAGCATCGAGATCAATCTCATTTTCGGCCCATACACCAAAATCACGACGCATTGCATGGTCTCGCGGCTTTAATTCTTGCACAAGCTGGATCTTGTAAGGTCGCAAGCCAAGATCTTTGCGCAAAATCTTCCATAAAGTTGATGGACAAAGCTCCAATTGCTGTGCACGGTGGCGAATCGATTCATTCGGGTCCTCTTCAACACTTTGCTCTAGAGCGGCAATTGTTTCTTCGGTGCGCACTGTTCGACGTCTCTGCGGATGCGTATTATCACATAGAGTAAACGTAGTGCGAAAACGATCCATGGTTAACCGAATTAATTGCTCTGATGGACGATTATGTCGACCATAAAATGGACGGAGCTTGCGGTAAACTTCGCGAACTGAACCATTATTTTCGAAATAAATTTGCACGATTTGCAAACGTTGTTCTTTTGTCAACCTGTTCATGATGAAATGGCAAACCAAACTAAATATTAATAACTTGACAGCTGACAAAATGGCCGCCAGTTAAAAAAGTGATGCCAACTTAAATTTCTATACCTCAATAAAAAACATGTTTTTTAATTAGATGTCTATAACCTGTATATTGAAATTTAAATTCCGAACAGGGATGCAATAATAAAGACTCTTTCGCAATTTTATCCACTTTCTCGTTTCCTGCAATATTAAAGTGGCTCGGAATCCACAATAAACTAACTTTATGTGGAGAACTGGAAGTAATCAAATTTCTTATCTGCTGCACTATTCCGTTATTATTAAAATTGTCTTGTAAACCTTCCAATGCACTCTTGCTATCCGAAATAATAAGTGACTTTTTTGAAGTAGATTCTAGAATATTAACACATGTTCTAATTGCTGCCAATTCACTAGTATAAACTGATGAGTAATCATGTATACGTTTTTGCTATAATTGTATTTTCACCGTATACTGCAAAACCAGCTTTTCCGTCCATGACAGAACCATCTGTGAAGAACTTATTGTAGTTTAGATATATGTATTGATTTTTTCAAAGAATTTCTGCTGAACAGCTATCGGATTCATATCCTTTTTATTGATATATGCCAAAGAATAATCTACATTTATATTAGAATAGCACCAAGGTTCATTATGGGAAAAGGTTAGATTTTCAATTGCTTCAATATTGATGTTGAATTTGGAATTGACTTTTTTAAGTTCTTCAATGGCTGTCAAGTAGAATGGGTGGCATTTTGGGTTTTTGTTAATTTAGTTTAAATAAATTTGAAATTTTGCTTTACAGTGGATGATTTCCTGAACAATATATTTTTGAAATGTAATTTAACGAATATCTCAATCTCCTTAAGTACAGCGGAGGGCATGAAGATAAAATTTGTAAACTAATTGCTGGACTGGTTCTAAAAGCCCCAAGAGAGAGGCGGATTCCTGTATTTAATATTGGATCTAATGTTAAGAGTTGAAGTTTGTTAGCAGATGAGTATATAAAAGAAGCATAATCTACCGCAGGAAGTACAATTGAATTTTAAATCTTTAGAAGAGTTCCAGCATCTAAGCCATACTGTGAGCTAATATTAAGTTTTGAATTAGCTTTAGCCTTTCTATTTTGTATGTGATTTTTAAATGTAAGTTTTTCATCAAATATCATCCCTAAAAATTTATATTCTTTAACAAAATGTATTTTATGACCACTAAGAAAAAGATGCGGAGTATTCAATGTTTTTTTGTTTCGCCTTGAGAATTTAATTGTCACTGTTTTTGCAGCATTAAATTGAAAACCACTTTTATTATTCCAAGTTTCAAGTTTATTGATAGTCTTTTGGATTTTATTAATTATGGCGGTCTCTTTTTTGCCAGAGCAATATAAGACAAGGTCATCTGCATATAATAAGCCCTTAACATCCTGATAGCAGTTGCCCAATATATCATCAATGGCCAAAAGAAAAAGTGTAACACTCAAAACTGATCCTTGGGGAACACCGTTTTCTAGAGTATAAAAATCTGAAGATGTGTTTTCCACTATACAGCTGAATTTTCTTTCTAGTAAAAAATTTGAAATGAATGCTGTCATATTTCCTTTTATTTCTGTCAGTTTTTTGAAAATTAATTGTTTCCAAACAGAATCATATGCTTTTTGGATGTCGAAAAAGACTGCGATTAAATCTCTTCCAAATCAGAATGTAGCATTGCAAGGTTATCTATTGTTCCTCTGTACCTCCTAAAACCGAACTGATTGTTATTCAGAAGATTAAGAGTTTCTATATACCAGACTAACCTTTTATTTATAATCCTTTCCAAAAGTTTACAAAGACAGTTTGTAAGTGAAATGGGTCTATAGTTATTTTTGTTACCTCCATCTTTACCTGGTTTTAAAATAGGAATGACTAATGCCTTTCTCCAACTACTTGGAAATACTTGTTTTGTCCAGATACTATTACAAAAATCTAATATATATTGTAAAGAACGTACATCTAAATTCTTAATCATTTCGTATCTGATATTGTCGGGACCTGGGGAAGAGCCATGGCATGACCTGAGTGCGTACTTTATTTCTGTCAATGTAAATCTGGTATTATAGGATTCATTATCATTCGATAAATCGATTTGAAAATTGGTAGAATCAGCATATGATCTAAAAGTGGGGGAATAATTAGAGGAAGATGAATTTGTAACAAAGTTTATTGCTAGAGAGTTAGCTATATCTGTTCTATTTGTTAGTGTGCCACCATCTTAAAGATTAATAATTTCATGAAAATTAGATGAACCGTTAAGAGTTTTAATTTTTTTGTAAACAAGAGAAGATGGTGTTCGTAAATTTATACTATTATAAAACTCTTGCCAGGACTTTCTTTTACTTTCTCTGATAGTTCTTCGAGCAAGTGATTTGGCAATTAGAAAATGTTCTAAGTTGACAGAATCCGGATTTCTCTTGAAACGTTTTAAAAGTCTTCTTCTTTCCTTAATTAAAGACTCTATATTGTCATTCCACCATGGAACTGCTCTTTTTTTATAATATGTTGGTCTTATAGGAATGCAATTTTGAGAAGCATTTAAAATTGTTTCTGTCACATAAGATTCGGCCTCGTCTATACTACTAAAGTTTTCTAAAGGCACTGTGAAATTGCAAATAAAATTTTCCCATTTAGCCCGTTTCATATTTCAACTAGGTCTACATTCAAAACCATGTGTGAGTCTATTTATAGTTATAATTATTGGGTAATGATTGCTATTATGGAGGTCATCACTGACACTCCAGTCAAAATAATGTTGAAGATATTAAAGATATTAAAGAAATTTGGAAGATATTAAAGAAAGAATTTGGAGATATTAAAGAAAGATCTATATTGCTGAAGGATCCATGGGCAAAACTAAAAGGAGTATTTCAATCTATATTATTTAAAATATTAAGCTCATTATCATCAATAAAGCTTTCAATCGCCCTTCCTCTTGAGTCCATTTTCGAAGAACCCCATATCATATTATGAGCATTAAAGTCACCTAACATGAGATAAGGAAAGCTAAATTGGAAAACTAGATCATTTAGGTCTATTTTTGAAAAATTTTTTGATCCCGGAAGATATATGGAGCACAGAATAAATTGAATTGGAAAGTTTATTTTAATAGCAACAACTTGAAGTTTTGATACAATAGGAATTACCTCACCTTTAAATATATTATTCAGATATATACAAACGCCACCGTGAGCAGTTGAAGCAGTAGTGATATTTTTTTTTCTGTGGTAATTTGATTTAAATCTTGTTTCTTGAATGCAAATCGCTAAACAGTTTAATTTAGATATAATTAGTTTAAATTCATCAAAATGGGATTCGATACCGTTACAATTCCATTGAATAATTTTAAATTTACTACTCATTAGAACTTGAAATACAATCCATAATGTCATCAGTACTATTGTCATTATTGATTGATAAGCTCACTTTAGTTGAATTGCCTTTTTTCTTGTTTTCTGCATTTGTTATTTCCCTTTTTTTCCTTTTAGATAAGTTTTTTGGTAATATATCAACTCTCGTACCATCGTTTTTTGTGAATTTTCTTACTTGAGAGGCTAGTACATGAGATGTAGATGGTTGAGGATCTTCTACGTTTTCTACAGTCTTATTTTCTGTTTTATTTTCTTTTTCTTGACACTTGCATTGGCAGTTACATGCCTTAGTAACATTAGCGTATGTTGTTGGTAGTTGATTTTGCCTGTTGTATTCTCTACGCGCTTCTCTAAAAGTTTTCTTTTGAGTTGTTTTGATTTTTTGGATGGCGAATTCTTTTTGATATACATCACACTGTCGAGAAAAACTGTTATGTTCTTGGTGACAATTAATACATTTTGCTTGCCGATTGCATTTTTGACGGTGTCCTGTTTCATCAATTGAGGTATGTTCTATATTACTGCAATATGGACAAAGTTTCTCTTTGGATGAGCAATCATCAGCTACGTGTCCAAATTGATAACAGTTAAAACATCGTAGAGGATTTGGAATGTATGGTTTTATGTTGGTAGATACATAACCCAGGAATATTTTTTCAGGTAGATCGCTTACGTTGAATGTTGCAATATATAGTCCAAGATCATCTTTTGCGAGTATTTTGGTTATGGGGTCTCTTTTTTTTAATCTTTTTATTTCTATGAAGTTCGGATTCTGCATAGTGATTTCATTCAGTAAATCATTATCCTGCATCAAACGTAGTTCATTGGAATAGAAAATTCCTTTAGATTTATTGAGAGTAGCATGTCCTTCAACTTTTACGAAAACATCCAAAGATAAAGAAATCATTTTGACAATTTTATTAGCTTGTTTACGATCAACACATTGAATAAGCAATTGTCCAGACTTAAGCTTTTTGCACAACTTTACTCTTCCACCAGCTGCATCAATAGAACGCTGAATAAGAAAAGGAGATACATTTCCAAGTCCTTCAGCGGCTTTTACTACAATTCTTGACATTATCAAAAAAATTGAATGTAAAGAGTTCGGGTTAAGAACCTCTTTGTCCCTATCAAATAAGAGACCTCCCATCTTGGGAGTACGCAAGGAAACAACCAAGATACGTGTAGGATTATTATTGTTCCAAAGATTATATATATTTTATTGTTCACGTTAAAAACGATTGTTTATTTTATTTAAAAAAGTTTAGTTTCAGAAAAAAATTTTTATAAAAATTTCAATGCGTACTCCATGAAAGTTTATTCTCGACTGTGTATGAGAGCTTTTGTATTGTAACGAGTTATGCAATTTTTTTAATTCTTTATGAAAAAGCTCTAGAATCTAACTAAACCTTTTAAATATTTGTAAAATAGTAGCGGTCTGCGTAAAAGAATTCCAATAAAATTGGTTGAGTGCTGGGAATGTGTGTTAGCCTTATTCTTTTGGTTTATTTTATAAATTTTTTTTCAAGCCAAACAAAATAAACTTTTATAAGACTTAATTTTCAAAGCAAGTCTTTATGTCTCCAGTACGGCGGCTTCTTTTTCTACTGTGAAATACTAGAAGGCCTGTTTTTAGTTGATCGAGCCGACAATTGATCAGCTGCTTCAATATTCAAGTTGTCGATAACATCGTAACTGTCGTTTAAATTGTTTTTCTATGAACCAACCCTAAATTTTCTCAATATAATACTTGGCTAATATATATGCTGATTATCATGGCACTTAACATTAGCTTTCTGAAGGTATATTAATCTCCCTTAGTAGCTGCAAATTTACGTACAATTTTATCTCTTTAAAATTCTTTATAAAAGTTGTTGTGGGATGGAGTCTTCCAATCGTATAATATTTTAAAATTTAGCCGAATCCTAGAAGTAAACCAATTGAGAATTGTTCCTCACTAATTTTTGGTATCGTATAAATTATTGATGGAAATATTTTTTATTAATTTTGACAAATATTTTAAAGTTAAGTTACATTTCAAAAGAGAAATAATTAACTAATGGAAATAATTGCACAATATTCTCACACCAAGAAATATATCATTCAGCAAAAAGTCAAATGCCAGCGATAACTGAAGATCAAAAAATTGTATTTGAATATAAGTTGTCGGAGAATACAAAATTAATTATTATATTTATGGTACTAAATACTTTCACTATTATTAAATATATTAAGAAACAAACTAAAAAAATCAGTTGCCTGCAACAAAATAGTAAAAATCACTTCTAAGTCCAATGTACATGGCAAATAGCAAATATTGGCGGCAAACTAACTTTTACTCAGAAAGTCTCTAGAAAGTCGTCTGCTTGTGATTTGAAGGTTTTGTCAGTTTTTCCTGCATTAAAAAATTATCTTGTGTCTTTGGTAATTTTTTTCGGACCATAACTTAAAATAAATTAATATTTAAAGTTTTAATTAAAATTGAAATATTTTTAAATTGAGATGCTGATAACAGAGTTATGGTAAAAAAATGTATTAAACATTTGTAACCGAAAGCAATCCCTCGGTTCAACTTTTATATATTCACGACAAGACAATATTAAAAAAAAATTTCAAACTCTTAAACAATTTAACAAAAAATTCATTACTACTTTTCAGTAGTTTTTAAAATTTATTTCTATTAAAGTAAAAACAAATAAAATAATAAGTCTAACCAAATTAAAGTTAAATGACCTTCATAGACTAGTAGGTAGTGTACTAGACTCGTAGTGCGAAGGTCCCAGGTTCGAATCCTGAAGCAGAACTCTGGCAGTTTGTGTCTGATAATTAAAGGGAGCGCAAAACAAGCCTTCACTGGCTTAAGTGTATGTCGTATGACATGGGCTATCACACCCCTCCAATCAACCTAACCTAACCTAACCTAAATTAAAGTTATATAAGTTTTGGTAAAAAAACAACAATTTATTATTACAATGAATAAGTTTTTAACAATTTCATCAGCCCTTATTTTCTTAATTAAAATAAATTTTTATAAAAAAAAAAACTTCTCCACAATTATTTTGGCAGTAGCAGCAAACACTTTGCCCCAAAATGTAAAACAAATGAACCTGGCCGCAGCAACCGAAACAAAAATAAAACTTTTCAATAAAAAACTTTTATAGTTTTGAAAAAGCAAACAAGATACTTTCGATAAGAATTGTTTGTCATAACGACGGCTGTCAGAAAAGCGAAAAGTTCATTTAAACAGTAAGAAATGAGAAAACAGTTATTTTATTTAATAACTTCAATGTTGGAAATTCTAAGCTTTTGAAGGCTTTATTTATCTATGGAAATTTGATTTGCTTGACTATAAATTACTTTTCGAAAATATTTTATGTAAAAACTTTATAAAAATGTAGAAAGTTTTGTTTGTACTTTGCATGAAGTAAATATAATATTATCAAGATTTTAAGAAATCACTAACAGCTCAAGAAAACTTTATTCAATAATTTTTATTTAATGTTGTAAGAAAAAGATTCTGTCTATTTTTTTAGAGAAAAAAAGTCGCTTAAAATTATTATCGATTCTCCCATGCATATCGATTAATTCACACACCTAGTGTTCAGTAATTAAGCATTTTTATAATTTTGTTTTTTTTAATAAAAATATTCTATTTCTCAATTTCTTACGTCATCATTCAAATCTACTTTTTATATTTTTCGATTGGGTGAACAATTTTTACTAACAATCAATGAAAACTTTTAAAATATGAATAGAAATATGTATGTCTTCTCGTGTGTCTCTGTACTGCTCCCGCATTACTACCTCCTCGTTATTCATTTGCCGTCGTTTCTCCTCCTAATTTTGTGTATCTCTCTTCCTTTTCCTCTCCCTTTTCCAACTCATTTAGATGTGCACTTAGTTTCCCGGTGTTTCCGTATGATAATCTGTAATTGTTCGTTTCTGGCTTTCTCTCTTTTTTTTTTTTGTAAAAACTTTTTAATATTTCAAATATTACGTTTGATGTGGTGTTTATCTGTTCATTTGTAATTCTTCCATGAAATGTTTTATATTCGTATATTTCCATGTCTGTCAATACGTTCAGTCGTTGTAATTTATATTGTTAATGCAGCAGTTGAACCATTTTTCTAATGTGTGCTGGTGTAAATTTGTTACCAAATATATGATTTGTGAAATCATGAAGGTTTCTTGGCAACATTGCAGGAGTATATATCCATTTGTGCATCTAGTTTGCGACGGACACAATTCATACAAAGCAGATAATAGGTGTTTATTAAAATATTAATATCAAAAGGACTGAACGTAGTATACAACAATCCTAGGCCCAGAGCAATAGAAGGATGCTCTTATAAATATTTTCCATTACTGCCATTGGTAGATGCAGTTGCAGACTTATTGCAATTTAAAGCAAACAAGAAAAACGATTTGCTATTCAACAATAATGAAAAAGTAGAGGGGCTGCCATGATGCTCCGACTTTGCTTCAAACCAGAAATATTACCATTCAATCGTAGCATTTTCAAAAGCGCACTAACGTTCATTTAAATTTGAAAACTAAAATTCGATACTATTTATTCTTTTGTTTTGTGCTGAAATTAACTAAATATTTAAAAACTTTTCAATTTATTTATATTTATTTTTGTTTATTTCCGATAACTTCTCTTCTTCCTTTTATATATGAAATTTTTAATATTATTATTTTTCATTAATTGATGCAAAAGGAATAGAACCTAAAGGAATTTAGTTTCCTTCCACATTTCTCTGTAATACTTTTTGTATTTTTTTTCTCTAATTGGAAGCATTTTAATCACCTCTATGAAGAAAAAGCAAGACAAATTCTCATGATGTTGATTTTGTCAATTCCCTGGCATGGCATCTTCAACTCTTTTATGTTCAGTGGAAAGCGTTTGTTCGCTATTTGAGTTTTTGCATAATCATATTATTTTGAACTCTTTCAAACATGATGGTGGAAGTCTACTGATGAGCTGGAATGAGATATGCCTGGACACCGACATTTTAACTCGCAAGAAATAATAATTTTTTTAAACCAATTTTATAATTTTTTGGAATTTGTCAGTGATACGTATTTTTTTCTAAATTATCCAAAGCTAATTCATAAGAGACACACAATGCTCCAACAAAATTATTCCATAAAAGAAAAAGTTCAATACAGTCCATATTTGGAATTGGTATAGCTTTTTTTCAAATCATACAACATTCCCACAATTAAGGAAACTTCAGCTTTTTTTTCTTTTATGTCATTTCACAATCTAAATCATACACTCAAGCGCCATAAGGTATAACATTATCGGGCACTGAAACTATATTTCTAGGAAATTTTCCTAAACGTAGTAGTCAAATCAGTGGCTGAATGTTTCCTCTGTTCAATTTTACAATATATAATATTTCATTTGTTCTCTCTTCTCCATTGTACAAGGATTATTTATTCGTTTCTTTTTTCTCATTTTAGTTGTCATAAAACAGTAATTACATACTATATTTGTTAAGAGCAGTTCATAACTTTTTCATTATTCGTCTAATTAACTATTTGGATACAACTATTATGGGAATTAGCAACTATGATGGATAATTAAATGGCATAAGTAATGGCCAAGTAATTAACTAAACTGGACATTTGTTTCATAGTAAAAAAAGCTTATTTCAAATCAACTAAAAATAATGCGTCTTTTATGTGCTTATGATTTTGTTATAATTTTGTGAAAAAACTAAGATTTATACATAAAGAAGTGATGAATATATTTTCTAAAAATGGTACAAAGCTGATGAATTTATTGTTTTTGTTTTTTCCTCTTTTTAGTTGTATAATTAATATCTTATAATACATTTTTCTTTATTCTAATTTATCGGTATTGTATTAAAAATATTTAAACTATTCATTTTTTAAATTTGTTTATTGTGGGTTTTGTCTTTAATTGGTCTCTAAACCTAATCATCAGTCAACTTTAAGCAGATTAAAAACACAGACCTCAACGTGGTGCCATAACAAAATTTGTTTCAATTGAAATTGATGGTGAAGAGTATTTATCAAGCTTAGCTTTGGTTTGGGTGATGGTATTTTCCCCAAAAAACAATACATGAAATTCACTTTTTTCCATGTTCTCCTCAAATCACATGGTAGTCTCTCATCTATGACTGACAAACACCAGCTAAATGAATCATCTCATTCCAATTTTGGCAGTCGTTGTTTCAGTTAAGCGGCAGGAAAAAGTGCTGACTTATTGACTTGTTCTAGTATATTGGCAAAGTTTTTATATTTATATTTACCCATCCCTTCGAAAAGAAAATAATCTTAATCAGCCCATTATTAAAATCAAAAAGGGGATTTTTTTTATGGTATTTCTTCATCAACATTGAATCCAATTATTATTTTTTTTTTGACAGAAATTAACTGAAATATGCCTGGTGACAGGAACAGTGTGGCTGTTTCAGTTAGGAGGTGGAATTTTTAAGAAGCTACAGGCTTATTGAGCCATCCTCGTATCAATGTTCATTTGATTGGAGCAGAGATAGCAAGTTTTCAATTTTCTTATTATAATTTCCCTTTAACTCTATGGTAAGTACTGTTCAAACTTTTTTTACATCTTCATACTCTCCTGTCTACTGAATAGCAAAATGTGAGGCATCTTTAGAACTATAGGTTCTGGTTATTTATTACTGAAACTATGAACTGGAGATTACAGTCGTGGAAACTATAACCTTTATATGTAAAAATTTTTTTGTATGCTTTATAAATTTTAATTTTGTTGAAATATTGGATTAAAACTTAAAAAAGAACACCAAATTATCGAAGAAAACAAGTGTGGGTTGTAGCATCATATTAACCACCATGTTGTTATTTAACCTAAACCTGGCTCACGTTTGCTATTCAACTTATTCCCCGATTATGATTTACAAGAGTTGTTACTATAATGTTGTATTTTTTTTAAATGCGATTAGGGGTTATAACTGTTGTCAGTATATGTTGTTCCCACTATTAAAAATCTACAACAGCTCATTAGATGTTGTTTGATTAACATCACATTTGGATATAACAATATATAGCTCAAGGGCAAATGGGATCATATTAATGTACAATTGAATGGCTTGGGACAGCCAATTAGAAATATTAAAGAATGGCAAAGAGTTAGTTTTTAGATAAGTGCTCACAAGAAACCATCCTTGTTTATGCGGACAATTTTTATAAAACTATAAAGTATGTTATTGTAATTAAGATATTGTAATAGGTTAGGTTAGGTTAGGTTGATTGGAGGGGTGTGATAGCCCATGTCATACGACATACACTTAAACCAGTGAAGGCTTGTTGAGCGCACCCTTTTAATTATCAGACACAAACTGCCAGAGTTCTGCGGCAGGATTCGAACCTGGGACCTTCGCACTACGAGTCTAGTACACTACCTGCTAGTCTACGAAGGTCAGATATTGTAATAACTTTTGGTTTTATAAAAATTATACATACTTATTCTATATACGATAGTTCCAATAGATTTAAAGTGTTTGGAAATCTTTTCCAGATCCGGCCATTTGTGTGTGTTTTTTTTTTGTTCCTTTATTTATTTTTAACAAAATGTATGCTTCTTCAATCTTTTTTAACAGGTTTTAGCATGTAGGTATGTATTTTTACGGAAATATGTACTACAAATAAAATGCAACTCTGGGACATAAACAACATCTAGATGTTGTAAACCATAATCAAAAGATAAATTTATGTTATGTTGTAGCCGAACCAACACAACATTTAAGTGTTGTAAACCATAATCAGGTCATTAGTTTTCAGTTTAATTTTTCTAGCAAAAAGTTTATATATCCTTTTGACAACAAGAACTATTGCTTTTGATTTTAGCAAAATACTAATCAACAGAATCGGCCCAACTGTCTGAATAAGTTTCTTTCTTATTACAAAATGTTTTCTCTCATGCATAAAATGCTTAACTTAAGGAAATATATTAAAAAACATAAATTTTTCGTACAAATCAATTGCATTAGCAAATAAGTGTTGCTATTTATTATTATTATTTTGGTCCCTTTTCTAACTCAAAGTATTTTTTTTAAAGGACATAACAATTACTTATTATTAATTTTGTCAAAAATTCAAAGCATTTCAAACAAATTCCCCTTTGGACATAAATACACTCAAATACAAAATACAATAAATGTTTGTACAAAATATGAATTTTTATGACATAATTTACATGCCAAGCATATAAAACTGAAATGCACGATATTCACAAAAAATCACTTCAGGCCAATTTATATTTGCAAACAGTAATAGAAAAGGAATTTCAATTTATTTTTACGTTTTTTCTCTGGCTAAATAAATTGAACTAAAAAAAAATAAATGGTGACGAAGTTAAAGCAGTCAGGAGATAAAGAAAACTAAACGAGAAAATCATGAAAACAAATTGATATATTTAAAATTTTGATTGCTTTTGAAATTCAATAAAAATTCTCAAATGAATACACTATTTTGCATGGATTGTAAATACAAATATATTACTTGATATGAGTATCTATTGTGCATGACCATTTAAGTTAAATTCTTGCTGAAATAACTTAAAAGAAAAATCTATAAATGAAATAATTTTTTGTTATTTGAAGCACGTGAATGAAGACAAAAGACTTGAGAGAAATAATGCTAATATTGATGAGCAAGAGATGAATTTGTTATACCCTAATAGTGGATTATTTATGAATTTTCTTAAAGGAGGTATCGAAATTTAAATAAATAATTAATTCAATAAATAACATCAAACTGCTCTAACATCCTTTAAAATTTTTTACAAAAAATCAATATTTAACACAATTTTATGCCGAAAAACGCCTTTGACATCAAAAGAATTTCAAACTTCTGACGATTTAATTTAATTTTGTTCATTGTAACAGAAAAATATTAATGAAAAAATTTTGCATTAATTATCTCCTTGTAATTATATCGCGTAAAACTTTGTTTAATTTTGATCTTTTGGTCGAATTAAAATACGTTTTAAATTTTATTTAAGTAAATTAAACAAATCATAAGATCCTGAATGGCAAGTTTTTGCCCACACTGGCTGAGAATTATGTTTTTTTAATAATACGAGAAGTAAAATATTTGTATGATAAATATTATTAAGTTGTGCTAAAAAACTTCTCATACAAAAATAGAGACGTGAAGTATCGCTTTTAATCAAAATATAATTTTGAAAAATTTTTCAAAATAAATTTTGCTTTGAAAATTGCTATAAATGGCTACTGCTGATATAAACTATTTGATATTGAAATGGTGTAAAGAAATATACTATAACTGTTAAATACCTGTAGGGGATTTTAAAAATGACATGTTGTTTTATTTGCTTAGTTTTGCAAAAATAATTCCATTTTTTTGGTCAATAATGCCTTAATGCTGCAAAAAAAAAAACTTAAAAATATGTCAACAGTCTAAAAATTAATTTCTTAGTTTCTGACGAAATGTTTCTAATTGCATGACATCTATGTAAAAAAATCGTAATATCAAATGTACTACTAACCATCGAAAAAATTGATGCCTTTCTCAAAATACGAAGTCCAATAAAACATTATTTCAACCTAAAGGTTAATCAATTTTGTTACCAAAGATGATTTATTACTACAAATCTATTAAGCTCGAGTTGAAAAACAATCAGTTATTTCTTTAAATCTTCATAAATACATTATTCTGCTTTAACCATTAGAACTTCTTTACATAAGGAAAAAAAGATAGTGACCACTTGTAAGAGCTGAGTTTATTCCAAAAGGTAAATAAATAGTCCTCAAAATAAATGTGGCTATATCCTGCAATGACAAGCCTTAGTTAAAACTAATCTTAATTTTTACTATTTTTGATCCTTATCTCAGCACTTTAATGACTTCTCTGAGGACCTTTTCTACTGGAAAATTATTTAAATATTTTTTCTTTTCTGATTAATATATACGAGTAAAATTTTATGAAAATGTAGTCGACCAATAAAGTCTTTTCTTCTGATAAATGTTAAAAAATGGTCCAACTTAGCTGAGCTTCTCCATAATGACGAGCTTCAGAGACAAAAAAAACTGTTTTTGCTACATTGCACATATGTATACTCTGAAGGATCTTTATATTACTAAATTGTTAGTCCATGTCATGACATCAAAAAAAGTCTTTTGTTAAAAGCTGTGTAAAATCTTTGTCCTCTTTTGTACGAAAAAGCCTTGCTCAGACTCTTCTATAATATTTTATTTAACAGCTTTTGTATAATAATTTCTCTATTATTCTCAGCAAAAGTATTTTTATAAATATTGTAACAAAAACAAAATAAACCAACCATCCGGATACTTTCATCTAAATTGTACTATAAAATTTGGTTAACAGTCCTCTGATGGAGAAAAAAAACCTGAAAAGAATTTTCGAAACAGCATAAAGCTGAAAATTCTTGTGACCAAGCGAATGTCACAAACCGTTTGCAGATAACAAAATTTTGCATATACCGGATGAGAGTATAAAACTGACACTGAACAGTACAAAGATATGGAAGCAGAAAACCCTAAAATACTGCCGTGTTTGCATTCGCCTTAAAACAAATACTATGACAAACTGAATGTACTCACTTTGGTGTAGAGTACTAGAAGAAAAACTATAAAAATCAAACAAATTTACAGGTCGTGCATATAAAATGAACTACATTGAATGTAAATTGATAATCAATTTATTAACAGTTAAGACCTCATTGCATAATTATAACATTTTGAAGACAAATCTGGCAAATCTAAAATCTGGCATAAATAGTATAATATTTCGACACAAAGTGTTATGTGTTATTAAATGTAAAAACATATAGTATTCATCGAGCCTGCGGTATATAAATTTTAGACGTTAAATATCTATACAACTATTTATTAACTTTATAAAAAAAATTTAAACACTAAACGATTCTAGATATGACTTATTTATATCCTGTTATGAAATAAGCCAAGAACTACATAAAATTCGTACACATGGCTCTCTGCATTCAAAATATCTATATAAACTCTTTCCAAATTTCCTTATTATCATATTATTAAATAAAAAATTGTCTGCCATATAAATGTAAAATTTTCTTTGATTCCTTTAACATTATTTTAATATAATATTAAACATTATTTTAATATAAAAAATTTTATCTGAAAATTTTCTGCTGCAAATTCAAAATTTTTATATCGCCCTACTGCTTTTTACTTGCCACAAGCTCTTGCGTTAATTCACATTTTTATCAAGACCATGTGTGCATAATTTCATTCATTTATTAACATTTAAATTAAGATAAATAAAAAAGCTAATAAAAAACCAGAAAAAAAATTTTAAACTAACTTCTCCAAAAGAAAAAAAAAAAAACAAAAATAGTAAATGCAACACTTCTGTTAAGTTTGTCATCAACTCTCGTGTCTTGCTCTCGCTTTCATTTTGTTGCTTTAACTCGCACTTTGACTTGCAGTTCCATGATAATTTCTTCATGTAACCAACTTTATCCTGAATACGTATGTGAAAGAGCATTTTAGATAAAATTACAAAGCATCCGCTTGGGAAATAGCACAGTTTAGGCAGGACAGACAGTCTTGCAATCAAAAATCCGCATGCATAATATTATACCAATCACATATACGTGTGTAAATTTCTAGTACATATAAGTTTATTTACTTAGTAATGTACATAAAGAGAAAATGTAGCACACATTTTTCATTTTACTACTTTCCCAGAGTGAATTATAATGGTGTTAGTTATCAAAATTTGTATTTACCTTAATCTTAGTATAAATTAAAAATTAAAATTTTCTTGCTAGAAAAGGTGAGATAATTCATTGTTAGATTGTGAATTAGGACCCCACAAAAAATAATTTACAATTTATTAAAAAGTTAGTGATCCTAATGACAAAAAAAAACGATCTGCTAAATGAAGAATTAAAAAAAATTACATAAAAATTGGTTTTTAAGTTTTTCTATAAACTAGTATACATTTTTATTTTTAGAATGCTAAAATTTCGCAAAGCTTCAGCCTGAGTCACCTATAGATGTTTGCAAAAGTGGATGGAAGGGCAGAGAGCAAATACGGGATTATTATATGAAGTTACTGACTCGGAATATTTTTCAATAGTGCTAAATATTTAATCGTTATGCCTTTGCACTTTTCATTGCACCATAAGCAGTACAACTCCACCATAATTGCCATTCTACCAGAGAAAATACGACTGAAAGTAAGAAAAAAACAAATAAACATCTTCAAAAGTCTACTTAAATTTGTAACTAAAAATTTTTTCTTGACACACCTTCCTATAATTTCAAACAAAGAATGCATTTTATGTGTTGAATATCAGTGTCTAAGTTGGTATTTTATCTAATAGCTTAGAAAACATTTTGGATTTTCACACTTAATATAAATAAATCTTAATTTCACCGACTACTTAGTAGCATGTTGTTCTCTGTGAGCTCATCATCAAGTGTATTATTAGTGTCAGTATGACTCAAAATCTCAAAATCGTGTATTATTAGTGTCAGTATGACTCAAAATCTCAAAATCGTTTACATTATCTAATCTATATATATAAAATAGGATGTGTGTATGTATGTATGTATGTATGTATGTATGTATGTATGTATGTAACGTAATGGCTCCAAAACGGCTGGGCCGATTTTGACGAAATTTTCGGGGAACCTTCAGAATATTTGGGCGGGTGACACTGTAAAGTCTGATTTTTTATTTTCGGTCTGTGGGCGGAGGGGCGTGGCAAAATCCAATAATCCATAAAATGAGAACGGCTTGGACGATTTCTGTAAAACTTTTTGTCAGTTGTCCGTATTTTCGAGGAGAAGGTTATTATGGAAGAAAATTTTGGGAAATACCTCCGGAAAAGTCGGAAAATTGGAAAAGTCGAAAATCGAGTTTTTGCATGAAATTTTGTATGAAATTATTCCTTAATGGCTTTTCAAATGAAAAAATAGAAAGTTTGTCTGAAGGCTTAAAATTGGGGCGAGGCGAAGTTCGCCTGGTCCGCTAGTTGTAAAATAAAAAGATGGGTCACAGTTTTAAATATGTATACCATCGTTATTCTCTAATAGCGCAGACCTGTGAATCGAAAAAATATATATAGCGAATCATGAAATTAACAACATTTCTCAATTTTAGACAAGTATCAGATTTAGTTCTAATTATTTCTTTTTCTGATTTTTTTCGAAACCCTCTCAGGTATTACAAATGTAAGGAGATTGAATTTGTTATTGCTCCTAATGTAAATGTTTGTTGTGCATTAAATTAGGCAATTGTGTACGTACTTGTGTAAACAACTTGTAAGGAAAATCCACATTGGACTCATTTAGACTTTTTCCTTTTGGCAACTTTTTCTGTTTGCAGTAATCGTTGTTGTTTATAACTTTCTTAATGAGATAATTTTGGTGTATGTTTTTAAATAAGAGACAAAAGCAAAAAACAGCAAAAAAAATTGCAAAGACAACAAAGAGCAGAAGATAAGAAATTACAGGAACAGGAAAGGAAATTAAATAAATGTAGCAGCAACATGTTTTTACTTCGCACTGTCATTAGATAAAATGAAAAATGTTTAGAAACTTGAATTTGATATTAATTTATTAAGAAGTGTTTGTTCTAAGGCTGTGCAATATGTGTTCTTTGAACATTTGCAGTTGTGCTAACTTTTACGAATTTATTTTATAATACAAAGTGCCATCTATCTTATCTTTGATGTGAGATAAATTAGAACATATTTTATTACATTAAAAATTCATTAGATATGCTCTTTATTTGATTTGAACTACACTATTTATGTTATTTTTTAAAGTATTTCTTTGTCAACATTGAATTAGTTTCGAAAGAGAAATAGAGATTTTTTTCACAATTTAATATCATAAAGGATATTTATTTCATTGACCACTTTAGCTGTATTAAAAAATGTAAATGTAATTAAGTTTAAATTACTCACATCGAATTCTTCATAGAACTGCAATTAACTCATTGCAAATACAATGTCTAAGAGTGTCCTTAGAATAAAGGCGATTAGTAGAGCTAAATATACTCGTACTATATCTACTCATACGCTTTATATTTAAGCTGAAGGTTTTTCTTACTTTTGAGCACACAACTTTCAAGCCATAGCACCCGCTATACACCGATCACCATTATATCTTCTTTTGGAAAATAATTAGAGTGTTTTATATCATCACGGCCGAAGTAAACAATCTCTGATGTTGAAATCTTGATTTGATTTTCAGTTTGGTTTTAAAGCAGGGTATTTTTGGTTTTCTCGCACTATTTGTCTAGGAGTCTGAACAGCAGATATACGACAGTCGCTGTGGACCTTGAACTCACAAAGGCTATTGACACAGCCTGGTAGGATTGGATTGTGCACAAGCTAATGGAAGCAGGATTTCATTGGGGAGCCTGTAGTATAGTCGCTAAATTTAAGTAAAATAAGAAGTGCGAAAAATAGAAGATTATACCGCTACTATATGTTATTAATATATTTAAAGTACAAATTATATACATATACCATATACAAGAAAATTTCTACACAAGAATTAAACTATAAAAGCATGTAACTGAAATAATTATTGAAAAAAAAATACACAAATGGAAAATACACTACTTCACCGAAGACTAAGACGGGATGTAATATTCTATACACGAATTAAATTTATTAGAAACACTTTTCGATTCTTCATATTTGTATTGCGGAAGTTTTCTGTTGTATTATGCGTCCAAATCAGTACTTGAAAATAACACGAGTGAAATACTTTTGAAAGAAAAATCTAAGATATTGCAGCAGCCGTGGGCAGTTAGCGTAGACAATCTCGAAGGGTCTTGCCAGCTCCCACTAAATCGCGAGTTTCCCTGTGATCCTTGTAACATCGTGGTGAGCAATTGGCACCCTCCCAAATCCAATAACACAAACGACCATTGCCAGTATAAACCTATTTGCATGCGCAATTGCATACCTGGATGCGATATTGGGAGCCCCAACACCAGGATCTAAGGCTCTGGCCTAATCAGTCATTTGTCTTAAAGAAAACCTGATTACCGAAACCATAACAACAAGATAAATTATTTGGCCCTATGCTTAAAAACCTTTAAAGAGTCATTCTGCCTAATTACGAGTGTCATATTTCGACTTCGACTTTTTTGCCCTAGATTAAATCTGGTTTTAAAATTTCAAAGGACTAAGTCGAAATAATAAATTTCTAATCAGGTCGCAAAAGTTACATATTACATTCACTTGCTCTAAGTATCAGACTTTATTTTGAAAATTATATTTCTTATGCGCATCTATTGTAATTTGTAATTGTAATGTAATGGGGGTTTGGGCCAGGATGGCCCTTTGCATTGCGACCATTGTTGATCTGTTGTGCTACCCCTGTCCCTAGCAGTTTAATACATTCGCAAATAGGATCAGCTCCTTCAGTGGGAGCATTAGCAGATCCTCTTCACTCAGCGTATATGCATGTAGAGTCCTGTGTCTTCTGTGGCACAATGCCCTACAATTTGCTATCAAGTGTTCCCTCGACTCCTCATCTTCACCGAAAAATCTGCAGATGTCCGTGTCAGATAAGCCCATTCTGTATAGGTGAGCTTTGCAGGTGTAATGGCCTGTGAGCGCCCCTACCAGCGTCCGTAGGCTTTTCCTGTCCAGTCCTAGAGCCAGATCCGCCCTCCCAGCGTCAAAGCGTAGAAATTTCTTTGAGTGACATAATCCATTGATGTCATTCCAATGTTGTGCAATCCTGGACGATGTCCATTTCGAAATCTCCACTTTAAGGAGACTTTTGTTGAACCCAAAAGAATATGCGCATCTAAAGCAGTAAACTCTTTTGATTTAAGGAAAAAATAAAAAAAATCATAAGAAATAAATAATATATAAGAAAATAATAAAATAAAATAAAAAAATAAAGAAACTTCAGATAGAAAAAATTATCTTTGCACTTGCTATGACCTTATATAAATACACTTTGTCTATAACTACCTCTGGTTCAGTTAAAAATTTTACTTTCTCCAATAAATTAAACTAATACAGAATAAATTTCAATAGTTCTTGTGAAACTCTTACTCTGCTGAAAAGTATTTGATTTTTATTACACTTTTTTTCGAGAAAATGTTTTAGTTCTGAGTCATTGCAATTGATATTAAAAATAATGTTATCAAAATTTAAATTTATGTTGAAGAAATTAGCATATAAAATACGCTTCTTAAGCACAAATGCAAATTACTTTCAAACGCCACTTGTTCATTTTTGTCGTCAACACATGTTGCTTCATCAGCAACGTCATCGTCACTATAATCATTTTCTTTGTTTTTCAAATCATCAGTGTCACGCTACAGAGCGCCATGTGAATGAATTTTGGATCTGGGTCAAGCAGATTTCTTGTTTTGTATAATTTTTTTCATAAGACTTTTATTTTATTTTTATGAAAAATATTTAGCTGCCACAAAGACATGGGCTGTGGATTATATTTTTTAAAGTGGAAATGTTTAAGTGTACAATGTCTTCCCTCTGCTTGAACTGATCACCTTCTATACGTGTCAACCTAATTTATAATACGCCAAAGGGTTCTATTGCGGTAATGTTTAAATGTGTTTTTAATTTACAGCTTACATTTCTACAAATATTTTGATAAAATTAAATAAATGTTTCTCATTCTAAAAAGAACATTACTTTCAGGCCATCTATTATATATTTTTAAGGTAATTTTTATACTTATTAAATTGGTTATTCAAGATATTCTACAAAATAACTATTTTAATATATTATTGTTTGTTGTTGGCTTAGCTAGGTATATGCCTGCATTTCATTGGCGCTAACCAAATCATCAGTACCCTTTAGCCAAATCATGATTGAAAGCACTCAAAGCTCGTATACTTATGCCACAGACTACAAACACTATATGAGAATTCAAACAGAACTCAATCATATTTTTCTATTTGTAATCAACAAAAACACAAAAGTATAAATAGCTTTAGAAAGCTTTTGTACAATCATAACACAACAAACAATTATAATTGAAAAGCAGGCATATACCTAGCTAAGCCAACAACAAACAATAGAATTGCTGTGAATATTTAGACAAAAACCAGCTCAAGAAAAGTTCGTTCTTTATTTATTCACGACCTTAACTAGTTTCCCTCTACTGTTTTTCTAGTATCTATACCATCTCACTATCAAAATTTCAGAAACTTAATAAAAAATGCTACAGTTATTTCTTTTTTTAATTTTATGATTAAGCAAGGATTAAGGTTCTCAAGTTTGCTCCTAATATCTCTTAGTTGAAATGTCAGCGAAGTTTAGAAGTCGTTTACAGAAAAAAACATCATACTGCTCCGTGAATGAGATAAGTAAACAACAAATAAAATGCAGATATTTATGTTATAAAATTTAACCCATTTATTATTACCGTGCATGCGGATCAAAAGAAATACAAATAATTCTGGATCAAAATAAAAAATAAACAGTATGGCACTAAACAAACAGGCACCATACCCCACAAATGGGGAGAAAAATACAATTTATCACAATGCACCGTCACACTAGAATTATCCATGGGGATTTAAAAACCCAGCAGTTTCCCTCTTAGAACTGGTCGAGACGCAACGCCAGCAGTTCCCCTCTCCCAAAATATCAGTCTGGTTAGAAGAGCCAAGCAAACATTTCCCACAAGATTATGACCCTGCGTTTCTGGAGCATTATGAAGCCAAGAAAACAAGCTCAATTCTACAGCAGTAATGTAATAAGACCTGCTAAACCAACTTGTTCTTATGATATTATAAGAAAAGGCAAACCAATCATTCTCATAAACCGCTTACACAGTGGAGAGCTATGACATGTTTCATCACTGTTGCGGTCGAGGTGAATGTAACAAATTCAAATTAACAGTCGATCATATTTGAACTACATTATGTGGTAAATAAAACAAAGCTTACATTATAGAAATTAAAAAAAATTTTAATCTATTATATTACCTTCTTTAGATAAGATTGGTAATTCGAGTATTACTTGTGCTATAATTAAGTGGGGCAGGCCAAAATGAGGTCCTGTCTGTGGTTGTTACAATTTTTATACACACTTTGGTTTCGCCAAATGAAGTTTTAGAGGTAATATTTACACCTTGTAATAATAAATTTACATATATATTATATTATTAAATTTAACCTATAGAAAAAAAGTTAAATAATTCCTAGTGTGCAATACCAATATGTCAATAGTTGTAATCGCTTCTTAATAGTCATATTATCTAACGTAACCATTCATTTGTTTATATATTTTTTACATTTAAATGTCGCTCATAAAAAGTTTTCTTTTATATATCACCAATAGGAAAAAGAATGTAATGTAAAAACTTTTCCAAATTTTAAATACCTTAAACTGCTTTATTTGAGACAATCTAATTTGTTAGACCACACAGAATTTTAAAATTTTTTGTTCACTTCGAAAATGTAACAAAATATGTAACTAATAGCAACTGACGTTTACCAAAGTTTTACTTTTATACTATTTCAATTTGAAACCACGGGAGCATAAATGCATTCGTTGTTGAAAACTTTGGAGCTTATATATGTAATGATTTGTAATTTATATAAACATTTCCTTGAAAATAAATACATTTTAAGTTTGTGAGTTTATTTATTCGTATTAAAAAAGAAAATCACAACTTTATTTGTCGAACATGTGAATAACAAAAAATTCAAGTTGTAAGGTTTTGTAACATTAGAAACAACATTGAAAGAAGGTACCATGATATTAAGAGATCTATTATTGTTCGTTCAGTAGAATTCAAGCATTATCTTAAACATCGTCGCTGCATACAATAAGTCATTCAAATAACTAAATAGAATTACAAAATTTTTATAACACAACAAACAATTTATATTTTTTTATTTTTCGAAATAAATCTTTGCATTATCGCCTATGACTAATGTGCTTTTTATTAAAGTTTAAGTGTGACCACTAATACCATCTTGATTTGTTTTTCTGAGAGCTAAAAACTTATAAAAAACTCCATTACATGGAGTGGATGGAAATGGATAGTTCATGGTTGACATGATAAATGATTACTTTCAGTAACTACAGAAGAAAAACTATAAAAGAAACTTCACAAATTCAGAATCTACAATCAGAATGTATCGGACTTTATTTTTACTTGACGTACTGAAATGTAAATGAATACTTGCAGTGAGCACTTATAAATACGCATTGAGTTCAAGGTGAGGAAAATAGAAAATTTTATAATACAGTAGTGCGATTCAGTAACTTTATTTAAAGACTGTTGAGTTGGTTAAAAATTTTAACAGCAAAATTAAAGGTTTTGCTATTCAGTAACATTTTTAACCACATTCACTGGCGTTATCTTAACGGCAGTAATTTTTGTGTGGTTAACGAAACGATTCAAGTCAGCTGTTCAGTAGAAGCACGTACTCTTTTGCAAAGAGGGCAAGTTGTTATTTTGCAGCAAATACGTAAAATTATAAAAATATTTGGATATACAATGTCATTTATATTATTTTCTTATAGAATTTTACTTTTATTAATCATAATTAAAGTAATTCATGAAAATATATTATTATACACTGCTTGGTCGACACAAATTCTTTTGTTTTTTTTCTGTTCCTCTTTGTGTTTTTCTCTTATTGTAACAGAGATGCCACTTGCTATCAAATTATAACAAAGATGTTAAAACGAAGTTAGTGAATCGCACAATGGTTAGTGCAAACCACACTAGTTGTTGTTATATTTAACCACTATTCAGTCTTTAAACGTTACTGAATCGCACTACAGTTGTTGTAGCCGATTTTAAATGATGCAGTGTCAAAAACCATTGATTTCTTAATTCTTATTTGCAGAATAATTTTTAAGTTCTATATAGAGCATTTAGTAGTGGCGTATACTTAATAAGCGTTAAAACAAGGTTTGCATAACGTATACGTACTGGTCTACACACTTCAACTTTTTTACATAGAAGCGAATTTATACAAATTTTTAATGGGTAATATGTGTTCACGTAAAGAAGAGACAACTTTACATAATAATAATAATATTAATAATAATAATATTTAATAATAAGAAATCAAAATCGATATTAAAAAAAATTAAGTAAAAAAAATAATTAAAAAATTGCAAATCTCAAAATAAGCTGGTTATTGTGTTGTTTGTGTAAAAATTTTTCTAAAATTATTATCCTTATTTTTCTGTAACTCAGAAAAAGAAAACTATTATGGAATAGAATTTTCTTATAATATTTGTGTATTTTTGTATAATTACATACATATATGAGTTTTAATGCTTTTTAAACATGATTTGGTTGAACTAATGGTTTGGCTAACGTCAATTATTTGCTTATAGTGCAGCATATAGCAAATAAAAACTAATTTTGTAAGGACTTAAATTAAGGAAAATTTTTTTCTGCGTTTGTTTTTTTTTATAAAAGTTAGTTAAGTATCTTGGAATTATAAGGCATTTAAATCAAAAATAATGCACCCAATTATCATTCGTGAATGGTTTTTAAAGTAGCAGTCTTTAAATAAATAACATTGTTTTATATAGTTACAATTGAATTTTACCACAAAGCATTTAATAGTTAAACAAAATGATCAAAAGTTCTTTTAAATGTGATTCAAATAAAAGTGTTCCGGCATCTTGTTTAATTTAATAGGTCTATTTCCATCTCCAAATAGCACATAGAGGTTAAGACATCTATAAAACATGTCGCTTACAGAATGTCTATAACTTTGTATAACTGATGCAAAAGATGTTGAGGCTATAACATACAATTTCTGGAATATTTTGTTTCAAATATTGTAGTTGCATCGACAGTACTATATATTGTTATCGCAGATATTCATTTTATAATAAAGGTCATCATAGGGGAAATATTAATATCACAAAAATTCCTTGATAATTTTTTTTCTTTGAAAAAAATTAATACATAGTATATATAAATATTAAATAAAAATTCATAAACTGAGGAAATCGATAATAATTAAAGATTGTCCTCATTCAAAAAAAAAAAAAAAAATTTAATTTATTAGTACTTTCACAATTACATTTTATGTATATGCATTGCACTTTCAAATATTTTTACTTGTATTTCACACAATTTAAGCATTTAATAACACACTACATTATTATCCCCCTTTCTTTTCTTACGACTAAAATTTATTACTTTTTCATAACTTTATATTCCTTATACTTTTGCAAAATAAAAATATTTCTTTGTTGCCTTGTGAAAATATTATAACATTTCATATTGTTTTATTGCGAAATAAAACAATTTGTCTTTAACATTCAAACTTATGGCAGGTATTTGTATTTATGTGCAGAGTACACACATACACACATACATATGTGTACATGAATGTTTAGTGTTCATTTACATATACAGTTACAAGAATGTAGATGTAAAAATTATAAAGAATTCGCATGTAGTTTTAAACAAATTGTGAATAATATATTTTTTTTATTTAAGAAGTCCAGAGTAGGAGATCTTCCACTACGTGTGCAATTTGAAGGCAATTGTGTGAAGTTTGAATATTTGCTGAACATGTTCTTAAAAGTTTATTTGTTTCATCAGTTGATTGTTTGAAAGAACGTTACATTAAAACCTTTTTTATGTGTAATTAGAACACAAGATGTTGTAAAAATCATGTGTATACAACATTAAAAATTGCCTACAAAAGAATTAAATTGATCTAAAGATATATGTGATAATTGCTGGTTGTACAACCAGCAATATATACTTTTTATCTTAACTTGAATTTCTTATTGTGTATCGGGGTGTAAAAATGATCGTTAGAAATAAGTACTACTTAGAAGAGAACGAATAGAAGTGGATTTTGTATTTTGCCTTCATACCTTTAGAATATACCTTAATACCTTTAGAATATTGTCAGATATTTCAAGATGCATCCCAACCTCATCAAGGACGATAGCTCCTAGGTAAAGCAGACTCCTAGATGGCTTAATAAATATCAATATAAGTTTTATTCCTCTTTTTCTTTCTAAAATAAAACATTTTAAGTTCGGTCCACTACTGTCATAAGATTCAACAAGTTTCTTTCCCATAAATAATAAAATGAAAAACTCAGTTGCCCTAGAATTATAAATACACAAGAAGCAAGTATGCTCCGACACTTAGCCCTAGATAATCAGTTTTTATATATTTTTCAATTTGTTAACAATGTTAGTGTAGTCAAGTACGCTGGTCTAAGTATACGTCCTCTAAGGCCGTTGTTCCATTAAGTATTAAAAGTTTCTTAAAAACGTAAGATAAAGCTAAAAGTCATTAATATATATTTTTTTTGGTTTATGTACAGTTTTTAATGTAAACCATTTACACCCTTATTTAGTACTGGATATATCACATGGTGTTATATATAAAAAAAATAATAGGAACTTGTAATTTTTATAGACTTTCTGACATAATAGAGTTCGAACCTAAGACGCCCAAAAACCATCGAAATATTGAATATAATAAACTTGTTTGTTTTGATATAAGGACTTAAGGCTCGATTATTGAATAAGATATATACATTTGTTATAGATATAACGTTAGAGTTATTATTACTGCCCTTATTTTTATGTAGCAAGGTGTACTTCGTAGGATGCGCCATAATTTGAAATGGTTACCATTTCTTAAGATGGCACCAATTGCCATTGCACTTTCATATTTATAATGTAGATATATAGAAAATTAGTTGTCAATAAGGCAAGGAGCGATACACATCTCCGGAACGTGGAATTGTTATTACTGCTTATTGGATAAATTTTCAGTCTGTTATTATTTATGCAGCCTGCTTTCCGTCATCGGTTTCATTATCATCGTGTTCAATGTATTAGAAGAATTAACTTTTTAGTTAAGCACTTCGAAAAACTAGGTCGGCCGGACTCAGTTTGCTCTTTCGATCGAGATCACCGCTGCTGCTGCCGTCATCAAAGAGAATTCACAAACGTCAACGAGACGACGATGCACAGATTTGAGCATCAGCAGAAATTTGTTACAACGAATATTAAAATAATGTTAATATAATTGAAAATATTCCCATACAAAGTGAATTCTGTTTAAAAATTTCCGCTTGCTGATCATCGGACAAGATTAACTTACTGCCATACTCTGTTAAGCTTGACGCAAGAACAGTATAAAGCCCATTTCCAATCAAGTGGTTAAATTGTTTCTGAAGCACAGGATATTTACATGAAATGCATGAAAAACCATTCCATCCCCTCAACGTAACTGTTTTCTGTCGCATTCGTATAGAAAAAGCTGTTGGCATCACAGTAAACGTGTTACGGACAATTTGTAATCTGTTAAGTTGTTAAAATTTATAATCATTGTAAGGGAATTTTTTAATAAATTTTAAAAGCTCGATATTTCATTACACTCCATAACAGAGCGATGTTTATTAATTTTTAATGTGTTTCGAGATTAAAACTGAGAGGAAAAAAATTGACTACATGCACATCATTCTCTAATGATGACATTTTAGCACGGGCCCATAAAGAAAAATTGTAATCATTTGGTTTACAATGTATGAAATTCAACTAAAACTACACTCTACAATAAAATTTGTATTATTTTTCTACAAAACTATAGCATGATCTGCAAGATTCTTATTTTGAAAAAAAAAAAAAAAAATAAACAAAATTTGACAAAAAAAGAGGAGAAAAATAATTTAAAAACAGGGGATTTAATAGAAAATAAATCAGCCTACATATCTATTGGAACTATTTACCAATCATCTTATATATTAAATATTTTTTTTGTTTTAATTCCAGCTAATGTTCTTTTACAATAAAATCTTTTCTTTATTTTATTTGTTTAACTTTCCCATTTTATAAGGGTTTTGTTTTTCCATAATTTACAAATGGGATCTCATAGAAATCATACTGTTAACGCATTCGTTTCTTTTATACGTATGCTAAGTAGTCCTTAGAAAGTGCTTTTGGAGAAAAAGAATTGAACGAGAGGAAAAAAAATCTTCACTTGACATAAATGTCATATAAATGCGTGACAAGAGTACCAAAATAACAGAAGCATTTGTTCAACAACATCTTTTTGACGTGTTTTCTCATTGCATATTGTAAGTATTTTTTACACTAACTACGTTACTTAATTTAACTGCACTGCCAAATAAATTTTATGCACTTTTGGTGCTTTTGAGTATTTCCGTTTCTTGTTAAGTTCATGCCAAAGGATATGACAGTGTATGTGTTGTTGACGCATATATATGTATATAAATAGACCGCTGTGTGTATACATATATATACGCAATTGCAAATTCATATACTACACATATACATATATGTATGGGGTAAATATGTGGCATATGATGTGTACAAGAAAATTTTAAATTATTTTTTTAATAAAAATATGCAATACTTAATATAATGTGTTTAAAGTGCTTAAAGTTCACTGACGATTTGGTTTAGTGAACAATGAAATGTCGGCATATGAATAGCCAAGGCCACAACAAACAACGCTTTTTATAAATATGTAATTTTCATAAATATTAATAAAATAATTGAGTTAAAAGAAATTATGATAACGAGCTCGGAATTATTGTTATAATCATCAAAAATGTTTTAAATAATATCAAGATTATGTTTCGCCCATGCATCTCAGGGGTTGCATTTTCGAGTTTTTCCAAAGACTCCGTATATTTCTGCAGACAAAATAAGAAAACTCATTCTTGTTAGAAAAAATAACAAATAAAAACGTGTATATTTAGAAATGAATAACCAAAGAGACATTCATTACTTTGACATTGAGCAGACAATTGAGAAAAATAGAGAAAAAAATAATAACAACAAGGTTTCTATAGCGGATTATGGCACATAGAACCAAACTATAATATACATACATCCGAGTTTAATTTTAGGGAGGTTCAAATTATCCTCTATTGGATATTTTCATGTTGGGTCGGCATAGGAAACTCCGAAAATCTATCGCTAAAATTATAGAGGGTTTTATTGAATATACTACAAGAATTTCTTAAATTCGTGGTGTTTTTTTTTTGTTTCTTTCATTAAAAATGACTAAGGATGCCTTTTAAATCAGGAATCAAGACAAGCATGACATGCTTTCTCATTAATTTAAAAAAGGGCAAATTATGGTATTATGAAATCGGTCGAAGTTTAAAAATATACACTAAAATGTATGTAATTTGATCGCTGAAGTTCAACAGAATGATGTGAGACTGGTTTTTTTGGTTTCCTGCTCGGCCATTTCTGTGTCATTTATGTCTAGAAGAGGATAAAGCACTGCAAACGAACCCTAAAAATGTGTTATATTTTGTTAGAGCAATAGAAAGTCTTAGATGATAAAAGGCTCGTTTCCCACTATCTATGATGACTTTCATTAAGAGTGTCTTGCGCAGGATTGGTAGCACAAAACATTCTTTAGACGTAGGAGTGCTCGTTTGTGGGCCAGATCAGTTTTCTTGTGTATTAAAAACAACCTTTTATATCGATCGAAATCTAGATCGTATTAGAGTTATTAGAATAGCAAATGCTTAATTAAATTGTTCATTTAAAAATTTCTTTTCAATAGGATCAGCACTCAAAGGATTAGTGTAATGCATTTCTTCTGCAAGTAAAAAGATAGGACGTGAGAGAGAGGGTGTGTATGAGAGAGAGAATAGAGGGTGATATATCTATGGACATTTGGTTTAAATTCTTCCATGCTGAATATGACAGTTTATTGGTATTATTCTTTATCTCTGAAATAACAAAAGTAATATATTACCAAAAAAAAAACCCGTTTAGAGCTAGTATTTTAACTTTTAAGATTTTGTTTTTCTTCCACAATCAACCATTTTTTATTTCACAAAATGAATGAACTCTTATTTTATACAAGAAAAAAAAACTGAACATTTAGTAGTATAACTGTGGGTCTTAAAGTGATTTCAACAATCTTTTCAGTTCTATTTGTATGTTTTTAACAACTTAATACAATCAATATTCCCTTCAATGACCACCTTAAACGCCACGATAAAACAATAACTGCATCTAGTCAATAAAGATAATAGTGTATGAGAGGGAAATCAAATATCCGAGAGAGCGAGAAAGAACTATTAAGTGCTGGCAGCAGGGAGCCGATAACATAAAGAAATAATTTCAAAATAGAAAAAGTTGTTCTATCATGAATTCCTTCGAGTATAAACGCAATGAAAGCAGGCATCCGTTTCCTCGAGCAGTATTGTTATGTTGTGTTGTGTTGTGTAATTTTGATTTTTTTATGCTACTAGAGCTGAACGAAAATATTTACTGGTTATTTATATAACAGGAATATCTGGCCGGCATTTAGTTGTCATTGCCTGATTGCTGGAATAAGATTTTAATTAAAAAAAAAATATAAGTGAAAAATCGGAATTATTTACTCAACAAAAAATATCAGTTCATATTTAATTAAAAAAGCATATTTTTAAATAAGTCCATATTATGATATTTAATTTTATTTACGTGCACAATTAAACCAGTTGATGCGTCCTTTTTTTACTTTTAGAAATTGTTGCATATTCGTCAAGCAACTAAATATATCAGCCAATTTGGAAAAAGTGTTTAAGCATTTACACAGGAATGAACTCAACAACTGTGCAAAAGAGTTCATGAAAATATATTTATTGTACTCGTATTTCTATTAGTTTCATTTATTCTGCATCCCACTGGCAGTCAAGCAGCCAGTACTTTAGTAAATCATTCCTAATAGCAAACCGGAAATGCCTCTCATCAAGTTTTTGGTATGTATTCTTATTGCTGCATGCACTTGCATTCGCTGTTTGTGAATTGTTGTGCAAAAATATTGAAACTGGGTCGATAGGATGTAGATTTGTTCATTTATAAATTGTTGTTTTTTTACTTTTAATACACTTCGCTATGAATTGCTAAAAATATAGAAACATATTTGTAAGTTTGTCTTTTCTTTTCTAAGAAATGTCTGCAATATTTGTATGATAAATTGAGAAGAATGCCGCAAAATTCAAATTTGCCATTTAAATGGAATAAAGAACAAGATTTTTAATTGCGTGTAATTGCATTAAAAAATTATTTTTGAATATACAGCAAATTAAACATTTACAGTTTTGCCAATGAGAACAAATGAAGATCGTATAGGGAAAACAAATGTGACTACGAAGTATCTTAGAAACACATTTTTACTACAGAAAGCTTAACGTAATTTCTTTAGAAGCTGCCAATTACTTCCAGGGACCTTTAGAGTCCAACAACTGTCTCTTTAGTCAGCAAGTTGCGTCGGTCTTATAAATAAATACCTGAGAAATAACCATGGCTTTACAAAAGCAGTAAGAATTTTAAAAAGTGGCACTATGAACTTTTTTTTAGCCTTGTGTTTACTTAACTTTTTGCTGATGACAAATAATGCAAAAACAGAGTTCATTGAGGAGTTAAAAAATAAAGCAGAAAAATATGTACAGATTATCGACTGTTGTAGTCTATTGTATACAAAACTCTATCCTATAGTACTGACAGCAAGTTGTCAAAGGTATTAGAGGATATGAAAACATTTCCACATATTTAACAAGAGCCAGATGGCCATCTTAGAGGAGTTTTAAAATTTACTCTCAAACTTTATAAATAAAAACAATCTACTTTGTAACTTTAAATATCATGATTACATTAACTAACTTTTAATATTAACTAACTTTTAATAACCTTTAATAAGTCGTAGTTGCAAGCATGTTTAAAAGAAAAATACAATAATCAAAAGTTTTTTGTGGCTTTAGCTCTTCATATGCCGACATTTCATTGGTTGCTAAAACCAAATCGTTTGTATAGAAACATTCTAAACCTACTACGATTATGTATTTGTTGTAATTCATATGCAATATTGATATTCTTATATTGTATTTGATTTATGTGGCATAAACATCCGAGGTTGAATGTTTTCAAACTGTTTAAACTTCACTGACGATTTGGTTTTAGCAACCAATGAAATGTCGGCATATGAAGAGCTAAAGCCACAAAAAACTTTTGATTATTTGATTTTTCTATGCATTTTGCAAAAAGCTCTAATTGTTTCTAACGATTAGTTGGAGAGAATATCCCAAATAATGAACTTCCATATTAAGTAGAAAAATACAATTTTAAAAAAATCAGTGCAAGGATAAACTTACCATTTGTTCTTGATTAAAGAAAAAGGAAAATTCATTAGAATGAAGCAATAGATTTTAATTATTTGTAATAGTAAGTAAATCAATTTTGTATTGTATTTTTTATCTCAGAAATCAAGCAAATTTTTAACAAATTGCGCTACCATATTCATAAGAATGTGTGTACATATTTTTAAATAAGTTTGTTAAAATTTATTTAATTTAAATGAGATTTTTATAGTTCGTATTCCTTAAGATGCTAAAAAAGTATAAAAGAAATAAAATTAAAAAAATTTGATTGATTATTTCCATCTAAAAGATAATTTTGCGACTACTGCTTTAAATGAATATATTTCATTTATTTGCAAGGATAATGCTCACTTTTGTATATGTAGCACATGGCAGCAAAACTCGAAATATGTTAAATTTTCAAAGAAAAGTTTGTCGTTTTCAAATATTTGTACAATCAGTATTTATTGTAGACTTTGTAACATCACCTCACGTTGATTTATTTCTTAACCACAAAAGTTCCGAAAATTTGCAATTTAATCTAAATTAAGGAATATGAAAAATTTTTAAAGTCCAACACTTGTGCATTTCACGAAGAGAATTTTAGGGTAATAAAAATATTAATTTCAATTGATTTCGGTCCAATTCTGAAACAAAAAAAGTTTGGCTGTTATTATTATGAAACAATTGAAATAATCAACCCGCGAACTATAGGCCAACATCGATGTTGTTAAAAAAATAAAAAATATTCATTTCTGATTGCTGCTGTACAAATAGTTCGCTCAAGAGGAGGGTACATGTTTTTCAGCGAACCAGGTGAATTCTTCAACGTGATTTCCTCTATTTTGCTGAAGCTTTTCAAATTAAAACAATGGAAATAAATTTGTAAAATCAATACGGCCATTTATTAAAATCATTTTTATGTTGTTTCAAGTTGCTTGCAGTATTAAACGGAAAAAATCAAAGAGGCTATTAGCAACAAAAAAAAAAAAACAATAATCAGGTGAATGTTTTCAAGCAGGTGCAAGTACTATTGATATCGGTGCATTTCCATATGTATCTAAAAAATAATTTTTTTCAAAAAGCGAATACTTGCATAAGTACATTGCTGTGCAATGTACAATATATCTGTACACTTTCCTATTTGTTAAATATTTACCAATATTAACTAGTATCCTGCCCATTACCATGTTTGTTTAACCGTTTGTTGCTCTTAAAATTTGCACACATTGTGGCATTTCCGTTTCGTAAATTTTACTACATAAACAAATATAATTGTATGTGTTCATTCTCAAATATTCAACTGTGCGTGCTTAAATATATTTTTATATTTTCAACTATTGATAATTAAGTGAACATGTTTTGGTAGCGGTTCATTTTCAACAACCAACAACCAAATTTTATGGTGGAAATAAACAATGAATATTTCTCATTATTTTTTTTTGTTAGCCACAAATGTTTGTTTTAATTTGTTTTTTATATATTTTTGCGAGAAAAACATTTCATTTTGGGAAAAATAGTTTCGAATTTTTAAGTTTTATGCTTTATGTAGCGCCTACGCAGCTACACGATTACAATTTCCTATGGCTACAATCGTCGATGTGTGGCAGATACTTAATTACAATGAAAACGAGAACAATATCGTAAGCACCGGTTATCAAAATTTTACTTTCGAATACATACTAAAATTAGTAGGTGTGCTATTCATGATCAAAGTGCTTAAAATCAATTTCGAGTACCTGTGTCTGAATGTCATCTTATACACGTGCTGGATGACTCGTAAAAAATTCATTTGCACTACTATTTTATGTCGTAAAGAGTTCAATACCACATAATACACTTGGAGAAATTATGGTATTGTACTAATAAAAATAAATGGATAAATAATACTTTGTATAGTACATGAATAAAATGTTTATACTATTAATACCAACATATAATTGATTCATATAATATTATATTCATATAATAAATCTATTCATATATCCATATTTTATTTTGTTGTGTTTATTTTCGTTAGGCAAATAATTGTTGTATTGCTGACAAAAAAAAAATTAATATTTATTAAATATTTTTGATATAATAACATTTTGTTGGACTATTCTTATTTTTATGAAAAAGCTATTTATTCTAGTACCAGATCATTTTAAATTGAAGAACTATTTATTAATATTTACGTCTTTTTAATACTGCCGGAAAAAGGTAAAAAAAAATAAAAGGTTTTTCTGACGATACAATTTGAAGTTCTGCCGACATATACAAAAACTGAGTGAGTTTGATCATTTCTAATTCAATTTTCTTATTTATATATATATATATATATATATATATATATATATATATATATATATATATATATATATATATATATATATATATATATATATGTATGTATATATATATATATATATATATATATATATATATATATATATATATATATATTTAATATATATATATATATATATATATATATATATATATATATATATATATATATATATATATATATATTTCTTCTGTAAACTTCTAGGAGATGACGTCTACTCGCACAATGCATTGTAGCGGAACTATGATAATAGGTTATCAGCAGGATGATAGAGGAAGTACAATTTGCGGATAGTCAATTTAAGATGCGTCGTCAAAATTGTCAAGGAAATGGCTCTTCGGAGAGTTTAATCTATATACGCACTGCCCGGCTATAGAGCAAAAATTTTCTCTCTAATGCATGGTGCAATTCACTTGCTCATTGACAACAAATAGATATTCTTTTAAAGTGCAACATGTTGTTTGCAAAAAAAACCTAATTTCGGGTAGAAGATCACCGATTTTAATAGAAAATATTACATTGTAGTAACAATATATATACAACACACAACGTTACGGCCATGGCAAAGTGGGTCAATAGAATTGGCTACACTTGTGTCACTGATAAGCTTCTTCGCCCTCTCCTGAACATGAGAGTTGAGGCACTTAAATATTTCTTTGGCGGCATTAAAAATGTGTTTCTTCCACTGGAATTGAACAAGTAACAACTATGACGGATTTACATGGAAATATTTATAGGTTAGGTTAGGTTAGGTTGATTGGAGGGGTGTGATAAGCCCATGTCATACGACATACACTTAAGCCAGTGAAGGCTTGTTGTGCGCTCCATTTAATTATCAGACACAAACTGCCAAAGTTCTGCGGCAGGATTCGAACCTGGGACCTTTGCACTACGAGTCTAGTACACTACCTACTAGTCTACGAAGGTCAATGTTTATAAGTCTAAAATGAAATGACATATTTAAATGATGAAATGTTGATCATTTTCAAGCAGTTTCAGCCAAAGTTGTTTCGAGAATAAATTACATGTTTTTTTTTCTCTGAATGTCATCACATGTTACTAAATTCACATTCAACTCCTACTCACAGCAGAGATATAGACATGCAATCAAACATGCTGCTTCAAACAAATAATGAAACAAGATGAAAAATTGAACTAAACTTTGTTAAATTAACGTAATTGAAAAGTTTTGTGCATTTCTCTCAATTTGTCTTGTCGAGTGTGTTTTTCTTTTCCTTGTAAGACACTGTGTTTTATCGTGTCCTGTTTTTATTTCCATGCAGGTTACTTATTGAACACATTTGTATTTTCTATATTTTTTTATTTCTTACGTTTTTTTTTTCTATAATATTTCTTGCAACATTTGTTAAGCAACCGTTCAGAGAACTTGTTGGAAACTGCTGCGGCATCTCAAAACAATTCAAAGTAAAAGACACACAGAAACAAAATTAAAGGAATTGCAAAAGTGCATGTTGCACTAATGAAAAATGTAATACGTGATCTTTCAATGACCATTATTTATCAACAAATAAGTTGAAACATGGACATGTATTGAGCGACAGCAAGAATGAGCAATTATTTGCAATAAACCATAAACATGTTTGAAATGTTGGAAAAAGATGAAACTTTACAAAATAAAACTTATCATCCTTAATTGTAAGAACGCAGGACTTTAATAAAACGTATACAGGAAATAGCGAAGGTACTTTTCACATTTTTTAATGCAACACAATAGGATCGATAGCAAAAAACCAAATCTAATATTTAGTAATACTGTTATAAAAAACTAGAGTTTCAAATAAAAATATTTTTTTTAATCTTTAATTATTTATGTGTTTTTATTCAGGCTCTAGGTCATAATTAATTTAAGTAAAACTAATTGTTTTATTAAATGTTATATTTTGTTTTTTTATTAAATATTTCGATCACCGTCGGTTTTCTTCATCATTTTAATTTGTATTTAAAGTATGCTTTCCCTTGGTATTAATATTTAGTAAATTTTTCTTAGCACTCCAAGTATTTGGTGCAAGGTAACCCATTATTGTGATCAGCCAGATAAATGATACTTAAGTATTACTATATATGGGAGTTATCCCTCCCTTTATTCGTAATATATGTATATTGACTAAAGTGAGATCAAACTACAGAAGTAATTTCAAAATCAATTGGAAACTGCATTGTGAGTGTGGAAACATTGCAAAAGACGAATTGAAACTGTATACAGTAGGGCCAGAGGACATGAAAAGTGAAAAAGTAAGTCAGAAAGGAAATTTAATTTTAGATTTTTGAAAATAAGAATCTTGAGCTTAAAAAACATTTGGACATTTTTTTTTACTTTTTTATGTTACTTTAGTAAAACAACTGGGACAAACAAATAATTTCAGGCTGCGAATATTCATCGTTGGAAATAAAGGACACAAGTGTATATGAAAATGGACACAATCAGTGTCTCGTATAAAATTCTCCGTACATTTTTGTTCGTGTGCTATGCCAACTAGCCATGAAAAAATATGAACAGAAATATCATTTCTTTTTAAATTTGGTAAGTATTTTGGGAAATATTTCAATTAAGGTGCTGTATTAAGTGAACAATTTCTAGTTTAATAATTAACAAATAAATTTTGTTACTATTTTGTCTCCTATTATCAATAACTCTTTTCTTACTGCCTGTCCCACGATGTCACTCGACATCGATCGCTCGCATAAATACGTTTGTTGTAATACGTATGTCGATAGACATCGTGGGACAGGCAGTTAGTAATGATGTACTAAACCAATGAACTGATGTACTTATTAATCCAAATTGCTGTAACTAGTAATCGGAAAGTAAAGGAAAATAGATGTCAGTGTAATATACCAACAAAGGATTACTTTAGTGTTCAGAGAAAAGGCAAAATTAAATCAATTCTAAGAAAATACATTTTCTAGGATCAGTGAAACTATAAGCAAAATAAACAATATTAAGAATATATCGTTATTACTAATATCCTTTTATTTAATTCAAAAATTAATTCTTAGATTAAATATATCTAAAAGAGCATCGGCTACTAAAGCCATCAGCTATTAAGAAAACAAATTGCCCCTAATATTTCGTCTTAAAATATGCCATAAAAATAAGTTTTACACCCAGAATCTGTTTACAAAAACAAAGCTTCAAATAACTTTCAAAGTACATAGTATTTTGATATAATTTTTCAGGATTATTTATTCTATTTAATGAATAAATTTAAATTAAATAAAATTCAAATGACATTAAAATATTTTTTCGTCCAAATTTTACTTCAGCGACCAGTTTACGTAATTTGATTAATTCGTCCTTCTAATTCTAATTGTCAACTAATGCTATAAGTCAACATATTTATATAGTAAAACTAGTGTTTTGATAACTTTATGCACAAAAAAACTTAAATTTTTTCTTTAACTTAATATTGAAATTTATTATTTGAAATATTCTCCCCAACTAATAGTTAGAAACAATTAGAGCTTTTGCAAACAATTTACTCAACGTGAGTCTGCTTGTTGAGAGAAAAATAAAATAGACTCACGTTGAGTAAATTGTTTGTGTGTTGTTTGTATATAAACATTCTAAGCCTACTATGATTATGTATTTGTTGTAATTCATATACAATATTGAATTGATTTATGTGGCATAAACATCCGAGGTTGAATGTTTTCAAACTGCTTAAACTTCAATGACGATTTGGTTTTAGCAACCAATGAAAGTCGGCATATGAAGAGCTAAAGCCACAACAAACAATACATTTTTCTTTAACTTTTTTAAATTCATATACATATGGAAAAACATATGTATTAATAAATATATGTATTTAAAGATTTTAACATTAGTTTAAGTTTTTTGTTTCTAGGTATAAGTAATACCCGATTCTAATACGCAGCGATTCATACATTAGAAAAACATAATCGAAGTGTGAATTGGCTCTAAAATTTTATGACTTTACGTAATGTTTGTAACTTTATTGCTTAAAATGAGATCTTTACTTAGTCTGGCTCAAATTCGAGTCGTGAATTTGTCAATTTAGATTAAGGATTTTTTCTCATATTATTTTTAAATTTCAATTGAAGACGGCTAATTATACAGACAGAAGGTAGCTAAATAATTGGTGTTCCATGAAAATTCCAGAAGCCAAGTAAACAGTGCTTAAAAACAGACACAACAGCGATAATGATGATGGTGCAGTGATCACCGAAAAGAGTACTGTTCCGCACTTTTTGCATATAAATAAATTAAGTATTTTAAATAATTTTTTTGTGGCTATTAGCGTGGAAACAGGAGACTATGGCAACCATTTCTATACAATATTTTATGCATTGCAAGTCAAACTCAAACCCGGTAACTTTACTATTTTTTAACTTTTATTTTTGAAACGTGCTTAACACGTTTAATTTTATATTTTGCCGTGTTTACTTTTAGCTGACTCTGTATTTACGATCTTATAGAGATATGTGCATTAAAAGTATTTTTCGACACTCTCAGTATATAAATGCAACCATTATAAGCTGGTAAAGGATAATATAATTTAAGTGTCAGCTGAAGATAATAAACTTTGCCAGTGAGACCAATTAATTAGAAAATTTTAGCACTTTTCAGCAGACCTGCTGCAGCAATTAATAAAACACATGCAGAAAAATGTAGTCTTATATTATTTATACAAATTTTACATTACAAATACTTATCTTGATAACTAGATACTATATAAAATCTTTATATGTATATTTTACGTGGAACTTAATTTTTTTGGAACTTCAAAGATTCGCTTATATAATGGTTCCATATTTATACATACACGTACTTGCATTTTTTCGTTTAAGTATTTGTACGTGGGAAATGCATCATGTACATAGGGTTGCCGTATTCAGAAATATATTGTCATTTGAACGGTACTCAAAAATTAAAATTATGATGAACTAGTTAAACTCTAATACGATACTCAGAGATAGTAAATTTAATTTTAATTTAGTATACTTAAGATCATTTTTATTACTTAAGCTCAATGGCCAAGAAGTGCGTATTTGTACACAAATCTCATTGAGTACCATCTTCAGGACGTTGTGTCTGTTTAATAAACATAAGTTCCTGAAGATGATGCCCAATGATAAAAAAAATGATAAATTAAATTTTTAACCATTTAATAAGACTTTGAGCGAAATAATATTTTATTTAAAAATTATTATAAAAAATTATTGTAGTAAATTTAAAAATGAAAACAACTATTAGATTAATAAATTAATATATAATTCCTTTTAACGTGTCTTCTTTTGAAAATTCAAACGAAAAAATGATATATGTATAAGCAATCTTAATATAGGCGTTAATGCGACCAGACGGATAGAAAAGCCTCAAGATGCATGCCACATTTGTGCATAATTTTTCCATGATTTTATGACAGATACTACAGCAGATACAATTAAACATGTTCAAATTGGTCTATAATTTAAGCATGAATGGACTTGCAAAGGAACAGTGATTGCAGATTATTGAATTTTATTATCAAAATTTATGCTCGGTTAGGAAAGTACATCGTCTACTTTTTTATCGAAAAATTGTGTTCAGCGACGAAGCTCATTTCTGGTTGAATGAATACGTAAACAAGGAAAATTGCCGTATTTGGTGTGAAGAGCAGCCAGAAACATTGTATCCCAAAAATTTCACTGCTAATTTTATATTATGACCCTGTGGCATCATTGGACGGAACTTTTTCAAAGACGACAAAGGCAGCAACATTGCTGTGAATGGCGAATGCGATTATTATAATTTTTTTGCACAAAATAGAAGATCTGGTTTTAGCTGACATGTGGTTTCAATAATACAGCGACACATTCCACACAGCACGCAAAACAATGGCCCGTTTATGAGCTGAAATCGTGCAATTTTAAGCCTTTAGATAATGTTTTTTTTTTCTGGAGGGAAGGGCTATGTTAAGGTTCATGTCTATAGGGACAAACCCACATCGGTTGAAGTACTGGAAGCCAATATTGAGGAATTTATTCGTGAGATACCGACCGATATGTTGGAGGGAGTACGCCAAAATTGGACCCAGCCTATGAACTATTTACGGCGTAGCCGTGGTCAACATTTACAAGAAATCATCTTTAAATATTAAATTATACAGATCGTTCCACCGACTTCATGAAAGATTTCATACCTTTCTCTAAATTTTATGTGATTTTTTTTTAAATCACATCCAAAATTTCTTAAAAAATCACCCTTTATCTTGAATCTGTTTTTACCATTGAACCAAGTGAATTTCCATATGGAAAGAGATTTAAAAAAATTAAAAAATGCGTTTAAACAGTGAATGGAGAAACTTTTTGTTAATGCTTTGAATAAGTGTAAAAAAAAATGTATTAATTAGAATCTTATAACATTTTAGCAGTTTTCTCTATTGAATAACGTCAATATCAAAAGGGCTTTTTATTTCATAAAAACAAATTAGAAAAGAACACAGCGAAGAATTTCAAAAGCTAAAAATAATTAGAATTTTATAGCAAAAGTAAAAGAATTGACAAAGAATTGCTAAAGATTACATTTAAAAAAATGTATGTCCTGTAAAATGTTCAATATGATAGAACAGGCGGTACGCATTTTTTGTGACCATATATTTACTTAAAGTGCATATGAAATATAAAAATATACATTATTGGAGTACTTGCGCCAACATTCCTTGGTTTACAGTTTGCCACTAACGTCCTTGAAATTAGTTCTATGCATTCAGCATGTGAAAAGCAGAAGTATGATGTTTTTCAAAGTATCATTTGTCTCTTTTTTTTAAGAAAAAAATCAATGATAAACATTTGTATGGCTCAGTGTTAAAGTTGATAAAATTTTTCCCTCGTGGCTTAAAAATAGCATTGATAAATAATAATAGAAAAAAACAAGAAGATAAATTTTCTTTTTAGCCTTAAGGTCAACAATATTTTTTGTTGTTTCTATATTTCATTAATGCTTAAAATAAAATGTTGTGCTAAAAAATATGTCTTTCATGGCTTTAAAATCTTATTTTAAAATCATCAAGTTTCTCACGAACTTTGACGATTTTAATTCATTTTCATCTGGCAGTTATGAATCTACTATGTACCCAATGACTATAAATAAAAACAACGAAACAACCGCCCATACCCACCAACAAAAAGCAAATGTTTACTGAACGCGATTTAACATTGAGTTTCTCCAATTCACTTCTGAGCTGAGGAATATGTATTGGTAACAGCTCGAAAGGAAAGAAAGGACCTTATTGTTTTCAATTAAATTTAAGTCAATTTACAATAAATATTGTCACTGGCGAAACTTCAAGTAACATATTGTGTCCTTGCAACTGATATTCCTTTGTAGTGGAATTTGCACACATGTTGTTGCGATGAAGTCCTACAGAAGTGTTGAATTTAATTATGAGAAAATTTATTGTTATGGGTTGATGTGTCAGCCATTTAATACAACAAATGTGGAAAATGTATTTTCAATGTTTTATTTCGCTATTTATTTTAACGAGACATGTCAAAAGCATCAACTGCAAATGTATTATATAACAGTGAACAGGAGAATCTTAATCTTAATAATATATTAAAATTAATATAAATAAAATAAATCGCAAGGTCGACTACTGTACCGGAATTAGTGTTTATGTGGAATTCTCAAGCGAAATATAAGATTTTTTTGATTATTTTTTACTGCATTCGAAGTCATATGCATAATTTGAAATAAAAACATTTGTTGAAAGCACTTTATATGTACGAGTAATTCAGGGTTATTATACATTGTGATATATAAAAAATATACTTTTAATTTAATTGAATTACTTTATTGAGTTTGAGGTCTTCCTTTTTTATAAAAAACAATATATTACTTTTTATGGACTCTCATATGATGTCACTCCTTGTTTGTGACTCTAAAATACCTTACGTTTGATTTATTTTTCTTTCAATAGAAATACACAAATAACATTTTGGTTTTATTATAACCAGAAGAGCACAAAAATTTATTTTCATGAAGTTGATGGATAATTAGCTTTTTTGGGAAGTACTTTATTTCTGCAAGTAATTAAATAAAGATTAATAGCAAGGAACAATGTTTAAATTTTATTACTTTTAAAAAATAAAACTTATAAGAAACTCATTCCAAATAATAGTGAAGTTAAACAAGTAGATTATTTTCTTTGCATTTGAGTGTGTGAAAAAGTTTCGATTATATTGGCATTGGTAAATTTGGTAACGCAAACATATTAAGGAAGAGAATTTAATGTACTTACGTACATAATTCTTGATTTCACGTGTTGAGTTTTTTCATCAGGGTTATTTGCTTATTTGGAACTGTGAATTTATACGTATTTTAAAAAGTTTAAACATTTATCTGTATATACATATAAATCATGTATATTTGAGGATATGAAAACGCTAGAAATCGTATATTATACTAGAACTAACCACTAGCAGTATGGGCTTCATAATCTTGAGTAATAATTTAGTTCACCAGGACTTATAGTATTTAAAATTTCATTACAATCAAAGTTAATTGTTGTTGTTTATAGCCTAAAGTACAGGTATCAAATAAACTTAACGCCTAATAATTTTGAAATTAGGATTTACAAAACATAAAATATAGAGTTAAAATTTCTGACGTATCTATCTTATTGGGCAGTCTCAACACGAAACGTTTCACCTATTTATTTATTTTTCTTTTGAGCATTAGAAGCGAGGGCTTTAATAAGGCAGTCATATTTTCAAGATAAATTTATTTTTAGAAACTTTACTTTAGCCCTGTTTATAATTATGTATGTCTGGATGCATGCCCCAAGCAGAGCTCTCTGTAAAATTTTAAAAATAATAATAACAATCACATCTAAGTCCTTTTTTAATTCTTTTTATTAAAAAACACAGGAGAGATTCTACAGTGCATACATAAATACAGCGTTTTTTCGTCATTTATTAATTAATTTTAAAATTAACTTTACAAGAAATAGTGATCTCATTTCTAATAATATGGGATAGGGCAAAGGATTCCCGACTATACACAGTTATATCTAATAACCTGAAATCATCCGTAATAAAATAGTAAAACAGTTCAAAACTTGTTTAGATTATTTTGCAGCCAATGCATGTAGTCTTAAGGTGAACTGACAGGAAGAGGAAAAAAGAAAGTAGTAGCTTTCTTACAAATTAATAACTTAATACCGAATATCTAGCTGAAAAATAAGAATGAGTTTGCATGCTTCAGAGTAGTTGCATTTTGAGCAGTGTTAAACATTTTTAAATAAAAGCCTCTAATATGGTTGAAAAAAATAAACTAATATTATGAGCGTTTCCCATTGAGATCTCCAAAGCCGGAGCGAAGATAGAATTAAGTTGACATCTTAATGCAGAAATAAATTCATAGTCTCAGTCATCTTGGCAACGGCTTCACAGATCTCTGTAGATATCACATTCAATAATATTATATATAGTTCGAACATCTTAAAGGCTGTATTTGAAGTTGGTTAAAGTTTTTGTTAAAAAATCCTTTACTGCTTAGTCCGTTGTTCGATATTTTTTATTAAAAATTAAAATAATTGATCACTTTATAAGCCATTTGTACTGTTGTATTGGTGGAATTATTGTATTAAAGTATTGTATACAGGTTGTTACTAATTTTAAAATAAAAATGCGTATCCCTTACATATATATTTTTAAAAATCGTGCAAAAACCATATTTAATAATATCTCATTTATTTGGCTAATCACTTGCAATATTTCCAACATGTACTCGTAGTCACACGAATTTAAACTATTTGTTGGACTTTTTTATATCAAAAAAAATTATAATTAACACTATTTATTTTCGACCTTTTTTTAATATATGTATATGATTTTTATATAAATGAGCTTTACGTCTTTTTTATAAAAATTATTTTTATTATGATTCAATATTTCGACGCCTCTTTGGGCGTTTCCTGAAGAAGACGCCCAAAGAGGCGTCGAAATATTGAATCATAATAAAAATAATTTTTATAAAAAAGACCTAAAGCTCATTTATATAAAAATCATATACATATAAAAAAATTTATAATTAACCCGTATACTAAAACTGTCTGTTCAAAAAGCGCATCTTAAATGTTTGTCCCAGCAAACAATATACGTTGCAAGAAGATGTTATGAATTCAGCGAATATTTAAAAAAAAAAAATTCAGTTTAGCTCTAGCTTGAATTTAGTACCATTCTCTCAATTAAATTTTACAAAATAAGAGTAAATGTTCCCAACACATTAAATGATATAATATAACAGTTGTTGTTATTATATTTTAAACATTATCCACTTATCGGCAAAAATGACTTGCAGTTACTGTACTGAAATATATTATATCCACCTCTGCCCCAACACCCTGAAAAATACTTAAATAAAAATAAAATACGTTAAATAAGTAAGTATGTACATCTATATGTTTGTATGCATGTGTTTACGAGTTTGCAGCAACTTGAAAGGAGGTGTGAAATGAAAATTAAATTTGCACTTCAGTTCTTTTCTTAAAAAAGTTTGAAAACTTTTTGCTTTCGCTCTTGTCTGTTCTTAGATTTAATATCCTTGCAAACTCATGTAAGTAGTTAATACAATTGTATATGCATTTCATTCAAGCTGCTTTAATTTCAACCTCTCATTTTCTTCTTCCTTCTCTTAATATATCCCTCTATATTTCTTTTATTAAAAATCCTTTAATTGTAATAAAAAGTGCTCATACGAGTATATGCACCAGAGTTCGGGTTATTGTGTTGCATATCCATAGTTTTATGATAAACAAAAATGTTTATGCAGAATTGCTTTTAACTTATTATGAAACTTTCTTGCTTATTTTATATATATTGTCTTCTCATTTTTATTTAATAAGTTTTTCTGCAAGAAAAAGTACTTCTCCTTTTCATTCTACTCACTATACAGTTTAATGTTTAATCCTTAAGAAAGGCGAATAATAATAATAATAATAAAAATTTGGACAAAGACAAATGCTCGTACTTATTTAATATTTATATGTAATACTTAATATTGAAATTTATTATTTGGGATATTCTCCCCAGTTTGAAAACATTCAACCTCGGATGTTTATGCCACATAAATCTATTTATACTCCTTATTTCATCCTTGCTGTTGGTTTTTGCAATCGTTCGATTAAAATAACTTCCCAGTAACAAAGACCATCCGAAAATTTATTAACGTATTCAGTTTAGGATGCGGAAGTAGTGCAAACTTTGATTTTAAGACGGGCCTTCAACTGCAGTATGTTTTTTTTCCGATTCATATTCACGGAATTAAAATCTATTTTCGTTATGTAGAGAGAAGTGAATTTTTATTGCATTCTTAAATATAAACTAATTTTATATTAAATAAGGATCGGTTATTCCGTGCATATTCAACAGTAGTTACAATCACTATTTTCTTATACGCGTATAAAAATAATTTTAGCATTATTTTCTAAGAAATATAATGTTTTTATGTGGCTCTAAAAAAATTAATTTATTAATATTAAAATTTATTATTTTGGAATATTCCCCATCAATGATAGTTTTTGCAAACTGTTTTGTTTGTTGTGACTTTATCTGTTCATATGCGGGCATTTCATTGATCACTAAACCAAATCGTCAGTGAACTTTAAGCAGTTTGAAAACATTCAAAGATAAATAAATATATATTTTTAAGAAAGTATTTTTAGACTGATTTCCATAAATTTTATAGTAGGTATATTTTAAATTAAAATTTAGTCAAGATGTCGAAAAAAATACAGTAGCTTATAGTTCAAAAGCAATGAATATGTAATTCATTAAAAAAAACTTCCAAATTTTTTCACTGGGGTTGTAAATATTATTGGTATGTACATATATGAACTTTTTATTAAAAATTAATTATCAGTTATCAAACCATTCCATTGTCTGTGGTAATTTGGTTCTATTCAATAAGTTATTTAGTTTCGACTTGTATTATTTCCGATTTGTATTATTTCAATATTTGTAAAATTAGTTGGCTTAAATATTGTACCTTATAAATCTTTCCTTTATAATGTTAAAAACTACCAATGTCTTCCATTCCTTTGAAGGTACAACTGAAAAAATATGCCTATTAAATTTATTCAAGAAATTTTCCTTCTAAAACAAATATTTTCTATTTACATACAATTCCTTTGGTATTTCTTTACCACTAGGGACTTTGGCATTATTGCCTTAAAACTCTTGCAATATTCATGCATACCAGTCTCATATATGTGACAATACCACAGAATTTACACAAAAATGGCACATGATTTCATTTGGTTAGGAAATGCAACCAGCGAAAATTCTCTCATACATGTTTCTACAACCATTCAAAGGCAAGGCACATATACGTATACATTAGTATGAAAATATTTATTGTAGCCAATATTCATTTATACTTTCATTCATTTGAATCTACCATTCATGTCCTTAATGTCATCACATATTCATGCTTATAACACGCTGCAGTGTAAGGGTCCCTTCCAGCAATAACAACAAGCAGCAGGGACTCCTCTTATGAATTGCAACATCAATACCGGCAATTCTGCTACCACTTGAATGGTTTGTAATGGAATTTTTACTATTTATATTACACTCTATCGTATGTAAATGTCAGATGTTTGTTTATTGCAGTGAAACCATTAAAATAACAAAGGACACATTGCAATCGTTTTCAAAGTGAGTCAAAAAGAAAAGCTGTAAAGCCACCATTTATAATTGAATATCATCTATAAATAAACAAAAAAATATGGTATAAAATAAAATCTGCAATAAGTGGGCGCCATCGATTTTTGTTTTTTATATTCCTGAAAAGATGTCCATAATAAATATGTGTGTGTATACAGCGAAATATGTAAACTAAATAAAGAATGTGCAAATTTTATAGTAGCAAGTCCAATAGTTTACACGCCGCCATCAGACTATTTTATTAATACAAATCGAATATTAGTCACTCAGTCTGATTAGCCCTGAATTATTGAAAATATGTGGCATGTCCACGATTTAAAACGACAAAAAAAAGCTTCAGCTAGACCCATTAGCTAATATGATCCCTATTCTAGACTAATGAGTTTCCATGAGGTCCTTATGTCTGCAAGACATTCAGCATGTTCATTACGGGTGGGGTAATAGTCTGCAGAAAACCAGCAAGATTTAGACTTCCAAACGGCATACTGCAGGGGGAAATTTCGGCCAAGCAAGCTTGCTTTGGCTTATAGGATATTTGAGAGGAGCATTAAAGATTGGAGGCCTAATAAGGTATTTTTCGGAGGCATATAAAAAGTCTGATGTGGGTCTGGAATGCCAGGCGTTCATAAATGGGATCGAAAAACATATAAGGCTCACCCTCATTAAGGTGCAAAGACACGAGAGCTATTAAAGAGGTGAACTGACCTTCGTAGACTAGTAGATAGTAGATAGCAGAACTCTGGCAGTTTGTATCTGATAATTTAAGGGAGCGCACAACAAGCCTTCACTGGTTTAAGTGTGTATCGTATGACATGGGCTATCACACCCCTCCAATCAACCTAACCTAACCTATCAAAGAGGTGAACGCCACTGATAACGATAGAAGTGTGGTATACTTCTATGGTCTTGCAAGTGGAAAATTCTAGACAATCCTACCAACCTGGTGCAAATTATATGAATGAGTGGAACTGCTTATTGGATATTTAGGATGTTACCTAAATAAAAGAAGTAATTGAGGGGCATAGCAGCAGCTATTACCGAAAACATTTTATTACAACTATGCTGGACAAGTAGGTTTCATGACGCATAATTTATGTCGAAGTTGTTTGAATGAGGAGACGCAGATGATTTTCAACCTTCTTCGCAGTAGCCATTTGCTAGTTATGAAGCGACTGATGTATTTGGGCGTAAATCCTATGTTTATGTGATTGAGATGGCAGCTGTACACCTCAAAGGGACTAACTCTTTAATTGAGTATAACGAATGCTTACAAATTGAGTCGCTATTTTTCTCTTTTCTGTTATCCATTCATACATCTCATTCTTTTCCTTCTTCACTTCCTCTCTTCTGCACCCTTTTCTATTTATACAGGAAGCACACAGGGACCAAATCTAGGTCCTGGTAAGTGGCAGCTCCTTGGGTTTTGCTGTTAATAAATCTTTCAAATGAGTGTGTTTTCAAATTAATTTAGAACTATTGCATGGCCCTTGGAAAACGAGTTTAAAGCTCTTAAAATTTCCTGATATTTTGGCAGTATTTATATAACTTAATTTCTTGCCATTATCCTCAATATTATTATAGTATTGGGGATGACTAAAAAATCTGATCGGTACTAGGTTTAATTAGGAATATATGTAAGTTTAATATCAGAGGTAAATCGTAGAAAAGAGGAAACAATGCCTGGAAGTAACAGCACTATTAAGATATCTAGTATTATTAACAAACAGACATCCGTTACCAATTAATTTTATAATGTATTCTCTTGTTTTTTTGATTTAAAAAACTTTGCGAGATACTGTATTATATATTTTAAATATGTCACCTGAAATAATGCAGTAATTTGCATTCGATTTCTGTAATACTGATGCCGGGTATAGATTCAAGAAAACAGGATGCATTGACTTCAAAGAACTTAATTTATTTTTTAAGCTTAAGGTCTCCTTTTAATTTTTTATCGATATTTCCGTACTAATAGAGTACTATCTTCAGGATATTTGTTTATTTTATAATATCCTGCAGATGGTACTCGATGAGTATCGAAATATCGATAAGAAATTTAAAAATTAGAAGAGACCTTAAGCTTGAAAAATAAATTAAGTTTATTAATTAAAATAAAATGGACAAAAAACTAGAATATATGAACACTGTTTGTTTTTTTTTTTATTTATTTTTAACCGACTTCAAAAAAGGAGGAGTTTATCAATTCGTGTGTATTTTTTACGTTTTTTAATGTTTGTACACGCATAACTTCATCATTTATTAAATAATTTTTAAATCTGTTCTGGTTTGGAAGGGTTTGTTAGCAGATTGTTCCTATCTTTTTTTAAATTGGACGGACAATTTGCAGCTCTCTCCTGAAATATTGATTATTGCATAACTTCCCAATATATGGACTGATTAAAAAAAATTATCTTAAAGTGTAGCTTGTAGTTTGATTTCACAGCCAAATTGAGACGGACAAAATGGCCGGCTGAAATATTGATTGGAAGAAGATTTAAGAATGTATTTCAGTCTTACCTGGGAGTGAAATAAAGGGTGTTTTTTATTGAGGTATAGAACTTTAAGTTGGCGTCACTTTTTTAACTGGCGGCCATTTTGTCAGCTGTCAAGTGATTAATATTTAGTTTGGTTTGCCATTTCATCATGAACAGGTTGACAAAAGAATAACGCTTGCAAATCGTGCAAATTTATTTCGAAAATAATGGTTCAGTTCGCGAAGTTTACCGCAAGCTCCGTCCATTTTATGGTCGACATAATCGTCCATCAGAGCAATTAATGGAATGGACCTGTCAATTGGCCACCAAGATCGTGTGATTTGACACCATTGGATTATTTTCTTTGGGGATATGTGAAGTCGCTCGTCTACGCCAACAAACCAGAAACGTTAGGGGACTTGGAAGCCAACATTCGTGGCGTTATTGCCAACATACGGCCCCATATGCTCGAAAAAGTGGTTGAAAATTGGACCTGTAGAATTGGCTTTATTCGAGCCTGCCGCGGCGGCCACATGCCCGAAGTCATATTTAAACGTTAATGGCATAAAATTATCCTTCCAATAAAGCCAAATTGATGGACATTAAAAAGATTTTCTTGTGTTTTATTTCAATTCGAAGTTCTATACCTCTAAAAAAACACCCTATACTTATAAACTAGAAATATATTATAGTATAGTATTTCTAGGATCTTTTATAAAATACAATACCAGACAAGACTTTTTTAAGATTTTAATGATTATAACCCAGATGATAGAAAGAATTTTAATTGTTTCCCCTTTATATAGTTATCAATTGTATTATCTTAATATTTCTATTGGTACTCTTTAAATTTGTTCCTTTAGTTGAAAACATTTTCATTGAACAACAATTTGCTGTATATCTGCAAGCACTAATTTTCTTTTCTGCCAAACAATTGAATTAAGGTTTCCTTTTAACAAAGTTGTGCTGTATTCGCTTCGTTGGGATTTTTTCTTTAAATTTTTTATATAAATACATACATTTTTTTTATATAATGTTTGTGTTCAAAGAAATGCTTAGTCATGTGTAAGTGTATATAAAATTTCCCAAGCTTATGTTGTACAAAGCAAAAATAACAACAACTGTAACATCAAAAACATTTCAATACAAAGCAGAAAACGAAAAAGGATATAGATATAGATACTCGTAACATTCTTTCTACTCGATTTTTTCGTCATCATCATCATCATCATCATCCACAGTAAATGTTATTTACGAATTGAGTTCTAATTTCCGTTTTTATATAGTTTTTTATATAGTGAAGCAACAACAACAACAGAATGAAATAAAATCTAACTCAATCTTATATGATGACAGATGTACGCGCAAATACACAACAACTATAATAACAAACAAAAAAACAACAACTTAATATTACATTTACAGTAGTGATTTTTAAACATTGCAATTGCACTGATACGAGTATTTATAGTAACGCATACACATAAAAGAACACACAAGCATACAATTGGTTATATCCTCACACAAATGCACTACAAAACTATAAGGAGCTTTTGATGGTATAGCAAAGGCAAGTGGTATGTTAAGTTCAAATTGTACTTTAGAAAATTACAAGCGCAACGATTTATTGTTCACATATTCCGCTGTTCTCCCATATTTAAATATTTGTAGTTTTATATATTTATTTTATTTTTTATTACTATTATCAGCTTAAATTTAATTTTTATTCGTAATTAATCAGATATCAAGCTGTAAATAAAAAAATGTTCGATTGCTTAAAACGACGTTTTCTTTTGTGTTTAATTTAGGTAAAAATAGTTAAATGACCACAACTAAATTACACAAATTTTTCTTATCGCTTCCAGCCGAAGCAAAACTATTTTCAAAATCCTTTTTTTCAGGAAGCGGAAGTCAAAAATGTTGATATAGGTGATGGAAATTTAGGTTTTAACACCTCTTTTTAATATGAGAAAGTCTCGGTCGATAGAAATAATTTTAAGAAGTCATTTTAAGTGCGCTGTTTTCGACTGAAAGAATTTTATTTGACAAGCAATTTTAAGGTATTTCACTTGTCGTTCTTTATACAAATTTTTAGCATTTTTCCTCTTTTCTATATCAATTTGCTAAAGTTTTCCTTATGGTGAGCAATAATGGAGTTGTTTTGACGAAAAGACCAGGTACAAAGCCTCTGCATCTTCTGAGTTATAAAAAGACCATATTTTAGAAATGTTCAATGGATTGTATTTTTAATTTTTTTGTAAAAACTCTGAATTACTTATAAATAATTTTCTGGCATCAAAGTAGTCCTAGGTTAGGTGAGGTTTAACCGAGAGCTTTTGATTAATTGGGTCTCTTTGAAGAAGGAAAAACTATTCAAAGATTAAGGCAGGAATCGAGTCTGTGACCCTTTGATTTGACTACTAGTATAGCATACAAGCCACTAGTGTGGCCAAGAAGATATAGCAGAATCATACTGGTATACAATCAACAGAGTAACAGGGACCGTAGCAGTATCTCTAGACTGATCGCAACGTTATCAGGACATTGCGCGCTAAGCACGCACGCTATGAGGCTAAGGCTGGGGACTAGGTATTCTTCGACACCAAAGTTACTTAGTATGCATGTACAAGACGAACTTTCGTACTAGCCACTTATCTACGAAGGCAAAAGTTCCAGAGGCATTATATTTTCAGTAACAAAGAGCTCCAAGTATGTCACAAAAATGCAGAGTTTCAATTAGTCGAGCAGAGCTAAGATCTCGGAAATATTAAATAATTTACGGTCATTAATTTTTAGATCACTGAAGGATACTCGCCGAGTTTTGTTGTTTCCTAATGTTGTGGATATATTTACGGACAACAAAAAAAGTTGCTATTCGTATTTGTAACAATTAAAATTGTATTTAGACAACATTAATTTTATTAGAATATGTTGTATGCCACAACCCTCATTCGAAGATAAGAACAATATTAATGAAATGGGGATAGCAAAAAAGAAGATATTAAAAATTTTATATGACTTTTGATAACTGCCTCCCAGCATTATGTAGTCATAAATAATAAAATTTCATGCAACAAAAAAAAGTTTAAATTCGTCCAGTTTGTATAGCCTGTAGTTTAGCGAAATACACCTTCTAATCTGTTTTTTATATATCGGTTGTTCTTTGTATTAGTAAACATACAAAATCAAAAAATTAAAACTTAACAAAAAATAATTTTTTTATGAATTAAATTTTAAGAAAAACTACGACATCACAAATATGAACCATCAGAGATAAACATAAACTCTAGTTCTTTAAAGAACCAAATAAATTAATACCATTTATGGATTCAATACAAACTTTTCAAAACATATAAAATTAAACTATGTTGTTGTAATATACTTTTTGAATGAAAATTATCAACAACAAGTATAAACTTTTGCAAGGATGTATACATAAAACCACAACTGATGCAAAGGCAAAAGCTGATCACGAATTAAACAATTGTCACAGTTTTTTTTTAATTTACAATTTCGTTTTTTCATAACAATTCAAATGCTTTATAAATATAATAAAGTTTACACGACTAATGACTTCTATCATTTTCGTAGTCCAGGCCTTTGTGCTGGCAAACATATTAGATTCTTCGTGGATTTTAAGTTTATTATATATTATGGAACCCACAAAAAGCTGGCCTTGTGGATTATTAAGTAAATTTCTTTCATAAAGCAAACTATTGACCGCCGAACCAATTTTTTAGAAAGAATAATCTATAAGAATACAAAGCTATCGAGCTTTCCTTAATAATTAATATATTAAAATTACAGGACTAAAAAACTAAACACTTGGCAAACGATATTAATAACAGAAAATAGTCGCATAATATTAAATCTGGGGAGGAAGGTTAATCATAGTATAATATTCGTTCATTCTCAGTCTCATTGCAAAGAATAAGCTAATTTTAAATTTTAGTACTAACTTGGTGAAAAACCGTTGATATATTTTCACCATGAACAAACTCAAGCACTACGCGAGTGGTGCATAGTTTTGAGCAATAAAACTCTTCATCCAATATATAAGCCAACTGCAGAGAAATTTGAGCTCCAGTTTTTTAATAAGCGAGTGCAAATTAATGCATTCCATACTACTAGTACAAATTATTCTAATCCTTGTTGTTCTTGTATAGTTATTAACGTCAATAATTTACAAAATACTCGACAGAAAAAAAATAAATATATTTAGAATTAACTTAATGAAAGCGCACCAAAATAAACCACTGTTATTAGATTAGCAAGTAAAAAAATAGTTTTGCTACACAGAACAACTATACCAAACATATCCTCATTATCATTCAGTACATTATATAAAAGATATGAAACTATATACTCGTAAAGTGCTTCTAGATCAATGCAACTTTGCTGAAATTGTGTAGTATTTTAAAATCAATTGATTTAGTTTGTTACGTTTAGCTTAAAAAAGCTCTTTTCATCCGTTATTTGATTCTTTATTTTGATGCATTTCATATCAACACACACACTTGCATACAAGCACACATATACACATGCATTAGATTTACGCAAACAAACAAAATGTAGAGCACAGGAATTTAGTTGTATTTTGTTCATTTCATTTGATTTTTTTCTCTCCACTCTATTTAGTCCGCATGTGAAAATATTATAAACAATCACAAAAACAAAAAGGAACAGCGTCAAAATGAAAGGGGGAAAGAGGAAATAAGCTTTGATATGTTTGCATAAGTATCGTTTTCTTTTCAAGTATCACTGTTTAACAAAGTAGAAATATTTTGCCGTATACTTTTTATGTTGCTATATCAGCTTAAGTTTTTTTTCCTCAGGATATGCATGCATATCCTTTAGAGAAATTATATTGAAAAATATATATAATTTGAAATGGAAATTGTTTTAGTAAAAAGCTTATCAATTTTTAATATTTTTTTATTAAAGAAAAATCCAATAAAAAATTGAATTCAATATTCTATATAAAGAACTTCATACTTTCATTTAAGATTAGCAACCCTAAAGTTTACATTTGGTACGGCCATGTTAAGTGACAGGTTAAAGCCCTAAAAGTGACAGGAGTTCGGTTTAAAACTCCTTTCATCACACATGGGCAGTTTTATGTGACTTCTTCAAGATTTAAAGAGCTTTCAGCTTACACGCACTTGCGGATAACAACACCTTAAACGATGTCAATATATGTAAGTATAATAAATTACCATATTTATTATGGAATGATGCTAGTGAAGTAATATTTTCAAAAGCTTTTCAGCTACACTTTGACAGAAGGCATTATCGTTGCATAAGCGACGCTTTATGTTTTTACTCTCTTTTCCGAAAAATGGTACCCGTATTATTCTATTCCCCATTTTTGCGAAAATAAAGTAGTGGCTCTAAAGTTATAGAGTGTGACTTAGTGACCTTTTGTTGGATATTACACATTTGGGGTTAGTTATGACTTTTCTCCGTTTATGGTATATCGATGTTTCTCGGGGAATGCACTACTCGAGTTGTTGTAGATATAATCTTATGACACGGATTCAAGTTATATTGAGTTGTACTTAGAGGCTCTGATTTTCTCGTAACTTATTCTATTAGTCAAACTTTTAGTTCTTCCTACTGTTTCGAGATTACAGTATCATTTGTTATACATATACCTTGAACAATAAGGTCAGCTTTTAAAAAAGCGGAACCTTCACAAGCAAGATAAAATATGTGCACTATTTACGAATTGAAATAGAATACATTTTTCATGTAGCAGGCGGTAATTCATAACCTATTTTGAAGTTATTGTACAACGTACAGTAGAGGTCGAAGAAAATCAGTAAGGTGTGGTCAAATCTACTGATTCATTGATGCTTTGATGCATATTTGGGTATATTTTACTATTTTATCATAACTTCAGGGGTATTTTTTTGTAAGCGATATGGTGCTCGTCAAGAGCATATCGATCCAATTTGAACGATCTGCAAGTGAATCGCGGTATACATAACAGAGAAAAATTATTCTTCAAGCAAACGGTTCGTTCGTATCAACTTGCAGAAGTATTTCCTGCTAATTTTAGCATAAAGAAACTTAAATTGAATATTTTCAAATACTGGTTGCTCTATAATCCATGCCAAAACCTATTTTTTTAGTTCCAGTGGGGATAATTTTTTTCCAAAAAAAATATATATACATATATAAAGGATATCAATTGTTTGCTGGTTGCTTACGATATCTGTTATCTATTTTTGTATAAAATGTTTAATTAAAATCATTTTTTATGATTATAGAATGAAAAAATTTTAAAAATTTGCATATTTATAAAGATTTAGACGAATCATTCGTTAAAAGTACGGCTCGAGAAGACATACATAAAGAAATCTGAGAACCATGCAATTTCACTAACCCACAACAGTCTTAATTATAGAGGACACAATCGGCTGAGAAGGAGGAACACATTTTCTCTTAGCCGAACATGTCAGATGGTAAGTCAATCATAGCAAAGTCTTTAGAAATTGACTTTTATTATTTGGAACTGGCTGGCCTTTAATCTGTGACAAAAAGGAACAACTACATAAGTCGACTTAAACTTGAAGTGCGCCTACTGCAATGTTGTCAGTTGCCTTTTTAAAAATACTCCTGAGCAACAATATACCCACTTTGCCCAGGAATATCAGGGTGATGAATATTTGCTTGCCCTTTTTTTGTTTTTTATACAACTTCATTTGAAATAATAAATCATAAAATTGCGCGTGATAGTTTTGAAAATTCATTATAAATCAATACATAACGTGTATGATATTTTGTGTTAAGAAGTGAATTCGCTTTTAAATATCAACCCCAATATTTAGAAATACTTTGCTGTAAAACTACAAATTCAGTATTAAGCATTCTTTCCTTATTTTCACAGAAATGGCCAATCATTTGAGAGCTAAAATATTTATTTGTTCGTTAAATTTATATAAAAAGGACTTAAACAAAGAGTCTATACAAGCATTATGCGCATTACACATTTGGGGGATTCAAACGGTGTGCTATTAAGTCATAATGTCTTAATATTTTTTTTTGTTTGCTTCAAACAAAAAAGTCATAAAATAATAAAACTTTTTGAGGTATGTTTATTGTTTTGTCATAAAATAATGGAAAAAATCTGAGCGAAAAGGTAAACGTGTGCGCACAAATCCAACCAAAAAAAGGAATCTGCCGGAAGAAAAGTCGCTAATAGAGATTTTGGAACCCCAAGGTGGACACTTCTGCGGCGAGTGAGGAAACCAGCAACGTTTATTAAAAACTTTTCCTCAGTTTGTTCTTCCTCGTCTTCATCACCTACAAGGAGATGAATTAAAATTTTAAATAGATACATTTTTTTCATACTTGGTCCACCCATTATGATGTCCAGCATGTAATTTTCACACAAACTGTGTATTATTTTAGTTTTTTCGCTTGTTTTTGGCATTTTTAAACAACATTTTTAAAAAAATGTTTTATGTTTATATCAGCTGACCGAATTCTGAAATATCATACTAAGTAATGACTGCTTGTTCATAGCAGTCATATATTTTCGTGCTATTATTTTATAACATATGACTTTATGACTACCGTTTGAATCCCACAGTTATTTTTCAATTTTAATTTTGATTGACTTAAATATACGACAATTTTGTCTAAATTAATGTACTTGTCATGGACAATTCTAAATTTATTAAACACACATAACATTGTGGCTGTTGGCTAGTGTAACTAATATTGCCCATCAATAAGGCACTCAGTTTGCATTTATTATACAATATATTGTTAGTGTAATGTTTGTTTTTGTTTTCAGTAGCGACGGTTGACAGGCTCGTTGGTTATTTTGTTGCCTTTAGCGTGTTGATGTTCTTCTGCTGTTTCCACAGGTTTGGAAATAATTACTAGTAAACAATTGCTCGGAATATATGTATCACGGCAAAATTTGTTGCAGCAAAAACACAACGACAATTGAAATAGCAAAAGTACCGAACAGGTACGCACGTTTTAGTACAATTTTCGTTTGAGCCTTTTAAGTGACTCTATATTAAACATGACAGAATGAGATGCAAATTAGCTAAATTACTCACAATGATGTCCAAAGGCACTTGCTTAAATGAGAGTTTAAAATGAAAATCATATGAAAAGGTTCTCTGTACAATGATAGAATTTTGCGTTGAAATTTTTTTTTGTATTACATCGTCATATAAGATTTCTATTAAACTTAAAATTTAAACTCGTACCTACTAAACAGCAAATGATTGGGCTAATCTAGCATTGATTTCTGCTTGATGGATGATAACCATTTATAAAGTTTAAGGCTTTAACACCCATTACTTAACCAGCTTCTCAACAAAATAAAATTCTTTAATACCTTACATACAATATATGTGTAAAAACAGACCATAACTTTTCAAATCGAAAAATATTGTTTCAATATTCTTCACCCATTAAAAAAATCAAAATAAATTTATCAGTACTTTAACTTCAACAATAACTTTCAAAGTCAACATTTAAAGTTTTAAGCTCAAAAATACTGCCATATGACATATATGAAATAAAGAAATGAAGTTTTTAAAATTTTCGAATAAAATTTGTATAGCCAATGTTGACACAACATTACCAAATAGAAGCGAATCAGAAATATATACCTGACGATTCCAATTATTAGTAAGAGTACATGATTTCTAAAAAAATAAATGTAATTTGTTTAGAACTCACCTATTAATCTATTAAATATAAAATCACAACAAATGACTGATAAGTGGAACCAAATCATTCTGCAACAAAAATCTTGAATTCTATTGATCGTGATCTTTTCATATACGGGAAAAATTATTGCCCAAAATGATTTCAAAAAAAAAAAACATTTTGTGTCAAGTAAATTTCATTTTCAGTCAAATTATTTTATTGCCCAAGTTAATCGTTAGTTTCAGAAAAAAATACTTTTTCTCAGTTAAATTATTGTCAAAGTTCAAAAATTTCTTTGTATTTAGGTCGACATTTACAAAAAATATTTACCCATTCAATAAATCTCACTACGCCAGACAAATGAAATTTCAATTGAATTTCAGCTGTTCTGCATTTTATATTAAAATATCCTAAGCCTACTATTATGTATTAGATATTATCTCATATATAAGGTATTATACATTTGGAGATTTTTATTTTAAACAAACCAGGTTAAATGCAACATCTAAGCCCACATTAAACAATAAATTAAAAAAAATAATAATTATATAAGTAAACTATTTGTGTTTGTTATTGTTACTTTTAACATAAATAATCTTTTTTTTCGTTTTGTAATATCAGGCCCCAATGCAATGACCGCAACAGGATTCCAATCCAATGATCGCAACAGAATTAGCAGATTATTTTAACCTGTTTGTTTGTGTTTCCATCCCTGACAACATATTACTTATATTTGCATATATGAATGTGTACTTTTATTTATAAAACAGTGTGTCTCTCCTATTTAGTTTATGTACAGAAGTATTTACATTCATGAGATAGGATTATTGAAAATGTATCCTATTGCCAATTATATTGGCTTCTTTGATAAATTGTCCATTAATTAAAGTTTCATGATGCATTTGATTTAGTGGATATTATTGAATAAAAGTGTAAAATATAAGCCAAATATGCTTAGAACGAACATAGATGTAATTAATATGGAATGATTGTATAGTATGCAAGACTCTCACAAACTGATGAGTTTGTATATGTTTATTTGATCCTGCCTCAAGAGGATTTGTTACAATATGGCAACTGATTAATGGTTGCAAATCAAATGAGCAACTACGTGAATAGTAAAGTATAAAAAACAATGCATATCATAACGAGGCTTTTATATCCAATAGTATATTTTGATTTAAAATTCTGTATAATAATATTTTATACTTTAAACTTTCAAATACAATGTCATTGTTATAAATGAGCAATAGCAATTTAGCTGATATTTTAACTATTTCCAAATAAAAGAAAGCACTTTAATTTTGTATTCTTATTTCTATTAAAAAAATATATGTATATATGATGTATAAATCTGTATGTATAAAGATCTTAATTAGTCAAATGAGCTTTTATCTAAATGGCAGATCAAGAACATGTAACCTATTTAGCCTACGCGCTTCTTCAGAAATATCTAGTAGGCTAATGGCTAGTGGATTTGAATGACTACCCAATCTCTCAAGATATCTTGTACTAAATTCTTTTATTGTTTCTTTGACTGAAGGGATTTTCAGATCATTGTGTGTCGCTGAATTTGTTATAAACCATGGGGCTTCCGTAATATAATGAAGAGTTTTGGACGGATATCGCTGCAAAATTTCAATGTTTAAGCTCTTAGCTGTTTCCCAAAGTTGTATTCCGTACGTCCATACAGGTTTAAGAATAGCTTTATATAGTATACGCGTATTTTTCAAGCTCAGTTTTTTTTCGATTTACTATTTTTTTTTATTATTTTATAAATATTAATGTTTAAAACGAAAATTGAACATGTTCATAAAACTTCTTTGCTTTGCACTATGGGGCACAAACAACTGTTACTTTTTATTTATTATTAAATTTACTTATTGTTGCACAAACAGATTGTAAATAAAGAATATATTAAAGAAAAGTTTACTGGTGGCTCTATGATACATGTGTAATATTATGAAGTAAAGGTAAAAAATTAAATTAAGAAACCATAAAATCTGCTTTGAATACACAGTTTATAGCGAATTTTATTTTAAACAAACATATTGTATTGTCAAGGCGATACAGATATTTCATGAAAACAATCCAGGTTATAAGCAATTTCTGTTAAAGCGAGCTTTTAATTGTAGAGAACTTTTTTATGCATTCAATATACTCGAACTCGGCTGTTTTGGAGGCATTTCAAGAAATCGTTCCTAAAAAAAAACTCTAAGGAAAATCGCAATTAAATTTATAAATGAGTCTAAAAGGAAATGGTTTCTGTTTTTTCGTAAATAAATTTACTTTTGTCTATACGAGTTTGTGAACATCATGAATTGCAGACCAATTTCATTAATTTATTTTTAATTAGTGACAAATAAAATCTTGCAAAATTTCAATAAAGTTGTGTAATTTTTATTTAATTAAATTTTTAATTGCATGATTCAAATAAATTTCACCGGGCGGACTCGGTTAAGTTTTTTTTTACTAAATTTTTAATTTCATGACTTATATAATCTCAAATTTTGGTATCTTGTATGATGAACGTTTATTTTATCCTTACAAAAGCGATCTGTTCAGAGACATACTAAAAGATCCTTTAATTTCGTCATGGAATTTTCTCAAATCAGTTAATATATTTATGGCCCTTCAATATCAAATTTTAACAGTTGAAAGCAGCCACATTGTTAAGTTTGTTGTCATATATTTAGTCTGTTTTGTCAAATCAACATGGAAGGACATAGAATTCAAGAACACGTGGAATTATCTTACAGAAATTTATGTTCTGTTCCGGCAACATTCCGTCGCTTTTCGCCCACTTTTGGACAAATGGGTACGTCTGCAATAACTTTCAAGGTATCCAAAAATGTCATTGTTCGGTGTGAATCTAGGGCATATTTATTTAAAAATAGTATTCGCCAAGGCCATCAGTGTCAACTGCAGATGCTATAGGTTGAAGATAGCTGGAATTTGATTATGTGGACACCAACAACATGTGGTTTCAACAGGGCGGTACCACGTGTCATACAGCTTATGCCGCATTGTACACTCTGCAGGAGCAATTTAAGAGCATGGTCATCTCACGTAGAGGTGATATCAAATGGTTACAGAGATCGTGTGATTTCTTATTGGGCTTCCTTAAGTGGTAGGTATGCGCAAATAAGCCACAAAAGGCCCTAAAATAAACCATGTTTGTATTTTTCCTCCTACCTGTTCTTCTCTACATCCTCTTTAGCTCTTCTTCACTATGTTCGTCATCTCCATTTTATTGTGTGGGTATGTATTTGAATAGTATTACTTTTCTATATGCGTAGTAGCGTGTAATAAGCTGTTGTAAATTTCTTCTTTGTTTGTTTCGTTCTTGTATTGTCACGTTGGTGGCTCTTATTGGGCCACTGTTTTGTTTTGTGTAGAAGGGCTTTAATGGTTGAAGCAGTGTTTATACAATCGTCTATTATTCTAACTTCAAAGGTTTTCTGTTTCCGTGTTTTGTAATGTGCTCGGTCGTTGTGCTTAACATTTGATATGCAAAAATTTAACCGTTTTTCTAATGTGACCAGGTGTACAATGGTTGTTAAGATTCGATTCCTCTCTTCCTTTCGATTTCCTTAGTTTCTTGTGGTGGCCCCTTATGTGTTGGCGAAATCCTGTTTTTATATTTCATCTCGTTTAACCAATATTACTGTATTGGCATATGCAGGTTAATTTGTTCACTTCCTGTTTGTCTAAATGGTCTATTTGTTTGGTGCTCTTCTGTAACATTTTACCGAAATTATTTCTCGTTTTCTGAGATGTATTGATGTATTGTTTCCAAAAAAATTAAGTTGTTTTGCCCATATATATTGAAACTTTTGTGGTCTATTCTTACCAAAAATTCAGATTCGCCTCACCACGACGGGTGGTAAAAATAATATAAAATTAGTCCAAATATATTTTGCATTGTCATTTTTGTTATAATTCGAAATATCTATTACTTAAGTTTACTAGAAAGTCCATTATGTTGAAAATTTTGTATCCCTGTGTAGAGTAGTTAAAAAAAATTCATTACAATTCCTATTCTATCATAATTGTTTGTTTATGAATGTAACCATTCTATTGCAAACTATTTGCTTGTATCCCTATCCTGGGCTTTGTCTCTATCAAATGTCAACAAGAATGACATCTGCAATATGATGAGTATCATGTTGTGAAAACAGATTATAAACACAAAAACAAAACAGCGAAGTAATGCACAATTAGCCAGATATGAAATTTGTCAATGTCTTTTATTTTGAGTACTCGTAACAAGACTTTGTCTTATGCAAACGTTGTGAAACTTCAAAACTCGCATTATGTTTTTCCAACCGTCATATCTCATTTCACTTTTACATTTACGTTTTCAATGTTCAAAGTGTAGAAGCTTCTGATGTTTTATTGCAGGTAAATGTCGGCCAGTTATTGTTGTTAATGTATTTTTGTTGCCATATACCATTTAGAGGACACTAATTACCAATAAAATTGCCGGAATTTACAGAAATGGAAGAAAAATGTTGTAGAATGAAACGAATTTTTTTTAAATACTTGAATTGTGATACTTAGTTGTGGTTGTTATTCACAAACTTTTTTTGATGGCGAAACAGTTTTCATTTTCTCAAATACACAGGGCAATAAAATTCGATACGTTAAACGAAGGGCAAATACAATGTGTTACAAGTAGTTTTATATAATTCAATCACACATATGGAATAAAATCGATAGAAATAACTGGAATGTGATAGAAAAAATTATTTTTATAAATTATTACTGAAAAAAATTTAGATTATTAAAAACTTGTTGTTAATTGCAATTAAAATAAGGAACATACATAAAAAAACTAAAATGCAGAGCCATATACATAAATACAATCTTGTATTATAAAATATAATATTGTGATGATTTTTCTTAACCTCAACGATTTTATTTGAAACATTTGTATTCAAAATATTTTTTAAAACATTGATAAGTAAAATTGCATTAAAAATTGTTAGATTTAAATTTTACTTTATTTATTTTATTTTATTTACCGAATTTTACTTTATTTATTTCAATCATTATTCGAAATATTTTGCAAAATAATTATTTAAAAGTGTTCAATGTTTGTTATTGGCTTAGCTGAGTATATGCCCGCATTTCATGCCAAATAATCAGTAGACTTTAGCCAAATCTTGTTTGAAAAGCTTTTAAACTCGCATACTTATACAAAAATCATTGAATATCATGTTAGATAATGTGAGGACAAACTTATCCTTTACCTGTTTTCGTAAGAAGGTAACAAAAATTCAAACAAGTATACAAGATACTTTCATATTTATGATAAATGGTGGTCCAACGATATTAATTTTGAGTCACACCTTATGCCCAACTTAATTCGATACTTCTTTGTTTCAGTGTTTAATAAATTGAACCATGGAGAGGTATACAATTAAGCAGCGCATTAAGAAAATTAGCGTTCAAATCAAAATGCATTTCGTGCACTTCGTGATTTTTTTTTTTTGTCAGCATAACCGACCACACTTTCACCTGAGTGGATTCGTTAACAAGCAAAAATTGTCGCATTTGGGCAAATGAGAATCCAGGAGTGATTATTAAAAAGCCGATGCATCCATAAAGAGTGACTGTTTGGTACGGTTTATGGGCTGTCGGCGTCATCGGGTTGTACTTCTTCGAAAATGAGGTTGGCCAAGCAGTTACCGTGAATGGTGTTCGCTACCGCGAGATGATAACGGCCTTCTTGTGATCAGAAACTGAGGATATGAAATTGGACGATATGATCGGCTCTTTTGCACAAGAAATTCAATGGCCGTGTTATCTCACATCGTGGCGATGTTAATTGGCTGTCGCCATTATGTGATTTGACACCGTTGGACTTCTTTCTTTGGGGATATTTAAAAAAAGTGTACCTCAATAAGCCAAGAACAATATAAGAGGTGAAGGATGAGATAATTCAGCACAATAACCACATTGAACCTCAATTATTTCTCAGAGTAATAAATAGAGGTATGTCACCGAAGCCATGGCGAGCTTTTGGCCGATATTTTGTTTCACACATAATTGTTATAGCTCATTCTATAATAATAAAAATATTAAGATAATTCAATGAAAACATTATGTTTTATTTACACTTAATATCCTGCGTTTTGGTTGGACCACCCTTTATTAAAAGGATAACAAGCTCACTGTTTTTATAACCTGAGGTCTTTTTGTGATCTAAAATTTATATTAACATTTCACATGTTGACCCGCAACAATAGTTATTTTTTTAAATAATTAATTGGGAGAACACCTCAAATAGTTTTGAGAAATCTTTACCTTCATTTGCTAAGAAATTAGATCCACAGTTTTTAAAAATTAATCTTTTGATTTGCAAGAATACATAACGCACAGTAAATAAAAATTAAATTGTGTTTTAATTCCTTGTCTGGAAGCGTATGATTTTAGAAAAAAAATTTTCCTTCCGTTAAAATCATTGAATTGAACGAACAAATAAAATAAAAGATTGATGTACATATTTTCATTATTGATGTGATTAATCGTGAAAATCAAAGACAATTGAAAAACTATATTTTGTTCAATTACAACTGTATTGGCAAAAGTATGACAATTTTTTAGGCTGTAATATAATTTTATTTAAGGACAAATTAGAGCCCTTACAGGTCTTATGAATGTCCTGTGTGGCAGTATAAGTACCAAAAAGATACCAAGTATCATCTTCAGGACAATTCATATTCAAGAGAATTGTCCTGAAGATGATACTCAATGAGTATCGAAATATTGATTGTTATTTTTAATTAAATTTTTTAAAAAATAAAAGACCTTAAGCTTAAAAATTAAAAAACGGATAAATTTTTTTAAACTATTGTTTTTAACTACTTTTATATAAGACATTTTTTAATACAATTTAAAATTAATTACGTCAATGTACAATAATTTTAAGAAATGCTTCAGGATATTACGTAAAAATTTATTTTTTATTAAGTGCAAATTATTCACTGTGTCCAAATATTAAATCGTGGGAGCTAAAGAATGAAAAGAAAAGGGAAATACATATGTATATGGGGCATTCCATGAGCAGTAGGCATGCATAGAAAACCTCCTTTGTTTGCGATATTTGTTAGTTTTATAAATAAATACATCACAATAATATATTTGAACGTTGAAGAGACACTATAAAATTGTAATTTGTTTTGAAATGTGTTTTTATCAAATGTGACGCATCGAATTTTCGTTTTTTATATATGGAATGTCCCATATAACTGTCCATGGGTGTACAAGAAAATTTTGTTTCCATCACTTCAAACTGACAAGTTTTATCCCCTTTTAACGAGAAAGTAAAATGGTTTTATAAATAAATACTTAAATGGCGTTTATTCAAAACTGTGACGATAGTTTTACATGTCCTTGTATTTATGTAGGGGACATATGTACATACATATATTTATACTCCATGATAGATTGCGATAACACATTGAAAAGAAATGGTATGTAAAGACTAACCAGAAAATAGATACTTAAAACAAATATGATGCACCCACAAAATGATGAAGATGGACAAATAGAGGAGAGGAACTGCAAAGTTTGTTATAATATGTACATATTGATATTTGATATGCAAGGTCCACAATAACGAAATAAAAAATTGTCATGTATGTATTACTAGCGGACCAGGCGAACTTCGCCTCGCCCCAATTTTAAACCTTCAGACAAACTTTCTATTTTTTAATTTGAAAAGCCATTAAGTTATAATTTCAAACAAAATTTCATACAAAAACTCGATTTTCGATTTTTCCGATTTTCCGACTTTTCCGGAGGGATTTTCCATTATTTTTCATAAAAACCTTCTCCTCGAAAATACGAACAACTGACAAAAAGTTTTACAGAAATCGGCCAAGCCGTTCTCATTTTATGAATTATTGGATTTTGCCGCGCCCCTCCGCCCACAGACCGAAAATAAAAAATCGGTGACAGTGTCACCCGCCCGAGTATTCTGAAGGTTCCCTGAAAATTTCGTCAAAATCGGCCCAGCCGTTTTGGAGCCATTACGTTACATACATACATACATACACACATCCTATTTTATATATATATACATAGATTTATCTTTATTTTTTAAACCGGAAAAAGTAGCTCGGTTTAAGAGTTTTTGTAGCTTTGTTATCTCTAACTCCAATCCTATTCATTTTAAAGGATACCCTAATATAAATTTGTACATTCATGTATTAAAAAAAAATATATGACAAATCAAAGTATTGAAAGCGATTAATCGTAAAATGTCGCTACATACTGATTGGGATATTGGAAAGCACTTATTTGAGTGTCAATGGGTCTGTGTTCAATTTCAATATTCATTTTTATATAAAATTCATACATATTTAAATTACATTTCTTTTATTTAACGAATACCTACAGCAATATAGAGCAAATATATAAAAGATCCCTTTTCTTATTATTTCTGTAAAGAAACTCAAGTATTGGAGAGGGGTAGTGAAGTTTATTTTCTTGAATTCCTGATTCCCTGAATGGTAAAGTTATAAATTGGTGAAGGAAATTTAAGGAATTCTTGTAGATTTAAAACAAAATGCGTGATTGTTAGCATTACAAGCAATTTAATTTCTTATTAACAGCCAGTCTATTGATGTAAACTTTCTTTAATTTGCAAACAATGAAAAATACATAAATACGAATACTATTTTTCATAGAAACAATGTTATAAGGACATGTTTCTAAATAAAGAAAAATAGTTTGTTTATGGTACTATTGTTAAATGTGAATGTGATCGTATATTTAGAATGAAATATTCTATATTCACTTGCGTTGTTAATCATTGGCTCAATTATCCTAATATGGTGCACTGTATGGAGAAGGTGGATTAGGGATAATCTTTTGATAGACAGTTTGTTACTTGCTTAAGGTTGTTACACCACCCGTTCCAGCAAAGATATCTATAGTAATTAAAAAAAGACTAGCAATTTCGGAAGTCTGTACTGGACAGTCAATTTGGAATAGCAACTCCAGTTGCTTAACAATCCTTTATGTGCTTATGGTGTCAGCGGGAAGAATTATTAAAAGTTACAGGTATATATATTCATAAGATCCTTAAAGACCTTACATATGTTTTTTTTTTTTTTTGCTAGGAAATTTATAATTAAATACACGAAAGCCCTTCTCAATTTATTAGTAACATAATCCAAATAATACAGCTGAAATATAAAGTAAGAAATTACTTTAGCTCTTACCTAATCCGATGAAGAAAACAAATGTTGCATTAACGTGTACTTATATCAGTATATGTTAGAAGTTTGTGCGACTTTCTTCGTTTGTCAGTTCTTCTCTTGCACAACTTTTATTATATTAAATGAAATTTGCATACGTTTGCATTATTATCTAAGGAACCATCAAAGGTTAAATGCATAAAATACTTCACTTGCAAATAAATGCACTCACAGATTTACATATGAAATATCTGTGGAAAGACTTACTGACACACACGCAAAGACATACACTTAAGCACTAAGGGTAATTTAAAAACGATTTATTTGCATATTGATGACATCAGCTAAAGTGCATCAAAGACGAGGAAATAAGTGCAAATGTTACTTGTAACTAAGAAAAGTAGTCAAGAAGCAAAAAGTTAATTGTTTTACCCACATGTGTTTTCTGGAAACATAATGAAGCATTTAGTTTCATACATTAAGTAAAATTAAATCTTTAAACTCATAAATAGACAATAAGGACTTTATCTTTATTATAAGGATTTTTCCATTAAATTTTTCTTTTTCCAAACATTACAAAATCTTTAGAATTTAAGCTATTAACAGCAATAACAACTTTCATTTAATGGTATAAAATGTTGCTTTAAATGTCCTTTTTTCATCCGTTGCTTTTTAACATTTTATATGTCTTGTCTGTTGATATGATTTTTTATGAGTTTTTAATGTCACCTAAATGCTGTTTTCTGCTGTGAAAGTAAGTGAAAATAATGTTTTGCTCAAAATTTGTTTTATCGTAATGCCTCTTAGGCGAAAAATTATATCAGTTAAATTTTATTATTTTGAAACATTAAAACTTACACGCTTTTGAGTACAACAAATTTGATGTAAAAAATTAATGAACCATTCTTATAAATACATAAGCAGGTATAGAGATGAATGTTTAAAGAATTTTCTGTGGAATTGTTTCTATTTTTTCGAAAACTACGATTAAATATTTTGTTGAATTAGAAGAACATCACTTTGTCAGTATGCAGAAGAGCTTACTAGCTTTAATACAGAGAAAATAATTAATTGAAAAACAGTTGAGTATATCAAAGTTTTATAACTTGTACAGTAAATTTTCCATAAGTACTAAGTGTGCAAAAATGCAAATGGTAATTAAATTAATATTTAACTACTTTATAATATAGACAATAGCCACTCTTATTATATACTAGTTTCGTTCATTTCTTTTTGCTGCCGGCTAAGTGACTTATTTGACTTGAGAATGACTGTTACGCTTAAAACTATTGAAAATGTTTTGGGGATTTGATTTTGCTTCTTTTAATAGCTGCCATATTATGTTGATTTATCCAATCGCTACTACAATGACATGTGTTTCTTTGAAATCAGAAAATTTGTGTCCAAAACATGTCCTGTCTCATGAACAACTCCTTTCTCATCCACGTTACATCACTTTGTGATCGATGTGCAAGCAAACCGCGTTTTGCATCACAGAAAACAATTCTCTCTTTAGCTGAATAATGGCCTTTCTGCAGTTTAAATCAAATGAACGCAGACACTACTCTTCAGAAACAATGAGTAGTATTCGTGCTCTGGGTGCTGCTCCAGCTTTAATCTTAATCAGAAAATATATATCGCAGCTGGTTATAAAGGCTTGAAGCTCGGATTAGGAATAGGTAGAGAGCTTATAAGCATATCATTAATTTCTGAATTTGCAAATAATCACAGTCGTCCCGAATGGCAAAGAACTTTAGGTCCAATTTTTTTAAATAGATTACTTCTCAAGGGACTGGAAACGGTTTTTATAATGTTACAAAATATGTTAAGAAAATTATGTTTATTACCAAACATAATTATTTATTCATTAATATATCTATAAGATTATTTAAATTAATATATTTATCATATTTTAACTGAAATAATAATGTGCTATTACGATCCACTATTATGAATATATATGCAACTGACTGAGTTCTATAAGTAAAAAATTCAATTGCCATATCGAATCTGTTTTCGCTATATTCAATAAAATATTTCTAAAAGTATTCATCTCCTTTAATATAAAATATAACTATTTATCCTTTTTCCCTATTTGTACTCTTCAGCTTAAGTACGGTATATTGTTGTATTCTGCAATATACGGGTATAGGGTCCTTTTTGACTATCTAGGGTTTTTTTTGCAATTTAGTATATTTCAAGAGATATATGTAAATATTCTATATATATACTATCGAACTTTATCTGAACAATCCAATGAATATCCGGTTAAGTCTCCCACCACCCTCAACTTCTTTGTTCTCTTTCAGTCAATTATCGAGGATAACATACTTCCTTTCCTTCTTTTTCAATATTTCTACTGTAAAATATTTATTTTAAGTATCTTCATTGACCCTAGGCAGACTCGGGACCAAGTGTGAGTATTTTTTAGGGTTATCTGATCTAAATTCAGGCATCTTCAGACGGTTCAAATGAGACTGAGCTGTCTGATGACTTTAAGAATTTCATGTCATCTCCTTTATTTGGTACCAAATGTAAACATATAAATCGCCCAAAATAATAAGGCCGAATAAATGAGTTGATTTTGTAACGTTTCCGATATTAATAATATTAACATTTGGAAAGTATCATCAGCACATCTTGGGAACTAATATCTTAATACATACTTATACTAATGAAGACAATGCAGTGTTCGAGTAAAACTAAAAAAGGAAATTTCACATAACTCCGTAATACAGAACAAAGAAGTCATGAAAGAGACTAAATTACTCACATTTATGTGGTCTTTTATCTACGATATATAAATATATTGGTGAATGTTTTTTCAGAACCACATAGAAAATATTCTACTGTAAATTTGGATACGGCCCCTAGATTTTTAAGTCCTCAATGGACCGCGGCTTAACTGTATTACTCTCAGAATCATCCATAAATAGAGGTTTCATAAAAAGAATTATAGTTTTTACAAAATGTATTGTTTGATGTGGCTTTAGCTGTGCATATGGCGACATTTCATTGGTCGCTAGACCAAATCGTCATTGAACTTTAAGCAGTTGGAAACATTCAACCTCGTGTACTTATGCCAAGCAAAGCATATACAATATGAGAATTCTATATTGTATATATGGTAATTGTAAAGTGTAAATTATTGTAATAATGCAAATGCTTCATACTGAGTAGGCAATTGTACTTAACATAAGTCGTCTTTATTTTTCTTCCGACATGTATTAAACGCCCATTGGTCGTTAATGATTGTATTTGATCAGACAAGAATTAAAAATAACATTTTTATTTTAAATACTTAAGACTTAGTAAGACTTGTCTTTTTCGCAAGCTTGATCACATTTAGTGAATAAGTAAAAAAAAACTCCAAGTAAAATCTTTGGAAATGATCTAATCAATGTTGTTCTTGTGTCAACATGTTGTTCTGCAAAAGCTCTTATTTAGGTGTTAGTAATCCAAGTATTATTAATGTAATGATAAGCCAGAATCAAATTTGCATTTAACAAATGGCAAAAAAAAATTTGAGTATAATAGATTAATATTTTCGAAAAGATAATTCAACGCTCTTTTGATTGATATTGCCTGACGAAGACACTATGACCCATGTTTCACAATATTCTGAGAAACGTTGTGCTGTAGTCAGAGGTTTTGTGGTATTTCCGATTACTGGTGGAAAATATATAGAATTACATAAAAAATTTTAATGAATTTTAAATATTTCTTAAATTTAAGAAAGTTAAAATATGTAGAATATTTTTTTTTAATTTTTATTTTAATAATATAAATCATGCGCATCATGAAAATATAAATATAAGTAAATGTAAAAATATATTTATTTATTTATTTACGATAAATTACACCATATAATTATATATAAATTACTAGTATAGATGGCAGCGTTAGCATTCAGCTCTGCAGGGTTTATAAATCATATACGATTATATATGTTGCTCTTTTTAAGGAGATATTTTAGTTCGACGCCGCTAAAACTGATTAATTCAAAAATTTTATCATTCTTAAGAATAGTGTTCTTAATAGAATTTACGTGAGGGCGGTCTGACTGGATTCTGTCCATAAAAGCGGCATTGTTTCGGTAGGTTCTTCTCTATTAGATGAGAGTGTATAAGTCTCGGGTGTACTAATTTTAAAGGTATCCTACTAATCTAGTCATTCCAAGATATACAATTTACAGCTCTGAAGAGTTTAGAAGCATCTAATTGCCTTTGTTTTCATGTACCAATTTGTTTCATTGTCTTTACACTTGGGAGAAATTAAGGGACACAATTAATGCTCCACTCTCCAGAGAACCATATAAAATTAATGTCCGGTTGTCATTCAAATAATAAACTGAATCCGATAAGTATTATAAAAATCATTATGCGGATATATTCAAATATCCCCACTGTCTCATATATCGCTATGAGTTCCGCTAAAAAGTTTGTACTGTACATAAATATACTTGCACTAAATTACGGGAAAAAAGAAATATATACCTTCGTATATAAGTTTACATGAACATTTACTTAATGGTTAACTGCATGTGTGTATGTACCCTGATGGAAGAATTCAATTTACAAGACATATTATTTGAAATGAAGAAAAAAAGTAAATAAATGTAAAAGATTACTTAATATTTCTATTCACTGCAACATATTCAGAGTGCAACATGAAAAAAAATTTAAGAAAATAATACTAAAATTGTTCACCACGTTTTTTTCCCTTTTCATATGCAGTGCATATTGGTAACATCAGAACAATGTAATGCAAACATGTGTATGTCTTTTTTAGCTTCTTTAGGTTGCGAATATAAAATGCAAAAAAGTGTGTATATTTTGTTTTCAGTACATGAAATGAAAATGAAAAATTTTTACATTCACAAAAATATTCACAAAAGCATTTGCGTGTAGAAGCCGCATGGGGAACTTTGTCTATAAAAATACTGCAAAAACTAACATTCCTCTAAAATTGATTGCTATGCAAATAGTAGAAAAATATTTTGTTGTTTTGCTGTAGGAAAGAAACTGTTTTATTTTCCATTTCCTTTACATGCGAAACATAAAATCATAATATTGCATTTAAGTTATAAGTTTGCATTTGGTAAAGACACAAAATGTGTTATTTCTTATAAACCGCAAACATATGGTGTTGCAAGAAATAGCAAAAATGTTGTATGAGTATAAGATTTGATTTACACCAGTGCCAATTGAAATTTTGTCCCACTTGTTGCAATTTTTTTCTATTCACATTTTAATTTCTGGTGTGGATTTTTTATTACAATTAGTTTTAGAAATTAAGTTCAGCACCACAAATTTATTAAATGAAATCGTAAAAAGTAAAAAGCCACTTTTTTAATTATAGATTCAATTTGTGATTTTTTTTTATATTTTATTATGTTTATCTTTAGCCGTCCTCTTCTCCAGGATATCGTCACAGAAAAATACTCTAAACCGATATCTCATACGATACTGATTTAAAACACTAGACAAGATTATTATCACTGATTGCAATGTAAGCACTAAAACAACTTACTTTCTTTATCTACACTTACGAACCAAAGCTTTATTATTTTTGAAACTATTAAAGAAAGTCTAGAGTTAAAAACACTTATTGACACGAGCACAATCACATTGTTAATGCAATCATAACTCAAATTAGGTTATGTTAGATTAGCCGGGCTTCTAGTAAGTCTTCAAATATGAACTGGCCTACTGGGAGACTAACAGGATAAATAAGACAGACAGTTCCCTCATCTTATATGGTGTAAAGCCATAACGATATTCGGATAAAGAATTTTATAGATTTAATACCGCAGATCTATGTTTTTAAGAAATTCCACATCGTCTGACTGCCCACGTAAGTCACTTTAGGTTTAGAGAGAGCAGCATAATGATAGGACAGGTATTCGACATTCTCTTTTTTTCCTCATTTCGGCAGCTGCTTCAGAAGTTTTTAAAAGTGAGATTTAATATCCACGCATGTAACCCTTTTTATAGCTTTGTCCATTTAAACTAGAGATGACTTTCATGACTGCAAACTTATTGCAGTCATATCGTATACAATTAAGCTTCGATAATTTGTTGATAGCAATACTGAACATAGGGATCTGAGTGATCTCGCTGAGTCAATTTCTTACAGAAGCTTGATGGAGCGCTTAGTATCGGGTTTTCGTTTACTTGTCCGCAACAATTCGGACACCTTTTATACCAGCTGTGTTTAGAGTAGCTCTATACATCAATGTCTCGTTATATAACTAAGCAATAAACGACATTCATAGATCATATCTATTCAAAGATATGAAAGAAAGCTGACAAAGATTTCATCGTCCTATACCAAGGTCTCATTAAGATTCGACCAGATAGATATCGGCAGGTACCCCTACTTTGATATTGACTATCATTAATGGTTTACCTAATGAATTTATCAAATATATCATTAAGTGCGTTATAATTATGTAGTCTCCTCATAAATATATTGTGATAATATATTTATTGTGTGTAATAAATTACAATGCTCATTCCAATAATATAGGAATAAAGATTTTTATATTTCCATTTGTTTTATTTGCAATATCCCCGCAAAAAACTTCAATAGCAAAATCTTAGTCCTTTACTAATGATGCTGTCAGTAGTACTACTGACAGTAGTACTATTGACTGTTGTATTGTTTTAATTATTTACTTCAGTTTGTAATTTCGCTATTCAAAATGAACATAAAATATTTAAATATTACAGCTATGAGTCGTTATATAAATTAACCGGCATTATAAAGTCTTGGCATTACCAACATCATCCCTATGATATCAGCTATTGACATTTAATATAGAATTGTCACTATAGCATTTTAGGACATTAGTACCAAAGACTGGAAGGATGCTAGTTTGGGCGATTTCTGTAACCCCTTTTTTAAGAAATAAGGCACTACATTTAATTTAAAAAAACGGACAATTGATCGATTTTGTTATTTGGAAGCAATGCATATGCTTTATAAAATTGCTTGATAATATTGGAAAGCTAATTTCTATTTTTTTTCCACTGCATTAAGTTCAATGGAATTATTTTCTTTTCACTCATACCGTACAAGTGAAAACATACATAGATACCATTTTCACATTCCGTAAATGATTTATAAACTGAATGAATCTAAGACTTCCTTTTCTATCTGTTTGAAGCCCGTTTTTTTTAAAGTGGCATCTTAAGGTACTCACAGTTATGATGTTCTCTATAGTCATCACAATTTATTACTTCTTTCTTCATATTTCTATGTCTACATTGTGCTCAGACTTTCGTTGACATCTTGCAAGAATGTCGTTGCATAAATGCCAACATAAGCTGCAAATATCTTTGAATATTTTGTATAAATGAATAAATGAAAATAACTTGGAAAACGAATGAATAAATTTTACAACCAGCAGGGTCCATTGCAGTTAATTTTTTTTATTATTATTTTTTTTGTCATATTTTACCTGCAGTGCCCAGCATGAAATCGTCTGGTTAGAACATGAGACAAAAAATATGTTAGCAACATGTAAATTAACAACAACGAAAAATTGGTTTGTGCAATTTTTGTTTTATGTTTTTAGAAAAATTTATTGCTTTCAGCAAAGAGTAGCATAAGACCATTAGTCACTTTTGTTAGTTTCACCATAATAAATTTCGTTATAATGTAAATTTAAGTCAAAACTAGCGGAATTGGTTAATTCTTAGCACCAAGACGGATGAAATTTTTATTACTCGGTGGCGAAAAGATAACCAATATTATATTTAAAAAGCGAAATCAGCCAGCATTACTTTTTTTAAATTCTATTGAAACTTGCAAAAATTTGTTTCAACGCGGTAAAATGGTGTGGACAATCCGAGTAGCAGAATTTTGTTGAGTCGTTTGACTAATCTGTTAGTTGAACAAGAGCAATTTAGACGATTGAGAAATATATCTGTGTAGTTGTTGTTTATCGCTAATATAAATGATTCCGGCATTGCAAGAAGTGGAATTTTTCATAAATTATGATACAAGAATAACTATGCATGGGCCTATGAAAAGTAAAAATGAAGTCACAAGTTGGTAATACACATGGGCTGATTCAGATGAAGTGGATAGATAGTTCAATAAAAATTATTTCTTGTTTTGGAAAAACTCCATTGCTGTTCGATGTAAAGGTTGATTTTTAAAGAGCTTTTGGATTTGATTTTAAAAAAATACACAAAGTTTAGAGAAATATATGAAATCTTTGTTTGAGTCGAGCGAATAATCTATATAATTCAATATTAAAAATGATTTCATGTAAATGTTGATCGCGGCTACGCCTCAAATGGTTCATATGCTGGAAGGATTTTGGCACAGTCTTATCGGCTGGTATCTTACGAATAAATTCTTCAATATTGGCTTCCGGTGCACTAATTGTTAAGGTTTTGTCCCTATAGACACAAGTCTTAAATTAGCCTCACAAAAAATAATCTGAAAGCGTTAAATCTCAATTGGGTCATTGCTTTGCGTAATGTGTGGGTTGTGACATCGTCTTGTTGAAACCACATATCAGCCAAGTCCAGCTCTTCTATTTTGAGCAAAAAAAAAATTGTAATCCTCGCACGGTTATGCTCCGGATTCACATTAGCGTTCCTAACTTTATTGTCCTTGAAAAAGTACGGTACAATGATGCCACCGGCATTAAATATAGCTCATATTGATAATACATAGGCTGCTATTCGCTGGAATAAAAAACCTCTTCCTAGTTGCTTGTAAGTTTCTTTTTAAATTAACTTCCCTTAACACCATAGGTAATTTTGAACAACTATTCCATCAGTAGTAAGATGAATCTGCCTTGGTCAAGACTGAAATTTTATTTTACACACAGGCACACATACAAGCGACTTATTTAATGCTTGACAATATTCAACGCATTGATTTTAATATAAATAATATGGCATTGTTTTTGTCAATATTTATTTTATATTGTGTTAATAATAAGTGATTATCGTGGCATCTTACCCCCTAAAATCTAACAACGATATTTTAATATTTAATAAGTAGAGCTACAACCCTTATTGTAGGATATAAAAGCCTAGAGCAACAAAGATATAAAAAATATGCAATATGACACTTTTTGGAAATATTTAATGCATAAAGCTTAGCGGCTGGAATGCAATAATTGACTCAAAAATAACAATTCTTTACATTCACATCCTAGTACAGATTTGAAAAGAAATTAATCTTAAAAAAAGGAAATGCTGTAGTCGAAGTAGACAGACTAAGTTTATTTTGTTTCGATGCAATGCATACGAGTTTTAACTTCACTGATTTTTGGCTTAATCAACCCCTTAAACTTAACACAGGGATTTTTTTTTTCATTTAAAATAGTTACAAAAATCATTAGCAGTGCTTAATGTGAATTCGCTCTGACTAACTTCTGTTATAAAAAATCAATTTCTCGTGCGGAAAATCTTTTTTCCCTTAAAACATATATGCATCCAAAGTCTATTCAGTGCAACGCTTTTCTTCTGTCAGTTAAAAAACAAAAATTTTTGCTTGATGGAAGATTTTATATCGTAGTACTTCAAAAAAAAAAACATATAAATGATGGTCCAACCACAATGCACGATGTAAATTGTGAGTCATACGTTAACGCCAAGTTTTTGTTTAACTTAATTTGACATTTCTTTGTTTCAGTGGTTGAAAGATTCAACCATGGAGAGCTACACCATTGAGCAGCGCGTTAAAATTGGCATTTACGAAAATGAGCGTTCAAATCAAAATGCATTGCGTGCACTTCGTGATCAGCGACGGGGCATACCTTCACCTCAGTGGATTCATTAACAAGCATTTGGGCAAATGAGAATCCAGGAGTGATGGTAAAAAGCCAATACATCCACAAAGATTGACTTTTTGGTGCGACTTCCAAGCTGGCGACATCATTGGGCTGTACTTCTTCGAAAATCAGGTCGAAAATGTAGTAACAGTGAATATTGTTCGCTATCATGAGATGATAACAAACTTCTCTTGGCCAGAATTTTAAGATATGGACCTAACCGGTATGTTGTACTAAGGATGATGCTCCTCTTGTATTTGTCTTCACAATTAGGATTTTTCTACTAATTTGTGATTAAAATATTAAATTATAAGTAAAATTCTTTTTTTACAGTATTCTCTGAATGTGAAAACAGCCACGTTTATGGGAGACTATTAAAGCAGAAAGTATAGGAAAAGATTTTTATAAAACTTTGCCCTCTTCATGCAACAGATTTCATGAAAATTTTAAAAACGTTGATCGTAGGCACGTGCTAAAGTTATTTAGAAATGAATTAATCTAAATTATAGTTATTATTTAATTTATATTTGAATTATTCTTTTAATCAAGAAATTGATTTATTTAAATATTTATACCAAACTATTCTGTAGACAACTTCTGTAAGTATTTTTTCTTGTCACACTTGATAAGCATCTTATAAATTGTATAAAGATGTGAAAATGCTGAAATTCTGCTTGGATTAAAGTAATTCGAAATATAATGAAATTGTTAAAAATTTATTTTTATTAAGGCAATCGCTCTACATACTATAAGCAAGCACAGTTTTTAATTCATGCATTAAATTCTGTTAAAAATACCTTAAATGTTTTAAGCAATTTATCATTTCATTTTGCCGTTGGTTGTAAATTTTCAAGTAAAATATAAGTGTATGTGTGTGCGTGTGTCTCTGTATTTCCTTGCACTTCCTTTCTTATTTGTAACGGATACTGCCTTTTAAAGCGATTTACGAAATATGAACGAAACAAAGAGAAGTACATAACGAGTTATAAAGCACAACATAACGACTTGTAGTTTTAGTGCGGATATTTTTGCTGGTAATTCTGTTTCAGCCTTTATAAGTTAGTTTGTAGCATTTTTTGATAAAAATTATGATTTATAATGGAATTGAAGCTACTGGCCCTGTTCACTGCTTCTTGAAGTACAAATTCCAATTTAATTTTTTTTTACTTTTGTTTTTGTAGAAACGATTTATAGCTCTTAAGGAAGTCACATTGCAATACGTGCATAACGTGAGGCAAGCTTAAGGTTAATTTTATTATGCAATCTCTTTTTTCCTATTCTAGTTTCCCATTTCTTTAAGCCAATTTCCCACTGGCAGAGAGTTAAAGATAAAATTAAATCCACTTCTTATTGAATTAAAAAGTTATGAGGACAAAAAAATATGCAAGTGGAAAGGATTACGAATTTCAAATCCTTAGAAATGTATGAGTATGCCTTAAGCCTGTAGTTGATTTATTTTGCTAATTAACTCCCTAAGCTAACTATTTAATTAACATCCTTGCGAGATTTCTTAAGATTTTATATTTCTCTCAATTAATGACACTCATTTGTCAATTTTAGGGCAAAGTAAAGTGTGTGTATCTGCTTGTTAAAACATCCATGCGAATACGTGACAGTGTATTGCCATTCGCCTGTATTAAACTTTTGTCAAAGCAGGAGGAAAATTAGTAGAACGCCTTAAGGCAAGAGATTTTAGATTAATGGATCACTTGGTCTATTTCATTATAATTATCCTTTCTTTAATAGAACGAGTTCAATATGAACAGTGTTATTTTGCTTGAGCACCATAAACTGAATAAATACGGAAGTAAGATTTTCCATATTGCCAATATTTTTTATATGATAGAAGGAATGACTTCAAAATATTGTAAGGACAAATTTTTATTTCTGTTGCACGTAAAATCGAAATAGTTTTACGTTAGGATGCGTAATATAAACAGCTTTCTTTCTATTATCAAATATTAGTTCTGAGTCCATGGACTTGACGTTTATTCCTTTTATTTTGTACTAAAATATTGAGTTTATTTTGTAGAATACTGACTCATTTACCATCACGGAAATCTATGTGCCCACCTAATTGTTATTGTAAATAACACTGCATGTTTCAAGAAGAGATTGCAGAGATCGAATTATAATATAAGCCTCATACCTTTCACTGGCTTTTGTCAAACTTAGCTTTAGCTTACATAAGTCTTTGAGGTAATTCTGGTTTTCTTCCCACGATTTTTGCTTGAACTTGAAATAGTTTCGTACGTAACCGTACGTCAAACATACCGGTTTCAGATATCTTTAGTGAATTTTTCTTTATTAAATCGTTTTCCTCTTGATTATTGAACTTATATAGTTCCCTTGGTTGTGCGTGTCTGCACTTGCGTCTCTTCCGATGTACATTGTGTCATTCTCTCGTCATTGTTCATATGATTGTGTCTATCCTCCTACCATCTCTTTCTCTCTTCATTTCTATGTTTGTATTTCCTATTTTATTGCGTGAACGCGTTGTTGCTCAGTGTTTCCTCTCATTTATAAATTTTTTTATATATGATTTTTTTTAATTACTGACGATGGGGTTAGAACTATATGTTATTTCTTTATCTGTCTATATGTCTGGCAAGTTAGTAGTGCTATCCAACTCATCAGCAGACTTTAACCTACACATTAGGATAGCATTCAACTTCGTACGCTTATACAAAAACAATCTGAAAACTCCAAAAATACAATACTTTTTAAAAATTACAATAATACATAAGCTTAAAAAACCCGCCTTTTTTCCACACGTACATAATAAGTCTCCCTTTATGTATTTATAAGAATAAACAATTCCCCTCATATGGATAAAATTTTAGCGATTAATTATTAACTGTTTTTCCTTATAGACAGTTAAACTCATAACAAATAAAATTATTAATTATTTTTATTTAAACAAAATTTAAATTATTTATTGCCGTAATGAGACGATTAGACAAGAGCTGTGTGTGGCACGATGCCGTATGAGCAATATAATACCAGTCTGGTACGAGTATATTAGAATATCACTCATACGCTGTCGTTTGGACAAAAACTGTTGCATACTTTTTTCGGTTCATCAATGTCAATATTGTAATTTAGTGGAAATTATCATTAAGTTTGCATAAATTTATGTACAAATAGTTATAATCATTCGAAGGATATTACACATACAAGAACTGTAATGCGTTAGAAATTATTATTAAGAAAAGCTTATTTACTTGCAGTTTTCGAGGTTAAGGAGAAAATATGTAATTGAAAATATATATAAATACATAAAAAACTTTTAACATTATTGAATGTATATGAAGACTTCACAATAAGCGCAATAACAAACTAGCATTGATATTTGATTTAATCTATTCTATTTTATTTATTGTGTTTTTCTAATCTAACTTGATAATATTATTCTAAGAAAAGTATAAATTAAACACAATTTTGTTGTTAATGTTAGTTTTTGCTATATATTTTAGGACATTCTATCCAAAACGATATGGAGTGTGCTCCTCAAAGGGTTCTTTACAAAAACTAAAAATTAAAATGTACATTGTTTCATAGTTGTAATATTTGGTACTAAAAATATTCGTTATTCTAAAATATTAGCAGTTGTCCATAAAAGTAATATTGACTTGTATTATAAAGTATGTGGAATTGTGATGCCACAACGACTTGAAGGTAATCATATAGTTATAGTACAGTACAAATAAAATAGTGAATATAAACAAATATTTTTGGTTTCTCTGTATAGAATTTCGTTATATATATGCAAGTGTAGAATAGTCCAGAACTGTTTTCTCTTCGATCCATCGAAGGATTTTAACTATAATTTTAGTTTTTGGTGGCCTTTAACTAGCCTTAGAAAAAGAGGTATGTTATATCGGTTTCGAACTTATAAGCATTCGAAGAAACACAACACACCAAAAAGTGATATTCAATTAAAAATGGTTAGAAATCAAACTCTTTCTAAAATGCTTAATGGTTGAAGATAACATAAATAAAAATATAAAAAAAATTGTAAAAGTTATCGATAACCGAAAATAAATCGTAAAAAATACAAAAAAATTTTAAAATATCACAGTAAAATATAAGAAGTAACAAATGACATAAAAAAGAACTTGAAAAAAATATAAAAATATAAAAACAACTTAAAAACAGAACGGAAATATTTTAATATGAAGTAAATTATTTGAAATATTTTATAGCGCTCTTTTACTGCAATATATGGCTATAATCGAGCTTAGAAAAATGCGATAAAATTTTTTACAATATTTGCTTCCACATTGATTCATTATATTGTAAATTTGAATTAAAATATTTTCAATTGTTGCCAAACACATGCAAATACATTTAAATTTTATTCATAATTTAATTATAAACACAAATATTCAATTCTCTGCATACCGTTTTCAGTCCGTCTATACGAACAACATATAATTGCAAAAATGAGTTAATTTAACGCTTTGATGCCACTTTTTCGAACTACCAAGTGGCAACAAACATGATGTTGGATGTTAGTTTATCTTTCAGAGCCATTAGACTTTGTGACTGACAGTGAGCATAATGTCGTTTCAACTGTACACTACGACAGAAGAAATAAGTTTCATCGACTGCAAGATGCATAAAACAGAATAAAGTTGAAACATAAGAGATAGAGAGAAAAGTAAAAATACTTAGTTAAGGAAATGATTAAAAAAGTCTCCGAGGCAAATTGACTCACTAAAACTAATTTTAATTAAAAACTTAAGTAGAGTATTTATAAGAGGTTTTAAATTGCATATTGCATGCGAGCAACTATTAAACGGGGCCAAAAAGGTGTTCTATATTAAAGTGTTTTGGAAATAAATAGTAATTTGCAAAAATAAATATAATATTTAATTTGTCTCTGGCCCAAGACTCTAATCGATACTTTAGTTTAAACCTATCACTATTTAAAATTATAATGTAGAATTGTATAGAGGCATAGAATTCAACTTTTCAATTAAGTTTCTATATCAATAACGCTTAAAATTTGTTATTACCAAATTTTCAATATAAATGAAATGAAAAAAATTAAAAAAAAAATTATGAAATAAATCCAAAGTAAAGAAATTGTTTAGAAAGTTAAGTTGGGTTTTTAAATGGCTCATTGTTTTCGATCTATTTATTAGAAAAGAACGTGTCCAGGCCCGGTTTTATTAATGAAGCATTTTTAAATTGCCGGCCTTTTAACGGACGGAAGCACTTTTTCCTTTTTGGTATGTCAAAAAACGTCTCCATTTTCTAAAGCATCCCTGTATTGCTTTATCCACAAGATTTTTTTATTGTTGTAGGTTTCTCATTCGGGAATTATTTCTTAGGGACATATAAATGTAAAAAACACATCTAACACACTTTTTCAAGCCGAAAGAAGTTTCATAAAAGTGGCAGATCAGCAAAATAAAACATTAAATATAATTTCTACGGTATAAGAAATTAAAAACCAATTGATCTTTTTTATATATTAAGACATCAAGTAATTAAAATAATTATAGAAATTTATGAAATATTGAAAAGAGCAGCAAAATAAAGAAGGATTTATTTATAGGAAAATATTAGTAATTTATGTATTATTAATATTTTCAAATAAATAAATCCTTCAGAAGCAGACAAGATTTGGATGTATGGTATGTCCAACAGCTGTCTGCCCTTTTTGGACATTGACAACCGTGATGAAGATGAAATCACAATCCAATTCTTATATGTACAATATTAAATGTGCTTGCAAATGCTTTACAGGCAAAGAAATTCCGATGTTCTCAAGATCAGAAAAAAAATTATGTAGATATTATTATTAGAGATGTTACTTAGGAAAAACATACACAGTTATTATACAACTCCATTCTGCCCTTAATTCTTTTTACGTCTCAGTGTATACAAGCTGAATTAAATGTATGATTAACAAACTATACAAAAAATATATAAAATAAAGACCGATTGTAACCTTAAATATATATTCAAAAAACTTAAGAAATGAATTTCTAGACATTATCACTTCAGCATTTCCATATTATTTCGTCGAAATCATAAAACTTTTAAAAAATACTATAGAGCAGCCAAACTGATTCGAAAGGAAAAGAACTATTTCTCTGGTATATTTCTCGATATATGACATGCATTCATTACAATATGGCACATTTTTCTATTTTTTAATTTAAAAACTTTTTTAGTGCAAATCTTTTGAACAAAAGTTCAAAAATGTTTGTTTTCATGGGTCGTATCCCAAAGCACGACGCCTCTTATTGCATCTCATAATGAGTAAAATGGATTAAATTAAATTGAATTGTGTTTTGCGTATAAAAAATTAAAATGATGATGACAAGGATGACTTTGACACGTTCTGGATGCAGCTTCCGTTCAGTAAATGAAATAAAATGCATTTCTGAGAAATATTTAAAGTCAAATTTCCTTTTGAATAGCATGTAATAATGCACTTAATTTGTAACTTATTTCATTTTAAGCTTCAAGGCAGTTTCAGTGCTAATTTGTTAAGCTAGAATTATATTTTTCAACAGTTTTTTTCTTAACGAACTAAAAATTAGCTTAAAAATTATCTTAGAGTAGGAATTTAATGCAAATATTCTATTTTCTTGACACTCAAGAAACTTGTAAGTTTTTATGTGATTATCAATAGATTTATTTGTTTATAATTTTAATAATAAATTATTATTTCTATACAGTAAAGAAAAAATTTCATTTAAAAATAAAAAATAATATAAAATTTTCAATATCTTCAAATCTAAGAAAGTTTTCATTCTCAAAGTCTTCTTAAGCTAGACTCAAATTCGACAAAAAGAACGAACAAATACGAAGCTTTTAAATAAGCACAAGGCAGAGAAAATGTGATAAATTGAGGAGCGCATAGTAGACATTATTTAATAAGGTAATAAAAAGACACCACAGCAAGAACGCTGATGATGAAAGTGTAGCGGTTTTCGAAAACAGCATGTTGTTCCGTTCTGCTAGTGTTTGTCAGAATGATTTACACATGTGTCTTTGGTGTAATTTGTTCTTTGATAACTATCACATGTAATTTGGCTTATAAAATACGATTGAAATTTAAATAAAAGATCACAAACAGGAAAAATGTTCATAAATAAAGAGAAATCTTAAAAACCTAAAAAATATAAAATAAAAAGTATAGTTTTTTGGAAAAATTTGCCGTCATTGACCACTTGCCATCTAGTGTTCCTTCTCTTATTAGTTTTAATAACCTAGTCCTTTTTCTAAACTAGAAACAAAAAAATAATGAAGATGGCACATGGCCAACACCGATCCCTTTACACACACAAGCTGATAAGCAATGATGAAAAGTCCTTCCAAATTCCCATTATTATTGAGCAAAATTTTATGCCATAATTTTTAGAATATATATATTTGAATTTTAAGGATATATATATTATTTGTAATTGTTAACTTTGAAAGCACTAATTAGTATTATAATTTGCAATATTAAGAAAGTAGTGTTACAATACAGCATTTGCAACATGGTACTCATATATATGCAACATTTGAAGCCATAGTTTAAAATTGCTCAAAATATTCAAAACTCAACTCAACTGGCAGGAAAAAAATCAAATAACAAAAAAAAAACAAATTAAAAATTGCGTTTAAAAGAATAAACCATATGACAAAGGAATGAGCCGTATAAAAATGAATAAGCCATATGAAAAATAGACAAAAGAAAACTTAACAAATAAGTATATTTAATTATATTCAGAAAGTATCAAAGCACAAGTATGAAAAATCGCAAACGACTTTTAATTATGAAATCTTTAAGAAGAGACCACACAAATCCCAATCACAATTAACTTAAATTTGAAATGCACGGATTCCCTAGATCAAGACCTTAAGATTAAGAACTTGGAGAAAATTTTTATAGCGAATATTATAGATACAAAAAATCCCACTCATAAGCCGCCTTTACCACTAGCACTATACCACTACATTTCATCTAAGAGTACCGTGCCCATCTCTAATCAACACCACTGTGTTTTTTTTTTTAACATAAATTCTTTGTTCAAATATTATTACGGTAAATAAAAGCCTTTGTATCAAAGCCATTTGCATGTTTTCACGAGCAGTTGTCGAATCAATTCACAGCTCTATATTCCATATGCTTTTAGAAGTCCTTTTTTTGGATGTAAACATTTTATGAGCAAATCTGTTATTGATTGTGCAGCAATAAATCAAATTTTATATTTTATTCTAGTCCAATGTAAAAATAAACAGCAATGTCGAAATATGATATAAAAGTTTCCAATATCCTATTTTTTAATCCAATTTTATTTCTCTTTTTGAATTTCAACGCAAACATATCCGAAGACTGCGAACGTTGCAACTGCGAAGTGAGAAATTTAATAAAAACGTGAGTCAGAATGTTCGAAAAAATACAAATAGCCGATATAATCAACAGTGATAGATTAGTTTACACAAATTTGCATGAAATGAAATAGACAGTGGCATAATCGTTTGAGAAATTAAATTAGAAAAAGTGATTATATTCAAAATATTTTTAAATCGTATTTTTAATTTTTGTGTATATTTTTGTATAAACAATTGAAAGTGAAAATTTAAAAAAAAACTATCATCATAATCGAGATATCTAATGAAATGATTGGTTTACTATTTAAATTATATTGTTACAAAACCTTTATCTGTTATTGATGGCGAATATAACGCCAACCCAGTGAGCTTCGCAACGACGTAGGAATCTCATCCGCATTAATATTCAGTAGATCACCACAACAACAAACAATTGTATCGCTGACAAAACGAACAAAAATCCGATATCCTATCTTTAATTATACCTCGAACTCCCACTCTTCAACGTGAGCAATTTTATTATCTATTAGAGCGTTCTAATGAAAAGTTTATTTTAATTTCATGAATAACAGTTTAAAGTTTTGATCAGGTTAAAAAAAATAGCAAACTTTAGCATTAATCTAGTGTTGTTATATAAGTCTATATTCTGTACAGGCTAAGATTATATAAATGGGGCAGTCATATATAAGTATTTCAACAGAATACAGGTTCAAGGAAAGAAAACACGAATGAAGATTATTGTATACAATATTATGTAGTTAAACTGACCAAACAGGCAATACGCGAACTGCTATTATGGGAGTGTTGGGAAAAGTTTTAAACCTTTCATTCGTAAAAAATTATATTTACGCCGAGGCCCAAACCATGGAAGATTTGCACTTTTTCTAAGATCACTCCTATTTTCAATTACAACCATGACTTTTTAGCAGACATTTTATACACCAGCTCATTCAAACCCTGATTATGTTTCGTACTCTTAAACTTGTCCCAAAATAGTACCATGAACCATTCACATTTTACAATATTTAAAGTTTTTTTATGATCTAGATACAACAAAATGAACAGAAAAAGAAAAATTAAGCTGTCCATAGGAATAGAGCTCATTCATGTACTTTTTTTAATTGCCTAAAGCCTAATCAACGATATAAAAACAGTTCTAGAGAGGAAATCAAATTCAACAACCAACATCATCCGCTTTAACAACCGCTAAACCCCCACTAAGACAAAAATTATTTGCAGCTCTATTTCCCTACTTAATCTGTCTAAATTTAATTAAAATAATATATTCCCATTAGTCCCAATTTAAATTATTTCACTTGAATTTATTTGAAATTAATTCCCAAGGACCATGAGTAATAGTTTTTTTTATAAGCAAAATTTATTCTTGCCTGATTCGAAAGAACCATGAAATTAATAATGACACGCATACAGTTAATATTTTAATTTAGTTGTATATGGGTGATTTTGTTGACTGAGAATTTATATATGTTTATTTGCAAAGAAAGTTTGGTTACGTGGACTTGTTATGTGGACTACCCCTGGCTGCATTTTTAAATGTTTTAGTTTCATTATAAAATTTTAATTTAAATATTTTTATCCAAATTTTAGTTTTTGCTTAGAAAATAATAGTTATTTTTACAGTTTTATTATTGGAAAATAATAGTTATTCCTTTTTTCTTGGAAAATAAAACTATTCTCATTTATTTTTATTTTGGAACTAAGCAAGCAATACAAACAACTAAATTTATTCTTTCATTCGTCTTGAAAAAAAATAATAATAAAAAATAACAAAAAATAATTATAAAACTAAAGAAATAATTCTTTCCCAACTTGAAAATAAATCATTAAAAGTAAATTTTCGGAATAGAACTTGTAACCATTACAGTCCTTGGTTTTTACATTTCACAGATCGATCATCGACTTATGAATGAACATTTGAAGACAATGAACATCTGTATATACTCGTAGCAAAAATAAATTAAATCTCAAGTAAATATTTTGTTAACACCAGTAAGTCTTCATCAAACATCATTTACAACGAAATATATTTACTTTACTTAAGTTGAACTCTTTTTCACTCATTGAAGTTTTCTTTTTAAAAGACCAAATAAAAAAACTACAACTTATTATGGTGCTGCTGCCTTAAGAAACAAAAACCTTTTCCATAAATTGCAAGGCTCGTACTAGAGCCAAGGAAAAGTTTTACTTTTACTTCAACTTTCTTGATTTGTTTCAGCTGTTAAGTGTCCTCTTTAGCTAATTTGCATTTTCTATATAAATTAAATTATTTTCAAGTATAACTTATTCTTCTGACTTTCTTCTTCTATTTTGTTTTACCTTACATCATTTTTATTTTTATTTCTATTTTTTTTAATTTTTGCTAACTTTCGTTCAAACAATCTTGCATTCTCATTTAACGACTGTCGCTTGCAAAATTTTGCTTTTCTTAGTTTCTGTCTTTTAGGTGCTAAAGCATTTTATTTTTCAAGTATTTTTTTCCACTCGTTGTTCGTACTTGAACATTTTTAAAATCTTGTCCCAAATTTTTATTTTGAACTCTATTGCTGTTGTAAAATTAATCTTCTGCTTTTTATATAATTTCCCAAGATTTTTTGTTGTGTCCTAAGAGTGTGCATTTTAAAATTTTTATACAATGTGGCAACTAAGCGGCAGTGAACATGGTAATAGAAAGAGTGAGTTCTTATTTAAGCCTCTGTCTGTTATGGGGAAAGAAATTATACAATAATATTAGGAGTGGAGTTGAGAAATATGATCTCCTTTATTGGCCGCAGCTGCTAAATTGATTATGATTTAACACTTCTTTTTAATCGATTTAATAACAATAGTATTTTTTAACTGATCTTTTTTATGTGTGTAACAGATAATGACAACGATTTACTTTACAGTCATACTTATGTAAACGCGTTTACGTCAAAACTCAAATCACTACTTAATCGTTACTAATTCATATGACTTTCAGATATAAAAATGTCATAAGTACATTCATTGCTATGTTTTATGTGCAAATACACGTAGATGTATTTTACGATCCTTGTCATGCGATCACCGTTTGTCATTCTACCTTTATATGACTCTATGTATTTAGACCTGCTCTCAATTTTAATTAAAACGTAACAGAAGCAGCGGTAACTAGATCATTGTATCTTGCTTTATATAATTTTGAGACTGCTTTTTATATAATTTCCCAAGATTTTTTGTTGTGTCCTAAGAGTGTGCATTTTAAAATTTTTATACAATGTGGCAACTAAGCGGCAGTGAACATGGTAATAGAAAGAGTGAGTTCTTATTTAAGCCTCTGTCTGTTATGGGGAAAGAAATTATACAATAATATTAGGAGTGGAGTTGAGAAATATGATCTCCTTTATTGGCCGCAGCTGCTAAATTGATTATGATTTAACACTTCTTTTTAATCGATTTAATAACAATAGTATTTTTTAACTGATCTTTTTTATGTGTGTAACAGATAATGACAACGATTTACTTTACAGTCATACTTATGTAAACGCGTTTACGTCAAAACTCAAATCACTACTTAATCGTTACTAATTCATATGACTTTCAGATATAAAAATGTCATAAGTACATTCATTGCTATGTTTTATGTGCAAATACACGTAGATGTATTTTACGATCCTTGTCATGCGATCACCGTTTGTCATTCTACCTTTATATGACTCTATGTATTTAGACCTGCTCTCAATTTTAATTAAAACGTAACAGAAGCAGCGGTAACTAGATCATTGTATCTTGCTTTATATAATTTTGAGACTGTTCAAAATTGGAATGCATGGCTGTGAGGCTAATGCAAACAGTCTCGAGACTGGCAAAATAGGAGCAAGAGATTGAGTTATAACTGTCATAAAAATTTATATATTATTAACGTATATCTGAATAATAATAAGATAGATAGAGAGAGAGAGAGAGAGAGAGAGAGAGAGAGAGAGAGAGAGAGAGAGCGTATTTAAGGTTAGTATTTACCAACCAAGTGTTTACCATACCAACTTAAAAAATTTATCTCTAAAAAAATAACGATTAATTAATTCCAATTATTTTTAATTAGTGACCAAGTAATGCTTGAAATAATCGTAGTTAAATCTATTACTTGATATACAATTAATCCTAATGCTATTTAATTATTTAATTATTTGATTACTATTTTATTTGCTTATGATGTCTGAAAAAGAAACACATATATAATAAACATGTCAACAAGACGTATATGGCTTGTAATCAATTTTTAGGACTAGTAAATTAAACGGCATGATCATATTTGTTGCTGATCTCTTCTAGGCAAATAACTAATTTAAATATATTTTAAGTTTATGTATTCAAAATATATCTCTTAGCACAAGTTTACCATTTTTCCATATAACAAAAACAACCGATCAATTATACATTTTAATTCTAATGCACAATAGAATACATAATAATTAATAAAGAAAAATTAAAAAAAATTGTCTTTGAGATGTAGATTCAATAGGAAAACCATAAATAAAAAGGTTCACATTCAAATATTCCCTTTATTCGAAAAATAATATATTGTGAATCTTTCTTTGTTCATTTTTCATTTAGTTAGAACAAATCAGCGAGTGCTACTCCAGAGAAGGACCTTCTAGAAATTTCATTCATAATCTTCTTTTTTCTTATTTCTATAGAAAGGTGTATGTGCTTTACTGTCATTAGAAAACCACAAATTGATATAAATTGTTTATCGTGTTGTGTTTGTTTAAAAGTTGTCTAAAACTATTATACTTATATATGTTTTGTAAATCACAAGTAGAAAATTGTTATCAAATTCTATGAATTTGTTGATTTTTAAATGCTTTTCAAACTTGGTTTAGCTAAAGAGTTCTGATGCTTTGGCCAGCGCCAATGAAATGTCAACCACAAACAATTAATTATTTAAACGATTATTTTCGAGAATATATCGAATAATGAATTTAATAATCAATGTATTTCATTTTAAAATAAGATATAAATTTTATTGTATTTGATTACTCAAATAAAACTGCAATTGTTCTTGCGTATCACAAGCTCCAAAGTGGTCTGCGCCACCAGTAGAACTCCTTACGAGTATATCACCAAATAGTTTAACTATAGAAAACAATAAAGTGCTTGTTAACCAATTTGAACTTTAAAGTAAAATAGTGTTTTAGTACGGCCTAAAAAAATAATAGTGAATAAAAACAAAATCCAAACCTGAAGGGAAAATGTTCTTACAAGCGTATGATTAATATGTTGTTCCATAATAACACTCATACGCCAAGTTGACATATCGAAATAATCTCTTCATTTTCTGTTTAAATCCTCAAGAAAATTATTCTACTGACCTGAAAAGATAGAAAAAAAAACATTATACAGATAAAGTTCATTTCTTTAGCAGAAAACAGAAAATAATTGTCTTTCAAAAACATGTTCAAAATCAAATAAATCATACGTAATATATTTATTTTAAGTTTTTATTTTTTATTTTTTTATTTTCTTTGGCTTCACTTTAAATAATAAAAATAAATTACATGTAATTTATTGCACTCAGTTTTTCAATCTGTTTATATATTTTTTCTACGCAACCCTACTTCAGCAGCCAGAGGAAAAAAAGTTTAATAATTCAGTATGTCAATATAATAAAATAAATGAGATCGAAAGATATAAATAAAAACAATTTGAAAGAAAAAAAACATTCCTGTTGAAATAACTAGAGACGTTCTTGATGACAATAATAAATTTGTTTAAAAAAATTAACAAAAAAAACCTTTGAATTAAGTTAAATAAATTCAAATCGACAAATAAAAATATGTAAATATATATGCACATAGAACAGGACTTAAATTTAATAATTTTTAAGCAAGTTGTACAAGTATAAAAATCGATTTAATGCTGCAAACAAATGATTCTCTGATAAAGATTTATTTCGTTAGTTCGTTAGTTTAAGTTCAAATATGTGTAAATGATTAGAAAAAATATGATTCAAGGAATTTGGTGCTATTTCTATAAGAAGCTTTTTCTCTTTGAGAGCCAGCATGGAAATTGGAAACTGTGGAAATTTAAAATGTAGTATTACAGTGTGAATTTGATACTTCCTTGTTTCATCTAGAAGTATTACCTCATGTCTAATTCTTTTTTAAATAAAAATATTTCGAACAATAAAATGTTTGTAAGTTAATCTGGATTTAAAACTAACAATGCTTCAAAAAAACTTTTTTTCAATGAGCAAATATTTTTTTTTTTTTTATAGATTATGAATATGCAATTATGTGAATAATTTTTATAGCATTTATCCTTTAATAACTAATCGACTAACCGCGCTATAAATATATAAATTACGATAAGTCCAATATGGTTGAAAAATTATAACTTATATAAGGAGAGTAGAGATGTTGTCGATAATGCCATATTCAACGTAGAAGAGGAGATAGGAGAGGGTAAGCAGATGGAACTTTCTATTTTTTAATATTCTAGACTTGGCCGTTACGAGTATAAATGCATGAATAATCTACAGTTCTTTGTGTGGCTTAAGAAAAACATAACTGGAATTCAAGTTGAAAATCGTTGAAGCTATTCTCGTTTACGATGCAGGAACGTACAGCAAATAGGAACAGTTGTGGCTAAAATTTATGCTGTTAGCTACCTTGCGGCCCAACTCTATGATACTCCTAGTGCTGAGTGAAGGCAAGCGTTAACAATCACCCCTGACGTTCCTCAAAACCAACAGCAAGACCCGTACTGCCCAAACGCTATGTATTTCGTGCTGTCCTTTGAGGTTCAACACACTAGGATATTCTATACAGACTGTTGGGCTATGGACAGAGACATAAGAAAAAAAGAGAGGCATAAGAAAAAATTCACGACACGGCCACTAGCATTGGATGTACATCTTCTTTATTAATCCATAACTCATTCGCAATTTAGATTTGAATTGCAGACACCACGCGATCTAAGGGCCTCGCAATAGCTAGTGGAGGACAAGTCCTAGATGTTACTGGTCCATATCATAAGATAAGTCTTCAATCTGTGGGTTTTCCACAACCCGAGGCATCTCTATTCAGGCTAATGTAGCTAAGCTTATTTCTTTTAAATACTTATATACATACCCGTTACACTTTTATGCGAGGGATGAGGTAGTTACATAAAAAGTTATTGTGAGTTATAATCAGGAAAAATTCAAGATATGGAAAATCGAAATTACCATATTTCTTTGGAGGCACACCACCAACTTATAAGACAGAACAAAATGCATAAGCAATGCGAACAGAGGTAACAACATTAAACCACATCCAAGTAGTGCTACATTCAACTATAAATAAAAAGGAATAAAAACGTGGCGATGTAAATAATATCACTGTTACACTCCATTTATATACAAAAACTACGAAGAGTTTCTATACAAAGAAAAAATTTTAAGTAATTCTTATCTTTAAATTAAATGCTTTTTAGTTTCATATGCTTATGCATAAATCGCAAATGGGGATTGGAATAACCACATTAGGAAACTGGAAAAACAGCCGACTTCAAAACTTGGAATTTTCTTCAATAGCATCGAGATGATTTTAAAATAAAGTTGTAGCCTGACAGTCAACAGGAAAATGTGTTATGGAGGAGTTGATGGGCGTAGGCCGTATTAGAAACAATTTTCGTTTTAAGAGAATAACTTTAGCACACCCAAAAGCAAATGAAGAGGAAGTGTTTTTTATTTTCTTGAACGTGAATGACAGTGCATAAGTTTGCCTTTACTTATGGAAAGATTGTATCTGACAGAATGTTGAGCAGATTACTAGGTTTTTTTTATCCTTGAGCTGATTCAAGGCCCTTTAAACTCCTTGGATGTCATTTGAAATCAATACTATTTTTTTTTTGCTTCTTCGATATAATTCATTTTTATTTAATCTGAAATATCCACCTCATTACTTAAATTTGGGTTAATAACATATGAAATAGTAGGGTGACTCCAACTAACTCGTCGTTCGTTGGCATTAGAAATGAAAAATATCTATTGAACAAATTTGCTGCCAAATCACTGATCGTAGTCGCAGATGTGTTTCAAATTCAACGACGACAATTGTTAACAAAAAAATATTTTCCCCAATATGTTAAAGGGAATATAAAATAATCTTTGAAATAAATAAATCATAATCTTCAAAACATGATGTACAATTTAATTGAAATTAGAAATATAAAAAAAAACAAAACTATTAAAATCGTACGACATAAAACAACCACAAAGATGTGTCAAAAACTATCTTCTTTTTTCTGTTGTTGTTGTTGTTGACAGTGGCCAGACTATAAAATGCCATTGTGGTTAAAAGAAAAAAAAACTGAAGAGTAAATGACAACATCAAAAGAATGTTTGCTTTGGTTTTCAGAAATTTAAATTCCTTTTAAAAATAATTAATATGTGGGTACGATAGTCATTTATTTATTTATTTATTATTAGTGAGAAAGATTTTTTTCTTGATAAACTGTTTTCTGTAATATGATCTTATTTAACCTCTATCTCTGTAATTATTATTTCGCCTTTAAAGTTCTTTAGTCCTCAAGATTCGTGCAACAAATTTTTTAATTTGCATGCTAAGATCCATCCTACTGCTCGCAGCACTGTGATATAAAATAAAATAAAAAAAAAAACTATGAACCCACTCCATCAAAAAATCATAGAAAACCATAAGCCCCGTACTGGTTTATTTTGGCTAGAATTTCTGCAACCATATGGCAAAAAAGAAATTAAAGGCACATATTTTCATATATATAAAGCTTTTAATATATTTGTCCTGTAAGTTTGTTTTGTTAGTACATGGTTGTTGTGTGCTTTGTCGGCATGTTGTTTTACACACCAATTGACAGAGTGAAAAATAAAATGAAAACGACAGAATTCTCTGGAAAAAATATAACGAAATAAAAGGTGAAGCAGTGACAATATTGTTTTGAGTACTTTCAAAAAAGTTTAAAACTTTTTTTCCTTTACTCTATATTGTTGGCAATAAATTCATGTTCTGGTCACATGCACTTAATGCCAAACAGGAAAACAAATCGAAATCTTGTACACACTGACCGCATAATCATCTTTATGTTCTTCCTTCAACTCAATGGGGTGCCACCACAACATTTGAAAATTTTTGAAATCCATACAAGAGTTCTCGTTGAATGCAATTGCTACTATGATATTTGTTATTTGGTTTCTTTACTACGTTGATTTTTTGCCATAGTTTAGAGCTGGTCAATCGCATAAAAGAACATTGAAATTTATGTGCCTTAGAGTTCAATTTGGAAGTGGCGTAAGTCACGTTTTGTTAAATTTAATAGAAGTTATTGGCATTTGTATTTGTAAGTGAGAAAAAGTATTTGCTTTCATTCCATTTTCAGTTGAGAACAATATTTTACATTTTAGTTTTATTGCCAGTAGTTCAACTCTTGGAAAGATTGTGGACTGACAGTTTTCAATTCAATAGCGCTAATAAATTTTTTGAAGTTCAATGACTTTAGAGTATAGAATAAATAAAATAAAAATTGTTATATAGAAAAATTCATATTATATCAGAAGCTTGATTTTAATTTGAAAAATTCTTTTTAAATATATTTGTAAGTGAAAATATTTTTCAAGAAAATTTAAAGAAAACATTTATAAAATTGCAAAACAACTCTTACAGTGAGTACAGTGTTTGGAAATTTAAAACTGTGAAAGAAATCCTTGCTTCGGGTAGAAGAACGAATAAAATAGTTAAGAATAGGGAAGAAGAACGAATAAAATAGTTAAAAGAAAATTTGATAAATTTTAACAAATCATACTCGAGGAGTTATTAGGAGTAACCTCGCATGTTATATGTCATGCAACTAAATGTTCGTTATTAATAGTATTGTGTGCACAAATGTTATAAGGTATTGATTATTGGGATAAAATGTACTTATACTCAGATCCTAATTAGGAATTTTTTAATATTGAAAAAGAAGTTCTATATATAGAGCAACAATCCTTTAAAAAAAACTGTAGGCAAATATAGTTAATTCTTAGAGCTAATTTCATTTTGCTCTATCCTTACTGAAATCAAAATGACTGTGTGAAAGTTATTATGTGAATTTAGGTCACTTTGCATGCTAAACAGTTTAAAAAATGGATTCATATAGAAAAATTACAAGAATTTATACTCCTGAAAAATATTGCAGGAGAAAACTTATGGTGCTTCTTTAAAAAGAATTGTTAATTTTTTTAAGAGAGTGCATTATCAAACAACACCAAAACAACAATATTACGAATTTAGGTTTTTGCTGGAGCTTTTTTCTTTATGGCAAGTAATGAATGATCATAAAAATAATTTTAAAATATTAGAAACATCATCATCCCACTTAATCATGTGGAAATATATCAACTTCCGTTTCTAGTTAGAGGCGAGATTCGCCCAGCTGGTTACGATTCACAGGCTATAAACTTTAAATATAAATAATTGATTACTAGAAGCCTTGTTTGTCAACTTTAAAACTTACTTTTTCAGAGCTGACCGAATAAAAATTTTATAACAAATACATATCTTCTTGTGCCTTTATACATTAAGTGTCCTTATAATGGATTAACATGTTTCGATATCATTTCTTCTTCGATCTTACACTAAAATTAATCTCTTTGCGTAAAAAACAACAGAACATTGTAAATATCGACATAATAGAACAACTCACCTGCAACCAACAGAAAAGTTGGTGTGGCCAGAATTAACCTAAACACTTTTTTCTATTCTAAGCTCTATGTGCTTATTGAATGTAACGAAATTTTATTTAAAAAAATCCGAGTTACTATTATTATTATTTTTCTAACTACTAAAATATCTGAAAAATTATTATAATTTTTTTTTTTCAAAATATTAGGCCAACAGGTGCAAAAGGTGCAACATTGTTGCAGATATTTGAAATAGTTTTTCACAACATAGTACAATGGAAAGTGCACTACATGAAGGCTACGCTTCCATGAGCCCCGCAGAAACAAAGATAGACAGATAATTAAGACTTTTATTTTCTTTTTCAATTATTTTTTATCATATGATTTAAAGATTTATGTCATATGTTAGATTTTTCTTAATAATTGGGGAGAACCACTAGGGAATAGTGTGTGAGTAAATTTTGGCTACACTTGCTTTTATATTGGTTGATACTTAATTCAATTTCACTACCCTTTGCAGAATATGATTCACAGTTTCAGTCTATTTGCCACTGGTCTTAAGGATCTCTATGGTCACGCACGAAAGTCGACTTAAAAACTTATTCCATAATCCCAAAAAAAAAAAAAAAAAAAATTGTAATAATAGAAAGATGGTAGAATCTATCGATTGTTAAATAAAAATTTTCTAGTAAAAGAAATTAATTATTCATAAATGTTAATATTTTATTGTTTGTTGTTGGCTTAGCTAGATTTATGCCTGCATTTCATTGGCGCTAATCAAATCATCAGTACCCTTTTAGCCAAATCATAATAGAAAAGCATTCAAGCTCGTATACTTATGCCACAGACTACAAATACTATACGAGAATTCAAACAGAACGCAACCATATATTTCTATTTGTAATTAACAAAAACACATAAGTATAAATAGCTTTAGAAAGCTTTTGTACAAACACAATACAACAAACAATTATAACTGACTTGCGTTTTTTTTGTTTTTCCTTTTACAAAAAACAATAAAATATTAAATAGTTATTTTGGAGAATATCTCGAATAACAAATTTGATAAATATTCATAAATGTTAATATTTAAAAAAAAAATATTTTTTTATTTTCATTCTTAAATAATGATTTTCATTAATAATGACAGTATTATTATTACAAAATATATGATGTATTTACGTATACATCAGTATTCATTGCAGCATTTAGTGGGTATCATAAGATACCTTTCGCTCTTATATATTTTTAGTGTTTTTTCATAAACACATAAATTTTTTAATTAAGCTTATATCCGATTTCCAAAAAAAAAAAAATACCTTCAACTGCCATGCATCAAAGAATGACCATGGTTCACCATTTACTACACCACAATAATGTTAATGTGAATGTGTTTGAGCTAAAGTTAATTTCGTACTTATAGACGAAAGTTTTTTATATGAATCAACATACGAGATTATATGTACAGGGAATGTTGAATTTTTTTACAGAATTATCAAAGGGTTCATCATCATTCATTATAATTTTTTATTGTGAAATTTCGTTATCAAAAAAAAAAAAAAAAAAATATCGAAATCGTATAGTAATATCCATATTAAATGCCATGAGTGACAGAATAACAATTAACTAGAAAAACACTGCCACCCATAGTCTGAAATGTATAGGCGTCCTCACTAGTTTAGTTGTTTAGTTGTTCACCAAATAATGCTGAACTAGTTAAAATATTAATTTTCGTTTCTCACGATGTGATTACATTTTCCAGTCTTTGATGAAAAGAAAAAGACATTAGTGTCGCTAACAATTTAACAGACATTTCGTTATTAAAACTGTTCGTACTAAAATTTAATAACAACTGTATTAAAATCATTAATTCAATTAAGATTTCATTCACGTACATAAAAACTTTAAATTAAACGCTTATAACTCAATGTTTATTTATCAATTAAGCAGCTATCGTTTTACAACCAATTATAGATAAATGGCTTCTCTTTTATTTAAAATTTTTTATTTCCCCTAAAAAAACATTGACGTTGCATCCAACGAAGGGCTTATTAATGCATTGCACATCACATCATATGGCATTGGACGAGTGTCGCGAGAATAATTTTTTGTAATTATTTTATTTGCAATTCCAATATGTAAATATTAAGTGCTTTATCGCAAATGTGGTACACATAATGAATATTTAATTATTAACAATTTAAATCTATTTATTTATAAAGCATATGCATTTTTGAGTTTGTTACAGTGTCCAGAAAATTGGGCTGTTGGCTACTTTTGCAGATTAAGGACTCAATTTACCCCAAAAGATACCATTCAATATTGCGAATGGAAATTTTTTTTCGTTTTATTAAGTCTAAAACCAAGAAAGGGAAACGTATATTGGACTATGCAGCTCTATTTTTGACTTGACTTGAAGAATAACCATATCAAGGTGTAATAATAAAACCCACCACATTTCAGGCTGTCGAAGCTAACAGCTAGTAACTGACTTAACTCCACTTCTTATAAGAACAAAATAAAAAGGTCACTAAAACTTCGGAGATTCTTTAAGCTAATGGCATATTCGATGTATCAGAGAACTCAAGTGATGCTGGAATGTATATTCCTACATCATCGCCCTCGACTTCATAGTATTTACGAACTGCATTCTCCTGTAAGGAAGAGTTGCTACAAGTAGACTATGAAACTGTTAAATGAAAATTATTCAAGGCGAACGGTTATCAAAAGTGTAAAGGAATGAAACTCGCACCTAGAAACGTTTTCATCAATATGACATAAACTATTCCCCTAAAATACTATAAGAAAAGAGAAGTATATGTTACAGTTGTATAATAAAATATCAACAAGGAAATAATAAAAAATTTTGTACATTTGTTGAAAGTACATTATCTTAGGCCACAACGGCAAAAACTATGAAACTCAGCCAACAAACAGGCAAATGACGCAAGTGTGTGACTTGGATAATTGTCTTATTAGAACAAAGCAACCTTCACTTAAAAGGTTACGTGACGACTGTAACTAAACTCCTATCGATAGACTTGCATTAAGAATCAAAATGATTAATAATAATAGAAATTTAAATGACAAGAACTACGATACTAATTTGTGGCATGAACGTCTTTTTTGATATAAAATCCTAGGGAACAAGTTCAGCAGAAGATGTTGTGGAAAACTTGAAAAAAATTTAATTTTCTGCTATTTTTCTTATCAACTTGATTTTTAGTACTTTCTTCTTCCATTTCAAAGAAATAACACGCAATAATAATATTCAAAAACGCATGTGCAACTAGAGTCTTTGAAAAACTTGTACAAAAAACATTGTTTCTAGTGGCTGCGTTATTGTTAAAATATTTGACTGAAAAGACATTATCTCCAACTTTACAAAAACGATCTGCCACTTTCTTGCATACTAGGGCAGATCAATAAGTCCATGACTTTTTGAATAAAACAGGTTTTTGGATAAAAAGCCATATTATTTTTTTAGCATAGTCTCCTTTCAGTTAATTACACTTTCTCCAACGTTTGTTAATTTTTTTTAATTCCTTTCAAGAAATATGATTTATCGAAGTCATCAGGTATTTGTTAGAGAGCAGATTTCATCCTTGGAGTCAAATCTCTTTCCACGAAGCTATTTTTTCAGGACTCAGTCTTTTGGAACTGAATTCGGAGCACTGGGTGTAGGATGAACTTGAACTTTGAACTTTTTCATAGAAACTGTTCATATGTGCACCTTTGCATTGCATTGGCGGAAAAGAATTTTGTGTTGGCCCAAGGTGGTCGTTGTTTTTCAAATCCCCATTAAATCGACCCAGTAATTTGGAACAGTATTCGCCATTCAGTGTTTCATTCTTTTAACGGTAGTCAATGTAAAATATTCCGCGCGCATTCTAAGAAACGACCGCAATAGCTTTATTAGCTGACAAACCCAAATTGGCCTTCTTTGGCGGCGATCCATCGCGAGAAACCAACTGTTTTGAACACTGTTTGATCTCTGTGGATACATTTTTCATTAACGGTTGCGGAATGGTTCAAAAACCCATCCATATTGTGGTTGAAAAATGTAGTTGTCACACGATTGCATTTGTGGTCAATTGTGAGCAAATGCGACACCCATATTTTTAATGATCACTGCGGTATAAGAAAGGTTTTCTTTCTTATACCGCAGTGATCATTAAAAATTGACAGCATTAAGCCATATGACATACCTATGGCTTTCATAATCTCCGATCGGAGAGTGAAAGTTTTAAATTGTTTCTGGTGTAGAGAATTCAACTGGGCGTCCAGAATGTTCGGCATCTGCCATGCTTGTACTGCCGCAACGAATTCCAATATACCACTTTTTACAACTTAAATCAGTGGTGCATGATTCAAATAGTGTTTTTCAAGCTTATCCATGAATTGAATGCTGGCTTTTTTAGCAAACTTAATTCTTAATGAGCAAAAGAAATTCACTTTTTTCCATTTACGCCCAAAATTATGCGGTAGTCTGCTATCAATTTCAACTAAGATATGCTTCTTGATAGAATCAGTATTGCCGTTTCAGTTAAGATGAGGTGAATTCAAACAATTCTGATTTACTGACATGCTCTTGTTAGTAATTTTCCATGAAAATATGCAACTAAAACCGTACTAATTCACTTTGTATTTTGGAAAAGTTGCCTTGGATACATACCTTGAAATATTTATATCCTTGACTGGACACTTGAAGTTTTTCCAACATGTCATAATAATTTTACAATTATCCATAACGATGCGTAATTATTGTAAAACTTGCCTTTTTATTTAACATTTATTTCATGCACATATTATATTTTTCGTGCTTATTTTAATGTTTTTGTTTTTTGACGTTTATCAACACAATCAAAGCAATCGATAGACGAAATGTTCACGAGGAGTAACTCACAGCCTTATTTCTACAGACGAAACAGGATACAAAGATGGCCTGACAATTGTGCAATTACCACATTACAAATTTAAATAGAATAATACTATATTAAATTTGATAATTATGACAATATGCCAGCCATTGGTATGCTAGTATTTTTTACTGTTTTCTTTTTATATCATGACAAAAGTTTTCTTGTCTATTTTTTAAATAAATATTAACTGAAACTTTTCCTAAATTTATTTGAAAAAAGAAAGTAAGACATTTGTTACTTGTTAACACAATCCGAAATTAGTGCCTCCGATAGTAATAGTGGTGATGGCGCTACTATTGACACTTGTACTTTGGTAGCAATAAAACGTTTACAAATGTGTTCACAATTTTTATAATGTAGAGTTTGGGAGAAAATATAAAAATAAGAACTTCGGATTATAATCATATTCGAATAAACGGATGCCGCATATAATAAATTTAAGGTTCAAAAATCTTTTTTTTTATAAATTTCAAAGCATTTTAGTTCTCTTAAAAGAAAACCCACTTAAACAAAAAACCATTCAACCGAAATATATTGTGTATGTAAAAGTTCTAGATTGTTTGCAATAGGAAAATATTTATTTAATGCTGACGAAGCACCATGTAGCAGGGATTTCTTCATTACATGCAACCAATAAAATCTAAAATTATAAAATAATTTTTATTTCAGAGTCTGAATTAATTTACTTTATTTGCATTTCTAATTTCTAACGATCTGTGTTTGCTAAAGTCCGTTTGAACGAATAACTGCTGAAATTTTCCATTTTCTTATATATGTACTAATTCAACTGCGTTTGATTAAATATTTGCTGGAAAGTTAAGTGATACTTAATAGCAATAATTTTTGATTTATATTATAACCATACACTTTAATTGTAGAATGAAAAGCTTTTTTTAGTTGTGACAAAAAAAATTATGAGAACCATTTAATGAAAATTCATTTTAACGAAATCATAATTTTGTACAGATCTTAGAAGCGGTTTGAAGAGGTTTTTTATGCTTTTAAAAAGAGTCTAATTAAAGTCTACTGTTTGAGTGCAGACATTTTAGTATTTTTGATGCAACAGTTTCAAAATTCGCCGCAAAGGCAATTATACTTTATTAATTCGATATTGTTTGTCAATTTGCATTCTAATTTCAATAGAAATTAAATTTTAACTCTTTACCGTATTCAAAATACCATATTTGATGTAAAAGAGTTTTGTAACACTTTCAGCTTGAATAATGTTGCTTGTAGCAATTAAACAAAAAGTGATTTAGAAAAGGATTTTAAGCGCAGAAAGTTTGAATTTTAACCAAGAAGTAATTCTCGATATAGTATATTGTTAAAAACATTCATTTTTCTGTTAGAACACTAATAAAATTTTGCCAAAATATTTGATACGTTCAGAAAAAAAGGACCAACGAAATGTCTATACAGTAATTCCAGATCGAGTCTCTATGAACAATCGGGACTATATGAACTACTTATCAACTATTAACTAAAAAATCTAGATTTACAATAGCTGGTTCATCTACTTCTTCTTTTAAGGTGGCAATAAGTACCCTGATCCATAATAGTTTTTCATGCGAGTCGATCTAATGCACTACTTCTCTAGTTTCTAGCACCAAATTGTGCGATAGGTTAGTTTAGGTTAGGTTGATTGGAGGGGTGTGATAGCCCATGTCATACGACATACACTTAAGCCAGTGGAGGCTTGTTGTGCGTTCTATCGAGTGTATTTTTTGTTCGTCGAAAGAAGGCTTTATTTATAAACTACTTGCTTAGCCCGAAATAGCATCTATTAGCAACAATAGTTATTAGTTTTATTTCCAAACTGATGTTATTTGTTTTGCTTATGGCGGTACCGAGATAGATAAAGTTCTTTACTACTTCGAATTTATAGTCACCAACGTTCTCATATTGACCTAGTCTTGTTCTTCTTTGTTCGTTGATGCCATTAACTTTGTTTTATCTTCATTTACTGTCCGATCCACTTTCGTCGATTCCTTTTCGATACTGCAGAATGTTGTAGTTACCTCTCGCACAGTCCACCCCATGATATCACTATCATCGGCATAAGCGAGTAGCATATACTTTTTGTTGTAAATTGTGCCCACTATATTAACGCCAGCAACACGCAGAATTTTTCCAAAAAAATGTTCAATAGATTACAGGATATAATATTACTTTGTCTAAAACTTTATTTGGTTTTAAACGTGTCGGAGACGTCTTTTCCAATTTAAACCGATGATCTTGTATTATTTAACGTCATTCTGTATAAGCTTATTAACTTAGCAGGTATACTCAGACATGGCTTTATATACCTTTGCTCGTATCGGTCTATCAAAAGCAGCTTTGTAGTCAACGAACAGGTGATAGGTATCGATTTCTTTTTATTGGGTCTTCTCTAGGATCTGTCGTAATGTAAATATCTAGTCGGTGGTCATATTCACCAAGTCTAAAGCCACATTAGGAGGATCCCATTATTTAGTTGACTTTGAATACCCGTTTTGAAGTAGTGAGATAATCTGCTCCACGAGTTAGTTCACCATTAGAACTTAAAAGAAATGTTTGGAGCTTTGGACTTGTAATTCACTCCCACAAAAAAATACCCTACAATGAAAGATATGATTCATCTACTACAGATAATAACTTTTTATACTAAATACATACTCGAAACATATTTATAAAATGCAAAAATTTAATACGATACATAAAGAAAAAAATACTTTTCACTGACTGAAACTGAAAATAAAATTAAAAAAAAACTTAAAAATTGATGATAACATCTAATTTTTAATAACACACCGTTGATGGCTTGTTAGTATCTATTTTAACCAGAAGTATCAATAATAAAAATATGTCAGTATATATAAACATATATTTTTTTAATAAATTATTTAAGCATTTTTTATGAAAATCACAACTTAAATAACTTTAGTTTTATTAAGCTCTTTTTTATTATTCTTTTCCTTTCTTCACAAAAGTTACCACAATTGACTTTGTGGACAAAAGGGTTGATGTCGCAACACATTGTAATCCAAACGGAAATGAAAAGAATGAAATATAAATTTTTCTGACCACGGAAATTTGATAAAATTTAACTTTTAACTACATTTTACATTCTTATAAAAAGAGAACAGTTCTTAGTGCCAAGAAAATTGGTAGCCAAAGGCAACTGCTCTAAGATTTCTCAGACAAAAGAAGTTTTTCATAAATGAAAAAGGCACATTTTCCGCTTCTATATACTCGTATATATTTATTTTCTCTTGCTCTTTGGAAAAAATCTTATAAATAGATTTTTCGATAAGGATATTATAAATGTGTTTTTTATTAATTTAATAATCTATATATTATATTAATCTATAATTATTATTATTTGGTAAGAGAGAGCACCTTAGTTACACTTCCAATGTCAAGAACTTAAGGTGCCAATGCTTAAAAGCTGTTTAGTCGTTAATATAATCAACTGAATTGGGCAAAGTTAATATTTTCCCCGGGGTCTGTTTGTTTGTGAAACGTTAAAGAAAAGACTTATAGCATCAATATGCAGGATCTTGCGCGAAATCAAAATCATATCTACTACTTTTATATCGTTTAAGCAAAATATACTCTTCTTACATCACTTTGTAGCACTTAGCGCTGTGTTACTATCTATGTCAATAAGATCATTGACATGTATCACTTGTTGTCCTTAGAGCCGCTATCAACATACAGTTTAAAAAAAGTTATGAATCCAACACCAACTTCTGGTATTAATTAAATCAGTGTCAAAATTCTTGTAAAGCTACACTGTGTTTGGCAAGAAATAAAAAAGTATTTTTATTTGGAAAATATTTTCTCTTTGAACATTCACTATTCTTCATAGTAAGAATTGTTAATGATTATAATTTTATTTCAATACAATAAATTCATTTTATAGTCATTCAATACTTATTATCTAACATTAGTTAATTATAAAACTCTAAAACTATTTACATAAATATATGTGCATATATATGTAATTATATTCATTTAATAAATGAACTACAGCAAAACTAATTTGAAATGAAGTTATAGGAAATCCTTTTTAATTGGATAAAAATGTATCAATAATTTAGAAAATATTCCGATTGTAGCTGGTATTATCTAAGTCCAGGTTTTAACATGCCTTTGATATGGGAACATGCAGTGATATTTGCACAGTTAATTTACTGATAAGAACCAACAAGAAGTGGTCAAATAAGCTTTTTTGCTAATGCAAATCAGTATTGCAGTAAATAGTGCGAGTTTAAATAAATAGATACGATCATCACTATGCGTGAAAGGACTGTATGGATGCAAAGGTGATCCAAATCAAATTTGAAGCAACTAAAATAATTGTAGCACTACGATAACTTCTGCACTTGGTTTAGATCATGTATTTCTACTCTAGAATTCAATTCTAGTATGGTGTTAAGGTACTCAGCTATGCAACATTGCCGGACAAAATGAAACCCTTATAGATTAGAAATTTCGCAAAAATTCAAAACAAATAAAATTCACAAAGATCTATAGGTTTGATGGTGCAAACAGTGTGTTTTAAAATGTGAGACAACATACATAAAGACCTGAGAGCATTAATGCCATACATTTTTAAATTAAATAATACAACTTTTCTCTTAGCCAACCTTGAGAAATTATTAGAATATTTTAAAATTGCTAACTGCACTTAGTAACAGTAGAAAAAACTTAATAATTATAGGAAAATAGTTGTAGAAAAAAATTAATAGTATTACAAATAAAAGAAAAAAAATTATACAAATCATCCCTTTAGTGCGCGTTTTCCTGCAAATACTTGACATTTTCACGCACGATAAGGCTACTGCCATATTAAATCAAACTATAGAGAAGTATAGTTTGGAAATCTCAAGTCACCATTTTAGCGATGCAGTTGAACTCTCTGAGAAGCGTTAGGTTAGGTTAGGTTAGGTTGATTGGAGGGGTGTGATAGCCCATGTCATACGACATACACTTAAGCCAGTGAAGGCTTGTTGTGCTCTCCTTTTAATTATGAGACACAAACTGCCAGAGTTCTGCGGCAGGATTCGAACCTGGGACCTTCGCACTACGAGTCTAGTACACTACCTACTAGTCTACGAAGGTCAGTTCTGAGAATATAATACGTCAATCTCTATCATTTATTGGAGTGCTCGATATTTATTAACTACTACAAAATTATACCAAAATCTCATTACCTGCAACCCAGCTCTGTGTGGACTACCATGGTTCCAAATATCATCCTAATATATGTCTCCATTAAGTAGCAAAGAGCCGCACCACCTTGATACAAACATTTACTAGACGCCTCGAAAAGAGAATAAATTGCCAATATTCTTGTATTCTTATTATTTTAATGAATTTACACTTATTTTTCGACCTTTTTGTTTTTATATACATCTTATTTCATAAGAGAGCTGTATATCTCTTTATAAAAAAAAACAAAATTTATTCAGTATTTCGACGCCTCTTTGGGCGTCTTCTTCAGGAAAAATTTTAATTGTTATTGTCACATATTTTAGATAAAAATTTCCTCAAGAAGACGCCCAAATAGGTGTCGAAATATTAAATGAATTTTTTTGTTTCTTATAAAAAGCCCTAAAGCTCGCTTATGAAATATATGAGAAACAACTTGTGGTAAATGTTATAAAAAAAAATAAAGGCTGTATTTTGTCATAAAGCATTACACTTGTTCTGCCAACTTTATTATCAAAACTATATCCATGTTGTGGGTGCCTCGAAAAAAATATTTTCATTGAAACTAGTATTCTAAATAAAATTTTAAAAATAATAGACTTACGCATTGAAAGACTTATTAAAAATTGCCTACTCAGCAAGAATTCTTCTATTTTTTGTGTGGTAGTGTCAGCATGGCTGTTGAATTTTTATTTGAAATTTTTTCTTTTTCATGGTGACAATAATCAACTTGCAACTTCTTGGAATATAATGGCATTTCGGAAAAGAAAACCAACCAAATTGATATATCGATACTAAGTAAGACTAGCATTAAAAAATTATTAAGAATATAAGCGCGTTTTTTAGCACCCTATCCCTTGACATGTAAATGAGCAATTACTTTTGCTCGAGAAATTAAATTTATATTATATCATATAATATGATTGAGGTACGGCCCTATGATCCTTAGACAAGCCAAAAGAATTAATATATAATTGTATAAGTTCCCACAATTATGAAACTAGTCTATTTCATATATTATGTTTTGCGTTACTTAATGGATTAATTTTATACCAACTGAAACATATTTTTGTATTGTGCAACGTTTAAACCTAGTATCCTTTTGGTCAATTATACAAGTAAATTTTTTATTTCTTAATCAAAATCGTAAAATTTGCATGTGATTAACTTCGAGTAAAATACGGTGCTGTGGAATAACTGATTTATTTCAAATGTAAATTAGACTTCGTTTAGAATTATGCCTATAAATGTGATATTTATTAAATAGATAAAGTAAAAAAATTATACTTAATAGTGAATTATTATTCAGGATATTCTCCCCAATTAATTGTTAAACAATTGGAGCTTTTGCAAAATGCATTGTTTGTTGGGGCTTAAGCTCTTCAAATGCCGTTGGGTTGTTTGTATAAAAGCATTATAAGACTACTATGATTATGTATCTTGTTATGATTCATATCGAGAGCTTATATTCAAAAGCCTCTATCTTAAAAAACGTAGTTTTTCAGGGGATCAAAAAACCGTTTATTTTCGTTATTTCGAAGAAAATGGAAATTGTGTATTCTAAGATATTTATTTAAACTGACTAATTTAATTACTTGACAAGCAATTTGTTTATATTTGCATCACCGGCCATTTTATGGAAGATAGGGGATTTTCTTATTTGAAAATACTTAACGTGTATAAAAAGATGGCGGGTTTTGCATAGTAAAATAAAATATTTATTAATGAATTCAAAGTTCTTATTGATATACATATTTATATATTAGTAAAATAACCACCAAATCCAAAAATTTTAATAATATAAGCAAGTAGTTATACATATTTGTACATTAAGAATATAACTTTTTTTTTAGAATATCAAAACAAAAAATAGCTCAAATATGAAATTTCATTATTATTTAGAGATGGTAAGAGATTTTTACGCAATATATTATAATGGAATAAAAATTAAAGTGATAAAAAGTTCGAATATTGTGGAATAATTTATGTTCTAAGTTTTTCAATCAATTTTTAAATTATTATAGAAATAATGGTATTCTTGTGGAATCACAGTTTTCAAGTCTTGTAAATTTTTCCATTTGTTGGAAGATATTGCAAGTGGGTGTTGTAAGAAAAATAAAATATACTCACGTTGAGTAAAGGTTTTGGTTCTATATGGAAAGAGTATGGTTTAATGCGACTAGGTAGATTAACATGGTTTTGATCAAAGTTTACTTTATATTTAACACTGCCATTTGGAAGATATAACAGGGATCTTAAGTCAGATACTGTATGATCATTTCTAACACGACCTGGTCTTATAGATGAAAAGTTTTAAACAAAATCATAATTTAAATATAGAGCATCAAATGGCTTTTTAATAACTTTATTTTTGACTTTAACAGTTTTTCTGGCCTCTTTAGTAACTCGAATGTATGTTATTCGAGTCTTCATTTGATGACGCGTAATCATATGCTGTACGCTGCAAGGAATTGCATATTACTTTACTTAGAACACAGTTATTTTTTTTCAAGTTCAGACATTTTTAAAACTTTTTAATAGTTGTTAAAATTATGTTCTAAAAGTACTTATTAGCCCTACCGACGATTATATGAGTATTTATCACAACCAAATATTATTATTCGATATGCAATTCTTTCTCAACAAAAAATAATTTTTTTCTTTGTCTACTATTTATTTAAATTAATAGAATTAAAATTGCAAGTAGTTTCCTGAAAAAAATAGTAAATTCATTGGAGAGATAGAGGGTTTTGTTTTCATAAAAAAAAACTACGTGTGTAAGATAGAGAAAAAAACAAATGACAATAAAATGTCAAATTTAATTTTTTTTAATTCCTGATTGGTACCATAGATGAGTCTGGTTTTACGGAATATTTTACCATCAAAAACCATTTTCGTAAAAATTTAAGATAGAGGGTTTTGAATATAAGCTCTCGATATACAATATTGAATTCTCATATTGTAGTTGATTCGTATGGCATGACCATCCGAGGTTGAATGCTTTCAAACTGCTTAAATTTCACTGACGATTTGGTTTAGCGACCAATGAATTGCAACCAATTGGCGGCATATGAAGAGCTATAGCCACAAAACTCAATGCATTTTGAAAAAAATTATATTTTTAATACTTAATACACAGTATTAGATTAAAAAAATTATGAGCTTGTGCAGCTTGTATAACAAATTGTCAGCTCTTAAGATTTTAATATAAATTACATAATAATAATATATCAGAGCCCATTAGGAACAACATCGATAAGTCTAAAAAGATTTCATATTTTATATGACCAACAAGAAATTATTCGCTTTTCAATCCCAATTCATATTTATACATATATTCGACATACTATTCTAAATAAACTTGACCAAGTTTTAAACATTAATTTAGATTAAGTAAATTTATCTAGAGAATATATACACACACATATACTCAAACATATACACACACATACATCCTGCATAAATTTCTAATCCTTCTTGCTGAAATATATCTTTTCATTCCGTTTCTTATAGTGTTTGTCGGCTTGTTTTCCTGAATGGCCGGATGGAACAAATATTGTTAAGAATATACATATAAAGACAATGCAGTAAATACCTCCTGACCAGTTTATCAAATTGCTTTAGAAGTTTTTTCCTTATAGTTCTACTTAAGTCAATGTGAGTAAATGATAGCTGCTAAGCATAACAAGAAGTTAATAACCATAATGCTAAATTATATTATTATTCTATAAGCCGCAGCATAAAGAGCAGAGTGTTGAGCAAAAAGAAGTAACATCATGATAAGCATTCAAGAGGAAATTTATGATTAAGGAGAAATATTAAAAATAAAGAAAAAATGTGATACAAATTTGATTAGAAAGTAACGTAGCTTAGAAAAGATGGCTGGCAGAGCTCTTTATTAAGTTAGTACCATTTAATAGTTTTCATACTAACAGTCAGCAGTGTGATATTGGCTACATTTTAATCAGCCAAGCTCGACACATAAAAGTTAGTCCGGGTAAAAACCCGACTTTGTTGCTATTGCATTAAAATAATTTAGTCATTTGATATTAGTTGTGACCCTAGTATTTATACGAAAGGAATATTTCCTTATTAAGGATAATATGGACACAGATTTAAGCTCTTACAAGGATTACATTACAAGGATATATAACCTTTTGGTTCTTAACTTAAAAAATTTTCCGTATTTTTTGTAGTATACTAGTTAGTGCCCCCAAACTTAAGTTCATGAATTTGGCTATCAAGTTTAACTATTTCTTAAAGTTATTTCGTATTAATAAAGAAGTGAGAAGAAGTCAAGTTTCACTCGAGCAGACTTCATTGGTCGCTAAAACATATTATCAGCAAATCTTTAACAGTTTGAAAACATTCAATCTCATTAGAGTATATTTATAACAAAACATTCAAGTACAATATAAGATCTCTTTGTCGTATATTTTTACAACAAAATAAATATGTACTATATACACATATGGAAATAAATATCGCCATCGTAAAGTAAACTATTTTTATTCACTTAGACCAGTATTCAGAGCATGGCTTCTGCACCTGAAATGAACTGTGTTTGCAAAAATAGGTTATGGAAGGGATGATAGATCGAGTAGGATTTTTCTGAACATTCGACTTGAATCCTTCCATGCTTGGAATAATAGGAAAGACATTTGTAAAAAGCACGCTCCACATACGAATAATTCGATTAAAAACTAACTTTGTCTATAATGTGTAGTGCGATTTTCAAATATTTTTTTAAATATATTTTTAAATTTTTTTTAAATATTTATAATATCTATATTAAAAATTATACATCCACATTAAATAATATTTTAGCAACCACTGTAATTAAGCTTGAAGAATTCATCTATTAAAGGAAACAGTGATTACAACGTTATTATTTATGCTAAATAAATCTTTTGAAAGAAGTAAAACAGCACGAGCAACCTTTTCTCATTTATTAATTAATTATATTTATTTTTTGTTGGAAAATATACATGAAGGCAATAACAAGTTTTTCATAAATAATAATTTTTTTAGTTTAAAAATAGAACCATAGAACATATAATGCAAAAGTTTTTAAAGCTCTATTTCACTTATTTTATTAACGAACCATCCACAGCAGAATAAGAAAAGTCTTGCCGTCATTAAACAACAAAACAATGGCATGTTTTTGAAAAATATTGGCAAAATTTAATATTCTTTTCAAGTTTCCTATAAACAAAGATCTTCATCTATAGCACTGCTACGACAATTTTATTGACTTTTTCTTGACGTTGCAAATTTTTTTAGCTACTTCCCATTGTGCACAAATGCTTTCATATTTCTACGTTTGTTTTGATATCCTTGCTTCGTCTGCAAATTGTATCCTTTAAGCTAAAAGTTAAAGTATTCATTGATGTTTTGATGCTTAGAAAAACTTTTTATTCCGGAAAATAAATGCGAGATAGTGTTTTGAAATTAGCAGTTGGCTGGCCAATTAATGGAACAAAGTTTCAGTTTTATCAAGGTAAAGTGAAAAAAAGAAATAAAAAATGGTGAAATAATATAAAAAATAAGATTTATTTCATTTCTAGAAATCTAATGAATAAAAGAGAAGAAAATCTAAGGAATGTATTTACCCTTATTATGATTGTTGACGTCACATCAAGTCGACAGTAAAAAGACAGCAGTTCCTGAACTCCTTGTAGCCAATAATTAACTAATATTGATGGCCAATTGTGTGACGTCGACTTCGACAATCATAATAAGGGGGATTGTTTTTATTTAAAGCCAACTAAGCCAATATTATTTTGCATAATTTTTTTCAAAATTAATGTTACTCCAAAGGAGAAATAATGTTTTGATAATCTGAAATATTTTATATAAAGATGATTCACTTGCATTAATATATATTTCAAATTCATTACTTTCATTACTAGAAAAATACCTTTATTGACGATAAAATTTATATTTTAGGACCATAAATGACAGCAGGATACCAACTGTAAACTGGTAAAATTCAAAAACACACTTTTGTATAAAGACAATTATTTTGAAATCCTACATTAGACAACATCGTTATGGTTGTTGCCAAATAAGGCTAATTTCTATTTCTATAATTTCTACATTAACAGATTTTGTGCTGCTAATTAAATATAAAATATCAAGTTAGAGCTTCCAAATATCTTGCTTTATTTAAATAGAAAGAACATCACAAAACAAAAATATTATAAATGCATAAATAATCAGGAGATTTTATATAAATATATTAATTTTTTGTAAATTTTTATGTACATTTAAGTTCCAGTTGTTCCTGTGAGGAGCATAGGGCCATAATAAATTTATCAAATTTTTATCTCTCCCATGCCAGTAATTTTACCTCATTCACACCTCTTATTTTGCTTGGACGCTTCAATATCAATCTGGTGACAGCTTCCTTGTTGGTTCTATTCGATATCATGCGTCATGATGTCATGATGCGTTTCCGCAAAGTGTGCCCTAGCCAGTTCATTTTTTCTTTCCAATTCTATAAATATCTGACCAGCTTTGGCCCATAGCTTTTCATTGGACTTCGCAATGAGCAAAACAATTATTCAGTTTTTAACGTCATCAAAAAATCCGCAGGTTATAGTCAATTACCTCTCTTGTCTTCATAAGGTTAAGGCGTCACCATGATTTTGGTGGTTTAGTGCAAAAGCACTCTATTTCTCTTTTCCAAAGCATTATTTTATTTTACTTTATTACTTTATTTTTACCAAAATTAATTTTCAGGACATTTTTTTGCGGTTATGATCTACATTGCATTGATTTTAGCCAGCATAATCAGCAAAATTGCGAGATAGCAGACATAATAATTATTGGATATCGAATTTGGCCTAAGGAACTGATATCTTCTGACGAGGAGAATTTTCACCTCGTCGGGTATGTCAACAAATTAAATCCGGGGATCTGAAAACTCGTACATCAATTAATCTATTGAGAGTGTCAGTTTGGTATTGATGTCGGGGTAGTGGCACCATTGTCCAATTGTTTTTGAAAACGCTTATGGAAACTCTTGGGACAGAAAAAACTACTGCTAAGCCAGTGGCGGCAGTCACAGGAATGAATACCATAATATACCCAAATAAACAAGTTTTGCTCGTTTTATTTAATTTTTAAAAATATATTTTTATTTGGATTACACTTTTATTTAGAATTGTTTTCTTTTTTATATACATATTTAAAAATTTTCTTTAAAAAAATTTAGCCTGCTTCCTATATAGCACTTGAAAACTTTTGATTGAATTCCTTAAGACGATATACTTTATATACATAAATTAAAAATTTTTAGTTTAATTTTCTTTCTTACAACATTTGCGATCAAAGTTTAAATACGTTTTTCTTTACTTAAATGCATTGTTACGTGAAAAGCACTTTCAAAGTTTCATTGCTATTAGAAAAAGTTTGCAATTCATTACGTTTCTTTTTCCTTTCATTTTGTAGTCGTTGAATTCATTGGCGTTGCACAATGAAATTGATTTGGAAAATGCGTGAGTGAGAAAACGTTTAAATCGCTTTTAATTAAACTTTTCCATTTAAGATGAAGGAATTAGTTCGTCTCTGTGCTACAAACAACTGTATTAAATTTTCAATTAAACGTGAAATCAAACAATTACTTAGTAGTTTATGATAAAATTGCTTCCTTTTTATTGCAATAGAATATGATTCTAAAGTTACTTTGCAATTAAAATGAGAAGTAAAAACCAAATAACGAAATTAAAAATACGACATACTAACAAGAATAGTTAGAGATATAAGGATTATAATAAAATACTATGCATAAGATAATTAAGACTAGAAGGCCTAGTTTTCTTGCACGGTGAAAAATGCATGTAAAGGGATTTGATAACTTAATTCTCACATTAAATAAAAATCTAATTGAAGTTTTAATTAAAACTTATATGTGAAACTTGCTTTAGCACATGGAATATTTATTAGATTGTTGCAGGCTTTATGTGCATTCTGATTACGCTTATGACTAATATTTGTTATTAAATCATTCCCAATCTGTCTGCATCAATGTCGGACGTAAAATAATAGCAAATATAAAAACAAGAGCTCACATTACATTTTACAGGCTAAAATTGAAAGTAGATGCACGAGAGGAAGAAAAGAAATAACATGTTTGAAAAACATTCCGGAATGGACGGTTCACGAAGATGGAAGAGGTCTTCTGAGGACAACCAAACACAGACAAACAAAGAAATATATAAAAACATACGTTGCTTTATAACAATTATAATACCCGATAACGGATTGGCAAATGAAGAAGAAGAAGAAGAATCTGTCTGCCCCTTCTGCAATAAATGAGCTTTATCTGCATCTCACTTCCAGTCGTTATGCCACACATACGTTTAAAAATATAAAAAAAACAAACATCATTGCACTCCTAAAAATTCCTTTAGAAAAAATAAACATAAATAGTGTGTTTAAATCGTATCGGGCCATTAATGTGCACTAGAAGGTATAAGCTTTCTCTCAATTATTTTATATCGGTAACTAATCCTGATTTCATAAGGAAGCATTATTATATTATAATAAATTTTTCAGCCGATAGCCTAAGTTGCTAATGTTTATTATAATTTAAACTTTTAGATAAATAAAACAATTAAAAATTAGGAAACTAAATAAAGGTTGTTATATTCTTAAGCTGCATGAAAAGAATATTTCCTAGGAAGCTTAACTATATCGCACAGGATTTTTTATGATCTGAATGTAATTTAAGCTCAAAATTAGGTTAAGGATATTTAAAAGGCAGACAAGCTCTGACTAGTAATCATTTTCAGTCTCGATATCAATTATTGTGTACAATCTTTGATCAATCCATCATGACTTATTGATTGCAAATATCTAACTTTTACTTCTTAGACCAACAGCGAGTAATCTTGGAATTTTCAATACGCAAAGTGGCAGTAAGGAACATTGCAGACAGATTTTTTCACATATATCTATAAAAGAATAAATTTTTTCTATTACACGTAGTGCGATTCGCTTGCACATCATCTACAAATGTATGTTACCTTAACGAAGATCATGTTTGTTGCTAAAAAAAAAATGGGTTTCGATAGTATGTTTCTTAGTTTTATTGGGACAAATACCACCATGGTAATGATAAAACAGCAAAACGCTGCCCTCACTACGATGCTGCCAAAGTAAGTCATAAGAGATGGCTACACTCTAGTGCCACCGACTACCTTTTTTGATCCTCTCCTTTACGTGGTCGAGTACTTTGCAACATTAGCCTATAAATGAGAGCTCTTTCAATTTTCGATCTGATATATCTGACATAAATAGTAAGGATCTTTCACACCATCCTGAATACTCTTTTAGCTTCACTAAAAATGCTTTCAGTCTATCAAATATCACAATAAAATTTTAAAGTATTGCAATGTTTGTATCACTCATAGCAACAAAGGAAGCAGCATGTACAGTCGTGCCTCCAAGCATTAGCATACATCACTGCATACAAGCACATAAAACTACTGGCATTATTCATTCCCTGCCTAATGGTTTCAATTTTCTATAGGCTTGATCTATTGTTGAATAGATACAAATAGCAAAAGAGTAGGCAGTTTTGAAAGTTTGGCCGAGAAGGTTGTTTTGAAATCAAACACTGTGCATTATCAAATTTCTCTGAAAGCAAAGTTTTAACGTTTTTTCGTGTCTCTATTTATTATTTATTAACAAAACTGTTTTTTTATACGTCATTATAATATCTTTATATAGAAAAACCCCGGCAATTTTTCATTATATGAAAATATTTAATTTTTCAATAGATTCCCTACGAAGCAGTTATTTTGGACAAGGCTTATTCATCCACTACATAGAGATTTTTTAAAGACTGTATTTTATTAAATTTTCTCACACAATTATTACCAATAGCATAATTATTCAAAATTTTAATTTGAATGAAATTCTGTTAAATTTGTTTGCAGTGTAATGCTTTTTTAAAATCTGTTCTAATACTTTTCCTAACATTCATACATTATCATATACAAACATATGGCGTATACGCATGTAGCTAAAGATGCATTTAACCCACATTGGCCATAAAGTGCATTGAACATTTTATAAAATACATAAAAGGAAATACTTATTTATGGGCATAATATTTGTCATCCCTTTTGCTGTTTAGTTTTAGATTTCTTGTTTTTTCTCTCATTCTTCTTTGTTTATCACTGTAAACATTTTTCTTTTCAAATTGTGCAAAAATATTTTGTTGCATTATAGACTGTAAGCACAATAACAACAACTACAAAAATGATAATATTTGGGATAAAAGCATATGATTACGAGACCGAGACAAAAATTTACACTTTGACTTTAGAAATTTAAAGCCAAATGGTGTAACCCACAGAAATAACAGCATTTGGCCCTAGACCAACAAACATTGCTGAATGCACAGGCAAACAAAACGAAACATTTACTGAAATTTGAAGCCCATGTACAAACAAAAATAACAGGCAGAAGCGTTACTGTTATGCTGGCATGAGAAGGATCAGATTATGTGAAAATATTTGGGACACAGTTCGAGTATCCCTATTGTGGCCCCTTCGATTTTTCATTCATTCTAAAGAACCGAATATTCTGTTTCAACATTGATCCTAATCTTGCCGTTTCTCTTCGTTAATTTTTCTCCTTTAATTTTTCCGCTTCTGAATACCATGCACTCTTTGTTTATTTTTAATAACGATAGAGCTTTTAACAATACTAGGACAACTGCTACGCATGCAGCCAGGAACTGACACACTAAACGAACTAAGTGCTATGAGCTAGTGTGTGTACGTATGTGTGTGTGTAAGCATATTCATTAGCATTCGTAGATATATGCACTTAGACCTAAAATGGAAACATTTTGTTATTGTACTGAATATTTACTAGTTGGAATATAAATGTTTACACAATACTGTTTCAACGGTTTGACGCGTATCGTATGTATATATCGACACTTATGAGCCAAGTTATTCTAAAGATCATTTGTTACGTTAAGTACGATAGATCGTTATATATTAGAAACAGGAAAGAAGATATGAGTGTGACAACTTTATCGCAGAGAGAAAAAAGACCCGCTGCGATAACCGAATTTCTAAACAATCGAATTTTATCGGTTGTATGTACTACCTGATTGTTGCTTTAGTTAGAGCTGAATTCGAGAAAAAATTAGTTTTATTCAGTATGTATACATATATAAAAATTAAAGACATATTTTTTTTAAGAGATTCATGATACATGATTTATATTAACATTTATTACTTTAAAACCAAATCGTGGGCTCATAGTGGCCATATGCTTTTTTAAAATTTAAATTTATTATTTTGGGATATTTTCCCTACACCAATTGTTTAAACAATTACACTTTGACAAAATGTATTGTTTGTTGTGGCTTAAGTTGGTCATATGCCGACATTTCATAAGTCGCTAAATCAAATTGTGAGTAAACATTCAGCTTCATATTTTTGTGACAAATGAATCAAATACAATATGGATATTCTATATAGAATATCAAATACAATATGAGAACTTTATGCAGAATTCTATATAGAATATACATATATAATTCTCATATTGTATTTGATTCGTTTGGCATAAGCATACGAGGTCAAATGTTTTCAAACTGCTTAAAGTTCACTGACAATTTGATTTAGAGACTAATGAAATATCGACATATGGACAGCTAAAGCCAAAACAAACAATATATTTTGTACATATTTTCTTTCACAATTAACTAATAGTTATTTATTTTGTTGGATGCATCGGAAGAATATTGCGTTATATACTAGGCCATCAGTGGGAAATAGACTTGAAAATCACTCCTTCTCTGGTTTAGTTTAGATACCAACCTGTGTTCAAACCCTTACAATATGAATGGATTAGATCATAGGCGTGTGTCTAGAGTGAACGTGTGAACGAGTTGGAGCCAAGTTTAGTGCGGAGGTTTTGGGTTCGATTACAGTTATAGACTCTGGTCTGATTCTCTACGAAAGAATGAAAATCATTGTCACTATGTTCATTAAACCCAAGTTGTAATATAATTTTCATGATATTTGAAGTTTTACACAATTCGGCCTAAAATTTTAAAATCCAGCCTATTAAAACGATCTCCTTCAAAGACTATTCTAACGTACTGACCCAGCATATCTACAATCTTTTTACTCATGATCCCAAAGTGTGGTACACTTAAATAAGTTTGTTGACTGTAAAAAATAATGCTCGAGTCAAAGTGGGAAATCCAACAAAGACCTTAATTTTTTCCTAAAAACATAAACATTTACTGAAATCGTTTTGGCTTTTTTTTAATTCTATTACTGCGAAGCCTAATGTCGATATTGCGCTAGATAAAATAATAAAATTTAATTTTGTAGTATAATACAAATTGTCGCAAAAGGATCTATATTATTGTGTATATTGACTCTTAGCTGCAAAAAAAACATAAGTGAAAAAAACATATAATTCTACAGGAGGAGTACAGTAGTGCGTTCTTATTACTTTTTTAATGGTAGAAAGAGTTTTCAAAATTAATTTTAATAATAATGGATTTTCAATTACTATGACACATTGAAAATATAAAAAATTATGTCTGTTACGCTTTTTTGGCGGCAAGGGTACGATATACGATTATATAAGAAAGTAAATAGTATGACTTGTTTGTTTACAGTTACGAAAGCAAAAACATAGTTAAAATACACAAAAGAAAATACCATCAGCATTTTTTACATGATTTATGTATGTATGTGAGTAGCGAAAAAAAGTATATTTTTATTGTTATAAGAAGTGGGAATTGTACGATTATGCAGGTCACATAAAAATTTCAATGTGTTAATAAGAGTTATTATTTGAAGTATAATTTTTGGAAATGTGGGAAAAAGCTTCCAAAAAGTCATTAAAATTCAGAGTTTGTTTTCGGTTAATTTACAAAAATTGGGGGCATGTGTTGCAAGAATTGTTCTTTCTTAAGTCCTATTCAATGACAATAAAATAATTTTATATGCTAGGCATAATTAACTTTTTTTTGTCTATATGGAATAAAAACAAACCCTTCAATAATCACCTTATCTGCTGCGAATGCATGAAATTGAATAGTAATTTTCGTATAAGAAACTGAGAACATCAAATAAAAATAAAAATTTGAATAAATAAATAATTAAGGCATGGGTATTAAAAAGAAATTCTGAAAACCACAAAATAATAGGATGGAATTTTAAGCCAGATATTTAAATTATTTTTTTTACTTTATTATTGTGCCACCTTCTAATTTATGGCCATCATGAAAAAGTTGGTAACTTTTGTAGCCTTTTATTGAGGACAACCAAATCATCGCTAGACTTCAAGCAGCAAGTTCAAGGAGCATTGTTTAAAACAAGCCCTCTAGGAGAATGATATCACACAAATTGTTTTAGTGTGATATTAAAGAATTTGCAACAACAAAAAAATATCACGCAACTGATATCTGAATATGCTTTATTTTTATTTATGCAGCTTCAAAATTTAATATAATTATTTTTGGTTTAAATGGCATTATATATAAATTAGATTGAGATTAAGTACTAATGCTAATAATTTGTATAATTAATTGCAGCAATATTTTCAAACTGCCAAAAATATGCAATTAAATTAACCAATTTAAAATCACTTCGTACTTTTTAAGTCAACAATGCCACAATTTTTATTGTACTTGACGGCTAAACCTGAATAAAACAAAATTCTCAATTAACACTATAATTGTTTATTTTAAAATAATTAATTATATTGCAATTATTTATGAAAATCAAAAGCTGTTGCTGAAAAATAAAGGCTATAGAGAAAAAATCACAAATAAGCCCACGATGCATAATTAATTAATTCAATTACATGTTTTTTTTTCTATTTCGTAACCTTAAAAGCATTAGTAGAAACAACATTTGTTATGACCTGCAAATTCAACCGAATAATATACAATTTTAATAATTTATAAAGTTTAATATTCTATTGTTTGTTGTTGGCTTAGCTGAGTATACGGCTGCATTTCATTGGCGCTAACCAAATCATCAGTACCCTTTTAACCAAATCATGATTGAAAAGCATTCAATTAAATAGTTATTTTGGAGAATATCTCAAGTAATTTGATGAATTTACAAAATGTTTACTTTAATTAATAATATGATAGACATAGAAGATAACCAGTATTTAACCAGTGTTATAAATATAATACAGATACGCGTATATATACATATTTTATTTAATTATCAGGACCTTGTCAGCTTAAAAATGGTACACAAAAAATTAAAATCCTTCCAATGTCTTATCAGATTTTTGGTGGCAAATTGAACACAAAGAATACTAATAAAGTTAAATAATAACAGATTTGTTCTATTCTAACAACATCACTTTTTTTTAGAAAAAGTACACACTAAAAAGGATTTATACTAAACTTTTGTAAAGAGCTTTGCAACAAAATTACTCACCAATAGCCTTTATCGAAATAAAATTTGCCTAAAGCTAGTTGAAGCATTAATAATGATTAAATAAAAAAGTAAATCTAATAAAGATAATATTTAAAACAATTTAATAATTTATCGCAATAGAAATCGTGCATTTAACGAAAAACTGCTAAGCCCTATAAATTTATGCTCCAAAAGCTTAAGAAAAATATGCCAAATTTAGGTTACGTTAGCTTACACAGTCGGTCGGGTGACTTAGGTCCAGTTTGGAGCCTTTGGGGGGCCTGTGAAGAAAGATTGGATCTTATATATTCTCAAGTGGCTCAGTTTAAGCCAACCGGACTCTCGACTGAAGTAGTGAATTCAGCTAATTCGGGCATATATGAGTTTTCCTTATGGCTAATTTTCTTCCTCGATTGAACTGCAAATTTTTTTAAACTGGTAGCTAGAGCACTGTATTAATATTCTGCAGATCGCAGATTTAATTCCTGCTGAAGCCTCTGGCCAATCCTGACGTCAACTCAAATAGCTTCGCAGTTCGTGTTTGTTAATAAAAAAATAGTAAGACAGGAGATTCTTTTTACCAATTTTGGAGCCTCTCAATTTTAAAATTTTACATAAATAATTTAATGGAAACTGAAACTTATGTTGTGTATATATAAAGAATAACACCTTATCAGTGGTGCATTGTGGTTCGTAGCTAGTCCTTTCAACATAAGTAAGGCTAACGATCATTTATTTAGGTCAGATGGTTCTCACGATCACACAAGTGTTTGAACTTATATATTTAGTATTTTTCTGAACAAGTGATTTAAAGCTTTTCATTGAGACTCCTACTAGCCACTTACCATTTTTTATACGGATTTCTTCTTTATTTATCTCGTCTGAGGTGATGTTACTAGATACGTATGCATATCTTGGGACCCAGAAATACTTTATGCTGAAACGACATACCATTTGGTGCAATTTTTCTATTCAATTTTTTTTTTACTCTATACCAACAACAATATTATATGCAAAGAATTTACTTTCAATGAAGATTTAAAAAAAATAAGTCAGAACTATTGAAAGTTATTTGAGGTGCTATTCTCCTTATAGGATCGATGGGAACATATATTTTTGGCTATTCAAAAAAAAAAAATAATTGAGCGAATTTATTTCTAGCCGAATAATAATTCCGCCGATTAATGTATGATTCCATTGTTTACTATAATATTTCCCTGTTGAAATGTGTTGATATTTTAATACGAATTTGGCGATAATTTCATTATGATAAAACAATAAATGTAAACCACAAATTATCAATTAATATACACAAACTTTTCGTGAGAAATCAAATAGAATCAAAAAGCAAATAATTAAAATGCCACAGGCCTAAACATATTCAGGGGATTAAAAATAGAATAAACAAGTAATACAATAAACTATATTTAGAATTTTGATATTTTCATATAAGTGCAATTACACTTATTATTATTAACATCCATAATTAGGCATTGAGTACATGGAATACAATAAAAGTTACTTAGTTGCTTTAAAATTAATATATATATATATATATATATATATATATATATATATATATATATATATATATATATATATATATATATATATATATATATATATATATATATATATATATATATATATATATACATATATATATATATATATATGTTTATATATAAAGTCAAATTGTTTTTCATTTTGTTTATGGATTCTTCGTATATGGAATAGATTAAATGAAACCGGTAAAGTTCAATACACAGATTTATTATATTATAGGACGGATTTTTTGAAATAGAATTTACTTCATTATATTTCGAATTGAAAAGTTGTTTTTTTTTTTTTTTGATCCAAGATTTTTTTTAAATCACAAAGGGGAGAACTCATAAGTATTATGGATTAGTTTATATAATAGAATGGACATTTTATATTTTATATTTTGAAATTTTACAGAATATTGCGACAACGTGTTGGAAATCACTAACATATATATTACTGTATTAACAATTCCATACCACGAATATATTATGTACCTCTGATATTATTTTTTATATCTATGATATCCTTAATAAAGAATGTCACATAACGTTATGATTAATAATTAAAAAGGACCCGTTGTTACCAGACGTAAATAGTATAAGCAAAAAGCAAAGAATATAGAATTTGGTAGTAAAAAATTACTAAATTTACATTATGTATACAGCCAAAAACTGTCATCAATGAAATAGTAGAGGCAATGACTTCTACACATACCTAAACATTGGCTAAATATTAAAAGTGGGTTAAGATCTGTCATTTGCATAGCGATTGGAAATCTCTAAGAGAACAAATAATATCATTTTCCCATCGAGTATTCCAGAGATATGATTATCATGAAGCAAAACGACATGGGATGGAGGAAGCGTGAGAGGCAAGAGACACAAAAACGATATCGGGACATAAGAAAGCCTTAGTACCTTAAGGGCTTATGGCTAGCTGAGGAGCGCACAAAATTGTCCTCAGTACTCTAACGTTTGCAACTTGAGGAGGAATTGTTGCTGACAAATTTCGTGATCCATCACACGTCCTTTGAAGACAGTTATTGGTAACATTGAATTTTGTTATAAACAAAATTTGTTTATTCGGTGCTCTTTGAATTTTGGAGTTAGTATCGATTTTGTCTATTTTATTTCAAAAACTATATTTTTATCCGTAGAGGAAATAATCCTTATTACACCGATATAGAAAGTATTTTGAAAATAATAAACTTCGTCATTAACAGAAATGATTTTCAGAAATTTTTGCATGATTTCTTTAAAATACAATAACAATAGATAAAAATAAAATAACATATAGATGTATATATTTTTATTTTATTAGTTATTCGTCATATTTTTTTCTATTATTTTTATTATTATTATTATTATTATTATTATTATTTTTTTGTTTTGTTAGAGGAACTTATTTGTGGTCCTCAATCGTGAGTACTTTTGTATTATTATCAGTGTTGCAAGCGCCGTTGTCAACTCGGTGGTTTTCAGTAATTTTAACATTTTCGTGCAAGTACCCGGGCCATTTTTTATTAATGCCTATTCAAAATTTCTATATAATATAAAAACTAAGAGCAGAACATTTATATATATGGAAAATTTTAATTAAAAAATATGCAAACCTTTGCTAATGCAATTGTGCACTTCAACAACTAATTCATATGTTCTTAAAGGCAACAAAGACCAGATGGTGTTCACAAAAAATATGCTGTATGGGTCATAGGCAATTGTCAAAAATAAAAGAGCATCATGTAATATATATCGTTAAAGCGAAGAATATGTTTGTTTTTCTGTTACAGTACAGTACTGCTGAATAAAAGTTTAAAAAAGGTAAGTTGTTAGTAACAATAGAGGTTTTGTGTATTTTTTTTTTTTTAGAAAACAGTTAAAGTTGTAATTTATATAATCCATGTATGGGAAGTATTGTTTTTGACAAATCTCTGTATAAAGATAGCGAGGAAAAAGACAATGGCAAGTTAAAAACAGTTTTAAGCGCTTTATTCTGAAATCTCTGAAGTGATTTCAGCTCGCTAGATTTATTCCAGCCGTACACAATAGGAAGGTAACTTAAGTGACTATGGATCAAGGATTGGTAGATGATTAATTTTGTCTTAGTACAAAATTTGTTTTTAAATTTATAGATCAAACCTGTAGCTGATGCAACTTTAACTTTTAGGTTTTTTATATGAATATCCCACGAAAGGTTACTTTGTATGTATACACCTAGATACCTTGTCGAAAATTCCTCTTGTACAACTTTCCCATCCACAAAAATGCTACAGTTTCGATTGTCTGACATGTATGGTTTAAATCTTAAAAGCTTTGTTTTTTCTGCATTTATGCATTTATGCATTATTTTATTCTGGCATAACCGCCATGGTGTTGTAGGCACAAACCTCTTTGTTTTCTTATTGATTTGCTAAATAGAAACGGCGATATTTTTCATTTGAAATTTCGCAAGACAGTTGCATAAACCATTGAATTCTACTGAAGAAAAAGTGTGAAGTTTAAGGATATAAACCAGTCCGTTACTGTAACTTAAATAAATCGATGGAACGTAGCAAAAATACGCAAAGTAACAAAAATAATAAAATAATAGAATACAAAATTTACTTAAAATTTATCTGGGCTGATATTGTGAACGTCTTAAGTACGTAACAAACTTAATTTATAACTCCCACGATTACCGTTCTATTAACTGATATTATAATAAACCATTAAAACAGCAAACAACATGTTTCTACGCAGTATACGCAAAATAAAAATTTATTACGTATACGCATGTAGATAAAGTTTATTTTAGTAGATCATTCAGAAGGGGATCGACAAAAAATAAATAACATATATATTATTGTTGTTGAACACGGTTATTTATTTTTTTTATCGATCCCCTTTAGTATGAATGATCTAATAAAATATACTTTATCTGCACCGTAGGCCCTGGTAGCTAGTGTGTTTTGTTAATTAGGTTAATATTTTATATTATTCTAATAAATAATAATAATAATAATACTTTATCTACACGCGTATACGTTATATATATATATATATATATATATATATATATATATATATATATATATATATATATATATATATATATATATATGTATATATATATATATATATATATATATATATATATATATATATATATATATATATATATATATATATATATATATATATATATATATATATATATATATATATATATATATATATATATATATATACTAGATGACCCGGGCAAACGTTGTTTTGCCTTCAAATTTGCACTAAATCGACATAGCAATTATTGTTCAAATACCGGTATCGGGCTAATTAACCCACTACACGCTGATTAAGGACCCAACGCCTGCAGCAAAACGCAGCATAGGCTTATCGCGCTAATCTCTACTGGGCAAAACACAAAAAACTAAATATTGCGCCATCTGTTGGACGAACCTCAAACTATACAGAAATACTCCTCATAGAGCATGCATATAAAATTTGGTCAAAATCGGTCCAGTATTTTTTTTAATTTAGCGATCACGAACATACACGTAATTTTAATGTGCATATATAGCTGACACCGTCAGCTCAAAATATCTTTGGAACTACATAACCGATTTAAGAGTTTGATATCTCGTTTTGAAGAAAACGACAACGGCTTTCCAAAAAAAGTAAAATAAAATAAAAAAAGCACAAAAAATAAATATGTGTATATGTCAGTGTTGCTGCAATATGAAAATTGGATTTTGCCACGCCCTTCCGCCCACAGACCGAAAATTACAAAAATCAGACTTCACAGTGTCACCCTGCCGAGTATTCTGAAGGTTCCCTGAAAATTTCGTCAAAATCGGCCTAGCCGTTTTGGAGCCATTACGTTACATACATACATACACACATCCAATTTTATATATATAGATATTTGGAATTAGTCACTTCAGTTATTTATTTCAAGTGAAATGATCATAGAATAAACTGCGTGTTTTATCAAAGATCAATGCAGATAACGCATAAATTACTTCGAGTTATTTTAAACATCTTGGAAGCTGCATTTGAGGGCGTTTAAATTTTGCGTTAAAAATTTTTTCTGCTTAAACTTTTAAGGGATTATTTTTGAATTCGTCATTATAGGTACCATTTCCCCTGCTACTTTCACAAATTCCCCACAACGCAGCCATCTCTGTAGTATAGCAGCTTTGAGGACACTCATTATTGTAGTTGGTCAGATATACGGTTATCAGATACTTATTTGCTTGGAAGGTACCCTCCCTATTGACACTGGGATTAGTTAAAACTTGACTATTTTTGGAATAAACACTTTCATGTAAAAAAAAATTCAAAATCGGTTTACATACATATTGTTTTCCTGAAGTTCGTGAAAAATCAAATTCTTCTTAATTTATTTGTAAAAAAAAAACAAATTGTGTCTAACTTTGTAAAATTGTAAATTTTGGTGCTCCGAATACTAATTTTTGAGCACACAAAAGTAGAATCTTTGTAATGTCGAGACTTAAGATCAAAAATTTATACTTGTTTAATGATCTCCGTTTTATTTTAGACCGATTTTTATGATCATTTTGTCATCTCAGCGTTGTGCACTTAATCTTTAATTATTTTTTCTAAGCTACTAATTATTTTTCCAGAAACGCTTCCGTATGAAGAAAGTGAGTTTTTCGAAGAAATGTTTTGATGGCTCTTGCTAAGGTATAGATAATTTTAATTATCGAGATGTTTAATTTACGATATTGAAGGCCACATTATTTTCAATAATAATAAGAATTTTAATAATTCTCTGAATAAAGCGTCTTAATATTCTCATACATGTAAATGATTTTTTTTAATTTCTTAAAATTTTTCTAATTAGTATTGTCAAATTGTTTTAATTTTTTATAAATATAAAAAATTAAGGTTCCAATTTATTGGAAGTAATCTTTTACAAGTTTTTTTCAATTATAAAAAAGATTTCGAGAATCTTTTTAGAAAAAATAGACATAAACATTTCCAATAATCTGCTCAAGTAGAGTTTTAATTTCAACTTATTAAACTTTTTACAGTGGCTTAAAATTTTTTCTACCAGTACGAATCAAAACGTAGTTTTCTTTCGTAATATATTAAGCATTTCTCATATAAATTTAACGTATTAAAACAAAACAAAACTTTCCAAATTAATTTTGCAGCAGCATCCGACTTAAGAAGGTAGGGGGTCCACAATCATTATCCTAATATATATCTTCCAAACGAAAAAAAACAACTATGTATATGGTATTTGTATAAAATGTATCCAGAAATTTTACTTTTTTTTTAATTTTAATTCAACTAGTTCTACATGCTGGCACATAATCTCATAAAGTCTTTTGGTTTATGGCTGCACAGCTTTTTCTTATTTCTCTAGTTACATTTTTTTAGCAGCTTTATTTAATTAATAGTTAAGGGTCATAATTAAATGATTTTCATACTCTTTACAAATACAAAACACACAAAAAACATATAAAGTCGTGCGGAGTAGCAGAAGGAAATTTTAGTTGTACTGTATGTGAACATTTTCTAGGAAAAGTTAAAAGTTAATTATGGCAAAGTTTGTTTCGAAAAAAAACATTCGTTATCAAATTCTTTGGGGATTTGTTGTAATTAAATTATCTAGTGATTATATAGAAGAAAGTATAAATATCTATGGGGGAGTTATTGAGAAAAAATCCTAAAACAGTTTTTTGTCTTATTAAAAATATATAAAATGAAAAGTTATTGTTCATAAAATTAAAATTTATTAATACAATTGTTGAACATGTCATTTACAAAGTACTAAATACATAAGAAATTAAATTGAAGTTAAACAACGCCTGCATAATGGACAACTCATAATTGCACCATTGTGGAAAAAAATTTCAATATTTCAAACGTGTTTCAAAACTGCAATTAGTTTATAGGTGCATTTGGCGAAATGTATCAATCTGCTTAATTTTATAGGATTGCAGTTGGCGATGGAGGTGGGTGTTGTTTACCTACAAACGCCTATAATTCAGTTACAGTAATATCATGGGTCATTTACTATTGCGACGATATTTTGTTTTTTTTTATTCTTAAATCAAAATAAGGCTTAATATTAGTTTTCATCGACTTAGTCAAAAAAAAAGCAGATAGTATTTCATTGCTAGCCTGTGAAACATTGTTGTCTAACGAACTAGTACATTCTCAGAATCCGCAATTATCTTTCCTCACTAGGCCTTAATTAAAAATTGCGTCATTTTATAGAAACATTTCGGGGGGAAATCGGATTTGCTTTAGAAAGTCATCTATACAAATCAGTGGGGGGAAGGGACTCAGTTAAAATTATATAATTTTTCTATATTGTAGCATAAGCGTATCGAAGAGTACTTTTGAAAAAGGAATGTATTCTTGTTCTCGAGCACATACTATCCTGGGTTGAAGTCGTTTAAGCAAAATAACTAAATATTTAATACATTGAACGCCGGGTGGCTAGTGTACTAGATTCCAAGCCTGAAGGTCGCATGTTCGATTCGTGCCAAATAATCTGGGTGTTTCAGCAGCCAAGTCAAAGAGCTTATTAATTTGTATTTGTTAACTTTGTTAAAAAAAATATATAAGAAATATATAAAAAAAAACTTTAACAACAAAGTATCCAATAAAATAACTTCAATTAAGCTGCTTTCTGATATGAGCTAAAACCTTTTTACAGCTTCTCTTACGGCTTATATCTACACCTGGAACAAAGAATTTTCTCTTTGAAATATGATTGCAATGCCCAAGTCCTTAATACCGTTTGGCAAAGCATTTTAAAATCTTATTAAAAAAAATTAAATGATTTTTAATAAAAAATTTAGTTTAATTTATTTTGCGCTATTTTTAAACTACAAATGCTTATAAATATAAGCAAATTCCGAAAAGCCAATTAATTTTTTCTTTCCACTTTTTTAAAAATAAGTATAGCCATGACTGACTTTCAGGAAGATATATCCTACAAATTTTTTATAAAAGAGTCAGCCTAAATTGTTCCAGACTAGCACAGAAATTTCGGAAAATTATTTTACCCGTATAAGGCTTGCGAGATAAGCGGAATGAGTTTGTGAAGGATACCATAGACTAATCCATTAAGAAAGACTTCAAAGTTTTGGCGTTTTTTCTCAAAATCAATATTTTTTCGAAAACTTTTGTTTAAGAGTAATGGAAAATCTTTTTATATTTTAATATAGATACGAGTATATATGTACATAATCTATTGGCATTAGTCTAAAGGCCCGGTTAGCCGAACGTTAATGTTAGAAAAACGTAACGTTCTTTAACGTACGGACGTTTGTGCGGTTAATGAATCTTTTAAAACGTGTCGAATGTCAATAAAATAAAAACAAAATGTTGTACAACACTACTTTGTGTAATTTTTTTTTTTTTTTTTCAAAAAAAATATTTTAATATTCCTGTGTTTATTATAACACTGTGTGTAATTTTTTAAGTCGTGGCAAAATAACCATATACGGACACCACTACGTGATAAAAGACTAAAAAAAAAGACCCGTGTCTCCCAATTTTTCCCAAAGTCATGCACTTTTTTTTTTATGGGCCGCCAAAGATTTGGGACCTCGGTATGATTTTCGCAAAAAAGTGATCATTTTCTCGGGCTCATATCTTGCAAACCGTTTCGAATTTCGATTTACTCTCTGAGGCAAACTTGTAGCTCTTGTCATAAAGAACAAAAATTGCGAACATATAAAATCAAAAAAACTTCACCTTCCAGATAAAAATCGCAAAAAACTTAAAAAAATTCGATTTTTTTACCTTTTTCTCTTGTTCAGGTTTATAGGTAGCAAACAGTTCAAAATTCAAGGAAACAATCAACTACAAAAATTTACCTAAGATCTCAATAAACAAATTTCTACAACATATAAACTTTCTGGGAATAATTCTGAACACCGTTTAGGTAGCGCTTAGGTAGCCGCAAAAGTGAAAAAATTGACGCGCTACATAAACGGTGTTCAGAATTATTCCCAGGAAGTTTATATGTTGTAGAAATTTGTTTATCTACGTCCATATATTTATTATGTGTATATAAATTTGTACTTACTTAATAATGTAACAACACTTTTGACTTGCAAATTTGCAATATTTTGCAAGATATGTAGCAAAATAAAATAATAAGTGGCAAAATAACAAATATGTATGTTTATGCCCGTATATTAACTTTTATATTCAAAATAATTAACTGTTATATAATTGGATTTATAATTCAATCTAAGATTTTATTTGCATTCAATGGTATTTACTTGTTTTTTTTTAAGTCTCTAAGCTGACACAAATAAAACTTAAATTAACTCAGATACATTGGGTGATTGGTAGAAACTCAACCATCAGTCTCGATTGTAAAATTTTAATATACAAGTCGCTTTTGAAACCCACATGGTGTTATGGAATTCAGCTATGGGGCATTGCTTCAGCTTTCAGTGTAGGGAGAATCCAACGTTGCATTCGTTTTTTAAGTTAATAGCATCGGTTTAATGGTACATGAAAAATTCAATTTTACATCGTGATTTAAATATGCCACTTGTGACTGCAGAAATTGCAAAATATGCAAAACAAAATTCGAGTCCCATCTTAATCCCCTTGCTCGTAATATCTTGAACTTTACTGGACACATCCACTTGAAAAAGAGGGACACTACGGCTTTAATACGCCGCACTCCAGATGAAACTTTTTGAAAATATTTTTGTCCTTAACACATTTATGTATTATTAATTACTAGCACTAAGTTTATGTCTGACGCTGGTTTTACCTAATAATTATATATATATATATATATATATATATATATATATATATATATATATATATATATATATATATATATATATATATATAAATTTGAATACTTATTGTTAGTTCAATTTTTGAAGATTCAATATATATATAACCGCGAAAAAAAGGACAGCTTTGGTATAGACATAGTTTTAACGACATTTTGTTATTTGCACGTTCCGAAACATCTGAGTGAATTGTTTCTGATGATCTGCATTAAGCAACAGTAAAAACGCTGTAGCTCGCCTTTCCTAAAACTTATTAAGAAAATTAAAAATCGTTTATTTTATTAACGAGTTTTAGGTCTTTTTAAATTAGAAATATTTTGCAGGAATGCAAATTAACAAAGTATACTTAATTAAAAAACAGTAGCAATTCTACTACAAATACAATATCACAAACATGACATGGCTTAGTATTATTTTTTCTTGTTTCTAAGTAGATAATAAGAATAAGGAAGACGTGTTTGTGCTTCAGAAATTATAGATGAAACGTAGAAATAAAATGAATACTGATGATCGTGATGATCCGGCCCGAGCAGCCAGTGAAATGTACCGAATAAGAAAATTATTAATTTGGGGAAAAGTATTTTAAAATCCAAATTGAACCGCAAATTACAAAAATTCCCAACAGAACTTGTTCAGCAAATAATTGAGTTTGTTTTTTTTTTTTTTTTTTTTTTTTTTTGTGGAAAAAAGGAGATCTTTATGATGAACGATGAAAAATCAAGTACGATTATATTGAATATGGTCCTTATCATGTATAATTCTTGCAATATTAACTTTAAAATTTTAAACTTCAACTTTACTACGGCACTTTACTAGTTATACACAATTATATCAATTAATGTTTATGGAAAGAGCGGAAAAAACTTCATACTTTTTTAATCCTCCACTGTAGTACACAAGTACAATAGATCCGACACGTATAAGTAATAATTTTTATATTAATAATAATTTAATAAATCATACGCCGCCGTAATTGAATGATTGAAAATGAAATGGCAAGGGAGTCAGGAAGGAGAGTATAGAAATTATTTTAGCAATTTTAAAAGGGCACTTTTATAACTTCGTTACTTCTAGTATTTATTGATGCAACAATGTTAAATTTTATCCAAGCTGAAGCTATTGGTCTCTTTTTGACAATCACTGAAAAAACAACCTCATTTATTTCAAGGTAAATGGAAAAAAGGGAATTCTGTGTGCTGTTTAATCATTAATTTTAAGTAAGATAGGTCATCAGTAGCTTTAAAAATACTGGATGGACCCCGTGCCATCAATTACAAATATGCAAAAGTTGTTTACTGAATTCCGTTGTGGTCTTACCAGCTTAAATAGCTTAAAATTTTCAGGTCGACCGAAACGGATTCACTTTATAATAGTTGAAAAATCCATTAATTGATACTGGACGATCGTAAAATGAATATATTAAAGGGGTCAGAGCTGCAAGAATCTCAAACCAGCGACTACAGCACATTTAACATGAATACTTGGATATGACAAAACTATCCACTCGATAGATGCCGCGATTGCTAACATTCGATCATAACCACATTTCTGCAACCACTTAAAGGGAGTATTTTGCGATGTTCAAGAGCAATCTGAACGAGGTTATGCAGCATTTTGTAACTGTGGAATCACAGATCCATCAGAAAACAATAGAGAGCGAGGAGCATTCGCACCAAACAAAGCTGAAATGGGGCTGTCAGCCAACAAAGTCATGCTAACAGCTTTTTTCATATTGATTATTTTGAAAAGAGTAAAATAATTACCAAAAAATATTATTCAAATATCGAAGGGAAGCCATAACTTCTCAAGTAGCAAAAACTATATGTTTCATCGAGATAATTCGCGGGTGCACACGTAAGTAATTACTATGACAAAAATTTATGAATTGGGGAACGGATGGTAACCACATCCAGAGTACGTTCTGTGCTTAGCCCCTTGAGTATTTTGAAGGCCTTGAAAAAATTTATTGCTGAGAAAGACAAAAAAGGAAGTTGCTGGACTAAATATATTAGTCTCCAAGAAGCCCATATTGAAAAAGGACGCGTTTTTGGCGAAAAAACATTTTATCCTAAAAGTGCCGGAGTTGCCAAACTGCCTTTTAGTTAAGAGAAATAATTTTTTATATAAATTCTATATTTCTTATTTTAAATATCTACTTATTGAAAAACTTCCTGTTCAATATTTAAATATCATTTAAATGTAAATACTTAAATGCACACATGTTAATTTTATGCATAACAAAATATTTATTTCCATCCGTTAACTGATTGTAAAGCAATTTTCTGCTTCATAAGAAAATTTTATTTCCATCGGATCCTTTTTATTTTCATATTATAACAAGCACAAAAATGTTCAACCAGAGCATTTATAAGTATAACAAAGAACTTTAAAAAGAACTCGAGCGTAAATACCAGAAAAAATGTCATTATCGAAAAAAGAAAAAAGGAATACGAGAAAAAACAAAATTCTTGCATAGAAGCATTTACAATAAATCACAAGAATTTTCCCTTGTAGTGGAGTTAGTCGACCATGTCTGTATATTTATATATGATTAGTATATATATACTAACGACATGTTATAAAGTAAGAAAAATATTTTAAATATTTATTTCAATAAATTTACAAATAATTCAACATATGAGTAATAAAGATTATAGAAAAGATATATAAATGTCACACATTAACTTGTTTCGAAGGTGCGTGGTAAAGCTTAATGAAAGAATTTTCATATAAAAAGTCTCTAAAAATCTAAAATTTTTGTTTCTGCTTACTTCGCCTCGAGTTTTCAAATTTAAAAAATAAACAAAATGATCTTTTCAAGCTTAGCATTAAAATGTCTTTGGAGCACTGATCCGTATTAAAGTAAGAAATGGATCTTAAAAATTAACATTTCAAGATATATTCGTGGTAACAAAATATAATTTTAATTTAGTTCACTTTGTGTCTATAATAATAATAATAATAACAATTTATTTATAAAAAAAAAAAATACTAAAGTTCTAATCTAGTTTTTTTTAAATACACAGAAATAAACTAGTTTAGAAAGCAAGTATATGTCTTAAAAATTTGTTACAAAATCTTTTGCTTTCCTTTATTTGACTGAAATTCGTGCCATTTACACCTGATTGGCGGCTGCTTTTGGCAATGAAAGTTAAATATTCAAAAATTTATATAAAACTGTTTATTTTACATAATAAATCTATAAATTTTATGTTGGTGGAGCCTAAAGATTAGAAACACACATTAATTATAAGGAACGCAAAGGATTTACTAAAAAATAATTAAGAAACCAAATGTTTCGAGACATAATTTAAATGGAACTTTGTGACTCACATGAAATATAGTGTAACTGAGAAAAGGATATTGGCTTGGTATCAAAATAATATCATGTTCTACTTTAATTCTACAATAACGTTTTAAAAAATTTCAACAAGAGTTATAATCGAGGACGCTACAGACAGATGTTCTAAACTTAAATTTATCATAAGATTAAATTTAGAGGCGATTTTATATAGAAAAATCTTTGCAAAGGTCGTTATTGAAGTTTACAAATATTCATTACTCCAAATGTTACGATGCTTTCAGGTATTTTCCTCAAGTGTTTTTAATAGTTATTCTAAAAGGCATCGAAATATTTTGAATAATAAAAATTTTTATTTGCTTTAATAAAGGAAAAGATCAGTATAAAAAGCCACTTTACAATGATGTTGCTTTAAGCTTTATATGCATGAATTTTGGATTCTACATCAAGTTGCACGTAGTATAAAGCCTTTATTCTACCTCTTACTACAATGGCTATGCCGACATACCTCATTGATCGAGGTTTCCACCATTTTATAAACATTAATTGATGTCAGAAAATTTCATAAAAATCCTCATAATTAATTGGCTTCCAAAAATATAGTCTTATTTAGAACTCATCAAATTCTTTAGAGTTAATGCATTTTCCCAAAGTCGTGGGGACAAAAATCGTTATTAAAAACCTATTTGGCTTCCGAAATTACAAGCTACAAAGAATTACAAAAAGCAGACACATAAAAACTTTCACATTTATTCGATGTAAGTTTTATTACATTCTTGTAATGATTATAGATGAAATAAGGTAAAGGATAAATTACTAAGGTAAGGAAAATTTTTTAGGTAAACAAATATGTGATATATATATATATATATATATATATATATATATATATATATATATATATATATATATATATATATATATATATATATATATACAATACATCATATGGAGTATAAGACACATGATAAGGGATTTCTCTCTTGCGCATTACAGTATGTCATCGAAATGACGCTTAGGAACTAGTAAATATTATAATAAGATTTATGATACATTTCTATTTTCGATGTAATTTACGATAAGGGATATTTTTCCTAATCTATTACAAAACTCATTAATTACACAAATATACAATTTAAAATTTTATTGTTTGTTGTTGGCTTAGCTGAGTAACATCAATACCCTTTAGCTAAATTATGTTTGAATAGCATTTAAACCCGTATACTTGTACCAAAACCTACAAATACTATATGAGAATCCAAACAAAACTCAATCATATTTTGCTATTTGTAATTTACAAAACATATAAATATAACAGTTTCAGAAAGCTTTTATACAAACACAATACAGCAAACAATTATAATCGACTTGCGTCTTTTTATTTATTTCTTTTTTATAATGTATTCAGCTGATATATTTCTTGTACATACATTTTAAGGACTCTATTGTTTCATTAAAACAATATTTACTTCAGCTTAATTAAAATAGTGCCATTATCACAAACTTTACAATACGATTACAAATATCTATCATGTTCCCAATGTACTTATTTCTGAAATTCTACTTTCTTAATGCGAGAAGCATTAATTACCTTTTCAGTATTATAAATTTGCAACAAGTCATAGCAGATCGAAAAAACTCCTTTTTCAAACGCTATTTTTTAAATATTTATGTAGTTGAATAAATTAGCAAACAATAAGCACTAATAAATAACATCATGGAAAAATATCATCAGTTTTTTTTTCGCCTCCGCACGTATAATTTATAAAAAAAAACCCTTTTTTGTATTCACGAGAGTTCGTGCATGCGTTAAAGCAACAACAACATATAAACACTGAAAGTAAATAATTTTACATGAGCTGGGAATAAAGGTTTACCATAAAATAGAAAAGCGAAAACAGCAAAGAACATGCCCTCACTCACGTACAAATAAGTTGCGGCTTGATGTTGAAAATTAAACTTGCAAACGAAAATGTAATTTAACTTATGGCATACGCAAATGCCATTACATGGGTGAGAAAAAAAAAGTTGCATGCAATACAACCCAACAAAACTGAAACTGACAGTGAGCGTACAAAAAAATCAAACTTTAACGCGTTTAAGTGTTTGATTCCTCTTTTGGTGATAATAAAATTTTCCTATTTAGTTTTAGTGATCGCAATTAATTGATCGCTATGAAAATGTGAAAATCAAAGGTTTTGTCGTTTAAGTAATTTTGGTGGTAAAAGCAGGATGTATTCAACTAAATGTTTAAGGTCTTCATATAAGAAAAATAGATGTATACAACCATTATGGAAAAAAATATATGAGATCCTATTGATGCATGGAGGAAGGAGCCAAATGTGCGAATTTAAATTCGAGTTCAACAATAAAAATATATGGAAGCAGTGCTGCCCATCCATATAACGAATCGTAAGATATAGAAAAGTTATTGTGGATATATAAAATCTGATAGAAGATTCAAGTTCAAGTAGTTCTTTCATTCGTCCTTAATAAGCTCGAAATTAATTATTCTGGCTTAAGTTTGTGTTAGTATTATATTATTAAAAAAGAAATAAGGAAAAGCCAATTAATTTAAATTTGATTTTATGAACTTTCGCTGATGTTGTAAAACATGGGCAAATCAGAACATTCGATATTGGATCAAATGTTAAACTAAATTTTATTGAATTATATGGAAATTTCGTTCGGAATCAAATGAAGTAAATTATCTCCTCTGGATTTCTGTATATATATTTCTACCGGAAACGTCAGAGCCCAACATGCTATTGTGCACTTCCTACTCTGTTAAGTCCTCAATTGGCACAGAAGGTTGGCATTTGTCCCCTTTGAATTTATAATAAAAAGAAAATAAACCTCTCAATCAGTTTGTATTAACTAGTAGATTTGTTATGATTTTAAATACTTAAAAACTTTGGGTTATTAATTTGGGTTATTAATGTTTACACATTAATGTTCTTAAGAAAATTGTTATATTTCATAAGACTCCGATTAATTTAATTAAATTTTTTTATACATATTTTAATAATCATTAACAATCAATAAAGATAAGAAAGAAAAATAACAGAAATTAATTTTCAATGGTATATTATTACAACATTATGTCCGTCTGAAAGCAGCAACTGTAGATGTTGCTACTTTTTGGAGCACTTTTTATAATCTTTTAACGTGTTGTTTGAAGTAATACAAATGAACTGCGAATTTCTCAGTAAATTTATCATTAAAGCATTGAAAGGAAACCTTTCATTCAGGCAATAACTTTTTACATAGTATCAATTAAACTTGTTTTTAACCAAGAGTAAATTAAGACCTTCATTGGAACGACGAAGAATGTTTCATTGTATTAATGAAAAATGTTCATTAATAACACAGACAATAAAAAATTAAGAAAAATCAAGTTTAATAGTTTTTTCTAAGCTGCAGTTGTTGAATTTCCCTAATATATTTTTCCAAGTGAGGAATAAGATATTTATAAATTTTTAAATCATCAAAAAGACAATAAATAATAAATTCAATTTAATTGATTTATGCCGTTTCACTCAGTTGTCTATTGGAACATTCTTCACAAGCAATGGAATTTCTTATTGGAAAATTTTAAAATTTATTTATTGTGGCTTTCGCTGTAAACATGCTGATCTTTTATTGGTAAATAAACCATATCATCGATTAATTTTAATATAAGTATTTTTAATTTGAAATAAAAGGGTGAACATATAGCAGTTTTCTTAGAAAATTAATTAACTTACATCAAAATTGAAGTTTTTTCCCTCGGCTTTGCAACAAATTAATATCAGCAACAAATAAAAGCTTCAAAATCACTCAAAATATGTAAAGTTGAGTCTGACATGCAAAAGCATATCAAACAACCAAGTAAATTAAATATTTTAATTTCGTCTTGCTGTGTATTAAAAAAAAAACAAATGAAAATAAGAATAATAATTTAGCAATTAATTTCAAATCAAATGAATCAATATTTATTACTTAATTTTAATAGATTGTATTAAAGTAACAGAAAACAAGTAGTAAAACTTATTTGTATTTTTCAACAAATTTAAAACAAATTTAAAAAGTTATTTCATTTTAGCAATGAAACGATTTTCATTAATACAACGAACTATGAAAAGCTTATGAAGATTGAAAATTTAAAGACTTCATGAATGCAATAAAATTTGTCTTGAATAACACTTTATGAAACCATTTCATTGTCTCAATAAAAGATTTTTGTTAAATACCAGCCATTGTTGCCAGTATAGTGTAAATCAATTAGTTATGGGTGTTTATATTTCATAAATAATGACATTTGTAGGTAGTTCATTTTTATTACTCGTATGTTACTAAAACTTTTATTTATTTTCACATAAATGTAAAATCTTATAAGAGATGTATTTGAACCTAGCAGATCTGAATTATTAAAAAAGACGATTTTGCATTTTTTTGCGATAGGGCGGTTTGCATTATCTGTGGCGATATACAGATAATTCAAAATATGTACACATATTTTGTAAGAACTATTGCCTTTTCTCTTTAAATAAAGAACTTCAAGAAAGGAACGATTGGATTGATATTCTATGGTAGTATTGTTTATTTTACTCTCATGCTAAATTTTTTTTTATATATAAAATGTAGTCGTGGAAAAGTAACCATGACAAAATACTGATCAAAGCGTACGATATCAAGTCACTGTGAAAGGTTATACGATTGATTAACATAAAGATTGACATTGATTTGCCAATGAGTATATGTCCTTAAATATACTAAATGTAAGGCTTTATCGCATCTGCAAAAATTTATCGCAAAACGCGATCAATAACCACAAGTACATACAGAACAAAATAAACATATTGTAGTCAATAATATTTGCATACAATAAACTATATTCTTATTTAATATTGAAGCATTAGTAAAAGCTTAGTAAACTATTCTTTAGTCAACTGTATTTGTTTAGAAAAACCTTCTGCATAAAATATCAACACATCAAGTGTTTCGAACACAAAACACATCTACCTGCACACACACTTAAACGCACTTTCATAATATTATATTAAGGCATTATAATTTTCTAAAGCAATATTTTTTTCTTTCTATCCTCTTCATTTAAATAAGTAAACACACCCACACATAAAGTAGCGTTGTGGCAAAAGGCTCCTGCATAAACTTAATTTTAATTTCACACCTTAAATACTTGCACTCATAAATGTTAAGACATTTGCGGTAGTATGTATTTTATAAATATTTATAACAGTATGTGAGTATGTGTGTTTGTGTGCATGTGGTGCAATGTTGCAAGTATGCATGTGGTTTTTGCTGTTCTTAAGTTTCTTACTTCATACTTTATTTACTTACATATGGCACAGTTTATTAAGCATAAATATAAAAAGATGTTTGACAGCAACTTCCACTCAAACGTACACATACATATGCGCACAATTGCACGCACACTCTTCAAGATAACCATATACGAGCATAAATTTGTTTTCGATGCATGCAACTTCATATAACAAAAAAATAAAAAAACAAGTTAAAAAGAATATATGAGGAAGTAGAATCTAAAAGATTTTCCTTTTGAAACCAAAGCACTTCATTTTCTATATTGTTCGCTATTATCAAGTTAAAATATTGAAAGAATGAGATATAAATAAATTGAAAACCTTTACAATATTCTATGGAAGTTCATTAAAGTAAATGGGTTAAAAGTGCTGCATTTAATTAATACATGTGTATATGTGTATGTATTTGTGTTAAAATGTGTATAATTACAATTTGCATTACGGAATAATTAATGGAACAAATGAACGTAGATTATTCTTGAGGTTGCTTTTAATGAACATTAAAACAAATTGAAAATATTTCATTAGTTTTAATTCGAATTTAAAAATAATTCTATGGCAATAATTTCCACGTTGCAAAGAAATTTTGAGAAATAATGTGCAAAGAAATACGAGGTCTGTTCAATAGAAAAGGTGAATTTTGTAATTTCTTGGGCTACGTGCATTCGATTATCGTATTTTTTTTTCTTTTTTGTATTCATACTTGTCTCGAACATATATTCTCAATAGAGTTTGTTTATGAGAGGCGCAACGGTTAGATTTTCTGCTGTGGAAAAAAATGGCTCAAAGAATTTGCATAAATTTTTGTGTAAAAATTGAATTAAATGCTCAAAATCACTTGAAATATTGTAAGTGACATAAGGTGATTGCACCCTGAGTCAAAAAAATTTTTATAAGTGGTAATGTACATCACAGCACCCTCCGTCGTCGGTAATCGTCGGCGAAGTAAGATAATTAATAAAATTGCTCCAACACGTATAGCTTAAAAAAGTTAATGCATCTACTAAAAAGCAAAGGTGCCGCAACATTGTTATTAAACTTAATAAATCGCGCAATAGCAGAGTTGTAAAAAGAAGCTGAGAAACTCTCCCCAACTGCCCTTACTCTGCCACTGTCCCTCTCAGAAGGAAGTAACAATTTACGTACTTTTTTCACAAAAAAATATAACAAATTTCATTTTAAATTTAGTATTGTTTTTTTAACTTTTTGTATAAATAAATAACTTCTTGGTCTAGGAACATAGCAAAGCTCAAAATCTCTCCAATACTAAAATTAGCTACTGGGAAAAAATCACACATTATTATATACTTATATCTTATCTTCAGGTTCCTAGTTCATGGTATTCCCAGTATTGTTTTAAATTTCTACACCATGGAAATTCAACAAAACAGCAACAGAATTTATGAGCATGACAGTGAGAGTATCAACTCTGTAGTCCACTTTTTCTTCCATTTTATATGACCACAATTTGTGGCTGCTTTCCATTTAGTTTTTTTTTATATCCTACATTTATTGTTGCATGCAAACTATAGCATGTAATGCCGGATTACTTGCCTGATGTGGGTTGAATTGAGTTCCTAACGCTGCTTTGAATGGGACACTATACGAGAGTATGAAAAAACAAGCATAAAACCCGAACGCAGAAGAATGCATAAGAAAAATAACTAACAAACGTTTCCCACAAGAATTACTTCAGCTTGTTTGTTGCATTCTCCAATGATTCTATGAAAGTATTGTATTCTTTAAATTTTTTATATTTTTTAACAGCAGGACTAGATAAGAGAGCAGTGTTGATAGTGTTGTTTAGAAATGTGTAATTTTCAATTTCTTGTTTAAAATTACGTGACAAATACAAGAGTAAAAAATTTCAAAGTTTAATTATCTTGGTACAGTGTTCAATTACTGCAGTCCTTTTTTTCTTCCCCTACCGTTACGGCTGACTGCAATCAAAACTATACAAAAAGTTTCTACTTACAACTTTGACGACTTGAAAGAGAAGTATATGGTCACACATGTACTCTAATATGTGGTTGAGAAAGTATGAAGGATAAATTGGATTATTTGTAAAAGGAAATAAAAAAGTAACCGTAGCTTGTTAATAACTGATCAAGTGAAGACAAGAAGACTGATTGAGACAGATTGCTTCTTGGTAGTTTGAGCCTCTAGCGAAATAAAGTTTTGCTAATTCTTGTAATTCCTCCTAGAATAGAATTAGTATGACTTTTTTGTAGAACTTAGTAAAGGCTACCATATTTATAATCTCAGAAGAAAACGGACCAATGAAATGTCGGCATATGAAGAGCTAAAGCCTCAACAAACAATACATTAATAGCGTATGTTATACGGGTTATATTCACAGAATGCATGTCCTCTGGTTGCCCAGTTCCTTCAAAGGTATTTTCTCTTTCAACTAACACATCTTTTTGATATTCAAGCACGGAATTTTTAACGTTAAGGCACACGTGGAACAATATTTGGTGGCATAGAGATCCAGAAGTACAAGCACTTTTAGTTTCTTTATGCTGCTTTCCTCAACAATAAATTAATAATATTGAGAGGGCGAAAAATGCATTTTTACATGGAATATGCATTCCCTCAGGAAACCGTGCAAATAGATTTGTTAAGTATATGCAACACTAGTGAATTTAAGTAAATATTCCTCTACAAAAAAAAATCAATATAAGATGAAAAACTTTAAATATTTTTCCAAGAGACCGCGCCATAAATAAAAAAAAATATGTTCGCATCGCTTAAGCGACAGCCAGTCCATGAATTTTGTAACGAAATTGTTTGTTTCTTCGAAAAAGTGAGTTGTTGTAACATATTTAAAAGTCTTCTTGAGGACAAACTCTGCATTCTAATTCAACGTTTTCATTTACATAAAGAAAACCCACGTGCTCTTTTAAATTTTGTAGCAGAATGTCAAAATTAAGAAATTTATAAAAATGTTGTATGATGCACAATATTACGAATATACACACAACTGAATATATACAAATACTTTTTCGAGGGAATAATCCTTTACGCGTTTTTGAATTCACTTTAGACTTCGAATTTTGATATCTGAGTGGCATTTCTTTGCATACTCTATTCATCTTTAGAATTCATTATTAATGAACGGTCTTCATTTTAAAAGCGAACTATTGATGCATTTGCCATAAGTCTTAATTAAGTTTTTTATTAATTAATACTAATTTCGTTAAAAAAAATTAATAAAGAAAAGTGACACTCAGGCAGAAAGGAATAATAAAAAGAATGAACAAGTGGTGAAAATGAGAGTCTTTCGCTTAAGCCTTTTTTATAACACTACTGCTACGCGTTTTAACGATTTCTTATAGCAAAGTTAGAATATACGGCATATGTAATGTAATGTAATGGGGTTTTGGCTCAGGATGGCCCTTTGCACTGCGACCATTGTTGATCTATTGTGCTTCCCCTGTCTCCAGCAGTCTAATACGTTCGCAAATAGGATCAGCTCCTTCAATGGGAGCATTAGCAGATCCTCTTCACTCAGCGTATATGCCTGTAGAGTCCTGTGTCTTCTGTGGCACAATGCCCCACAATTTGCTATCAAGTGTTCCATCGACTCCTCATCTTCACCGCAAAATCTGCAGATGTCCGTGTCAGATAAGCCCAGATAGGTAGGCTTTGCAGGTGTAATGGCCTGTGAGCGTCCCTAAGAGCGTCCGTAGGCTTTTCCTGTCCAGTCTTAGAGCCAGATCCGCTCTCCCAGCGTCAAAGCGTAGGAATTTCTTGGAGTGACATAATCCATTGATGTCATTCCAATGTTGTGCAATCCTGGACGATGTCCATTTCGAAATCTTCGTCTTAAGGAGACTTTTGTTGAACCCAAAAGAAGGGGTGGGTACAATGAAGTTAACCTCAGCTCCTCGCACAGATGTCCGCCATCTCATTCCGGCATACCCCTGATGCCCTGATGCCCATATCAGAGTAATCTGATTGTTAGTCGCCAGATCATTGAGCCTGTTGTGGCATTCCAGTAATAATCTGGACATGTACGTACAGCCTCTAAGGGCCTTAAGAACCGATTGGCTGTCCGAGAATATCTTAACCCGTATTCCCCTTTTTCTTCTCTCGGATAGGATCCCCACAGTTTCCAGTATCGCGTAAAGTTCCGCCTGGAAAATTGTCGTATCCCTGCTCAAGTTTATAGACAATTAAAATTATGACAATTTTGCTACAACTAAAATATTAAACATTAAAATTGTCACAATCATATAATGGTACAGCATTGCATACTAAAACTATCAAAGTAAAAATTAAACGTTCAAGTTCTTTATTAACAAGAACTATTTTACTAACTTAGTTAAACATGGCACAAATTAATACAAACTTTCCGCAATTAATATTTAACAATCATGTGTTCGACTGTAGAAATATTAACTATTAACATATTGGGAATATTTCATTGTTATATTTGCTTGTGTTATGAAAGAGTCCACTGTCTTGAATGGAAGCCAGGTTGAAAAAAAAGTAAATTTTATATTGCTTTACAGTTTATGTAGAGTATGTAAAGAGCTTCATTACAATGCCATTTGCTAACGATTTACATAAGTCACTATTGACAGTGGAAACGGAAATTGTATAGAATTGGAAAGCATTTGTTTCTTACTTGACTTAGTTTTCGGTAACAAAATCTTTGGAATGTCTATTGTAAGGAATTTTTAATAACAGTCTTGCAAGGAATACGTAAATTATCCTAACAAATAAGATTAACAAATAAGATTAAGATAGCAGTGATTTAATGTACACTTTGTATGTTAGAAAACAGTTCTTCCTCTACTACATGGGCTTTGCTTTAGCAATTATGAGAACATCAGTCATAGATTGTAGTTCATTTTTATATGATTGTATGAAACTCAAATTGGTTTATTAAAAGAAATAAGTTCTGTTCTGGTCGTAACTTTTAATAATGAAAAAAGTTTTACTCCCCATGTTTTGCAGTAGTTGAATAACTTCTATTTAATAGCAAATTGATTTGCACTTCAATTAGCTACCTACATACATTTCTACAATTCTAATTGCATAAAACAACTGTAATTGGAATAGCAAATTTTTAGTGTCTGGAGTACTAAGTTCAAGTTTAATTAACACAAATCAAAGAAAAGTGCATTCTAAATAACAAGATTGCAGGCAGAAAGAACAATTACCACAAATAATTACAATACTCTAAGGGTAACGATATAAACCAAATTGTGTTTTTAGATTTACAAACATGTTAAAATTGAATAATGTAAAGAAAATTTTTCTTTTTAAATCAGACAAGGAGCAGTAAGAGTTTAAAATAAATTTTTCAGAAAAAAATTATTGCCAAAAATAACTAGAACTTTTTGAGAAAAATTCTGAAAATTATGTTTTCATATTAATTATAATTAAGATAATTATCTGTACTGGTTTCGAATCTACAAAAAAAAATTAATATAAATATAATAAAGTAAATAACTTTAAAAAACTGCTTTCCTAAGATTTAGTGTAGCTCATTTACGTTCATGTTAACGATTGATTTTGCATCATGAGCACAAGTCTGCGACATAAGGAGAGATCTTGCGAATTCCATTACGTGGCCCTTGGAAGAAGCTTCACATATCTTCCATCAAATTATCATGTTTACTGCAAGATGGACATAACTAGAGTTTCCCAATCAACAGATTTTTTCACTACCAGAAATTAGGAAATATTTGTATTTATTTCCGAGAACCCGGATAAAATTAAAAATTCAAATTAGCGCTATTATTTTTAATACTTCATTATGGTTTCTAAAGAAAATAGAGTAAATAGAAGACCAAGTCTCTAATACTATAAAAAGTAATCCAAAAACATTTTATTATCCGTTATCGCTGACAACAGCATAAGGGGACTTCACCAATATTTTTGATGCGTTCCGTATGAGCAATATTTAATTTAATATATTGCGATAATACTCATACGGGTTTTTTTATTGCATACAAATTTAGGTTTTATTGATCAGAGCGCACAAAATGCAGGAATTTGAAATATTCTTCTCAATCAATCACAACTGTGGACAGGAGACAACTTTTTATCTAATAACCAAGAAAAACCATTTGTGTACGAGTTGATATTTTTAGAGAAAATTTTAATCCTGGTTTTTACAGTCTTTAGTTTTCTTAAAAAGCTGAAAATTTTTTTGTAATGTCTTATTATAATTATTCTATATTTCTTTGTTCGAAAAGTGAAAATGTCTACAACTCTTGTCTTTGGACCTAATGCACTCAGAAAGGGATATTTATATACCTTTGATTGATCAAAAGGAATTAAAGAGTAGATGCTGAAGGACAAGTTATTTAGATGGTTCACTATCACTTCTTGTGGTATACCCAAGGCCCTTACTTTGCAGAAATAGGACAAAACAGCTCCTGGTCTTAGGGAAAGTTTCGATGGTAATATTATGGGTCACTCTGCGATTGGTCGTATGTCGATCCGCCTAGTATTTTCCTATACTGGCAAATGTAGGAGCTGCAAAGAGTCGGGAGAAGCGTATGCCTAGACATCGTGAAAATTGTTTTACTCAACATATAGCTGTTTCACTAAGAAGCACCAGCTAGTCCATTGAATTTTGTGAGAATATCTACTTTGTTCTCAGTAAATCGGAAGCAATAATTACTCGTTAATATAATATATAATACATTTGGCCTTCAATTGCACACACAGCTCTACATTGTGGGGTACCTTCCCAATCTAATCTAATATAACAGCGATGGAATGTAAAAAAATATATAGCAAATTTGTAATTTTTTTCGCGCTCCGTATTCAAAATCCTCCTGCTCTCCAGACATAAGTAAATCCGTCTCAAGCTTTGATTCTGTGAGTTATTATAGGATAAAATTAAAAATTTTCATAAAATACCGAAAGCTCAAATTTCTGCAGGGGATAATTTTCGAAGTAATTTGTTTTCCATATTAATTCCCATTCTAATCAATTCGATATCATAAATTCCTGGCTTATATTAAAATTTTTCCTAAGTCACATATATCACTACAAGATTTTTAACCCATATATGCTTTAGACATTGTCTTCCTAGACTAGTAGCTTGTGTACTCTGTATGTTCCTCCAGACAAGACCAGGTGCTTCGCAGTTTGTGCTTGTTAACTTTAAGTAAAATCTACGAACTGAACTATTTTACCGGTTTTCAGTTCCTCTGCATTTTAAACCAAGATCTTCGATTCGATCGATCACTAATCCCTAATTAAGATCACAGTCTTTAACGGTGCGTGAGTCATACTCAAAACAGAATTTTGATTAAGGCCAAAAGTTCCTTCATCATGTACTATAATTTTAGCATTATTAGAAATTTAATATTTTGCTTTCATGAAAGAAAAGGTATTTAGCTACAGCGATAACAACACTGAACACTGAAGCTTCAACTGCTTAAGAATCTTGAGATATGGTGTTGCTTTTGAGGAGTATTTGTTAGATAAAATCTTCACAAAAGTTTTTCAATTCAATTCAGGAATCCGCCATAATTTTTCATAAAGTCTATTATCTGCAATGAATTAAGGAATATCTTGAATCCTTTGCCCTTATTGCCGATCATAGTTTTTTCGGAAGCCATGCGCTGAATACTTGTATGTTAATCGCTCTACTCAAAACAGCTGTAAGAAATTTTATACATTAAAGTGGAACAATTTTGAGAGCCCTTATATCCTTTAACTGATAATTCGAAAACTGGCTTCAGAATTCATTTACGAAAAATACTACACAGAGAAAGCCTTGAATTTTTTTCCTCTAGAAATAGTTTCAGTTGTAAAAAGAAAATTTATTTAAGCAGCTGCATCTCGGTACTTCAGATTCTGTAACGTACCATCTTACGTACGTAAGTTCTTACGTTTACTATTTATCCTGTTTTCGTCCTTGTATATTCTGTTGCCGTACAACAATACTGCAAAGTAAGCCAACATAAGAGCGCGTTAATATCTGACTGTATTTGTTCTTGTTATGATGTGAACAGTTTTGTTGTTCATATTTATGTATATGTTGGTAAATGTAAAGCTATTTTTTCATCTTTTAGTTGTTGATTATTTAATATTCTATTCATGCTGTTGTAGTTTGTATTGATTTTCATACACAATCTGTTTGTGTATAGCAAAAATTTGAACATCTCAACAATATTAAAATGCAAAAGTATATGTGAACCTTAAGTAGATGCCACTTGTAGCAGAGATACCTTTTCTTTTTCTTTTTAAATTATTATTATTGTTACTATTATTAGGTACAATTATGACTGTTTTGAATGAGTAACAGGAAATACATATTAACAACGTCACTTAAGTCTCTTTTGATTTTATCTATGTTTATACGAGTCTTAAATTATGAAAGTTTGCTTAAGAGTAAAAGGACTTATAAAAACTAGACAAAAAAACGTAAGACGTGTTTCATTTTAGCTTCACTTTTTTAATTTGAGGTAAAAAAAATATCTCGAAACACATGGATCTTAAAATTAATGCCAGAATTTATATTTTGCTTACAGGAAAGAAAGTAAATTTCACATGAAAATATTTATATAACAAATTGACTTTCTCCTTACAATAGTTAAAAAGGTAATGTGCCTATATTTAATCTATAATTTTGAAAAAAATGCTTTTTATTATTAAAAATAAAAAAAAATTAAATTCTAATGTAAATTAAACCGACTTATAAGTCTAGAAATTAATTTTTGTTAAAAAATTCTCTTTTACTAACTGATTTTAATAAAAAAAGGGTTTTTGAAACTCAACGATTTTTCTCGCTCTAAAGAAAATTATATCACAAATACGAAGGCGCTTCAATACGTTATTTTTGGAAAAAAAATAATTTTAATTTTCAACATAGTCTCCATAACGTCTCTTTACTTTGTGTAACGTTTTCTCATCAAAATAAATATTTTTTTGTGAGATGATTTCATCATTGGAGTTAAATATTTTTCTGAAGAGCGATTTCTTCCGATTTGCAAACAAGCAATAGTCACTCAAGGCTAAGTCCAGAAAATAGGGAAAATGAGGGTGCTATTCGTAGCCTAATTCACGTAGTTATGCAATGGAAGCTGCACATTGAATCGACCGAATTAGTTGGCATAATATTCACTATTGATTGTTGTACCCTTGTAAATGTAGTCTATGTGGATTATACCTTCGGCATCAAAAAAAAATCGCCATTACTTTATTAGCTTAAAAACCCAACTTGGCCTTCTTTGGCTCCGATTTATCCAGCGAAAAACTCTGTTTTGACTACTGTTTGATCTCTTGTGTATTATGGTAGGTCCACCTTTTTTCAGCATTACTAAACGGTATGAAAACTCGTTCATGCTTTTTCTTAAAATTTGACCTTAGTGAACTGATACCTCTTGACAAAGGCAGTTATGCCCTTTCTGGTAAGACGAGGACTTATTTACCCGCCCTGTTATTTTAACGAGACATTTTTTTATTACAAAGATGCAACACCATGTTTAAAGTAAAAAAGAACTGTAAACCAGAAACAAACGATGTACAATCATATAAAATTTTTTTTGTGTGTTTAAAACTTGTTGACCGCCGAGAGTGTTTTGCTATTAAATAAAAATTATATCAATGCAGTTCATATCAAAATGTAATATTTTGTTCATATGCATGTGTTTCACATTGTAATTTATTAATCAATCTATTTATTTTACCTTCAATTTTTAAGTTAGTTTTATACCAGTTGTAGTTGATGATGGCATTTTTTACGTAAATATAGGCTCAATAATCCTTAGTAGTTCTTTGCAGGAACGGTAAACCTTCCCCTTGTGATAATACACCCTTAACAAAATAGGACAATATTTCGTTCATACCCATTCCTATTAAAAATAATTTAAAAAATTTTTCTTCAAATCATAAAAAAATTGCCGTATATTTAAAAATAGATATTGGTGAATGCATTCCTCCATCTGCTTATGGATTTAGTTAAAAAAAAATTATGAAATAAATTTTATTGAATAATATTTAACAAACAACTTGTCATTCCTTAAAGTTTTCTTAAAACATTTCATTTTTTATGTAAAAAAAATAATTGCTAAGGAAACTTTTTCAATTGAAACAGAAATATTATAAAATATTTTGAGACTTTACTTAGAGTATTTCCAAATCTTTAAAATAAATAAATAGAATTTTAAAGACAAATTCATACCAGTTAATAAATATCATCAGTACAGCAAATAAAACTTTCTCTTTATTTTAATATCAACAAAAAACAGAAGACCAAAATTAAATACCAAAAGAATATATTCAAAACTTATCAAATATAATGAAAACAAAGGAATATATTCAAAAGCTTATCAAAACTATAAATTATTTGAATAATACAAGGAAAAAATTAATTGCCAGCTGCGCTATCAAATCCACCAGTTATGAATTCGCTTTGGTTAAACTTTTATACAACCAAATTGCTATTAAAATCATAATTTATATTTATAAACAAAATCTTATTTTGAATGTAAAAGTTTCATGTTTATTAGAAGTCATTATCTTTTTTAGCAATTGATTTCATTAAATTTTTTCTAGGGTTAGGTTAAACTAAATTTTTTCTAAATGTTTATTAAAACATTTTGCTTTAGGAAATATTTGGCTCCTGTAACAATTTTAGTCCTTTTTATAACATTTATTAGCTTAAGTGTGAAAATTTTTTTTTTTCGTAAAGCAAAATTATTGGGGTCACTTTTAGTTGAGACTATTTTTGCATCTATTTTCTATTTCATTTCCAAAAAATTAAAGTTTTGCTGCTTTTAAGTGCTGCCGCATAAAGACCTTTTTCCTACCGAAAAAAAATTACGAACAATTCACTTTGGCAGTTTAAATGTTACATTTTTTGCAGCACAAGTTTTATTTGACCGCTTTCATAACTAAATGAAAACGCAGCAAACATTTTATATTCTTGTAAGTGATAGTTTTAGAAGTTTTTTATTTTTATTTAAAATGTTGAAACTATCATTTTGTCAATTAAAATTTTTGTGAAAAAATGGGATTTAGAATTGGAAAAGCGTTTAAGCGTTTAAGCGGAATGCAACGGAGTGCTTTAAGTACAAATAAAAAATATCTACAAAGTTTTTACAGACTTTTAAATATTTAATACTAAAGTATTTATTTTATTATATTTGATGAAAAGGGCATTGTGTTAGATATCTGTTTAAAAGTTAGAAATAATTACATTGTTATGGCAGGATTATACAGAAGCAGCAACATAATTATTACAATTAATTTATTTGAAAATATAAGGCTTAAAGTAAATTTTTTTATAAACAATTTACTGAAAAATTGCTCAATTTACAATTCACAAGCCATTGGTATCATTGTATTAGTTGTATTATTGTATTTCATTGCAGTAGTGTATTTTTGGTGTTGGTAATTTTCAATGAAAAAGTGTGATACAACTATACAACTCAATTGTATAAGCTTTGAACAAGTTGTTATAAATCTTTCTAATATTCTAATCACCTGAAGTTTCTTTATCCTCGTCATCAGATTGGGAGAAAATCATGAGATAATTATCTCTTGTTTAGTTTGCTTTTTTGACGTTTTTCAATAAGAAGTGCAACCGATATATAGAAAATTACCATTCATGATACTCGTATTTTTTAAACGCGTATATCAATAAATGTTATTAAATACAAGGGGGATTGTGTATGTATATATTTTTGATGTGGAAATATATTTGCGAATTCAAATATTTTAAAAATTAATAGTGTAGTTTCGCTACGAAATTTTTACCAAAAACCAACAATTACAAAACAATAATTGCGCAATTCGCAACCCCTTTGTATTGTTGTATCGCTTGTATTATTGTACCACTTTACCATAAACTAAAATTGTTGTCAATAACTTTCTATTAAGAATGTGATATAATAGTACAATCACAATTCATATTCGTAAATTAAAAAAAAATTAAACTCCATTCAGTAGTAAGTCAGGGATGGAAGTAATTAATGCATATTTTTTATACAAATTTAACTAATTTCGCTTAAACTTATATTTTAATGAATTAAAATAATAAATATAAAGTACTAATGAAAATTCTAACCTAATTACATTAATTTTCATCTATAATTCTACTTCAAGTCATCAAACTAATAATGATATCAATAACTAAAAAAATCTATAAGCTCACCAACAGATTTAAAAAAAATAATAATAAAAGAACTAAAATGGAAAATAGTGCTACTGATTTTGTTAACTAGTTCACTTTTATTTCAATAAAATATATTCTTTTTCTATTTGCGACTAAAGGAAAAGTGTATTTCAATACATGATACATAATAAAAGGGGGTTGTGAAATGCTCATTTGTATTTTAATTAGAATTTCGCTAAAAATGTTGAATTTTTTTATATTTGTCTGACGACGTTTTACAAAACGGAGACTAGATAGATATTTTTATTATGGATATAGTGCAATTAAAAATTTATATTAAAAAGAAGTGGATAATCATTAACCTATAGCACTCCCCAGTGATGGTGGTGGACTGGTCAACGTCGTGTTCAAAAACTATGGGCCGGTGACACCGGTATCCTAAAATCCACACGAGACATGGACCTTTTCGGGATGTATTCAATGCTTTTGAATCTTATGTGGATTGTCATCGTTTCTAATTCAAAAATTTCGTTTGTTGATGTACCACTTCATTCAGAAATGGGTTTCATTGCTAAAGATGATTTTTTATGAAAACTAAGGTCAGTTTCCAACTACTAAAATGCCCATTTGAATAAATAATTAGTTTAACGCTATGCCCATTCTTTGTGATGTGGCAAAATATACGAAATAAATGACAGATGTACCATGTCTTCAACAATATAGGCGCTATCAGCCATCAAAATGTGAAAGAATCAATATGCAAATGGCATACTTGCTCTATGATACCTGTTTCGTTTTCAATCATTTCACAGGGGTGAGTATACAATACACACGTTATTACTCCTGGCTGTCAGATCAGTTTTGAAGTAGTAAGTCTTTTAGAAACAAGCTAAATAGAGTTTTGCGTATTTAATATGCTCAAAGTAAAAACATTAGACAGTGTCCGCTTTAGAAGCCTAAACACTTCAGTATTAAGCAAAATTTGCAATTTAGTAAATGTAACAATTTACAGCCATCAATTTTTCATTTATTTAAGAAAATAACTTTAATAAGCCTTAAGTAACTGTTGGATAAAGTTTTACTCCAATTTATTAACTTACGTAGCAGAAGTATACGTGATCTCCAGCAGTAACAAAGGTACAATTTGTTCAATTCAGTACAATTTATTTCTCATGATGTTTGCAAGATCTTTTATATAATAATAAGAAAAAGGAAGTGAAAAAAAATGTTATATAACTATTACAAAACTGTTATATTCTATGAGCATAGTTGCATGCATTTGGTTTGGGCGTAAAAGGTCGCATTTTTTCTTACAATCTCCCCGTCAAACCAAATGCGATTTAAAATATAATTCAAAAATACAATGTAAATTAAACAAAACTAAATTTCAACACAAGTTTTTTACATATTTAGTTTTAGTAAATTACAACAATACAAATGCTTCTGCTTATTTAAAATTTTTGTTAAAATATCTGCTGCATTTTCGTTTGTTGTAACATACTTTATATCAATCTCTTTATCCATAAATTTCTCCCTAATATAATGGTAGCGTATATCTATATGTTTGCTCTTCTTCTGCACTGTAGGATTTTTAACCATAAAAGCTGCGCTTTGGTTGTCGCAAAAAATAGGTGTAGGTAGTTCCACATAATAATCAAAACCCATCTCATTAAGTAAACTTCGAAGAAAAATGATTTCTTTTGTGCCCTGGCATAAAGCTATATATTCAGCTTCCATCGTACTTAAAGCCACCACAGACTGTTTTCGTGATTCCCATGAAATGGCTCCACCTGCCATAAATGTAACAAAACCTGAGTAGGACTTCCTATCATTTGAATCACTTGCCCAATCAGAATCTGTGAAACATTCAAAATTTGTGTTATTATTAGAGAAAGTTATTTTACCTATTGGATTTTTCGTGAGGTATCTAAGGACGTATTTGGCAGTCGTAAAATGTTCTTTGTGTGGGTGTGTGTTGAATTGTGATAATTTCGATATCACATGCATCAAATCAGGTCGCGATATAACGGCTAAGTACATTAGCGCTCCAATTAAGCTTTGATAAGCTGTTGTTGGCAAATTTTCACATTGGTCTGTACATTTTTTAAGAATCGTGCCGCTTGGCCATGGAGTAGCTGCAGGTTTGCAATTTGACATGCCCCACCGTTCCAGTAATTCTTCCGTGTAACGTTTCTGGTGAATACTTATGTCACCTCTTAGACCCTCTCGCTGGATTTCCATGCCTAAATAGAAAGAAATTGCACCTCGATCTACTGCTTTCACTTGTTCATTTAGTTTCATAATTATATTTCGCATTTCCAGTTCACTAGAACATGCCAATAACAAATCATCAACGTAGATGGCGATTACGCAAAATTGATTTTCACTTCGCTTAACGTACACGCAGGTGTCAGATTTGCAACGAGTGAATCCAACTTCTAGTAATATATCGTTAACCTTCTTATTCCATTCTCGGCCAGCCTGTTTTAAGCCATACAATGCCTTTTTCAGTTTACAAACTTTATCTGGATGCTGTTTATCTTCAAACATTTTTGGTTGCACCATGTATACTTCATCATCTAAGTCTCCATTTAAGTAAGCTGCCTCAATGTCAATATGGTTTACTAATAATCGATGCCTAGAAGCTAATGCTAAAAGCAATCTTATAGTAGAATGCCTTACTACGGGTGCAAAAGTTTCTCTATAGTCAACGTTATACTTCTGCGAACATCCATGTGCAACCAACCTAGCCTTATACCTTTCGATAGTACCATCCGGCGAACGTTTAATAACAAAAATCCATTTGCAGCCTATTATATTTCTATCCTTTGGTTTATTAACCAACTCCCACGTTTTATTATTTATTAAAGAATTGTATTCATTTTGCATTGCTTCTTTCCACTTTTCACAATTTTCTGAGTTCAAAGCTTCATTAATAGTATTCGGGTTTTCAATTATAGAGTTTAACATTTCAGGTCCATTTTCAGTAATATACACTTTACGGGGTCTTCCTTTACTACCTGTTCGTACAATTCTAGGTCTTCCTCTCTTTCTTTTTTTATTTTCAATAAATGAATCTTCTCTATCAGTTTCGTTATTCGATGGACTCACCTGTTCGTCATAATCATCACCTTTTTTAGGGCTGCTTTCATCTTCAGCTTTCAGCATAGTATCTACTTCATATGCGATGTTTCTTGTACGAATGTTAAAATGAAACTTCCCTTCTTCATCAGCTTCTATAGGCATTTGTTCAAATGATTCTTCAAAAAATATGACGTCACGGGCAATAACGATTTGTTTTTTGTTAGGATTGTATAAACGATACCCTTTTGTTTGTAAATCGTATCCAACGAACTTCATTTTCGAACCTTTTGGTAAGAACTTGCTGCTTTTTGGCTTAAGTCCCTTGTTCAACACAACTGCATCACAACCGAATGTCTTAAGATGAAACACTGAGGGTTGTTTTCCAGTCCATTTTTCGTAAGGCGTAATATCTCCAAGAACTTTTGTGGGCGATCTGTTTCTTAGGTACGTGGCTGTGTAAACAGCTTCACCCCATAAACTTTGTGGTAATTTAGACTGCTCTAATAGGCAACGCGCCATTTCTACAAGGGTTCTGTTAGCCCTCTCTGCAACACCATTTTGTTGCGGTGAATAGCTTACAGTTGTCTGGTGTACTATTCCTCTTTTGGCAAAAAACTCTTTGAACTTGGAATTGACAAATTCTTTTCCGTTGTCGCTTCTAACAACTTTTATTTGGCGGCCAGTCTGCTTCTCCGCAATCGCAGCAAAATTAGTAAATGCTTCAAAAGCATCACTTTTTTGTTTCAGAAAATACGTTGAGACGTATCGAGAATAATCGTCTATAAAAGTCATAAAGTATGACGATCCGCCAACAGACTTTATACCAACTGGACCACATAAATCTGTGTGCACCACTTCTAACACATCTCTTGTTTGAATACTTGAATAATTATTGAACGGCTTCACAGTAATTTTATTTAAAGCACACGTAATACAATCAATTTTGTCAGGTATTTTTATATTTAAGCCTCTCACCATTTTCCTGCACGACAGTTTATTCAAATCATTTACGTTAATATGCCCATATCTATAATGCCACTTTTTTGCCATAATTTCTTCATTAATGTAATTAACACATTCGACATCTCTATTTATTTCCACTTTTGCAATAAACAAACCTCCATTTAAAACAGCTGATAAAACGTCTCTTTGTTTATCTTTAATAATAGCTTTGTTGCTTTGAAATTTAACTGAGAGACCGGCTTTTAAAACTTTGTTTATCGAAATAAAATTTGAATGCAATTTAGGAACATACCAAACATTTTGTAAAGTAAGATTACAGAACTTTGTTTTTATCTTAACATCACCCAGCCCTTCTGCATTAATACTCTCACCAGACGCTAGTACAATTTTTTGTTTTGATTCTGTTAGATTTATAAAATATTCCTTTGTTCTGCACATATGGGAGGTTGCTCCGCTGTCTAAAATGAATTTCTCTGTTAAGTCTTTTTCGTTTTCATGTAATGAACATGCTATGTCTATTCTCTCATTGTCTTTACATTGTGAGCGAATATGACCTCTTTTACCACAGCGAAAACATTTTATGTTACTAACATTTGCGCCAAGGAATTTTTTGTCACTTTGGTGTTGATCATTTCTATTACGATTTGACCTTGGGCTGTTATTGATAAATTTTTTGTTTCTTTTATGTTCATTTTTAGAGTTTGCAGCGAATACCGTTTCATTTTGGTTATAATTTTTATTTGATTGTCGAAGTTCTTCTTCAAGTATTTTCGATATTAATTTGTCGTAACTAGGTAAACTGTCTCTACTCTCGATAGCAATGACAAAATTTTCCATCTCATCTGGTAGACTGCACAACAGCAAAATCGATAGCAAATCATCATTTAAAACGATATCAATTTCTTTAAGTTCATCAACAATAGAACTAAAATCATTGATCTGTGTGGAAAATTTTTGATTTGTGTTAAACTTGAAACGAACAAGCTTTTTGAACAAATTTACTTTTCTTGAAGCCGTATCTGCTTTATACAATGAGCATAAAGTATTCCACGCACTTTTTGCCGACTTGCAATTTTTTATATGTATTAGCTCACTTGGTTTGACACTTAACGTTATAGTCGCTAGTGCCTTAGAGTCATTTAAAGTCCACTTACTTGCACCAGCCGCATCTTCCGGAATTTTCTCCTCGATCGTGTTCCATAGATCCAAAGTTATCAGCAAACTTTTCACCTGAATGCACCACGTAGCATAATTGTCGCCGTTCAACTTATCAATGCAAGCCACACCAGTTGCCATTCTTAAAACTTGGGTTTTTCGTAAAACACCCTAAAACCAGAAACACGTTGTTCGTACGGACTATAACCTCAAACCTTTTCTAGCAGCACCTTGTTACTGGGAATCTGGGCCCATAACCTTTGTTGGATAAAGTTTTACTCCAATTTATTAACTTACGTAGCAGAAGTATACGTGATCTCCAGCAGTAACAAAGGTACAATTTGTTCAATTCAGTACAATTTATTTCTCATGATGTTTGCAAGATCTTTTATATAATAATAAGAAAAAGGAAGTGAAAAAAAATGTTATATAACTATTACAAAACTGTTATATTCTATGAGCATAGTTGCATGCATTTGGTTTGGGCGTAAAAGGTCGCATTTTTTCTTACAGTAACAAATCAGAATTAACTTGTTTATGCAAATAATTATCTATAGGCTTTAGTACATCGTAGCCCACATGAGTATGTTTTTTAAATTGAAAACGAATATAATATAAAAAGCAAAAGCGTACGCTCACATTTTTGTTAAAAGCAACAGTAAGTATCATATATTTTGCATTTAAAGTTTTAATGGTGGTATAAATGTATGTATATTTATATTAATAAAAAAGCAGAAATTTTATTTGGAACATTTTTCGTTATTTACACAAAACCAAGGGATTTGTGCACCCTATTTGCAAAGAATTTTTTTGTAATATTATTTAAAACATACAACATGCCTTATTGGAAGGATTAAAGGGAAAACGTTTTTCATTTAATCTGCTTGAAACTTTTAGTTGGTAAAATATTGAAGAGAAAACATTTAATTATTTAAATAAATACTCGCATTAAGTGTGTCAAAGATAAAAATCCTCATCGTTTTTATGTTGCGTGTGTGCAAAAGCATTGTTTTATGATTATTTTTTTTTTTCGTTCTCTACAAAATATTCTCACATTCAAGAATCGTATTTTTTTATTTCAGAATTTTTATGAATCCATTTATTTTCCTGCTTTTTGTTTTCTCTTCATGACACTCTAAAGGCAGCACACAGGAAGTGCAGCATACATTTTTAAAATATTTTTTATTTAAACATCATTCTAAACATTTTGCAAATGTTTGAGTTGACGCCTGCTTGACGCGTCATGAGGTCGCAAATTGCATTAAAATTTCACAGTAGAAAAAAAGAAATATTTATTATTTGAATTATTGCTAGTGTCAATATCTCCAGAGTTAGTCTCTATACCTTGAAAAAATGCCTGAACTTCTAACAGGAAACAATATTTTTAGCTTTAAGAATGATTTTCCTAAAGGCTGTAATTAATTGTAAAATTCATGACTATCTCTATTTGATATATTTGGGGTAGGTTTACTTAATTAATATCGACTAATTGATAGTACTTCTGAGCGGAAGTAAAAATGAGTTTAATACTGCTATTACTGTTAATAATATTGGAAAGAAGGAAATTTTAAAGAACTGGAACTGAACACTAAAATTGTATTTTTAATCCGATGACGAAAATATTAAATAGATAACAAAAGGTTCTTTTTTAGTTTAAACAAAAAAGTTAGCGTGAACTAAGAGAAAAGTAAATAGTTTTCAGGAACGAATGCCGTCTGAACTGTATGCGTCGTTTTATACATAAAGGATGTTTGCTTTAGATCTATGATAGAAAAATTCACATGTAAAAGAAATACAAAATATACGGTCTAGTTTTTTGACCATTTTATTTTAATTAATAAACTTAAAATATTTTTTAAGCTAAAGGTCTTTTAATTTTTATTTAAATTTTTATTGGTATTTCGGTACTCATCGAGTACCATCTTCAGAAAGATGGAAACGAAATATCGATAAAACTTGAAATAAAAATTAAAAGACCTTAAGCTTAAAAAATAAATTAAGTTTTTTAATTGAAATACAAAATAAATAGAATGTGACATTTTAGTTATTTAATTTTTTTTTGCCTAATTGAACTTGTGATGTTGGAGGATATAAGGTCCAAATTGCACACTCAAGCTTATGTTCTTATATCGTATAAAATTTTACAAGTTTAGAAACTGTTGATTCAATTCTATTTTTTTTCTCAAAACGTCCTCAATGTACTGGCACTAAAACCATGAGCATCCAAAGGTTATTTGGAGCGGAAGAATGTATGTGTTTGCTTTTATTCTTATTATTGTGACAATCATCTTACATGTTCAAGATAGGTTATTAGATGCACTAATCACTGAATTAATAAAAATGTTGAAATTAGGATGTGGAAGTAGTACCAGCTCGGCTCATTTTCAGCCCATGCTGGCTTGTCATTTGGATGATGTTCTCTTTTTCGATTGCCGACTTGGAAGTTATCTTACATATAAAACGAAACGTGAACTACTTATATTTTTATATTTTTGAATTGGAACTAAATTTGTATTAAACTAAAATTGCCACTGATAATAAGCTTTGCATATGTAAAGCGTACAAACTTGCAAGTAGTTGAAATTTATTTATTTTTTTAAGGGAAAGAAATTTTATCACTATTGGTTGAAGTAAGATAATTTGCTTATGTATATGTAAGGAAATAAATATTTATTTTATAAAAGACGTTGTCTGAAAATCAGTTTTTACAGTTTTTGTAGAAGTAATCCTATTTTAAATTATAATTTGGTCAATAGGATCCTGTGATGTCGAAATATGCACAGGCGAATCCTTTGGAAGCAATAAAAGTGCTATTCCTTGAGAACAACTTTTATTTGCTTTACTGTTTATTTTTCTTTTTCAGCATACATATATTGATTTATTAAAAAAAAAATTATAATTCAAAAGACATATGTGATAGATGCTAATTTAAATTTGAAGTTTGTTTAATTAATTTAGTAAGAATAATATTTCATTGGGCTTACACATTTAGAAATATAGAATATGTGGCATGTAGTATTTAACAGCATAATTCTAAATAGAAGATTTTAATACGAATTTGTAACAGAAAATATTAGATGTTTTAATAAAAAACAAAAATCACTTTTTTATAAAAACCCTGCTATTTCACTATTTTTTTTTTTTTAATTAAAAAAAATATATTGGGATATTCTGCCCAACTAATCGTTTACAACAACCAAAAAATTTTTGGAATCACTGACGATTTGGTTTAGAGACCATTTAAATGTCGGTATATAAACAGCTAAGTCCACTCTAAACAATAAAAATTAATAAAAAAAATGTAATCAGTTGGATTTGTATTGCAGTCTAGTGTAACTATTAAAGTGTGTGTTGATAACAAATATTTCGCAAATATTTCGCTTTTATATTTCGTTTTCATAGACATCCTGTGGCTGCTATTGTTTGCAAATAGTTTTTAAACTAATTGCACAATAAAAATCATGTTTAAATTGCTTTACAGTTTCAAAATATTAAAAGTTAATTTAATTTTTCCACAAACAAATTTGTATCTTTACTTTTTGCTTTTCTAGTGACTTTTCTAGAAGAAAAAAGTTTATATATATATATATATATATATATATATATATATATATATATATATATATATATATATATATATATATATATATATATATATATATTTAGCAAACTCGGAAATCTAGCAACTTGAAAAATTTGTTTGTTGTAAGAAAACCCCATTTTGTCGCTACAATGTTTGTTTAATTACTGTTGGCCAACAAACACTTTGTGGCCGGAAAATTGCGGTAAAACAAAAAGGGAGAAAGAATTGCTATAAAAACAACATCAGTAGACATCAAAGCAATCAAAATTAGTTTATATAGTAAAATCATGATTTTTTTTAGAAGAAAAAAATTAATTAGATTTTTGAATTTAAAATTTTTGCAGAAATGTAATTGTTCGAAACGACAGAAAAATCATTTTCGAATTAGAACAAACTTATGCAAGCATGTGAAGAAAAGCAACATTTACTTTCCTTATTTAAAACAATTTTTCTAAATGTACTTATATAATTTGAATTTTTTGTTTAGCCTGGCCGAGTTCGAGTCTAAAATTTCCCTGCCGAAATCACGACTACTACATAAACTCATGTAAAATACAATTCATAAGCAATTTAAAAAAGGCCACATGTAAACCAAATCGAATTATCATGATGAATTCAACATCACAATATTCTAGGTATAGATCAATATAAACCAGGACTGCGTTACATTGCCGTTATAACAAAACTAATTTATTTAACTAATGAATGAAGCATCCCTACAGAATTATATACGTTGCGACATGAACAGGACATGCTCAATGACGTGCTCAACGACTGCATCATATAAAACGATAACTAATACATTTCAGCCATAATGGACCACATAGCCCATAGCAAAGTTATAACAATAAAAAATATGAGTATAACCCGGATAATTTTATTAAACTATTTTTCCCAATGACCATCACATAATGGCCATATCTGTCAGAAATGCTGTTAGGTCCAAAGCATAACAGCCTATGGCCATTCAATAATTGTAATCACTTTACCCGCAATTTTATTCAAGTCTTCTGACTACGTTACTCCCCATAGTTTCAAAGTTCCAGCTTTTTACAGAAATGACTAGGGCTGGGGTGACTTCGTAGAAACTTGTGATGTAAGGACTTATACTGATGGCCAAAAGATGAACTGTGGAGTTGTGTCCGGCATCTTCTTTCATTATCTTAATATAAGAACTTTATATCGTCTACAAGGTGAAATATTCCAGAGAATTTTTGTAAAAAGTCTTTTTGCTCTGGAAACCTTCATTACCATATGTTTATTAGTCAGGCAAGAACTGCCAAGACTAGGTCTTTATCTTAGTTAAGATCCCTTCGTATAGAGATAACTTTGGTAGTGAACAGACAGATGAGTCAAATAGACTGAGATCGGTTTTCAACAATTTCAACTACTGGTAAGCAGTATTTTCAAATATTTCCTACAAAGGGCTTATAATAGATGGCATAATAATGACAGAAGCCAAATGATGTGGCCCTTGCACAACATGAACCTTTTAATGCAACTCGTAAGCCATAGCCGTAAGGATATATAGAGACTGCTGTAAATTTTAATGGGTCACTGGATGCTAGACACATACGCAAGTCGACTCGGACTACACATTAATGACCACCGCCGCATCTGTATGGATATAAAAAAAGCAACATTATTTTACCTTTTCTCCGAATGTCCTGCCTGGGCAATGGAGAGATTATCTTCGCGAAGTATCCTAGTCAAGGCTAAATGCCATCCAAAGATACCTCACGGCAAAAGGGTGGATTTGGTACAGATTCTATGGACAACACACAAGACGGGTATGGTCTTAACAATATTGGGTCATCTGGATTCTACTCTCCAAAGTCCGTTCATGCATTTTTTCAACTTCTTAGAAAATCAAATTGATAAGAATATGATTAAAAATATGAATTATTCTACAAATGCAAATAACTCAAATTGTAAATACAATAATAATTTATTTATTTCCATCCTGCAAATTATATAGCGCTAGAGTGAAGAAGACGAGCTCAACTATGTTCATCTGTTAGTTTATCGGTATTGTATAGTGTTTCAAATACATATATAAGTATCATAAGTTCAGAGGCTGCATAAGGGTGCGTACAGAGTGGCCGCTTGTTGCCGAGCCGAGCCGACTGACGCTTACTGCGAGAGCCAATGCGAGTAATCTGGTAATATACAAATTAGTACAAATAAGCGCGAATAGGTCATAGTAGGCGCCAAGCAGGTCAGAGCGCAAAGCTTATTGAGTGCGAGAAAACAGTTCCAAAGCGTATTTCAGCGCCGAAAACATTGCTTATGATGTTGTTGTGATTTCAACTTGTTTCCTCGGCCGGCTTTGTGGGATCAAAAAAATAAATGTTATCATAACCGTGTTTTAGTGGAAAAGCCATGGATGTATGTTGCTTCAGAAATTAAAATACCAAGTAAGTTATATTGAAATTAACTGGCCTTCGTAGACTAGTAGGTAGTGTACTAGACTCGTAATGCGAAGGTCCCAGGTTCGAATCCTGCCGCAGAACTCTGGCAGTTTGTGTCTGATAATTAAAGGGAGCGCACAACAAGCCTTCACTGGCTTAAGTGTATGCCGTATGACATGGGCTATCACACCCCTCCAATCAACCTAACCTAACCTAACCTATATTGAAATTTATTATATTTTATTCATGCATACGAAATTACAAAATTTATCTCTTATTAATTTTTAAAACAGTAGCCGAAGGTAAATACTCATCATCTGACGAATCCATATCTTTTCACTTCAATTTCAAAAACACGAATGAACAACAAACCCAAATGCATACAAACATACATAAAACACAAATAATAGATAAAATATCAGCGCTGATTCTCGCATCCACTATGCACACTCAAACTTGTTGCTCGCATGAAAAAGTTCTCACAATAAGCGTCAGTCAGCTCGGCTCGGCAACAAGCGACCACTCTGTACGCACCCTATGTGTTGTGGTGTATTCCTGTTTCTTTAACAGATGTCTTTACAAGTTCCTACGGCAGGGACGTATTCTAGCGGTAATCCACAGATTTAATGTGAAAATTATAGAATTTAGAATGGTTTTCCTAAAAGCTCCACGGAAATACAAATAAAAATAAAAACACATCTCCTGTGCTGCTCCCTTAAGATTTTTTGGCAGTTGAAGCACGATATATCTACCTATAATACAAATTATACGCTAAAGTACAAAGAAGGCAAAATTGTTGCATACTTCTTGGAGCTGTTTAAACGTATACTTAATATCCATCCAACTCTTATTAAGTATACGACACGGTGGTTGATTCCATTATGTGCGCTTGTTCATATCAAAATATTTTTAGAATGTTAGAAACATTTATATATTTTATATACTTACATATATTTATTTGCTATTTAATGTATAAATGCATAAGTTCGCGACAATCTTTTATTTGCACTTTAAATAACTTTGCCTCTTACGCAAAATCAACTTTTTAACAGTTTTACCACAAATACACCGTTTTAAATATATTATTATACAGAGGTGGACAATGCGCCTCTGACTAAAATTTATTCCGTATCATAAGAATGATAGCCACATAAGCCCGCCAATTATACGAGATAATATAAATCTGAATCAAATTTTTAAGTTTTTTATATGTTTGTTTTTTATTCAAGTTTTCAGAGATAAGATATTAGAAGTAACAATGGAATGGCTATAATATAGTTAAGATACATAATAAATAATAATAAATTTTGTTACACGTTTATGTAGTTTTTGTTTTTTGTTTAGACTTCAAATTGAGACAGGAGTTTCCTTTGTAGCTTAATCATTCAAGCCATTGTGCTGCACATATCTGCACAAAATTTGATACACATTTGTTAACTCTATTAAATTCAACTCTATTTTTCAACTTATCATGCTTAAATTCAGAATTGATAATTGAGTAAAAATTTTATCAAAGAGGACTATAAACAAAAATATGTTTTTTTTTCAATATTTTCCAATGATACTAAATATCCCACCATGTAATATTATATATATTTGTTTCCACTGTAAAACTGAATACTGTGTGCCCTGTAAATAAGAAATAAAATAATCTTGTAGACCTTGTCCTTTGGAAGACAGAGTAGATACAACCTTTTGTACATTCACATTCTAACAAATATGTCAGTGCATATAATAATATTATTTTCTAACTCGCATTTCTTCAAATCCAGTTTGTGTAAATTAATATCATTTTTAAGCTGCTTTTAATATTATAGGATTGAATTTGACTTTAAATCCTTTGTTTCCTTACACGCTGACTACGTAATGCACAAACATAAGTTGTCGTTATTATTGTAACTTTTTAAACTCAACAGCAAATCACTTGACCATTCGATATTGTATTGAGGAGTTTAGAAAATAATCTAGTAATCGGTTCACAAATAAGCTGAAGGCAAAAGTTTAATTTTGTTGCAAGGATTTTCTTCACTGGTAGAGATTATATTATGACTTTGGCGATTACACCAAAGCATTAAAATAAGAAATGAAATTGAATACAGAATATGCAAAACATTATTAAAGTTAAATAAAAATATGTTAAAAAATATCTAAGGTCAATAATTTAAAAGTTTTAAGAAAGCTAATTTTATTTTTTTAGTCAGTTAAGTTATACAATAGATCATCAGCAGGCAGTTTAGTTCACGTCGAAGTAAAATTTTTAAGAGCGCTAATTTGTAGTGGCATTAAAACAAAAGGAGAATTCGGTCTTCCATTTACTTAATAAAGACGAGAAATGATGGTATATAAAAAATAGCCTATATAAATCGTTGTGTACTTTTTACCACACTACCACAGAAGATCAAGGAAATGTTGAGGTTCAGATAATATTATATGCAACCAATAAACAAAGCCTCTGAGCGATATGGCATAATGTTTCAGCTAATAGTTACTTTTAACATTAATAATTGTTATTTTACTCCACTTACAAAAATAACTGCTACCTTTTGATATACGCTATCCTTGTTTGTGCTACAGAATAGTTAAGGACACCGAAAAGGAATGCAAATATATATTTGATGTTAGGTAGCCAAGCGACGCTATATGTCATACTTTCGTACGAGATTAGTTTTAAATTTGCAACAGACTGCTCTATATCTTTCATAAAACTTGGCACATGCTGACCATGAGAGCTATATAAAAAACAAGTGACTCTCTGGCCAACTAGGGAATTATGCGAGCATTGATTGGACCAGAGCCTTTTTAGCATTGAAAAAGCTATGTTAGGGAAAAAATCATTTAGTGATATGTAAATTTATTTAAGGAGTCTGGTACTGGCCTCACACAGGTGAAATGACTTGTAAAGCTGTCTCGTTGCAGCCTCTGAATACTAATTTCTTTCAATGGAAATGTGCTTGAAATCCTGATGGTATATAAGAAGTAACGATGAATCTAAATAACCTGGATTCTTCGAATTATATGGTAAGATAAACTGACAAATCGTATGTGATTGCCCAACTCGTATAAAAAAAAAAAAAAAAAAAAAACACCTAAATGCGACCGAAGCATTTCATATCTCACCGCATAGATCCATTACTTTTAGATATTACGGGTGGTTGTAACTTTAGGCCTCGCGAAATAATACGGGCAGTTTGGTACCGCAATGACTTTTTGTACTTTTAACGTAGTAAAATTTATTGTAATACTTTCTTCCTTAACTGATATTTATTATTAAACTACTGTAAAGAAGCTGTATCTATTAGTTGGTTTTTCACATCAATTGAAAATGTTAATTTTAACGAAAATGGAAAAAAGTAAATTTCGTGTGCTGGTTAAATATTGTTTTTTACGTACAAAAAGTATCACTGAAATCAAAAAGAGACTTGATAAATAGTACAAGGACCTTGCAATACTGATTTCAATGATTTCATTGCGGTCGTATAGCAAAGAAAAATTTTTATATCATTTAAGAATGGCGCATCGCCAGAAATAGACGATAAAAGCCATGGAATGACATTTCATAGTCTAAGATTGCAAGTGTGTGAGGTGATACATTTTCGTTACTATTTATATACAAAAATGCTGTCTTATAAGCACTTCTAAGGAGTGTTTGGCTATGTTAAGAGGCAATTTGATCCTGATCTTGCACCGCTTTAGTGGATCCATCAAAACACACCAAAAACTGAAAAACAACTGAAACAGCTAGTTTTTTCAAGTTAAAATACAGGGTCATAGCCACAGCTTGTAAAAAGCACGCGGTGCCATTCACATTGATTACCCGGAAAAGGGTAGAACAATTGCCAGCAAATATAATTTAGAGCTTTTGGACAGCTGCAACATTGAGTTGAAACAAGCACGTCTTCATGACACAACAATTACTATTCCATTAAGAAGCACAGGTGCACATATGTGTAGTCGCTATTGCAAAAGTAAATTAATTAGCCCATCCAAAACATTTCCAAAACTTAGCCATTCGTGACTACTTTTCCTATTTTCGAATCCGAAGAAATGGCTGGTTGTAATAAATTTTATCAAATGAAAGAAGGCCTAGAAGAACACAAAAAAAAATTAGAAAGACGATGCACTAAATGTGTCGAGCCTTAAGACTCTGTTGAGAAATAAAATATATTTAGTCGAAAAAAGAAAAAATATTTTACCCAAAAAGTCACAAGATAAACATTTATCAAATTTTCCCCTTGATAATAATTTCTTATTTTTATTTTATGTTGTTTCCTTTTTTTGTCACTTTTCAGATCAAAAAAAATCAAAGTTTTTAAAATTACCCTGGATGGCTACGATCTAAACTAAAAGGCGGCTTGAGGTCCTGCAAAAATGTTCCCTTAAAATCTATACAAATGTGTTCTTTAAACTTTTTAGAATTTCGATTGTAACAAAATACAATAAAAAAAGATATTGTAAATTCATTTATTTACTACTAGCTGACCCGGGCAAACGTTGTGTTGCCTTCAAATTTGCACTAAATCGACATAGCAATTATTGTTCAAATACCGGTATCGGGCTAATTAACCCCACTACACGCTGAATAAGGACCCAACGCCTTCAGCAAAACGCAGCATAGGCTTATCGCGCTAATCTCTATTGCGCAAAACACAAAAAACAAAATATTGGGCCATCTGTCGGACGAACTTCAAACTACACAGAAGCCCTTCTCACGGCCCATAGAGCATGCATATAAAATTTGGTCAAAATCGGTCCAGTAGTTTTTGAGTTTAGCGATCACGAACATACACGTAATTTTTATGTACATATATAGCTGACACCGTCAGCTCAAAATATCTTCGGAACTACATAACCGATTTAAGAGTTTGATATCTCGTTTTGAAGAACATGACAACGGATTTAAAAAAAAGTAAAATAAAATAAAAAAAAGCACAAAAAAATAATATATGTATATGTCATTGGTGGTGCAATATGAAAATTGGATTTTGCCACGCCCTTCCGCCCACAGGCCGAAAATCAAAAATGAGACTTCACAGTATCACCCGGCCGAGTATTCTGAAGGTTCCCTGAAAATTTCGACAAAATCGGCCCAGCCGTTTTGGAGCCATTACGTTACATACATACATACATACATACATACATACATACATCCTATTTTATATATTTACTAGCTGACCCGGGCAAACCTTGTTTTGACTTCAAATTTGCACTAACTCGATATAGCAATTATTGTTCAAATAAAGGTATCGGGCTAATTAACCCCACTACACGCTGGTTAAAGACCCAACGCCTTCAGCAAAATGCAGCAAAGGCTTATCGCGCTAATCTCTATTGAGCAAAACACAAAAAACAAAATATTGGGCCATCTGTCGGACGAACTTCAAACTACACAGAAACACTCCTCACGTCCATAGAACATGTATATAAAGGTTGGTCAAAATCGGTGCAGTAGTTCTTGAGTTACGGTGCAAAAACACACACACAAAACTAAGTATTACGCCATCTGTTGGACGAACTTCAAACTACACAGAAACACTCCTCACGTCCCATAGAACATGTATATAAAATTTGGTCAAAATCGGTGCAGTAGTTCTTGAGTTACGGTGCAAAAACACACACACACAAAACTAAGTATTGCGCCATCTGTCGGATGAACTTCAAACTACACAGAAACACTCCTCAAGTCCCATAGAACATGTATATAAAGTTTAATCAAAATCGGTGCAGTAGTTCTTGAGTTACGGTGCAAAAACAAACACACACAAAACTAAGTATTGCGCCATCTGTTGGATGAACTTCAAACTACACAGAAACACTCCTTACGGCCCATAGAGCACGCATATCAAATTTGGTCAAAATCGGTCCAGTAGCTTTTGAGTTTAGCGATCACGAACATACACGTAATTTTTATGTACATATATAGCTGACGCCGTCAGCTCAAAGTATCTTCGGAACTACATAACCGATTTAAGAGTTTGATATCTCGTTTTGAAGAACATGACAACAGCTTTCCAAAAAAAATAAAATAAAATAAAAAAAGCACAAAAAATAAATATATGTATATGTCATTGGTGGTGCAATATGAAAACTGCATTTTGCTACGCCCCTCCGCCCACAGACCGAAATCGGTCATCTTCACAGTGTCACCCGCCCGAGTATTCTGAAGGTTCCCTGAAAATTTCGTCAAAATCGGCCCAACCGTTTTGGAGCCATTACGTTACACACATACATACATACATACACACATCCAATTTTATATATATAGATTTACTATAAAATATTGTATGGAAATCGAAAAACAGCCAAGTTCAACATTAAATTTTTCTGAAAATATGGGTAAGGCGAAATTAAGTTAGAATTTTGGTTGGACAAAATATAGTAAGGATTTCACATAAAATTAAAAAATAAATATTTTTACAGTTAACACTTCGATCGAACGCAGTTTCTAACATCTCCTAATGTTAAACATATATTGTAAATTGCCGCATAATTCATTTAGATTGATATATTCTTTCAAGAGACATTGTTGCTGACATATTAAAAATACTCCAAATTTGGAAAAAATTCGAATGCTTTAACTTTCATATGAATCGGCATTGTTGCCAGCAGTTTTCAAAAGTAGGGATTATTCTGAAAATATAGAATTAAATATTCAAATATTATGCATGAAAATATTTGAAATTCTTAAATTACTTCAAATGATAAATGACGTGGATCGGTTCAAAATATATCATTGTCTTAGGCCCTAATTAATGATTCTTTCTCTGGAGTGGGAAATAAAGTGGTGGCCGCTCCCGTGTATTTTCTTACACATGTGGAAACAAAGTCATAAATACAGGTCCCGGCAATAGTTAAATGTATGTATGCCCACATATGAATTAAAAAAATATATGTTTTGGTATTAAAACTCTTTATATACGAGAACAACAATATACATCTGTATCATTTAGTTGTGCTTTTCCTTGCAATTTTTGCCACCCGTAATTTGCAGCTCATATATTATTTAGCTGTTGGCTGCAAATGTAGTTAAGCCTTAATTAAAAGTGAAGTTTGTCTTGTTGTTGGATTGTATTACTAAGCCAAAAAAAGGATTCACTTTTGCTGCAGTAGTTGCATGCAACAATTATTTTATTTTTTTCCGCAATATGTTCTATTTTTCTGCACCGGTTTGGTTTAACTTCGAAATGACAGCTGTCGGAATGTATAAAAAAAGAAAGTTATACAAAAATGTCGGTAACGCTTTACTGAGTTGGCCAATTTAAATGCATTATGAAATTGTAAAAAAACGAACAAGTGAAAAAAGCACACAAAATGGATAAAATGTGCATTTGGTTAGACATAAAAAAAGAATAAATGGTGTTGTGTCAATGCATTAAGGGATTAAAATATGTATTACGCATTTAAAATTATGTCATTTTATTAATTAAATTCAAAAAAAATTAAAAATGAATAGCTTTTTTTTAAATAACATGAATGGGTGAACAATAAATAATTGTAACTCGATTTTAAGAGCTAAAAAATTAAATTTCCTTCATTATATTTGTATTTATATACTGGTTAAGGAAAGAAGAGCAACAATTTTTTGGAAATATACATAAAAAATTTTCATGCCAAGGTTGTAGTATAAAGAGGCTCCTCTGAATCTATCCCTGCAATTGCGTGCACTTAGAGATGCTAAAAGTGCACAGAGAGAATGCTAAAAGTGCAAAAGGGGTAGTTATTGGAGACCTAAAACATCAAACTTTACGCACTAATATTTGCAAGACTATCGCATTAGTATGGAATGATGATAGAGATGTTAAGATGCTACTGTATGAAAGCAGAATAACAGTTTTACCTATTTACCTCTCTTCATGACAAAATATTATGCCCTGCTTCTTTGATAAAAAGTTAAGCATAATATTTTGTTCATAACAAACATAAATATAAGCAGGATGGAGATGTTTTGAAAGTGTCCGCATGATGGGAATGAACTTTATTAAGACTTCTTTCATAGGAGCGTTAATTTAATTTATAAAAATTAAAAGCAAATTTTTAAATAAAATTTATTGAGTTTAAGCCTTCCTACTAGTAAAAGGTTTCAAAAGGAAATATGGAATCGTGGTTTTCAATGCATTTCATGTATTCGTCAAATATATTATAAGGACGATGGCGTAGGAAAAATCATTGGACTATGCTGAAAAAAATAAAAGATAAAAAACACTAAAACAGTTTCAAAAATTAATACAAATAGAGTCCTGATGCAATCGATATTTAATATTTATTATGCAAAAAAATTTATTTGGGTTTAAAATTAGCGACAGAAGCTTTAATACATTTCAGTGCACACTTTTTAAAAGTATGAATCGATATCGAGTGCCAAAATTTGTGACCAATTTATATTGGAAAATCAATCTATATTATAAATACATGATATATAATAATTATTGTTATCGCATCGTTTAACCCAAAAGTGCCGCCAAGAAATATGAAGCCTTGGTTTCGTTACAACTGACCTTAGTAGAATATAAGGTGGTGTACTATACTCGTAGTGCGAAGGTCCCAGGTTCGAATCCTGCCGCAGAACTCTGGTTTGATAATTAAAAGGCTTAAGTGTATGTCGTATGGCATGGGCTATCACACCCCTCCAATCAACCTAACCTAACCTTGGTTTCGTTACACAGTTAAAATATTTATATTAGTTTTTTATGAATCTTTTAAAAGAGATTCCAATATCTAATATAAATCAAAATTTCTACTTAGTCCGGCTTGAGATGGATATTTGAATTCATCATTTTTTAAATAATTTTTATTAAGAAAGAACTAAGAACGAGCGAACTATACAGCAGAAAGGAACAGTAGTATTTCCAATGATCGCTACACCTTCGTCATCAGTATTCAAGTTTTTAACAAAGTGGAAATAAAAAAGAATTTAAGGAATGGTGTAAAATAGTATTTTGTATTCAACTTTCATAAACCGAAAAATGATAGAATGGGATTTAGTGTAGTTGAGATAATTATACACATTTTACTTTATGATTTTTGGCAAGATTGAAGAAAACTTTTAGGTAATCATTTAAGGCTTTTGCCAAATGTCAAAATTTAAATCAAAAACCACATACTGCAATTAGGCCGAGCATGTCTATTCATTTGTAAATATAAACCATTAACACAGAAATCCTAAAATATTAACATTTAAATAGTACAAATTTATCATCAACATAAATCAAACAAACAAGAAATTTTATCACAACTTTATAATTATTCTTAATTACGTCCACAGATTATAAAGAAAAACTGTTTTAAAATCGAATACAAAACTCTCACAACCTGATAATTTTCGAAAACGCTTTTTCCAAATCAATTCACATCAAAAATCTTTAAAGAAAATAGTTTTCCATCAGATTCGAATTTAGCTGAGAAAATAGCATTATGTTTTACTTCTGTCGCTTGTACAGGATTTTTTTTTTTTTTTTGTTTTGCAAATATGAATTTATTGTATCTTCAAACTGAACTAACAATAAGTGTTCAAATCTTAAGTATAAATATTATAATTAGGCCCAACCAGTGTCGGACATAAACTTAGTGATAGTAATTAATAATACATAAATGTGTTAAGCACAAAAAATATTCAAAAAATTCCATCTGAAGTGTGGCGTATTAAGGCCATAGTATCCCTCTTTTTTAAGCGGATGTGTCCAGGAAAGTTCAAGATGTTACGAGCAAGGGGATTAGGATGGAACTCGAGTTTCGTTAAATATTTGCCTGCATATTTTGCAATTTCTGCGGTCACGAGTGGCATATTTAAATCACGATGTAAAATTGAATTTTTCATGTACCAAGGAGCCGATGTTATTAACCTTAAAATTTTGTTTTGCATTCGTTGGATTCTCTCTACATTAGAAGCTGAAGCAGTGCCCCATAGCTGAATTCCGTAACACCATATGGGTTTCAAAAGCGACTTGTATATTAAAAGTTTACAATCTAGACTGAGGGTAGAATTTCTACCCTTCAGCCAATGTAACTGGGTTAATTTAAGCTTCATTTGTGTTAGCTTAGAGTCAATGTGGTGTTTCCATGTAAGCCGTCGGTCAAGGTGTATACCAAGTTATTTCACCTGTGAATGTTGAGGAACAACTTGATTGTTGATACGGATGGGGGAACAAGTGTCTCTTCGTAGCGTAAATGTGACATGAACACACTTTTGTTCATTTACTTTTATTCTCCATAAGTTCAACCACGGTTCCAACAGGTTAATATATTCCTGGAGATAACGGGTAGCCTCGTGAGGGTTTTCATGCATACTAAGGCAGGCTGTATCATCGGCAAATGTAGAAATGAGGATATTACTGCTCAAAGGCATATCACTGGTATAAATCAAATACAAAACTGGCCCCAGTATACTCCCCTGTGGCACACCAGATGAGATAGTTTCGGGCACACTCGTGAAGTCTCCTTCCACGACAGTGAACTTCCGGGCAAGAATGTAACTTTCCAATAGATTCACAATGTTCATTGGTAGATATCTCTTCAATTTCAAAATCAGGCCCTCATGCCACACTTTATCAAATGCTTGAGAAACATCAATAAAGAGGGAAGAACAATACTTCTTTTCCTCAAATGTTCTTCTTATGAAATGAACCAATCTATGAGTTTGTTCAATGGTGCTATGCTGACTTCTAAACCCAAATTGATGGTCCGGTATGCACCCATTATCAGTTAGAATTAGGGACAATTTTGTCATGAGCAGTTTTTCGAAGAGCTTTGAAATTGTTGACAGCAAACTTATTGGCCTATATGACTCAGCCTTAGTAAGATCTTTGCCCGCCTTTGGAATCATTTTGACCATGGCAAGTTTCCAGCTGTGTGGATAATACTGCAATCGTAAAATGCCATTAAAAATAAATAACAGGATTCTAATAGCAATACGAGGCAAATTCATCAGCATCTTGTTACTAATTCCATCAATACCCGGGGCCTTCTTTGGGTTGGTTGCAGCAATTAGTTTTTGCACATCACGCATCTTAAACTTTATGGGTCGAGGGGGTAGAGCAACTACACTCGGCAAATCAGGATCAATAGTTTTTTCATTGTCATGAATATTTTGGATTTTTTGTGTTGTGACTGTTTTTTATTTAGTGTGCGAATTTTATTTAAGAACAAAATCCTATACTCAAGCTTTGTAAGAAAAAATTTCCACAAAAAAAAATACCCAGAAAATCCACAAAGCTCCTAAGCAAATAATAAAAAAATAGAAAAGTGGGTATTGACAATTAATCAATTTATTTTTATTAATTTTTTTTCGTTGACTCTTGTTGGAACAAAAAATTTTTGTTAATAATATATGTATAAGTAAATCGTGCTATTTTAAAACCATGTTAAACAGATTTGATTGAATGTACATATGTAAAAATTAAATATGATGGGAAAAGCGAATAGTAGAAGTCGATTTGCAATTCTGTTAAAAATATTGTTACGTTTTTACCTCTTCAAAAACGTTTTCCGTGGATTTTTTGATTGCAATGAAATTAAACGGACAATACTTCAATTTACAGTACTTAACAGCTACTAATTTATTGAAGTAAATACCACTGTACTATGCTAAAAAGCACTTATACTTAGGACACTGTGACAGCTAAATCCAAACTACTGACTAACTGCTGACGTTGATGTGCGCAACTTATATACTCTTAATGTCCATTTCTGGAACAATCATGATGTATGTTGAAGCTGAAACACATCATCGTACACTTAAATTAAACACAAACATACGCACGTTTGTACATACATACACGTATCCAATGCAGAAAAGCCAACAGACAACAACAACAAAAATCATAAGCTGATTAGTTGTTTCAATCACTTAGCAGCCGTGCGTGTTTAACATGTGTATTTGTGTGTGTGTGCATTCACGTCACCGTCGCTTTGCTAGTAAACAAGTAACTATGTATGCATATACGTATAGCTGTTATTCCTTGTTTCCACGGCACCTGCTTCGCTCTCTATTCTTGCTTCGCTCTCTATTCTTGCTTCACACTTCAATCATGAGCGAATCAACTTGCTTCGTCATATAAAATTTTAAGAGCGAAACAGGTAGATTCATATTGAATCTACTTGCGAATCAAGAAAAAATCCTCTCCTCTCTAATTTGTATCGTAAGTTTATCTGCACTAGTTGTCAAAATTAAATATTTTGTAAACAAAGCAAATTTAAAAGTGAAAAGTTACAAAATATAATTGTTTTTTGTGTGTGTTTCCTAGACGTAATAATAAATTTGAATTGAGTGAAAATTTAATTTATTTAAATTTGATAAAAATTAGAAAACAATTTAAAGAAAAAAAGTTATAAAACGAAGAAGATAGATGAGTCGTGTAATCAGCATGATTCATAAACCTGCTTCAGAAAGCGAAACAGGAGATTCAAATTGTCGTGGAAACAAGCTATTATGTGTTCATTTACAATAAGTAAACAAAAAGCAAATAAGAATAACAAGAATTCAGTAAATAGGAAATAGTAAACAATACAGTAAATATGTATGAAAGAATAACAACAATTCGGCTAATAGTAAACAACTCAGTAAATAACAATAACAATAATTCAGTATGTTCTAGAATAATTAACCAAATTCGTAACGATATAACTGTTAATATGATCAACTAATACCACAACAATAAATATTTTTGAAAGTCTAATTGGTTTAAACGAATAGTTAGGGAAAATATCGCAATAAATTTTAATATTTAGTATTTAAAATAAATATTTAATTTTTCATTACGCATGATAAATAGTTTAGTTCTATACATGTTGCAAGAATTTAACTGTTTATTCTACTGTTTGTAGAATTTAAAATCTGTTATGATTAAGCATGTTCATTCAATAAAGAATTCTAATATTGTATTTGATTTGTTTGGCAAAAACATGTAAGATTGAATATTTTCATTAACGATTTGGTTTAGCAACCAATGGGAGGTCAACATATTTATGAACAGCTAAAGCCACAACAAATAATACAATATTGAAACAAATAATAAATTTCAATATTAAATAGATAAAATAAAAAGTTAATGTACTCCATCATTTAATCAAGACCCATTATTATTCACCCATTTTAGCCGATCATAGGATGTATTGCTGCCTAATAGCGAAAAAAATTAAATATATATATTTAAAAACTCTTCTAAGAAATTGATATGCGTTTTACCCTTTTCCATATACAAATATATTATTAAAAATATTTGTAAATAAAACATACATACCACATCCATCTACATTAGTTTTACCAACATATATTTTGTATAAAATAATTTAAATCATAATTTCTGTGTGTCTGCCGCATTTTGAACTGTGTCGTGAAATGAATATATAACTTTTACCACGTCGCGTCGTTGCATGAACCAAACGAAACATTTGTATTCATAGATGCAAATTGATGGGGGTCTCTCCACCATAATTGTTTAAATTTAATAATCTAATTCGTGGCATTAGTTGAGCACAGAAAAGTGTTAATGTTGTTATGGACTTTAATTAAATAATATGACATTTTAAGTATAATAACATATAATACTTAAGCAATATGGCTATTATAAACTAAACGATTAGCTCGTAGATGAAATTCGAATTTTACAAAGTATTTTTATGGCTTTTTATAATACAAACTTCTATATACTACAACTAAATACAAAGGATGGAAACGTAAAATAATGAGCACATAAAATTATGATATTTTTAGTTAAATTTAAAAATTTTAAAATCAAGAATAATGAATACGAAGCAATGATATAAAAAGGACTGATTTTAGTGTTTGTTTTAACTTTCAAGAGAAAACTTTATCTAAATATGAGCATAGGATATAGTTGTATTAAGTTTCTAAGCAATATCGTGCTTTCACCACAAAAATATCATAAACAACAAGATATCGAACCTGCGCTTTTTGATTTTAAAAAATCAACTGTTTGCAACCATTCGCATCAACGCTTAAAGTACAAAGTTCATGTTGGACACTGTTATAAAAATACAACAAAAGAAATTTTATCTCAAGTGGGTTTCGCATTTAAAATTTTTACATCCTTAGAATTAAATTTCTATTATCAAATAAATAAAAATATATAATGAAAAAATTCAAGGATTACAACAAAAAAGCTTAATGCTAGATTGGAATCAAAAATCTCACATACACAAACATTACCTCTTAGTCAATATTAAAACGTTAATTGCAATTAAGGCAAGGGGATCTAAAAACGCTTCCCTTATTGTAGGAAATGGCTAGTGCAAAATATTAGTTTATTATTATTTTGAGCTTTCAATCACAGAAATATCTACAAACAATGCTGCGCTTAATCAAAACACTTGTTGTAAATAAAAGTGTTTTTTATTACTTTTAAGAAAAAATCGTGCTCAAATATTCAAATCCAATTAAGCCTAAATCCACTTTGACATTTGTAAATCAGGACTGGAAATCTTAATTATTTTATGTATAAATTGAATATTTTCTGTCGCTATTTAACTAATTTGCTGATTTATTTAATATTAAGCCAGAGGTCTTTTTTATAAAAATAATATATCTTTGCGAAATTAAAAATTTCAATATATTAAAACAAACAAACATCGAAAAAAAAATCAAGATAAACCATACCAGATTAACTCCCCAGTAGAACCAAAGCAATTATGTAATTTAAAATGTCAAAAATATAAGAAATGTCCAGAAATAAGAAAATTTCAACAATTAGCAAAAAAAAAATTTGAAAAAAATTAAAAGCTGTGCTTCGATTTCGCTTTGCAAAAAATGTTAAATATTTGCAAGCAAATAGTTCAACAAATTAATCAAGATAGAGGTCGAACGATATTATTAATTTATTTAAAATTAATATATAAAAACTAAAAATATAGAATATAAAATCCGAATCATTTCTAGGTTAAATCAACTTTGGCTTTTTTTAAGCGAATTTTTCCTTAAATTCAAGCTCATACCGATTTTCGAATCAAACATAATGTATTTGTCTTTAGAGAATCAATTATTGAAGTAATTTTAACACCGCTATGGCTTAACTCAAGTTCAAATGACTTATTTTATTTTCTGAGTGAAGTTCGATAAATTATATTTAATTATTATTATATACACAATTTGGTTTTAATAAATTTACGAACTATAAATTCTAGAACTAAAAGAAAATTACTACAAATTGGCATTCGCAATCACAACATCGCTTTCAATATACTTAATTAAGAACAAATTTTAAATTGCGCTGCCCTATGTCGCACAGTGGCTGAAAATCGTTTTTCATTGTCCAAAAGTCGAATTTTTTTTGTCACCGATTTTTTAAATTTTTACGCCACTTTGGAGCTAATATATCCATATTAAGGTAGCCAAAAAATTAGGTTAAACTATTGATAATTGTGGGCGTGGCATGCTGTCAAACTCAACTGTTTTTGTTATTTCGGAAAAAGGTGTTTTTATCAGTTTTTGTCAAAAATAAATGGTTACTACTCGCAAGCTATTATCGATAATGGCCTGCGGTCTTTTTTATAATGTTGGTAGGATTACAGTATTTAGTTGTTGTAAGTGCTTATCGCTCCAGCGTTTAATATTAGAGGTGTTATGAAATATTTATGAAACTACTAGAACTACTAGAACTTCTAGGGAACAAGAAACGTATACCACCCGAAGAAAGGCGAAGGTGTCTTCTTTAACCCTATATATACTTTTGCACCCGCCACGACCCGCCGGTAGAACACTTTTTTAATTTTAATGAAATTACTCTAAAAAAAATTCAAATTACGATAATTTAAACAGCTCTATAATAACTCGTATACAATGGTGTATTAAATTTTCACTTTTTTGCCTAAAGGTTTATGTTTTTTACTTTAGACTACGTAAAACTAAAATAATTAAATATAATACCTGCGAAAGGGTTTTATGGCTTTGTTTTGATCAGCAAAAAAATCAGTCATAAAAATATCACAATAGGTTCTACAGTAAACATATGATCTCTTTCTAATATAACTGTTAGGGTCAGCCAAAGTCATAAACAATTTTATAATAATAATCGCGACATTAAACCACTAAAGATAAAAAGAACCCCATATTGACGAGATACTAATTAATTTTACCTGATGTTAAGGTCTGGATAACAAGTGCAGTTTTGTTCAATTTAAGTACCACCTGCTATGAAATTGAAGATCAATGTGTGAATAACATGTATCTAAAAATGTATAAAACTACGGATTCAATAAGGGATGTACATATATTTGCAAGTGATAAATCATAACAGACTCAAATAAAAATATTCAGAAAAATATGGAGAGCCTTGGTTATAAAGAACTGGCCGATGAGTATTTTGGAAATAAAAACCAGGAAGATGTTCTTACTTACGTTAAAATAAAATTTAACTTAAATTCGTGTAGCACCGAAATACAAGAGCAATTATCTAATTTTGTAAAAGTACTAAAAAACGCTACAAAGAAGTTAGCTACAGTAAACAAAAGTTTTATATAAAAAGTGAAAAGTGGTTAGAAGGGCAACTTACTGTCGCTGCAGAAACAGCAAAGCAAGATAAGGTTGGAACACCACGCAAATCATTGGGCAACTGTAGCGATAGATCTAAGCGGCGGAAACTTAAAGATGTTAACGATGCAATTGGTTGTACAAATATAAAAGAATTTTTCCTACATCATATACGATCACAGAACCAATTAACAAAAGTGGATATCATTGAAAAAGTTACTAAAGCTAGTCCAGTGAGAACAAAACGAATTCTTAAAAGTATACCAACTCCGAGCGATGCAATACAGTACACAAATAAGGAGGCATTAGCCTTATTTCTGGATTTGAAATTAACAAAACAGCAATATATTAAGCTCAGATTGAAAAGGGCTCAAATATCTATCCAGCATATCATCACATAACTGCTGCTAAAATGGACTGTTTGCCATCAAAGGATACTATTACAATCACACCAATTTCGGCAGAGGTACAACTACAATCTCTACTTGATCACACAGCCGAACGCTTGCTACAATCAATACCAGGAAATGCGTTAAAGAAATATGGAAACACAAAGCTAATTCTTTTTTGCAAATGGGGATGTGATAGTTCTTCGGGACAAAACCAATACAAACAAGTTGTATGTGAAAATATTTCGGACCCGGATATGTTCATGGTATCAATTGTACCATTGCGATTGAAAAATATTTTGGAAGATTCAGAGCCTTCTACTAGTACAACGCAAACAATGGATATTTGGAAAAATGAGACACCATCTTCTACGAAATACTGCAGGCCAATCACATTTGAATTCAAAAAAGAAACTCTTGATGCCATTAACAAAGAAATTAGTGATATCAAGGCCCAAATTGCAACACTACAGCCATTACAATTACAGTTAGATGGGCAGCAAATTGAAGTAAGCTACCAATTAGTCCTTACAATGATAGATGGAAAAGTAGGGCAGGCTTTGACTAACACGAAGGCTGCATCCAGCTGCATTATATGCCAAGCAGCATTAACCCAATTACACCAAGTTCCGACAAAATCATTGGATAATACCGATGCATATGAAATTGGATTATCACCACTACATGCAAGAATACGACTTATGGAACTAAAAATCAGTTATGATTTGGATTTCGGGTCTTCAGCATCCATAAGAAACAATGAAACCACCAAAGAGTTAAGAAGTTCAAAAAAGAAACATGTTCAAGATGAATATCGCAAAATTGGATTGATTATAGATCAGCCAAAACAAGGGTCAGGCAATACAAATGATGGCAATACCGCACAAAGATTCTTTTCAGATCCAGAAACAGCATCTGAAATAACAGGAGTGGATTTAAACCTTATTTTCAGATTTAAAATAATCCTAGAAGTACTTGCGTGCAATGAAGAAATTGACTCTAAACAATTTGGAGATTATGCTAAGGAAACTGCAAAAATATATAGAACCAACTACCCATGGAGAAATATGTCTGCAACAGTTCACAAAATCCTTAATCATGGAGAAGATATCATTAAATATCATTTGGTGGCACTTGGAGATCTATCAGAGGAGGCTCAGGAAAAAAGGAACAAGGATTACAGATTTTATAGAGAGCACAATACTTTGACAGCAAAAAATAAAAAATTTTTCTGTGTTAACAGCAAAATCTCCAGTTAATTTTACTATTTTTTTGAGTGTAAACATTTTTTTGAGTGTAAGAATTTTTTTGAGTGTAACATTAAAAAAATTCCATTATCACAAAAAATAATTACAATTATTATTAAGTTCCAAATATAAAATTTTTTAATATGAAAATAAAAAAAATAAGCCCATATTTCACTCCAAAAGTTAAAAAAAAATCAAAAGTTCAACTTAAGAAGTACTCAATCAATTTTAATGTAATTAAAACTGAGTCAAGCTGAACTAAATATCTATCCATTAAAAAAAATTACTTCAATATTTTGATCGGTTCAAAAGTTGCAGAATTTTGGCCAATGAAAAACGATTTTCAGCCACTGTGTGTCGGAAAAAAACTTTCATTTGATGATGCTTTTTTATCATATTACGGTTCGTATGAGCAACATCCAGGCTAATATTGCGATATCACTTATGCGCTACGATTTCTTTAAAGTTCACATACATACATAAATGGGTTTAAGTTTCATTGGTCTTATCGTACTATATGGGCCACGTCTCAAAGGCAAAAATTATAATAAGAATTATATTAAATTTTACGAAAGATTTCATCTTTCATTTGCCTTTACTTTGAGATAAGGACAGTTTGCTTTAAAATAAATAGCAAAATATATTTGTTAGCGACATGTTGTTGAATGTTAAATGGCAAATGCTGCTGACATCCGAGAAAGATTAGGATATATATGAAGTAGAAATAATATAATACTCTTTTGCCACTGGCAGATAGAAATCCTTGGTAAGATCACTTTTACAATTTTTTTCTTCGATCTACTTTTATCATTTATGCAAACATAATTGTAACAAATAGTTTTCATTGTCGACAAAGCAGGTTAAATTATTTACTTAATGAAAAACAAATTTTAGGTAAATAAAATTATTTAATTTAAGTACGACCAAGCCGATTAATGGTTACTTCATAAAGCTAGTCGACTGCCATTCTTTCCAGGCGACAACAAGTTGAGGAGCAGAGCAGTGAAAAACGTGTCGATCAACCGCTCTAAAGTATTTCATCATTTTAACAGCACCTCTTCAGTAAAAAAATTTATAGTAGCTGAGCAAATCGGCCGTCAATTAAATGTAGGTGAAAAGTGATTTGGACTGACAAAAGACCCATTGGATGCGACAAAATTCCTACATCGTGCAACAATAGCCATTTTCGAAGATACAAAAAGAAAATTTAATACAGCTGAAACGGAAGCCGAAGCTGTTAGATAAAACTCTGAAAAACAAGCAAAAGTAACAACATCCGTTGACAAAAGGTTGGTAATTACATTTAAAAAAAACAAAGCAATGAATCCAACAAATTCAAAAAAAAATTGTAATTTTTATATTTAAAAGCTCATAATAAAGCATGAAGTTATTAAAAAATTTCAATCTTTATAAACTTAATTCGAAATCAAATTGAAAGGACATTAATTTTGTTTTATTAAATTAGAGTTAAAAAAAAAATAAAAAAGATTGCATTTGAATATTATATTATATAAATGTTATAGCCAGAGGTTGATTTTCAATTGTATTTTTTATGAATTTTAACACTTTCTTATTGAACCTTTAATTGGTAAATACGGTTAATTAAAAAAGCGTATATGAATTTTACGTTAAAAACATAAATGCAGGAGTACAATAAGAGTAAAGATAATGGAACACTCTTTCAAAGAAGCTAAAAAATCATAAAAATGTAATTTTATTTTGATAAAAAGTTTTCTCCAAGTTCGTTTAGCCATTCATATGTGATTGAGCTACAAACATCAATACATTCAAAAGTAAACTTCTAAATTTTTTAATATTATTGAGACTATTTTTAAAACATACAAATAATTTTACTTATTCCTAAAGATTTTTTTTACATATAAAACATCCAATTGAATTTATTCAACTAAATTTACTTTTAATGCTCTTAGATAAAATTCCTCAAAGTCTTTCAGTATTATGTAGCATAATTTTAATAACTTGTTGAGCTAATGGCTCTAAATAAAAAATCCTTTTTAAAATCCAAATATTGTTGCAAGTTTTTAAGAGCAACAAACCTGTATAAATTTGCATACTAATTCGTAATTTTTACTTCCACATACTTTTAAGTAAAAACAATAACAAGATAAAATTACAAAAAAAATATATGTATATTTCTCGGAAAAGCTTTCTGAATGTAGATGATTTGGTTACAGCTAAATGGAACTGTCTGCATGTCAGTGGAGAAGAAGGATGAGAAAAAAAATAAAATTCTTAACAAATAAAGTTATGCGTATGTAGTATTCCCATACCAAGTACATAGAAACAAAGTTAGAGATAAAGTGCTCAGAGATTTGAGTGCAGTAGTACTGCTTTGCAATTTAGTATAAAATACACTTGTCTCATAAAAAAAAATTCAGCAGAGCTTAAAAACGAAATTTATGAATTTAATTTATTTTGTAAAGCTACAGGTATCTTTTTTATGAATATTATTAATCAATACTTTGGTACTCATGGAGTACCATCTTCAAGATATTTGTTTTTCCTGAAGATGGTACTCGGTGAGTACCGACATATCGACTAATAAAATTTAAAAAAAAAAGAAACCTTGAGGAAATAAATAGTACTTAGAAATTAAAATAAAATGGATACAAAAAATAAAACATATATTAACAAAAAAATTTCTATAGAGAAACATATATATACAGGACCAGGAAAAATTTTAATGTTTCTAGGGCAATAGAAAAGAAAACCTCCAAATTAATCAATAAGATTGGTAACTTGTGCTCTGGAGGTAATGAAATCTCAGAATGTTTTAATACACATTCGTTATTGCAATATGTTTCTTTTTTAGATACTGTTTATTAGATCCGAAGTCATCGTCATGATGTTATGAAAAACTATTTAGTGGAAGTACTTCACATCACACTTTTATTACAGAAAAAAAAAACGTATCTTTTAGCTGAACTATTAGTATGTGGAGTAATGTCCCGTGGATGTCTTTTCTGTTCCTTTCAGTTTGAAAGGGATCAATTCGAATATTCACAGAACCTACTTCCTCTATTTTCCTTCCCATAAATACACTTCACGATTATAGGGAATGCTCTGACTGGTAGCCTGATAAGAAAAGAAACACATTTTACTCATCCCACAATATTTTATACTCAGTTTTTTTTCTTTAAGCCTAAATTTTTCTTTATATATTTTGTCAACTAGACTTGGAAATATATGTCTGGAATAGATAAAAAATTGCAAATAGTTATCTATATTCAGTAAAAAATAATTAATTAATAATAATAATTGGACTGAAAGGAAAACACGGTCTTTGCTAAAAGAATATGTCAATTGGCTCCTACCTTTATTTTGACGAACTGCTTCATTTAGTTTTTGTTTGACTGTCATTGATAGCATACTACCGCGATATTTCAGGAGAAAATGAAAAAAGTCAATATCGTGTGCCCATTAAGTATTATTTTTTGTAGAATAAAACCATCAGCCAAACCAAATCTAAGCTTCGCTAATTCTATGGAAATCCTATATCATCAATTTCAATGGTAGTGGCCGTACAAACACAGAAGATGCCGAACGTTCTGGATCTTGACCCGAAACAGTTGAAAAAATTCGTGATAAAGTGTTGCTCAACAAGAGATTGAAAGTGCGAGAGAATGTGGAAGGTATGAGCATATATGTAACATGGTTTAGTGATTTTAATTCTGAATGATCACTTGCTTACAATCGACCACAAATATAATCGTGAGATAACTTCACAGGAGTATTTGATCTTCTGCAATTGCAATATGGACGAGTTTTGACGCCGTTTTGTATTCATTGACATAACATATATTTATCAAAATACAATAGGAACCCAGCAGCAGTCAAACCAATGGATCTTTCTTGGTGAATTGACACCAAAAGTGGGTGAATCAGCCGATAAAACCTTGTGAACCGTTTTTTTTTATGAAAGCGGTATAATCAACAACATTGAATACAATTTAATGGAGATTTGAAAAAAAAACAACCGACTGACTGACAATGATGAAATCTTCTCAGAAACACATACCAGTTTTGATGACCTCGACAAACTTTATTTTTTGGAATTTATAAAAAAAAAATTAAGAAATATTGGACAAAATAAAAATAAATTTATTTTTTTTATTTTTGATACTTAGAGCGCACTGTCTTCTTAATAAAGAGTTAGAAAATATTGGCAGTTAAATGCAACTTGTCTTAGTAATCAAAAAATATATGGATAAGAAATGTTTAGTGATTTTTTGCGTATACAAGTATAGTTATATTTCTTTAGACAACGGTCGATAGTATTGAGCAGCCGACACAATTTGGGCACTTATTAAGCAAAGAGACTCTACTTCAAGCATATGGCCAAGGGAATTATGAATAGCTTTCTTAAACATATACTTGAAGGGAAGCTGTAAGAAGCTCTTAAACCTAGTACACCATTCTGCCTAATACAGAGTTCTGACATGTTCCCATAAGAGCTGTGTGTAAATTCAGTTATTATATGTACATAAGTTATTTTATAACAAAAACGTAAGAAATAAATCTTTTATACACCATGATTTCTCCAAAATATTGTTCTTTAGTTTCAATTATTCTGAAACGTTCAGACTGCAATTTTATTAGCCATTTATCAAAAACTACAAAAATGAAATATGCAGCTTTGTAGCAGGTGTTAACTAAACATTTGTTCAACTATTGTTACAAATTCTGTTTTTCTGCATCCTAAATTATAAAATTAGTTTCACAACAATTACCTGCTTATTATCTGTTAATCGACAGTATTTGCAGAATTCTATTATACTTTCGTTACAAAGTTAAAGTATATTTGAACTTCAGTAGCAAAAACCAAGATTCATACAAACAATGGCTTTTAAGTTCGAGAGTAAAATTTATTATCAAATTAGTTTTGCCATTGTTTTATTTAACTTGGTAGTGGCAAAATAGTAAATGAGCTCCTTGTGTAAAGAGCTTTTGTTTTCTACAGCAAGTACGTAGAAACTTTTTATGGTATGTTGCAAATATTTTGGATAAAAAAATTATTGCAGAAATTCTAGTTGTGTAAACACATGACTTCTTTTAAGAAAATATAATATAAATCTAAAATCAAGAAGAACCCGTGAGGAAAATTCTTAACAAAATCAATTAGACTTACGAGAATATAATTTTTTTTTATTTGATATGAGTATATTTTTAGTCATCGACAAAATAAAAGCGAAAATATAAATTTGTTAAAACTTTTCGATGCAAAGAGAAAACGATTTCTCATGCGTGAGTTCTACGGTCCAAATAATCTAAAAGTGCTCGTGAAGGTCCAAGGGTTTCGGCCTTTATATTTTATATGAACATGTTGTAATAGTATCAAGCAAAGTTCAAAATACGAACTTTGTACGCAATATTTGTTCTTTTTTCCTTTTTTTTAAGTTTTTATTTTTTTTTATCCAATAGCCGCGATAGTATATTGATGTTTGTAGCATTTTTAAACTAAAAAATTATTTAATCATTGGTCAATATTCAAAAGTTATCTAGCAGAAATTCAACATTAGTTTCAACCTGCACAGCAAACCAAAACAAATTAATTGTCGTAGAATTCTACATCCTCTCTTCATTGCTTTAAAATATTTTTCGATATTATGATATTCCTTGAGTATCACCTTCTAAAAACTATTGCAATTGGTTGCTTAACTTATAAATTAATGTGAATTTATAATCCTTCAAATGAGTGAACCAAAAATTAGTAAAAAAATTATTAGAATATATATATATATATATATATATATATATATATATATATATATATATATATATATATATATATATATATATTCTAATGATTTTTTTAAATATATTTTTTTAGCTATAGCTACAGCTGGTGTACCTGAAGTATATGACATTTCTATACATTATTTAATGCGTAGATGTTCTTCTATTGAGCACATGTAATTACGCTTTCTTGTAGATGATATTGCGATTTACTCTTCTAGATTAACCTCTCAGTTCATAAAATTTACAGGAATGCAAACGCAGAAAGATTTCAATCGATCTTTTTTTTACTAAAAAAAAGTCTATGTAACTCCAAATTATACATATAAAGATCAGAAGTACCCTGGTATAATATAAAATATCTAAGTGTACCTCTTCTTTATAAAGTTCTAATGTCTAACAATCATACGAGTATAATGAATGATTGTGAATTGTCGTAAGTCGCAACTAAGCACAAATAATAAAGTAATAAGAGTTCAAAATTCATTTCTGGTATGAGGCAGTTATGCCAAGACACACAGAAAATTAAAAAATTTATGACAAAAAATTACTCAAGATGAGCAGGAAACAACCATAACTTTACCTAAATAATAGATTCTATAGTATATGTGACATTGAATTTTGCATAGGTTAGGTTAGGTTGATTGGAGGGTTGTGATAGCCCATGTCATACGACATACACTTAAGCCAGTGAAGGCTTGTTGTGCGCTCCCTTTAATTATCAAACACAACTGGCAGAGTTCTGCGGCAGGATTGGAACCTGGGACCTTCGCACTACGAGTCTAGTACACTACCTACTAGTCTACGTTGGTCAGTAAATTTTGCATAAATCGTGTTAGAAAAAAATGAAAACTTTAAAAAATTATGCATTCGTGTGAGTGTAAAGAATACATGTACACAGATATACCTGGGGGACGATTTCTACTCATTTATAATACAACGATCAATATGGTTTACGAATACTTTGAATAAGTTCGTTTCACTATTGGATAGACAAGAACTTCGACTTAAACTTATCAATAAATAATTGTAAGGAATTATGGCATGTTTCTACATAACAAGTGACTCAAAAATGTTGCTCAATTGAGCATGAAAATTTGCTTTGGGGGTTTATAACACAAATGTCAAGTTATGTTGAGTGAAAACGTAAGAGCTGTGGTTTCTACAGTGCAATTTCAATTGTCAAAACTGTCAAAAGAAGACAACCACAAAAAATTAATTGTGTGCATGGCAAAATAATATTTTGTTAACTTTTTTCCAAAAACAGAAATTACTTTTCAAAAAATAATTAAAAATCCACAATATATATAATACAATATACATAATACTACATATAAATATGGATTTAAAGAATAAGAAGTTTGTAAGTGTGCATATACACATGTATGTATATACATATGTATATGTATTAATAAATTTTGATATATAAATAAAAAACAGCTGCTTTTGTATTCGGTCTAGAGCTGCCATTGAGTAATAAAAAAATTGGTTTTTGTATGGAAAAAAGTAAACGAAATACTAAAATTTTCACTTTGGCAATCCTGCAATGTAATAAAAGGTAAAGTGCTAGGTAACAGTACAGTACGTAGGTTAGATAAGTGGGTTATAAAAACTCATTTTGTTACGTACTTGTCTGAGTAGTAGTTGTTTGTTTGTTTGCTTACTTGTTATATAGAAACATGCCATTAGATGAATCTATTGAAAAATTCACCCACCTAATACATGAAGCTGCTACTCTGTCAACACCTAATGTTCCGTAAAATCTAAATTAGCAAACAACAAACAATTAAATCTCTACTGAAATAAGGTACCTTATACGTTATAAAAGAATAATGCGAAAAACTTGGCTTAAACAAAATCCCTTGATGTAAATAAACACGATAATTGTCTTTGGAACGCTACAAAGTATCTTAAAAGACCTACACAACGTAACATTCCGATAAGAGATTTAAACAACATATGGTATAGATCAAACAGAAGCAAAGCTGAAGCATTTTCCGATCCTTGAGAGAATACTTTTTAACCTAATCTGCAAAATAACTACCACTTTGATTATGAATTTCTTGAATTTTTAAATTTACCATGCCAAATGAGTCTTCCTATTAGTCATTTTACTCCAAATGGGGTTAAAATGCAAATAGCAAGGCTTGGAGAAATTAAAACTCCCGGATACGACAGGATTGACTACAAATTAATAAAACTGCTATCAAAGAAAAGTCTCTTATTTTTAACACTATTGTTTAATATAATTTTCCGTTTGCATCATTTTCCGACCCAGTGGAAATGCGCTGAAATCATGATGATTTTGAAGCTTAACAAAAATGAGAACCAACTTTTATCATACACACCAATAAGTTTGTTGTCGAGTTTTTCAAAAATATTTCAGCGATTGTTTTTAAATAGAATAAGACCTATACGAGAACAAAATAATATTATCCCTGACTACCAATTTGGATTTCGCAGTAAACATGGTACGGCAGAGCAGTGCCGTCGAATTGTTAATTTAATTACTAATGCTTTTGAAACCAAAAATTATTGCTCAGCAGTTTTCAACAAGCATTTGATAAAGTTTTCCATCCAGGTCTTTTATATAAATTAAAAACATTATTGGAAGCTCCATTTTATTTATTTCTTAAATCATGTTTACGTGATCGATATTTTTATGTAAATATCAAAGAGGAATTTTCAACCATCAAGCCAATCAATGCTGGAGTTCCACAGACCAGTGTTTTAGGACCAACACTTTATTCAATTTACACGACTGATATGCCATGTTCACAAAATATCACGGTTACTACTTATGCAGATGACACTGCACTCATACCTTCGTATAGTTGTCCCATTGATGATTCTACTTTATTGCAAAGGGAACTAAATAAATTACAGAAATTGCTACAAAACTGGAAAATCAAAATCAACGCAAGGAAGCCCTCCCATATAACATTCTCGCTTGGAAGAGAAATTTGTTGCTCTAAATGGATCACTAATACCGCCTGTGAATAGTGTAAAGTATTTGGGGTTGTATTTAGATAAACGACTTACTTGAAAAGAACATATCAAAACAAAACGGAAAACAAAAAATAATTATTGGCTTTTATGTCCCAAATCCAAACTTAGCTTGAAAAATAAGCTTATACTATACAAAGCTATACTTAAACCTATAAAAAAGTCTTAACTATCGTAAAAATAAGTGATGTCATTCGAATACATATGATGGTGCATGCAGCCTGCAAAATTCGATTGACTACAAATTCCATAACATTAATTTAATTGGCTACAAATCCCTTAACAATCTATCTGCTTTCTTTGTCTAAGCATATAAACAAGAGAATATTGTGACAAATTTATTGAGAGAACTAAAATCAATATTTTATATTTTAAACAATATAAAACAAAGGCAATTATAACTAAGTATACTATAACAAGTTTTAAAGTGCAACAGTGAATAAATGATATTACATAATTTTCATTCTTTTCACAACACTTTCCCTGAATGGCAACATTATGTAATATCAAATTTTTTCTTGCACTAATTACATAAATATATTATATACAAAAATTACATTTCAAGGATACATATTTCATAAAAAAAACTTTAAACGAATCCAACTTTATTTGATAAATACTCTAATTTCGATGATGTACCAGCTTTAGTAAAAATGTCTGCGACCATCCCATTTGGGGGAATATATTTTAATGTGACATCTTTCTCATCTATCTTCTGGCGTATAAATTTGGCTTTGATAACATGTTTTGTCCTTGATGAATAATTGTGATTTAAAGCAACTTGAATAGCAGCTTTGTTATCACAAAACAGAATTATTCCAATTTCAGATTCACAATTAAGTTCACCTTCTAAACGTTTTAACCACACGGATTCTTGTATTGCAGCAGTAAGAGACATAAATTCTGCCTCTGTCGATGACAATGCGACGGTATTTTGTTTCCTTGTATTCCACGAAATAGCACCAGTCTAATACGAGAAAATGTATCCTGTAGTGGATTGACGGTCACCTAAACTACCAGCCCAATCAGCATCGCAATATCCAATCATCTCATCATCTAACTTCTTTCGATATACAATACCTTTATCGATTGTTCCTTTCAAATATCGCATTATCCTTTTCACAGCTTCCCAATGCGCTTTTCCAGGGTTTGAGCTAAAACGACTTAATATGTTTACGGCATAGCATATGTCGGGACGTGAAATTTGCGCAGCATATAATAAACATCCTATCACCTTCATGTACGGAATTTTTGACATCTCTTCTTTTGTTTTATCATCTTTTGGACACATACTTTTTGAGAATTTTTGATTGTAATCAATTGGTGTTTTTGTAGAATTGCAATCACTCATACCAAAACGTGTTAGCATATCAGATATATACTGGGATTGGTCAATCTCGATTGAATCCTTATACCTTTTGATTTTCATTCCAAGAACTGATGAAACTTCGCTCATATCTTTCATTTGAAATCGGCTACTAAGTTTTTGCTTGACTAATTTAATCAAATTTAGTTTGTTGGAAAATATTAATATATCGTCGACATAAATTGATACGTATAACATTTCATTATTATTTACTTTATAATAAATGCACTGATCTACTTCACTTCTATTTAGTCCAATATTAAGTAATTCACTATTAAGGGTTTCATTCCATACTCTACCAGATTGTTTTAATCCATAAATCGATTTATTAAGCTTACATACTTTTGTTGCATCTCCTTCAAACATTTCTGGCTGTTGCATATATACTTTTTCTTTCAAACAACCATTTAGATATGCACATACTGCATCCATTTGATGTATATGCATGTCATGCTTCACTGCTTATGCTAGCAAATATCTTATTGAAGTATATCTCACAACCGGCGAGAAAGTTTCATTAAAATCGATACCACTAATTTGCGTAAAACCTTTTGCCACCAATCTTGCTTTCCATCGTAAAGGATTTCCATTTGCATCGCGTTTCGTTTTGAACACCCATTTCGATTTCACAACCTTTTGATCTGGTGGTAAATCAGTTAACTCCCATGTATCGTTTGCAACTAATGAATTCATTTCTTCTTTCATCGCAATTTTCCATTTTTCAGCATTTTCGGAAGACATTGCATCTTTAACATTTAATGGATCATCAGAAACAAAATTTATTGCACAAAAATTCTGCCCAAACTGAGTTTTGTTAGCTATTCTCTCAGATTTACGTACGCTACTAGTTACTGGTACATTTTTTGCCTCGTATACATTCGGCGTCCACTCGGTATCAACAGGTTCATTCGGCTCTGGTAAAGGTGAAGACCATTCTACTGAATCATCATATATACTCATATCAGTATCAGTATCTTCTTGTACATCATCAACTTGTTGAATCAATTCGGTGTTTACTTCTACTGTTGGAGACATCGGTTCAACATTGGTATTTTGAGATGTCAATTCTAACATTTTAGTACTCTCCCCTGAATTGACATTTTCCGCTTGTAGTAATTCTGGATAGTAAACATCTTCATTTCGATTCATATTTATCTTGCTTTGTTCTAAAAATATTACATCTCGACTTATTATTATTTTATTGTTTTTTGGATTGTATAGTCTGTAGGCTTTACTTTCAGAATTATATCCTACCATTATACATTCAACAGATTTCGAATCTAATTTGCAACGATTTTCTTTTGGAATGTGAGTAAGAGCAGGACAACCAAAAACACGAACAAATTTTAAACTTGGACGACGACCAGACCATAATTCTTCCGGGCTTCGATTATCACCACGACAAGGAATTCTATTTAATAAAAAACAAGACGTACTTGCAGCTTCTGCCCAGAATCGATGATCTAATCCACTATCAATCAGCATACAACGTACTCTTTCTATTATTGTGCGATTTAACCTTTCCGCCACACCGTTTTGCTCAGGAGTATACACACAAGTTCTTTGATGCAATATACCATTAGCTTTTAAAAATGAAGAAAACTCGTTTTCTAAATATTCTCCACCATTATCAGTACATAATATTTTAATTTTCTTCGAACATTGATTTTCGGCCATATTTTTAAAATCCACAAAAGTTTTAAAAACATCTGGCTTGTATTTTAATGAATATACGAAAATTTTTCTGGAAAAATCATCAACAAACGTTACTAGGAATCTTTATCCAAAAAAAGATTTTGTGGTTAAAGGCCCAATAATATCTGAGTGAACCAATTGTAATAATTCCGTCGCTCTTGTACCTTCCTCTTTGTTTGGCCTTCGGGTTTGTTTCCCTTTAACACATATTACACAGGGTTCATTCAATTCTTTTTCAAAATTCACACCATTATTCGCTTTCTTAACCTCTCGCAATTTTTTATTGCAAATATGACCCATTCTTCTATGCCACAATTCAAAGTCTTTCGTAGATAAGAACAATTTTTCTTTTTTACGTTGATTTTAGTTTCAATTTGACAAAGATCGTTAATTACTTTGGCTTTTGCTACAAGTTTTTCGTGATCATCTAAAATTTGACATGTATCTTCTTCAAATATTACATTTTTTTCGTTTTTCGTCATTTGTTTTACGGATAACAAATTTGCACACAAATTGGGAACAAATTCCACATTTTTAACGATTATATTTTTATTTGAGTTTTTATTTATTATTTTCAAGTCCACATCACCAATGCATTCAACATTCAATTCGGTATTATTTGCAATGATTACCTTTTTATTTCCAATATTTTTCTTATTGTGTATATAATCACCATTATTTACCATATGATTACTTGCACCACTATCAACAATCCAATTCACGCAATCAGCATTTTTGAATTTTACTTGATCATTCTTAATGTCATACTCTTGAAAACTATTGCTCGTTAATGCAACTAGTGTTGATGAACATTCTTTTTTATTCTTCTTAAATTTATCGTTTTTTTTCTCGCTCCAGGTATTCTTGAATTTTCTTTGGCAGTTTTGTTGATATGTGTCCGAGTTCCTTGCAGTTATAACACTGAATCTGTTTCTTCTTACGGTTTTCTTTTGAATATAAAGCAGCTTCTTTATCTGTTTTCTCATCAAACTTAGCGTCTTGCAATAACAGATTTTTTACCATGTCTACAGTTAATTTCTCTTTCGAGTTCTCTACAGCCATCACTAAAGGTTTATATTCATCTGGCAAACCCGCTAACATCAATGAAGCTGTCAGCTCATCGTCTATATTAAGGCCAGAATTCCTTACTTTTATAGCGATAATCACCATTTCATTTACATAATCTTGAATTGAATTAAAATTCTGCAACTTCAAATTCACCAAATGCTTCAATATATCCACTTTTCTTGTAAGGCCTGTGTCTTCATATGCATTCATCAATGCATCCCAGGCTTCCTTGGCAGTCGTAGCGCTAGCAATGTGTCCATAATTGTTCGGATGAAGCATTAATGTTATTTCCGCCAATGACCGTTCGTTAATAACTGCGTCATTATCCGCAACAACTCCCTTTTCGACAACAGTGCAGCATCCTCTTATAATCAGAAAAGATTTAGCCTGTCTTTTCCAGACATCAAAATTCTCCCTGCCCCGCAATTTGTCTATAGAAAAAGCTCCATGGAAGTTTGCCATTATTGATTTTTTTTAACACACAAAAAAATATAAAATTCGATTTTAAAAATTTTTCTTCACACGTGACGTAAAGCCCATAACCTATTGTGACAAATTTATTGAGAGAACTAAAATCAATATTTTATATTTTAAACAATATAAAACAAAGGCAATTATAACTAAGTATACTATAACAAGTTTTAAAGTGCAACAGTGAATAAATGATATTACATAATTTTCATTTTTTTCACAACAGATAATATATATGAATAATAGCTCTGAAAGTAAAAGTTAATAGCAGCTTCCAAAGAAGCCATGTACATGCAGAGATTTCGACGTCAAAAAAAAAATGTAAATTATCTGATTTTTAAATGACTTAGACACTATTTTTATCCTCTTAACTGAGCGACAAGCCATCTTCAACGAGTTTGGAATAGATTTTATAAATTTTTTGCATATTAAATAATGTGATCAAAAAAAATCCGTAAAAGATAAAAAGTTTTCCAATATTCGTATATACAATTTGCTTATTCTTATCTGGAAGCAAAAATTTAAGTTAAAAAGAAAAAAATACTGGTTTCCAGTAAATCGAAGGAAATAAATCCTTTTTTAATTTCATTCAAAATTTTATCAATTTAAGTTCATATAAAGTCGAGAGATTAACTAACGAATGCTTTAGAAGTAGTCAAAGAACTTGAATTTTTTCACCAGCATACAAAAAATATTTAAAAAGTTTATATTTTGGTGTATATAAAGGGTGGTCCAACCATAATGCATGATATTAATTAAGAGTCACACTTTAACGTCAAGTTTTTTGTCCAACTTAATTTGACATTTCTTTGTTTCAGTGTTTGATAAATTCAATAACGGAGAGGTACACAATTAAGCAGCGCATTAAGATTGTTGAAGCCTTTTATTAAAACGGGCTTTCAAATCCAAATGCATTTCGTGCACTTCGTGATTTTTTTTTGTCGGCATAATCGACCACACTTTCACCTGAGTAGATTCGTTGCCAAGCAGAATTGCTGCATTTGGGCAAATGAGAATCCACCAGTGATTGTTAAAAAGCCGATGCATCAACAAAGAGTGACTGTTTGGTGCGGTTTATGGGCTGCCGGCGTCATCGGATCGTACTCTTCGAAAATGAGGTCGGCCAAGCAGTTACCGTGAATGGTGTTCGCTACCGCGAGAAGGTAACGTACTTCTTGTCGTCAGAAACTAAGGATATGGACCTGGACGATATGATCGGCTCTTTTGCAGGAGAAAATCAATGGCCATGTATCTCACATCGTGCAGAAGTTAATTGGTCGTTACGATCATGTGATTTGAAACCGTTGAAATTCTTCCTTTAGGTATATTAAAAAAAAAGTGTTCATTAAAAATCCAAGAACAATTCAAGAGCTTAAGGATGCGATAATTCGGCACATTAGCGACATTTAACTTTAATAAGCCTCAGAGTCATATTGAAGTATGGACCATCGAATAGATATGGCGAGCATTTGGTTAATATTGTGTTGTACATATGATTGACATAAATTCTTCTATCATAATAAAAAAATATTAAAATAGTTCTCTGAAAACTTTTTGTTTTATTTAAAATTAACATCGTGCATTTTGGTTGGACCACCCTTTATATTCATTTTCATTTCCTTATTAAATATGGGCATTGCATTCATATTCTTATTTTTATACTTGTTCTACGTTGTATAATACAAAAGAACCGTTCCCATACTTTTTAGCAGTATTGCTATTGAAACATGTTTGATAGAAACATGTTTGATAGAAACTATTATCAAAAATAATATAAAACCGGAAAAGTTTTGTGCATTTAAAATGCAAAAATTTTCCATAAAACCTTAAATTTTCCTTGCTCTTGTATCTCCCTGTGTATTTTTTTTTATAAAAAAAAACGTTTTTAAAATCGCTGGCAGAAATATTTTTATTTTCAAGAGTTTTGTCCGAATTTTCGTGAAATGTATCATTGTGTCTCGGCCAATATCTTTACAATCTTCTTACGTTTGCTGGGTTGTGTCCCTAAGATTAATACCTATATATGTGTGTTTGCGTACACGTACATATATACAAAAATATGTTTGTAAAAATTGTCTTTTATGGATGATAACATTTTGTTTATTCTTTCCTTTATATGAATTTTATTTACATCAACTACACTCAACCATGTAAAAGCATTAGAAACACACTAATGAACATGTTTCTGTGTATCAAATACGAATTTGAATTTTAAAACTCTTTTGGCTCCTCACACCCTTGTGCTTGTAGCCGCCACTTAAAATCGTATAAACAATTTTGCATGTAATAGAAAATGTACAAATGTTTGGGTACTAGTGTAGTAGTTTGGTAACCAAAATCATACATTACTGTTACCACAATTCTTTACACGCACACACATGGTCTGACACACATATGATCCTTTTTTATCTTTATTGTATTCAGTAAATTATTTTGTAGTTGTGGCATCCTTGCCAATGCAAATGATGGACTCACGTATTGCTTCTATTGTGTTTATTAAAACAAATATAAATATTACATCTGTTAAGGTGATTACAATACAATAACCCAGAACTTTTATATCAAACATAGAATAAGAGTGCAAGAGCATTATAATGAAATGAGGTGCACATATTAATTTTTCTTTTATTCTGCAAATATGCAAACAATATCTTCTCTAATGAAACAAATGATTTACGGATTTTCCAAGAAGTCATTTTAGTGGAAACTTTTATTAAATCGATATAATATTCTACTCGAGCAAGCATGTTAAATGAGTTTATTAGAAATTGATAATTTTAAGGACCAAAACTTAAACGTACCACTAAATGCTCGTATAACAAATAAAGTGCACAATTTGTAATTGTTTTATTTTATTTATAGACGTTAAAACCATTTGATTTCCTTACAAAACGATTATTATCTTCCATTAAGAACAAAACAAAGTTTCTATTCCATTAATAAATTGCTTTCAACAAATATGAAATTATTTATTAACTAAAACAGAAAGATTATAAATTAAATTTTGTTTTCGTATATTAAAGGTATATCCCTAACTTTTTTTATTAAAAGCCGATTGTTTTAATTGTCTATATATTGAAAAATATTTTCTTCTCTCGACAAGTATTTATATTGATAAAATTAATATGAAATTTATTAAACATAAAAATAGCCAGTATTGTATAAAAATTTATTCCAAATTAACACCCTATTAAGCATGAAATAAATATCAATTCACACATACCTGCATATAAATCCACTGTCCAATTAATTTATAATTCATGCATTAATTATTCAATCTTGTGCAATTATTTACCTGAAATTGAAAAAAATTACATACAGTTTACAAATAATTCAATGATTAAAAAAACCATTTAAATAATTTTATTATACTTAATCCCAAAATAATAACAAAAAAAGTTGTATCACCCACCAATTTTTACATATCAATATTTAAAAAAAAAAATCCAAAATATCTTTCTAATCTTAGTGAGTGAAGCTGTCCACAATTATCAGTAGACTTCAAACATCGTATTTAAAAAGCGTTCAACCTCAAACACCTATACATAGTCTTTAAAATAACTTATTAAAATCCATACATAGTTTTCAAATAACTTATTAAAGCTGTCAAACACACACACTACTCCTCCCTTCGTCCAGTTAAACTTATTATTATAAGTATTGGTGTTCTTTTCAGGCAACTACAAATAACTTACAGAAAAGAAAGTAGGAGATCCCATTGTTAACAAAATTCAAAAGATCCGTCTGGAAATATTTACTTTAAAACATTGCAAGTAATACATAGAATCCCTTGAATATCATTTGTTTATTAATCTTCTAATTTTTTATTTTTGGGACAGCTTTTACATGTTCTGGTATTAAAAAGAACTATCAATTAAATTCAAAATAAATTCAAGTTCAATTACAATTAAGACAAATCATCTTAAAATGGGAGTAATCAATTAGGAAATATATCTCTATTGGCTGCATCATATTTACGCTTGTATAACTATTTGAAATCTTATTAATAATATTGATAAAAGTGTTACACAAATGCAAAAAGCTTATCGATAGTAGAAATTTATGTAAATTTTTTATACTTAATATTCCAACTAAGCGTCTAAACAATTAGAGATTAAAAAATGTATTGTTTGTTGTTGCTTCAGCTATCCATATGCCGACATTTCATTGGCCGCTAAACCAAATTGTCTGTAAAACTAAGCATATATATATATATATATATATATATATATATATATATATATATATATATATATATACATATCTTTTGACTGTAAAATTTATTTCGAACTATACTAAAATACTAAAATTGTTTATATACACCACAATTCTCTAAACTCACACGTTTGGTAAGAGAGAAACCAATAGAAAAGGAAAACATATGTTTATCCAACAATCAATTAATTTATCCAGGAACTACAATTTAATTTGTCACAAACACTGCATTCACTAACATTTGAAAGAATATTTTCCACTAGGTATACACTACTATATACCCAATGCGACAATCATTGAAGAAATTTGTTTTGCATTTAATATAGTCTAGCAACAGGATCAAGTTACATAGTAAAAAACAATATTAATAATGGATCACTCACTAGCAACGTAAATGTGTGCTCTAAAGAAGATGAAATGAAGGTGGAACGCACTTATTAGCTCCTCAATATTTATTATGGAATATAAGTTTCAATAAACACTTCATGAGTTCCAAAAAAAAAAATGTCGCTACTTCATTGCTCTAGCATCGAAAAGAAATACTTCCAAGTCAAACGTGGTAAAGAGTGTCTAAGCTGTAAGCAAAATAAATACTGAACGATATTTATGGGCTCATGTAAACACAAACTAAGTACAGGAAAAATTGTAAACATACTTCTCAAACTGCGAGTAGAGCTTTACTAAGCTTTTGCCAATAAAAAAGGTTCCTAGAGATATAAAATTTTGTTGCAAGATAACTTTAAGCCAACAGCTGAGAGGCAAGTCGACATTAACTGAAAAGTAAAAAAATTATCAATCTTTCCTAGAGAAAAACGATTGGATTGCATTTAAAATACGTAGAAGTGCAGCTGTTTGTTTTCTATTTATATTTTAATTATCTAAACAAAGCTTAGTTATTCTCCTCTAGCTTTCGTAAATGTAAGTCGATTTTTATTAATAAACAGCGAACCTAATTTAATTATGAAAATGTTTTTTTTAACATATATTAAAATTCGCTTCAAATTAACAGATACCAAAACAACAATATTCTCTAAAAATTAGAAATGTTAAAATTAGTAGCAATGATTGGAAATTAAAATACTACCACTTTCATGACTTCTTTGGATGTCCTTTTTTACTATGTCTATTAAATTTCTGAGTTACCTGCAAAAAAGTAATTATTCGAACTCCTTCGAATTCGTAAACTATAAGTGGTTTCTTAAAAGTCATAAGGAGCCGAAAAGCCTTCAAGACCACTTGCTGGACTAAAACCCTTCTAAATATTATACCAAAAGAAATTTAAAAATATAGTTTCAAGGAAAAAAATTATATATTTCCTTCAAATAAAGTAAAATTTTCCAATGATTTTCTCTACAAGTAGCAAAACGTATGGACGGTTGTTGCCAATAAAAGTGAGTGTTATAGTTTTATTTTCCTTTCTGTTTCTTATTTCGTTAGTTTAGCTTTTGTCTATGTTTCAGTCAGCCATAATTGTTATAATAAAATATATTTTTAGGTGGCCACAACTTTTCTGAGACTGTCGCAAAGCATTGCTATGGATGCAATACATGAAGTAATAGGAACTGACTGGTTGGAAAATTTAAGAAAAATAAATTTTAGTCGAAGAAAATTTAGATTGTTTATAAAGAGCTTGAAAAATGGCAAAACAAAGAAAAAGAGAGATTAAAAGAAAGATTAAAAGAAAGAAATTACTTAAAAAGAAATTGAAAATATATTTATTTCATAAAATAATTGATTTAAATGTTTTATCAAGAATGTTTAATTAAGTTAATGTTTATTAACGCAGAAATTGATATGGAATAAATTCACTGGTATTTATTCAGAGAAATGCTTCCAAAATATTATTAAGTGCATTTAAATTTTCAAATTGATACAATTTTAAAATTCTGTAATAGGGTTGTTTGAAAATATATATTCATTTTTATTTAAAGAAAATATTTCCTTAAGCCTCCAGTAAAACAAATGATAGTCAGTCGCGAAGCATAATATTTTCACGGCACTCGTATATCCCTTAGACTTTCCATAAAGTCCAGTTGATATCATTTTGAATGCAGACCTAAAACATTTATAAAATTCTGAGAAAATTTCTGACAAACAAATACTTAATACTTTGCTATCAAAGAAATACTTAACATCTTCCCTTGAATATTTGGATTTATATATGCCTGTGCATTTTCATTGTTTTCCATTCTATCAGAAAACTTACCACCTGCAGACCTTGTAATTTATTGAATATTTCTTTAATTTAATCTTGAGTTTTTATTGATAAAATCATTTTAACCGATGACAACTTTCTAACTTAATTAACATTGATTTGAATAAATCTGTTATTTATGCAATTTATTTTCATGTGGCTTTAATTTAATTTTTAATGATTCCATCTATATTTGGTTTGGATTAAATATTTAATTTCATGTACGTGTATATTATTGTTAAAAGGATAGAATAAAGTTTATACTCGATTACGTTATGCAGGTGGTTCTGAATGATAAAAATGTTGGTGTCAAAATCAATACATACAATTTAGGGTTGACTGCTGTTTTTATTTAACAAATTTAACATGAATTGCCAATAGCCAATACAAAGTTTATATTAAATTTAATTAAACAAATTTGTCATTAATTAAAAAAAAACTAAAATGTATAAGGAATTACTTATGCTATCGACAAAATAAAGCGTTCGCTCCATAATCCTTATAAGAACTCTCTTTCATTTAGTGTGTCCTTCGCAGTTTATCACATCACGGTCATCAAACAAACTCTAGTAGTTATTCTCTTTTTACCTTAAGAGGTTGCAACATTAATTATCTTTGTTAAAAGGGAAAAGGCACATTTCGAGTTTAAACAACAGCTTCCAATTTAATGAATTTTTTTATGCTTTTATAAGATAGTACAACTCTTTCTGTTTCTACTTCTCCAGAACTCCTTAATGGAAATTATCGAAGTTGTTAGCTGATGTAACTTTTTTGACGTAAAAGTTCTAGCTTTTCGTTCATCCTAAACTTAGATACCCAACACTGCAGAGTAGACCTTGAAGAACCACGTTATATAATGCTTTGGCGGCAAATGAAATTTTATGAGGATGGAAGGTAAAGACTTGAGTAAAAAATTAGTACTCCAATCTATCAATTTACGAAAAACATCGTAAAATCGTAAATCCTTTTTATACAAATAATAGTTAAATATCTGAATTCAGTAATCCATGCTGCAAAATATAATCTATAATACGTAATGTTTTAGCAATCGACCCATGATAATGATATCACTTGTATATCCTTTTCAGATAAACTACATTCTAAGCTCAACTTAACTAAAAAAGGACCTTAAAGAATTATTTAAAGTGTCAATGAAACCGAAATTGTTTCCTAAAATCACAATTTTAAATAGCGATTTCTCACTTTAACTAATTGCAATCAACCAATCAGCAAGCAATCAATCAAATATGAATTTATGAAATGAAAACACATTAAATTTGCTTATTGTTATTATGATTGTTGCCAACTTTAGTGTTGTTTTATTTGTGGCTAAGACAAATACTTCTTTAAGCTGTTGATTGATTTTATATTATAAATGTATGGTGTTACGGAATTTAGCTATTGGGCACTACTTCAGCTTCCAATGTAGAGGGAATACAACGAATGAAAGACAAAATTTTAAGGTTAATAACATCGGCTCCTTGGTACATGAAAAATTCAATTTTATATCGTGATTTAAATATGCCACTTGCGACCGCAGAAATTGCAAAATATGCAGGAAAATATTTAACAAAACTCGAGTCCCATGCTCGTAATATTTTGAACTTTACTGGACACATCCGCTTAAAAAAGAGGGACATTACGGCTTTAATACGCCACACTCCAGATGAAATTTTTTGAAAATATTTTTGGGCTTAACACGACGTTTATGTATTTTTAATTATGTATTTTTAATCACTAAGTTTATGTCCGACACTGGTTGGGCCTAATTATTATATCTATATTTAAGATTTGAATACTTATTGTTAGTTCAGTTTTGAAGATACAATAAATAAATATTAGTGGAAAAAAATGTATTTAAAAGCATTTAAAAAGCATAAGGCTTTGTTCTTCCCAACATCTGTACTAAAACGGCTTAAAGATTTAGCTTTTTTTTAATATGATCTGTTCATCATTTAGAAGTCCAACGTAATAGTGTGTAGCATCATTTTGATTTGGCCTTTCCGGAGTCATATTGCCCGTGTGAGTACAGACAACTCGATACTATTGCTAAACCGCACTTATTGCTAAAGGCACAGCCAGCTCCATAAGGTATAGGGAGCTTAAAATGGGGGAAATTTTATATACGACTGACTAGCGCGGTGTCACTTGAAGTACAATAAGTCGGCATTTGTTGAGAGTTGTGTCTTTTTTCTGAAGGGGTTTACTTGAATTTGGAACGATTTTCCGTCATCTCAAATTGGTTTGTAAGCAGACAGCTTTCAGTGTTTTCTTTTTTCTTGTGTATGATGATGGAAAATCGTTTCAAGTTGCAGAATTTGCACCTAGATGATTATCAATCAAAATCACTCTAAGAAATTTGTTGCTTAAAAGGCAATATCTTAAACTAGCGGTAGAGGTTCTCCACTAGCTCTAAATAACCGACTACTAAGCTTTCTTGAATCTATTGCTAAACGTAGGAAAATGTCGTAATGGCTTACGGTCAGCAATTTTGTTCGGAGGAGGCTAAATAGCCTGTGCCTCACTGGCATACATGGATGGTACAAGGTATTTAAATTTAATTTTATCCAGCAGTAAGATCACTGTTAAATAGTTTTTTTTCAATTTAACATTTCTTGCTTTTTCAAATAGAAAAAAGTAAATTCCGTTTTCATTATAAGGCTCAAATTTATTAAGGTGTATTATGCAATGTTTTACGGGAATTTAATATTATAAACTAGTGCATTTAATAGAATTTTTTTCAATTGATTAATATAACGTTGAATTTTTCTTATAAAAATATTTGTGTTATGGTATCAGTGACTAAATAAAAAACAATAAATATGAGAGATGCGTTCAGTACAATTCAGTCACTATAATTTATACACATCTACTCGCCTTTATTTGCAAACCTTTATTAATTTTTACTTCTGTCAGTGCTTGACATCAAGTCTACGCAATTTGTTTTATTTCATTATTCTTTTAATTACTACATCTCATATGAGACTTTCGTTGAAAACAAAAGGAAATTGTTCTAAAACCTAATAGAAATTGAGGCAAAAAGAAATTCTTATTGAACAAAGTATGAGTATTATTTCCTTAAAGAACTTATAATATTATTTACTTGCTATGAATAAAGAATAATACAATGTCTTTAACCTGTTTTAAACGTAAAAGTATTTTATGATAATATTATTTTAAATTTGTTTATTTTATAAATATTATCACATACTTACAATTACAATCAGTTGCTTCAAGCAGAAAAATAACAACCAAATATACTCAATTCAAATAATCATAAATGCATCCATAAAAACCATAAAATTTAATATAAAATATCTTTACAAGACAACAGAAAATGACTAAAATGCCATAAACTTGATTGCAACCGAAATATTTTGTGGTTGTTCTTTGATGGAATAAAGAATGTTGTAATAGAAGATTTTACTTACACATAAATGAGCACTACATCGATGTTATCGCTCATGATAAAAAGTAAAAAGTTCATACAACAACGAAATATTCAAAGCGATTTAATATTTCTGCATAAATATTTTTGGGATTTGCTTTAAATTACGCATATACGAGTAAGAAATTTTGGCAAGAGTGTCCCTTTGGCAAGAATATAGGACAAATTTAGTCCTATAAAAAATTTTTAAATTATTTTACAAGGTTCTACTTGTATGTTGAATATTTTCTATTTCTCTGTTATAAGGCAGATATGGTTATAAAGCATTTTTGGAATGGTTTTTGTGTCTCAGGTAACAAAAAGTTCCTTAGAGTTTGCTCTATATGCCTTGTGATCTCTGCAGTAAAATGGGAAGGAGAAACTTAATTATCCAGTTTCTTATACATACTATTTCATTCGAGGTAAAATTTTACCTATTTACTGAATCCTAAAAATCCTGATTCTTATGAAACAAACCATTTTATCGTTGATAGTTGGTTAAAGAATGTGCTCATAATTAATTTTTCCAAGATAAATTGGCAACAAGCTTCAAGATATAATCCTTCTGTTGGAAATGAGGACTGGACTGGCGGCTATATTGAAATCCTTGTGCTAAAACTGTTTGCCTAAACTGTATACTGTGCTTTTTAAAAACAAGTAAACAATTATTTATGAGCAAAAAAAGTGCAAAAACCTACACATTTATTATTCACCCTGTAATAAAACGCGACTTTCAAAAAATCTTCCGAGCATATAGAACCACTTTCCCAATATGACGGATTTTATTTTATTTATAATTATTAAAAATTATTATTGATATATTTTCTATACTTAAACTAATTAATAGTCAAAAATTAGATAATTTTGATATGCATTTCAAAAAATAGCTCATAATTTGTTTAAGCCCTCTTTTTCGAAATGGGGTCTCCGAAGTGCATGTAAAGGGTGGTCCAACCAGAATGCATGATATTAATTGTCACACCTTAACGTCAAGTTTTTTTGTTCAAATTAATTTGAAATTTCTTTGTTTTATTGTTTGACAACTTTAACCACAGAGAGGTACACAACTGATCAGCACGTTAAGAATGTTGAAGGAAATGCGGGTTCAAATCAAAATGCATTTCATGCACTTCGTAATTTTTTGGTCAATGTAATCGACCGAATGTGTCCACAATTGGCAGAATTTTGTGCAAATTTCAGCGAACCGGATCTGTAGGAAACATTACTGTTGTTCGCGATAGCGTGCCACAAGATCCGTCAACCTCGATCCGTCGTCGTGCCCAACAACGAACATCACTGATGCAAATTTGAATAAATATTTAAATTTACACGCTTACAAGGTCCAATTGAATTAAGAGCTGAAGTCTTATGGCCATTTCAGGCGTCATCAATACGCCGAATGGTTGATTGAACATACAGAAGAAAATCATCTTCAGCGATCTTCATACGACATATGGTTCCAACATCATGGTACCACTTGCCACCACAGCCAACGAGAAATTAACATCGTGCATTTTGGTTGGACCACCGTTTATAAGAAATAACTTGTGGCAACAGTTATTAGCCAACAAATTTTTAGATGCGGTTGATTAAAATTATGTGTTCTTGCAGCGAATATGAAGTTCATGGATCTAAGAACTTTCATATTTTCCAGAAATCTATGTCACTTGAAAATCCTGGTATTTTGACTACTACATCTGAAACTATTATGTAGCAAACATTTTATCAAACTGATTTATATAAAAAATAGCATTAATATAGCATAAGCCATGACATTTTAATTTGCAAATTTTTTTATTCAAATGAGCACACGGTATGCAGGAAGCTTACATTCAAGCAAAAATTTACACATACAAATAAATAACACACAACTTAAACCACAATAATGACTCGAGCATTAAGTTCCTTCTGCTTTTACAAATCCAAATACTTTTCTTTAAAAAAAATGTAAGGAAATATTTACAGAATTAAACAGGAGAATATTTAATTTATGAAAAACTACACACACACACACATACACTGCAAGTTCTAGTGTACACATGCATATATTCTCATACACATAACTGAAACTTTAGAATAAATAAATAAAAAGCAGGATTATTTTCATTTGAAATGGAATAAAAAATAGAAAGAGTGTATGATGGGGAGAGGAAGGAAGAGGAGGACTTAAAACTAATTTAAGTGTGTTAAGGTGTGTGAGTTTATTTCAATATGCACATACAAGGAAATAGAACGGGTGCTAACATTCATGATTATTTGAATGAATATTGCTCATATTTGTGGCTTAAGTATTAAATGTTTAACAAGTTATATAACACACCCACACACACACTCATACACAAATTTTAAAAGTGATGATTATGAAAGTATAATACTCGTACATACAAACCCACACTTATTCCCTCACTTATATAGTTTTGTTTACAGCAACTCCAGCAAACTACACACATTCATATATTCATTTCTATTTAAATAAAGTTTTGAAGAACTTTATTCTAATTTCGTTTGAGCAAAGCATTTGTGGTTATAATAACTAAGAATTTATCTTGCTAAAGGGTAGATGAAATGTTTAACATTAAATTTATTTTATCAAAATTATTTATATAGATATTCTCCCAAATTGTTGAGCTAGTCTATAAGCCTGCTTTTCCTGTCCAATCTTACATAGATAATTTTGAAAGTGTAACACTCTTTTGCTTCACTTTTCTAAAGTTCCATAAACTATCCTGGCAAACTCTAATATTTTATGGAAGCTTACAGCCACTAACTTTCTGGTATAATCTGGATTACGGGTTGTGGGAAAAAAGATTGTTTATAATTTTTAATACATCTTAACACGATGCCGAAGGCTATTTGAAATTTTATATCATCTATAATTTGAACCTTCTGAAATGATGTTTTTTTTTCTTTTTTGGTGTTCTTTGTGCAAAACTAACTATGCCAAGGTGCAGCACTATTTAAGAAAGTGTGAGAGATTTTGATACTCATTCAGAAACTTTGAAGCATATAGTCTTAAAGTTCATATTGAAACCGCCTGTGGAGACTATATTTTTATTTTCTTTAATAACGATGTCTGAAACTCATTTTTCTCTGCAGATTCTTTAACGCTTTTTACCGTAGGACAACAGAAATGTACAGAAGTTTATCCCAGCGTATCAAATTTAGCCAAACGAAGTTCGTTAATTCTTAATGAAAGTTTAACTGAGTAACTTGTAACATGAATATCTGTAGGTAGTAACTTAAGTAACTTGTTGAAAATATTTGCAAGGCTGAATATTCATGCATATTCTCCATTATAGATATATTGTCATATTGTCATATTATATCAGTTCTAAAAGACCTATCTTTTTCAAACGATTTTATGTACAAAAAAAATAAAATCTCACTCCTACTTTACTATCCGTCGAAATATTGCATGCTTACGTATGACTATGCATTTCCAACTAATAAATAGATTTACAATGAAAATAATATTAAATATTTATTACATATTTTCTAGTGTATGTCTGTGCCGGTATGCGTATACGCAATATGAAATTTAGATTTTCCTTGTAACGTATACGATTCTTGTTTGTTTGATCGTAGAAGGCAGACGTGTTCTTCTCAAACATAAAATATTTTAATTTGAAATAATAAAAAAAAAAGAAGAAAATTTTTTTTAGTAATTCTGAAGCTTCTTCTTTTTACTTGGATAAGAAGTTATTGTAAATCCAAGCCCTATGAATATTTCTAATCTTGGCACGGTGGAACCGTTGCCTGCTGCTGATAAATTGCCTCCGGACAAACATAGCCTGTCATCCTCTTTGATTGATATGGAGTCATTTTCTGATGATGATTGTGATTTCCACGAAGTAAAGTCAAAACGACCCAAAAGGGATGTTAATGGAGCAAATCTTGTTCCTGTAAAGGACAAAAATTCAATAAACATAGATGTGTCCAAATTTGGCTCAACTAGAATTTCATCAAATCGTTTTGGAGTATTAGGTCTTCTAGATATTGAAGTTAATGAAAATTCACCTGCTCACAAAAAGACTCATTCCAAAGCTAGTTCCAGCAAGAATGCTGAGAAAAACTCTGGTGGACTGGTAAGAAAAAAATTTTGCCCTCCAATCATTTTACATAATGTGAATATCAAAAAGCTTATTGACCAGTTAAATGTCAGATCTCCAAAAGTAGTTTACAAAATTATAAACTCTTCAAAAAATAAGAGTAAGCTTTATTTCGAGGATCTTTCCGCACATTTAGAAATGATGGAAATTCTGCGGTCGCAGAATATTAAATCATATTCCTATACTCCTCCTGAGCTGAAGAGGACAACATTAATTTTAAGAGGTTTGTACTACATGACTGACGTGTCTGAAATAAAAGCGGCCCTTAATTCTGAATTACCTAATACAGTCGAAAATGTCGGCAAATTAATAACAAAATATTCTGCTATGAACGGATTTGAAACTGGTTTGTTTATTGTTACTTTAGTTAAAGGTAAGCATCTAAACGATGTGACTAAGTTACGTTATTTGTTAAACCAATCCATTAAATGGGAAACTCCAAAATCAAAAAAGGAGAGATTCAATGCTTTAGATGCCAGATATGGGGTCATTCTGCTCGTAACTGTAATTCAAAATTTAGGTGTGTAAAATGTAACTCAGACCATGAGCCTGGTTCTTGTAGTGTTAAAAAAGGTGAATCCGTTCCAGTTTGTGTTAACTGTAATGAAAGTGGTCATGCCGCTAACTATAAAGGGTGCTCGGCTTACAAAAACTATGTAAGAAGTAGGAAATTGTTATTAATGAAAGCAAGAAACAAAACAAATCTAGCTAAAATTAACGTACATTCTGCTTTAGGTAGTAAATATGTAAATGAGAATTCTTCTTTTGCAAGTCTTTTTAATACAGACAATAGACATAAGATCGTTAGCGAACCAAAAATACCTTCGATTGTAGAGGAATTTTTGAAACTCGGTGAATATTTTAATGTTCCGAAATCCTTGTCTTTGGAAACTAGAATGTTAAACTTTTTGCAATCTTACAAATTACTATCTGTCGAGGTGGCTAAAACTGAATATGGCAAATTATTAAAAGAAGTTTTAGACACTTATGGCCCGAAATAATTTAATTTTTATCACATTTAATGTAAGGTCCTTAGTCGAATTAAGTAGACGTATAGAATTAAATAAAATTCTTGACCATAACAAAGTTGACGTGTGTTTTTTACAAGAAACACGTTTTCGTAAAAATTCAACTTTTCCTTTTGAAAATTATAATATCATTAGAGATAATTCGAGTCTAGGCACTGCGATCCTTATCAACAAAAGTATTAAGTTTACCTCCGTCATTATTGAATCTCTGTTAATTCCGAATTGTTTTATTGAAATTAGCTTGAAATTTTCGGGGCAGTTAAAGAAATTTTTATTGGGTAGCTTATACTTTCCGTCTAATTTTCCACGGAATGATTTCCTCACATCTCTTGACATCATTAGGCAATTTTCAACGTCTTATGATGGTGCTTTCTTTGGAGGCGACTTTAACTCTCGAAATTCCTACTGGGGTGACTCTATTATTAACACCAATGGAAGAAGCCTTTATGATTGGTTAAATCTGTCTGGCTCTGATTTTGAAAGAGTTTGTGATACAGCTCCTTCTTTTCCTGCTGGTCCTTCATATTTAGATCACTTGTTAATCAGCTCAAGTTTAATTGATTCATTGAACACAAATTTTCAAGTAGTTAGCCTGCCAACCTTTTCAGATCATTTTCCCTTAAAACTAACCTTTAAATTTCCTAACTTTAATTTATTATTAAATCCTCCGAGATTTTTTAGATCTTTTAAGAATACTAACTGGGAAGACTTTCGTGATGGCGTTCATCAAAATTTAGAAAATATACTTCTTCCTGTCAATAGGAATCTATCTAATTCTGAAATTGATGAAGCAGTATCTAACCTCAATGATTGTTTAAATCGCGAATTAGAATTGCACTCAAGACAAATTGAACTAAAAAATAAAAAGTTTTTAGTACCAGACAGCATTAAAAAATTATATAAGATAAAATATGCATGGCAAAAAGAGCTTAAAAGAAATTTTCACAGAAATGGAAATAGAAGCTCTTATGAGTATACTTTGTTAAGTTGCCAAATTCAATTACTTAAGACTATAATTAGGGAGAGGGTTGAGCTTCATCAATCAGCTGAATTTAATAGGAGGCTAGAGAATATAAAACCTGGTGCAAAGACTTTTAAGGAGGTATTCAAGATTATTGGTTTTAAAAAAGCTAGACATTTTGATAAGATAATTGTTAACGGGAACACATTTTATAATTACGATGATATAGTTGAACATTTTAGATGTTATTTTTCAAATGTTTATCAGTTTTCTATACCTTCCAGTTCGGAGGTTTCAGAAGTTCCTGACTATGTGAACTCTTTCTTATCTAATTGTCCGGAACAATTTTGTCAATTTTCTTCTGAGTCTAGTGCTCTACTTCCTAACGATCACTATCGATTCACTTTTCTTTCGGAAGTTGGGGAAATTATTAAAGGATTAAATACAAAAAAATCCTGTGGACTAGACAATATTTCTAATTATATAATCAAGAAGCTTCCGGATTCTGCAGTTGAGTTTTTAGTAGTCATTTTTAATAATTGCCTTAATAATGGCTACTTTCCTAAGATATGGAAAATAGCAAAAATTTATCCGCTAATGAAAAAGCCTAATAATTTTCAAGTTGACAACTCTCGACCTATTTCAATGCTCTCTAATTTTGGAAAATTGTTTGAAAGAGTCATGAAATTAAAGTTGGAAAGTTTTAACGTGTTGAATATATTGTCACCTTACCAATTCGGATTTAAGCAAGGTCATTCGTCGGTTGACGCTTTACTGTATTTTCAGAATGCAGTTATTTGCAATCTGAGAAGGCAACAATGCACAGTTGCGGTTTCTTTGGATATAGAGAAGGCGTTTGATCGAGCTTATCATTTGGGTATTATTTTTAAACTTATAAGAATAGGTTGCGAGTCCTTTATTATTAAACTTATCTATAGCTTCTTTAAGGATAGGTCCTTTTTTGTGGAGATTAATAATATCAAATCGGATCTAGGTAGCATTTTCTGTGGCGTCCCACAGGGAGCAATCTTGGCCCCATTTTTATATAACATTCTCGTTTATGATTTTCCGCATATCTTCAGTCAGTCTAAGAGCATTCTTTATGCGGATGATTCTTTAATTTACGCTCATGATAGGGACCCTACAATTGCTTTAAGGAATGTACATAATCATTTATTGGAAATTAACCATTTTTATGAAAACTGGGGTATTAAGATTAATACTCATAAGTCTGAAGCAATTTGCTTCCGTAATGCCTCAGGCAAAGGACTCCGCAATACCGTTGCTTTAAGTAAAGTATTAAATCTCTCCTTGCTGGATTCGGTTATACCCTTTAAGAACCACATAAAGTACCTCGGGGTAACCTTAAACAATCTCTTTAAATTTAACCAACATGGAAGAATTGCAAAGTCCAAAGGATTACGCGTTAAGGGCTTATTTTCCAGATTATTAGCTAACAGACACCTCAGTCAAAAGGCAAAATTAGTAATTTATAAAGTATGTATCCGTTCAGTTATCTTGTATGGTTTTCCCATTTGGTTCACAATTTCGCCAACAGTCATGAAAGAGTTGGAGATTTTGGAGCGTAGTTGCTTAAGACTATGTGTTGGTTTAAATTTCAAAAATCATGTAAAAAGATTTTCTAATTCGGTAATTTATAAGAAAGCCAAAGTGCAGCCACTTTCCACTTACGCGTTAGTCTTACTTAAGAAGTTCATGTCTCGTCTTGAATATCATGAGAATCATCTCATGAGGGACATTATTGAGTCTCAATCTGAAGTTAACTGGTCAAACGCTTGTTATTTGTCTCCAGTTGGAATTTTTCATGAGGAAATTATCTCTTCACGCAATGACGCTACATACAGTCTACCAGAGTTTTATTCTCACTCAATCCCTGGCTCGAATAGAGGCTAAATTTTTTTTTACTTTTTTATTTTATTTTTTTGTGCTTTATGTTTTGTTTTGTTTTTGTTTAATTTTATTTATTTCTTGGTAGTTTAGTTTTAGAATTAAGTTTTAATTAATTAAGTTTATATCCGGACATTTTGGCTGTCTCCGTAAACGATTATTATATTATATTGAGCGATATAATTTATCTATTATCTATTAACATTTTCCTATCATCCACACAAAATTACTTAAGCATGTTGCGTATATATTCATAAGTAATACTTTTAAAGGCAATTAAAATAATACATTACAGTTTTAAGTTCACATATAATTTCTGTTAACTAGTTCTTCATCACTTTTGTGATCTGTATTTTGAAAAAAGTCTCAATAAACTTGAATTGAAATTGAATTGTAACGTATACGTAGTGTTTTACATTTTATAAAATAGTTTTAATTAAATATGTTTTTAATATATTTCATTACTATTAAAATAAGACGATATGTATGTTATTTCAAAATTTTATGAAATTGTATTTTCTGTTTGATTTATGAAATGATTTCGAATTGGATAATTATATGTTTAGCTTTTAAATATTACGAATTGTTGTATACGAAAATATTTAAATTACTTTATTTTCAGTATAGTTTTTGGCTATAAAATTAAATACTGTTAAAAACTTCATTGTTTTCATAACAAACAATATCCTGCTCCTACAAAAGCTGCACCTGAAATTAACTGTGGTTGCATTTGTAAAAATATTTAAACAATTAAACAGAAGAAAAATTTTCATACAAAATGAATATATTTTCCTTTGTGCACTCGAGTTAAAATTATTTGTTCAAAAGGACCTACAATTAATTTACGTCGGTCATTTTTATACCCCGTTCAAATAATCAATCAAGTGACAGAGGTGGAAAATTTTTTCATATCATTTTGTTCAAAAGTTCTATTTCTTTGTGTAGTTTCGATCCAAATCTTAAATTTGCGGAAAGACGCACAAATAACTTGGCATTTAACATTACATCACTTAATGATTAATTTGATTTTTATTAACATGATATAAAGAAAACGAAACGGAAAAAATTTTTTGTCATTATAATTTCACCCTACACTGTGCATGCAGATTGTAAGCCATAGTATGGAGTTCTCCATGCATTTCACAATGTTGATATTTATTTCACCTATTTACTAATTTTTAAATAAGTGCAAGATAATTAACTTTAAATAAATTATCATTCACGATAAATATGAAACATTCCGCAACGAAACAATTGTCTGAACACAAATTTTTTCCGTTGAGGGCAAGTATTCTACATTAATATTATTGACGTTTCGGTAATGAGTAATAAATGCCAAAATTCCATGTACTTTTATTTGCGAAATAAGTGCCATCAGAAAATAGCTTTCGGAATTTAGAAACGTAAATTTCCGGAATTTTTTTACACACAGTTCTTACGGAAAGGTAATGTTCATGTAGAATTCTCTAATAAGTCTTAACAATGAATTTAAATATAAACAATATTTGACCTTCAGTCTACTATAAGCCCTTCGAATACATACTTGCACACATTGAATCACCATAAATAAGGCTTCCAACAACACGTTAAAATGTTAAAATTGTTTTGTCAAAATGTGTATTTTGCCATTTAGAAATTGATCCTAATTTGCATCAAAAAATCATCTTCAGCGATGACGCCAGTTTGCAAATGAATCGGTACGAAAACAAAGACCAATTTGTCGAATGTGAGGCGATGCAAATTCACACGAGATGCAAAAGATCCGATGCATCCAAAAAAAACCTTTTTTCTGCGGATTTTGGTATGACGGTGTTTTATTTCTTTGACCCTGATGAATGTTAAGCGCTTTGAAGCCGAGATTCAAAGTTGGGCAAAACTAACCTACAGGACACTGTTGAAGAGCGAAACTTGTGCGTGATGCGAATAAAATCTTACAGGGCGACACAGGCGAGAATGAAACGTAGGACCACTGTCAATGGCGATCGCTATAAAGCGATGATTTATTGGCCTAAATAGCGATGAAAAGAAAACTAACGACTTGTATTTTCAACAGGACGGCACTACGTGCTACGTAGTTCCTGTCACAGTAAACACTCCATACGAACAATTTAAGGACATGGAGGTGATGTAAATAGATTACGAAGACTTCTTTTTTCTTTTGGTGTTTTCTTAGATCACATGTCTTCGCGAATGTACCACAAGCCACAACGTCCATAGAAACCAACATATCCAATACCATCGGTCAAATTCAGCCTAACTTATGGTCTAGAGTTATGGAAAGGTGGACATTTCAGATGCACAGCAAACAGCGAAGCCGCTGCAAATACACAGTGTTACATTTTATACATAATGATATTAATAAGCCTTATAATTGAATAAAAAGTTCAACGATGTCTCACACTCACTTTGTATTATCTTATTTTGAACATAGAAGACGCTTAATGAAAGACCCTGCCGGCGTTTTACTGAAGATAACTTGGCTAGAAATATCTCCGATAAAATATGTCTACTTTATTCGCGTTTGAATGACTTTGAAAATAGCAATAGAACGAGATGTTTCCCTAATTTTGGATTTGCTAGATTTAATAAATTAGTTTTGAATGCAGATAAAAGCAATTCATTAAATTTAGACCTAATGATGGCTGGAGCGTATATGAAACGCATGCAGTAAAACATCTACACATTACGCTGCAAAATAGTCCTTCTTGGGATATACATATATCGGAAAGCTAATCGAAAGTCATTTAAATTATATGGCAATAGTTCATGCACATAAAAATACAAATGCTTCAAAATAAGGCCTGTAGGGCAATATATATTTTGTCACACATCTTTCATACGCAAGAGCTATTTAATTATGTTTACAAGCCCATTAATGTATTGTACAGAGATTAAGCACGTATATAAATCCTTGCATAATATAGGCACACCATTAACTTTGTACAAAATCAGAGAGTTTTAAATACTAGCAAACGCCCAAATCTGTGGACATCAAGATGTAGATTGAAAACCACCAAATAACTCATTGAATATTTAGGTATTTTTGACTACAACAGGCTGCCAGTAGAATATCAGTTTTAAGTCTAATCTTAAATTGTACTTGTGTGATAATTTAGAAATGCTGCTAATGTAAAGTTTGTCTTACGTTCAAATGGTTTTTATTGCTCATTTTATCATATAATTTTTATAATTTTTTATAATTTCTTTTTAAATCAAATTATATTTGTTAAGCTCTTATATGGTGCAAAAAATTTTCTAATTTTTTTCTATTATTTTTGTGAGAAATTGAAAGCTATATATCAAAGTGCAAAACACAATGTATCAGAAGTGCGTAAAAGCGATGTAAATAAATTTTTATGACAGGTTACGAAATGCATACCAAATGATAGATATAAGTGCTCTTGAAAGATTTTTACTGTTTTCTTTTGCATTTGGTAAATCACAAACTCTTCAAATCTCGAAAATATTCTAAACTTAAAAATCACAAAATGTTATACGGTGCCATTCAGTAAGATTTTGTGAAAATGAAGGAAATGAAAACGCTCTTATACACTCATACACAAATACAAATGTCAAAATAACAAAATGGTATATTAAAAGCTTTCAATAGAAAAGTCTTGAAAAGAAAAAGGCAATCAGGATGATAATCTCGAAAAAAAAACTAAGAAAAGTTATGTTAAAGTAATTAATAAAAATATTTTGTTATAAACATGTGCTTTGAGTGCCAAGTTGGTGTAAAGTATTTGTACTATTTATTCGTACGAATAACCTTGCTTTTCCAAACCTCGTATAAAAAAGCTAAAATAAAGTCTCATTTGTAAAATACATGACAATATAAAGGATACAGTTTTAGTACCAATAAACATTTTAATGAAAACTTTTTATTGGACAGTATGAAATGGTATTAATCAAAAAAGCAAATAAAAATTATTTTATACCAAAAATTTAATTTGCATATTTATCATTAATGGTAGTTTTAATAAATCAAGTAGATTAAAAGAGTCTTCAGCTCATAATTTCTAGTTTTTTATCATCCCTCAAGAAAAAAGCTGACACTAATAATTCAAACAATTTTATTGAAAGATATTATGTGTTGTAGGCTTTAGTCCTTACGCTTGAAAAACGTTCAACCTTTTATGGAGGCATATAAAAAAATTTGAAAGAGTGTTCCAAACAAATTGTAATTGCCTTATAAATAAAGTCATTGCCATTTATGTTAGTTCTTTATTTTATTTAGTTAATTTGGCCTAACGTGTTTTTTATGACAATAAAAATGCAAAACTTTTTATTTCATACTTCCCGAGGTTTCATTTTGTTTTGTTTAATCTATTTAATTTAAAAATTAACAATATCAAAATTTTTTAAATTTACTAAGTACCGGTTGAAAATAAAACAATTAATTTTTCAATTAAAGATTATTGTGTTACAAAAAAATTTTTGTTTTCTGTATGCTTAAATTTTCAGTATCGTCCGTTTTGTTCATTGTTTGTTTAATTTTTTTATTGTATTCTTAAGCTTTCAGTTATAAATCTCCTTCTCACATTGTTTTCCTTATCAAGTATTTTTACATTATGAAAGTCCTTGTTCTTAATAATTTCAGCTTTACGATCACTCAATCTTGTTTCCAAACTTAATTGTGCCAATATAAACCAAATTGCAGTTGTTGTTGTCGTTCCCTTTACAAGGAGTTTCGTAAACGAGATGGTTTTTTTGTAGTTTTGGTACAGGTGTTTTTGTATTTGTAAATATTGCACTTAATGTTTTGTTTGCTCTGTAAGCAAAGCTTATGTCTTTCTTATTTATTATTTTTTTATGTCCTTAGAATCACTAAGACTGAAAGGGCAACAACTACTAAAAATGTTGTATAAAAAATTAAATGATACGAGTGGAACATTCAAATATTTTTAGTTTTCTCTCTTATTTTTATATATTTTTCTAATCCTACAAAAATGCGAATATTAAAATATTGTAATTTTTTAATTCAATGTATATTAAATACATAATATTCGTTTTACTAATAGCCCCAGCGCCTCAGAGGCATTATTGGGGCAAGTTGGCAGTCTTATAAGGTTATATATACAAAATTTGCATGAAATTATACTACAATAATATTATGTACAATATGTTAATATATTTACAATAATTTTTTTTTATAGAAAAAAGATTTTAAATATTATATTAAACTTATAGAAGCGTTAAATTTTTTTTAACAAATATTCCTTACAGGAAGATTTTAATAATGCGATGCTATTTATTGATTTAAATTTTTCGGGTAAATTATTAAATTTCATACCACCCATATAATCAATACGTTGCTTTGATCTTTCTAGTCCACATCTTGGAATTTTTAAATTATTTGCATTTCTCGTAATGAAATGTGATTCGTTATGCGTAAAACATATGGTTTGATGACCGACATTATGTAAGGCCGACATTATGTATGAAAACATATTCCAAAACCTGGTATTCATGAATCCCATTAATTGGTAATATTGTTTTACAAACACTCCTATATAAGGGAATTGTAGGATACAACGTTGGTAAATTGTAGATTATTGTAGAGATTTCAACATGACACTATTTTTATTGTAAGTATATATGAATCCCATGTAACTTAGATGTGACTGTATTAAAGAATAATTCCCCTTATTATGATTGTCGACGTCGACGTCACACCAAGTCGACGTTCTCGATCTTTATCGAGAACTATTAAATATTATTGATAGGATATTACTACTACTATGGCTTATAGAATTACAATTGGCCATCAATAGTAGTTAATTATTGCCTACAAGGAGTTCAGAACTGCTGTCTTTTTTTATATCATAGATTTAACTTTTACATTTAGTTTGTGTTTAAACTTATATAAAATCCCAATTTCTGGAGCAATCCTAAGGTCTGCTGTGTGCAAATCGCATGAAAGGTTAGTTTATAGTGTAATTCCAAGATACCTGACTGAATATATTTCCTCTAAAGGTGTACAATCGATTTGCACTGTAAATTTTTTTCTCTCATTATGGTTTACAGCATATGAAATTCAACTCTTTCTAAATATGGTAATTGAAATCTGCCAATGGCTTGGTGTAAGCGATTGTGATTTTTTTCAACTAATTTTATTTATTGAATCCTTAATTTAAATTGAACTTAAATAAAATAATATTATTTATCTAAGTCCAGCCAATGCTATACAAAAAAAAAACAAAATTCTTTTGTATTGTCTTCACATCACTCGTATTCTGATAGGATCATGATTGTCCCTCCTCTGCAGCTGAGTGTGCCCTCTATAATTTAGAATTTAGCAGGCTACTGAGTTCGGATGATACTCTAGTTTTTTTGTGTACAATATATAATGTCCCCTTTTGAACAGTGCAACGTCCAAATTCTTATGATTGTAAGAATTTTTAACATACCAGGGAGTGGTTGTAATCACATGGTAGATTTTATGTATTCAATATAATATGTTGAGACCGTGCTGCACAACTTAACTTCACTTGGTTTAGATGTCATAACCATATAACCATGATTCGTCACGAGGTATGAGCGTTTTAAGCAAATGTGGATCGTCGTTAACGTCATTCAACATTTCCTGAGCGATTCGCATGCGACGGTTTTTAAGTTCAAAATTCAGCTATTTTGCCACACGCTTCATGCCTAAAATAAGCGAAAAAAAATTTATGACATGAGCCAACCGATATGCCGACATCCTCTGAAACTTTTATAATAGTGATTCAAAGATTCTCCATAGCAATTTTCCTCACCTTCTCAACATTTTCATTGGTTTTTAATGTGATGGAGCTTGCAAGACGAGAGTGGTCTTTGAGAAGCTTGTACCACTTGTAAACATTTTTCTTACTCAGAGTACAATCACCATATGCCACTCTTAACATTTCAAGTGCTTTTGAGCACTTAATTCCATTTTTTACACAAAATTTTATGCAAATTTTTTGATCCATTTTTTCCACAACAGAAAATCGCGGAACAAGCAAACCACGTCAAACTGTTATGCCTCTCACAATCAAACTCAAATAAGAACGTATGTTCAAGACAAGTGTGCCAATATAAAAAAAACTCTAATCGAGTGAATGTAGCCTTTGGTAGTGTTGTTACATTTATGTATTCCGTTATGATAAACAGAACAGATTTTTTTTTTTTGCAATTTAATAGTTTTTGTGTGATTTTTTCCAAATTTGTAAATTAAGCTTAAGAAGTTTCACTAAAAGTCCACAGGCATTTCGTAATAATTTTATAAAAACACCCTTCATCTATACCAGTGGTCTATCTTCTTATTCAATTGAAATTCAACGTAACCCATTTCCATTTATCCAAATTTTTTTTAATATCTACTCTTTCCTGACCTGGATTTAAACCATGGCATATGGTTTTGTGGTTTCTATTAAAAGTTAATTACATTTTTTTTATTTTCCCATGGCATAATTAACAAACTACCATGAGAGTGGAGAAATGTAAAATAAAATTCTTTTATATAATAAGAAAAATATTTTAAACATGCATTAGCATTTCAGTGTTTATGTAAAAGTTTGTATTTTTATATGTATGTATGTATGTATAAGTTTAATTACATAATGCCATGTTGATGAATGGCAAATGAAGAGCGACTGACCGACATATTAATTTACGGCTTATTTTTGCTGGAATATCTTATGCTTATACTAAAGTAACTTGCAATATGGACAGGTTGGTGTTAAATTGGAGATTAAAAAAAATCTGCATACTTGCATAGCATACTAAAAAACAACTTTCAAAAAAGTTAATACGATGGAAAGATTGTAATCTAGATGTTGCATAAATTCAAATCATTTGCAATGATTTAACAAGTGTTTATTATGACAAAAAGTTATATTTCTTTGATGTCTAATCCCCAATTTAGAAGATCTGTTTATGTTGCAAATGGTGCATCTTTGCAATTGTTTCGCAAAAGATAATAATTTTATATTTAATTTCAGAGAGTTTTTAGTACTGGAAAGGGTTCAAACTCGCTGATTTTCTTTTTCTGTTTGTGTGTCCATCTATGACCTTACGCACGTCTGAAGAGAAATAAAAATTATCTAAACAAATAAAGTAGCAAGTGAATAGGAAGCGTTAATTGTATCCTTTCTCGTTGATATACTTCTATAGATAACGTTGAATGACTTATACTTTTAGGCCGCTACATGGCACGTGCTGCTCTTGAACAATTCACCATCAGAGAAGCGAAGAGTTCCAAAATGATTCCTTGCCACAATCAGTCTTTTGTTTCGCGTTTTATTAATGGTCATTGTGTATAACATCAATAATAATCTCTTAAAAAAACATGATAGATTTTTTGGATTAATTGGATTTGATAAAATCAGCACGCTTTTTCCTCTAGCTATTGCACTAATAGCAGTAGCCTGTGTGATATTTCTTTCTATTTTTTCGATAGCTTTGTTCGGTTACACAATGTGAACGCAGATAACACGTCAATAGGACTCTTACACTACCTTTTAGCTTGAAATTAATGAAAGGAATTTTCTCTTCTAAACTAATTAAAAATTCTGGAGCTCAAGCTGTTCTATCATGACTGCTAATCACCACGTCTACTGATACGTATGTTTTGTATTTGGCGACAACCCTATTAAATATTTTTTGACGAATATTATATATTATTTATTTCTAGTATTACTTCGTAGGTTAGGTTAGATTAGGTTGACTGGAGGGGTGTGATAGCCCATGTCATACGACATACACCTAAGCCAGTGAAGGCTTGTTGTGCGCTCCTTTGAGTTTAACCATAACATATTGACCCAAAGGTCTAGAGAAACTCCGTATCACTCACAGAGTTCCTTAATTTCCTCCAGCATATTCCCCGTAATCGGCTTATGTCCAGTAAGATGTCAGCCTCAAGATATCGGGACCTTATTTGTGAGAAGGCGGGGCATTGGCACAAATAATGTTCCAATTTCAATACATATTTGATTCGCTTTCGTTGCCCTCAAAAGCAACGAAATCACCACCTCCACCCTTTGCAGACTTTACGGAACGCAACTTATATCAATTACTTTGTAAGTTCGTAAAAATGTTCGAAACACGATAATTAAATTTTACCATTTATCTAGGTCTGCCTATGATTAGAAGCAGCTTCGATGCATAACGACCAGAATGCAAATCATTGAAAAACTAGCTACACATGATACACGTAAGATAAAGCTAACTAACCTTTAACACAGTGCTGATGCCTTCAGACTCGCATTCATTCCATCTACCAATGAACACCAGTTCAAATTTAAAAAAAATATATTTTAAAAGCTTTCTTGATTGGTGTCGAAGAAAGTTCTCTTAAGAATAAGTCACAAAATTATTTATATATGTATATATTTGTCCCTTTTAACTCCTACAGGGAGCATAGGGTGTCACAGGTTGAGGAGTAGTTGCCCTTTGCAGTTGCGCACATTCAGCGGCATGTGATCCCGTCGTGATCCGTCGTGGCGAGCAATTGACTCCATCCAAAAATCCAATAACACAACCGACCATGGGCAGCATGTCTGGATACGACGTTAATGGCTCCAATACCAAGTTCGAACCGACAAAATTCTTTACAATTATATTATTGTCACAAATCGCTCTCACTCTGATATCCGCCTTATCAGTAACCTGAGCTCTGGCTCTAAACCTTTTTAAATTTTGTTATAGAATCAAACTAAATTGGGAAATTTCATTATACGTCACTACTCTGGCTACAACAGTACTGCGTTATATATTGTTAGACATTGTACAAATCTTGAGAAGCAACATGGATAAGTCTTACAATTCTATGCTAATAAAATTACATTTTAGAAAGGCGTTTGATTCCTTCTATTATGAGCTAAATTGCCATAAGCGCATGTTCCTAAACGTATTCTTTTCTCGAGCACAGAAGGCAATATGCTGAACTTAATACTAAAAAACTTCTATATTGGGAGTGTTGAGATGGGTGTTGCAAGGCTACTATATATTGTACATTAATGATCTCTGACATTGTAGCATTTCTGTAAATGTTTACATGAGCAGTTGATGACTTCATTTGGCTGATAATATGAACATAGTTCTAAGTGACATTGTCGATTGTTATGTTCTTTTCTCATTGTTTAACACCTCCACCGATATACACGACAGTGTTTCTTCCTTTAAAAGTAAAAAAAACGTATCGCTATTTTATTGAGCTTTACACTGTTTTTGTATGGTATAGAAGTGTACTCGGGGCTGTAGCAACAGTATATTACAAAGCATCGGCTTTGCTTTAATAGAGATGGACGTTTTATATTTGGCTTTAGACTAAGGGATTACATTTTTGACCACATAGTTATGGCTTTATGCTCAGATTTTCAACGTTTTATTGATCAGTGCATCATAACTCAGTTTTGTAAAATAGCGAAGAATGTCAGGCGTTCATAGAAATGTGAAGGAAATGAAAGTGCGTGAAGTAGCTTAGGCTATAGGGGAAATATGGACCCATCACAGCATAACATATGCCAAAAAAATATTAAAAACACTAGGTTTCTTCAAGTAAAAGTGCACCAAAGACTGTAGTGGGTCAGTTGGTCAACAAGATCATGGCCAATTTTTAAGAATTGCTACTTCATCCAGCATGCTCTCCAGATTTAGTCTCATGCGACTATTTCCCATTTCCAAATTTTAAGAAATGGCTAACAATTGTGAGAGCTGAGTCAAACTTAGAGGTCATCTTACAAACAAAAACCTTTTTTAAGGAACTAAAGCAATTTTTTATATGGAGCGGATAAAAAACTAAGAAAATTGTGGACAAAATGTATCGAACTTTAAGAAGACTATGGTGCGAAATAGATTGTTTTTTTTTTTGTAAAAAATAAATTTTATGCTAAAAATCATGAGACTTTCACTCGAATTTTTTTTTTTTTTTTGATATTATTTTTGACAAAAACAAAAAATATCCTCCAAAGCTGGAACCAAACTAGGGAGTTTTGTAGATGAAATTGATATTTTTAACCAACATTTCTTCAACACAAATTATGAAGGAGACAAAAATGGTACTCTTGGCTTAATAAAACTATTTCGAAACCATTTCGTCAAAGCCTTATTCATGGATTAATTCAAACTTCATCCGTTGATATGACTCTAAAAATACGTGTTAACTGTAGTCCAGATAATACTTTCAGAAAAGCTAAATGGAGTCATTTTGCACAATACCGTGTGATGCATACGACCTCTAGAAATATATAAAATTATTCCTAAAAATTGTTGTACATTAACGATAACTGTTGCATAAGAAAGCCACGACGTTACCAAAAACAAAATTCTTTGTTGAAGCGTAGCTCTCTCGTCCATATCAGTAGCGAGCTGATAAACATCATTTTTGAAGGAATAAAGACATGTGATACCATCACCCTAAGCCCCTGCAAAAGCGAACATTCTTTTTAGAGCTGGTGAATCTCTTGCGAGAAAATCTCATACCACATACGTTTTTTTTTTCTTCAATTTAACATCATGGATAGTGTCGCCTTACACTTATTGGAATCTCTTCTATTACTCTTCTAGCTGGCAAATTTTTTTTCTTTTTGGTTTGTTCGAAAAACAACTCCATAAAATTGCATTTCCCATTGTGTGATAATATAAATGAAAATTTTTTTAATTCATAATTCATAATTTATGGAGAACATTGTTGCTTATTTGATCCCGGCGGATTTAAAAAAATTAGGTTCGGTCAGCATTAATGCAAAAAGGGAACAATTAAGGAATTCAATATAAATGCCAATTGTACTATTTCTATGGAAAGTTTATATAAATTGTTTAACTTAAGGCTACGAAATAGAAAAAATAAAAAAGAGAATTATATAAATAGAAGAAAGATTAGGTAAAATTTATTATGTAATTATATCTTTAAAGAATAGCATATTATCACGTATTTTAATGAATAATGAACATTTTTAAAGCAATACTTTGAAATTTATTGGAGATAGAGGACTGATTTTTGCTCGTATATAGTTAGAGAATTCAGTGAAGGTTATTAAACTTAAAGTTCAGCTGCATAGATTTTTTTGAACTATAGCTTTAATTATCAGTAATTTGAGAAAAAAATATTTCTGCTAAGCTTTGAACAACTAAAGGAATATATTAGCAAAATTCCAGCCGCGTCCTTCTAACTTATTATTTCAAAATTTTTTTTAATCTATAACTTTTCACATATAATTTATTTGTTAAAGTTAGTTAAAATCTGGAACAGAGACTATAAAATTAGTTCTAAAATTTAATTCAATAAGCAATTCAGAAAATAATAGATTCGCTTCAATGAGCAATTTTTCACATTTAAATTTAATTTAAAATTTGAAAAGTTTAGTTATTTGTTGTTGTTTAAGCTAGATGTATGGAGGCCAGGGAGTATAATGATAAGGCAAAACTCCTGATTGGTTCTACTTGGTGAATCCAGGATGATCCTTATCAATCACATTTCAAGTCGACTCACAAATCTCTGCGTCGTGATCTCTGAGTGATATTCTTGACACTAGTTAAACATCGGCGAATTTGGAGAGGCATCTGCAGCGTCTGTTCTCCTGGGTATTGGCCCCATCATCAGAATAAGATAGGCTAATCATCTTCTTATATTCTTATCTAATTACTAGATATATTTGAGAAAAACCTTTGCAAGAAACTTTATTAGCATTTCAATTTGACACTGTACTGCAACTTCATTTTAAGGCAACTAATTTGGGCAGTTGGAAAAATCAAGTTTGTTTTCACAAAATCTCTAGGAGCAATTGCATGTATTATTATTATTATTATTTTTTTTTTTTATAATTTAATTAAAAGTTTCATATGAAATCAAAACTAGAATAAGCTGACATAAACTACTACATCATATCAACATTAATATCATGTTCCCACCTACAATTTAAAATGGAAAAATAAACTTTTGGGGGGTTGCTATATACATATTAAGAAATAGACTAAAAATGCAATTCTTAGTATCCTTGCAATACAAGCCAGATATCGTCTAACATACACCAATATGATTGTACTTGGCGGAAAGTAATTTTTGTAGGAAATAAACAGTACTTTAACTATTCAGCTAAAAATATAAAAAATGCTGAATTTATGTATTCAAAATTGTAATTAGATGTTCAAAATTAGTGATGATAGAAAATAGTTTATGGTGTTTTCGTAATTTGCCAATGAAAACATATAAGATCAGCTTTTTATAATTAAATTTTGTTTAAGAAATTAGCATTTCCTTGGCCAGTTTAAGCTTTTTGTATGTAGACAAATCTTAGACAAATTATGTTAGCATATATTGTTGTTAGAAACTATGTGAGGCCATCAGTCGAAAATTCACTAAATCTGACAACTCAATATAAACAGGCCAACCAAAATATGCCAAATAATTAAGATACACCCAATAAAACTGCTCTAAAAATGTTAAGATATATTTTTATATATAAAAAATTATACTCCTAAATTGCTATTATTACCATATCAGTTTTTATGTCTTCTTATCAGGTTTCAAATTACCTAAAAGGATTCAGAAAAAAGGTCCTTAAAATATATTTTTAATAAAAAATATATTGCATTTTAAATTTATCTGAGATATTATCTAATTTTCACATTCTTTTCATTGATTTTTTCCGACATTTATCAAATTAAATATATGTAATTTTTTCAACTCTAAAGATTTTATTTTTAAACCTCTAAGCAGGAATTCAATTGTTTTTACAGATTTTGGTAGTTCTCTTTTTTTGCTATTGACCTAATTCATAAATGTTTAAGACTTTTTATTCACTTGCTAATATTTTCAGTCTTCATCTTTTGTCCCACTGATTTTTTTCCTCGACTCAGTATTTTTGTACCAATTTTTTACCAATTTAAGATTTTTTTTATTTTGGTCATATTTGCATTTAGTTGAATACATTGATGAGTTTTTGCACACAGTAATACGAGGGAAAAAACTATCACACAAAGCTAAGCTCGATAAATACCATGGAAAATCTGCACCATCAATTTCAATAGTAAGAAAGTGATTTACAGAATTTTATTGTGGCCGCAAAAGCACGCAAAGTTCCGCAAAATCTGGATGAAATCTCTGTACTCGAAACAATTGAGAAAATTCACGATTTAAAGTTGGCCGATCAGAGATTAAACGTGTGACATACTATGGAAGCCAATTTTATATGATCACTCTGGCCTGAGAAAGCTTTCTGCAAATTGATTGCAGAATTTTCTCACAATCGTCCACAAACGCAAAAGTGTCATAATTTTGCAGGAGTGTTTGGCATTGTTTAACCGCAATATGAACAAGTTTTCACACCGTTTATTGATGCACTACAATACACCAGATACCAAACAGCACGGCGACTATTTTTTGGGATGCACGCAGTATAATCCATATTGATTACCTTCAAAAGGGTAAAGGAATCAATGGCGAACATTATGCTAACTTATGCTATTTTGTACACTTAATGAGGATTTGTATTTGACTTAATATGGCTTGTATTTGACCAAGAAAAAAGTTGTTTTCAACTGGAACAATGAAATCTTACAGGCATGTGCAGTTTGCATGGCTTAACTTATGAATTACGCTACAAATCGGTCCCTCGTTCGTCCCACTCTCTGGATAGGCCCAGTGATTATTTTTTGTTTGCAGACATGAAAAAATGGTTCGGCGGGAAAATATTTTACTCCAATGATGACATCATCTCACAAACAAATACATTATTTGATGACCTCGTAAAATTTTATTTTTTTGGAAGGGATAAAAAATAGAGAAACCTTGAATCAAGTGTGAAGAACTCTAAGAAGATTACATTAAAAAATTAAATGATTTTTTATCTAAAAATCTGTCTTTCATGCAAACATTCAACGGCTTATTGACCCACCCTTGTATACCATACCATATAGTATAACAGAGTTTAAAAAAAAATTAATTTTAAAGCTTTTATCACTTTTTTAACTTAAAATGGCCATTCTTCGAGCTTTGCCTCTTATTGCAAGGTACATGGATAATTTATAATTGAATAAAACAATTGACCTAAAAAGTAATAATTAATTTAGCAAACCCTAAGGAAAGGTTTCACCTTGTTGCAAGTAACAGCTATGAGAAATATTACTAATTGTGTTTGAGTCAATTTATGCATTTTTTATCTTTATGTTCCGCTTATGAGCTTCGCTAAACTTAAAACTTAATTTTTAAACTTAAAGTCATAAAAATTAATTTACTATAAGCTGCGAGTCAAAATACATACAGAAATACAAGCAGAAACACACAGATGCAAATATACATACACAAATTCCTGATTTTACCTTTTTACTTAAAATTGAATTCATAATATTATGAGCGTTTTATAGTTAAAACGTGATGAACGTGATACTCCCGAAAATAAAATGAAATGGACACTTATACACACGCAGACATTAAGTACGATATCCTGACAACTGATATCGAAGTGAAGAAAACAGTGCAAAAAATATAATAAATGTAACGTTGTAATATTGTAAATTCAAGAGCAGAGGCCAAGCAGAAACAATGGAAAACAAAAACTGCATAAGCAGAATTGTTTTGTCATAAATAATTTCGTTTTATTTAAGTAAATATATATTGTAGAAAGAGGCGGTATTAAGTAGTCAGTAGAGCCAGTGCACGATTCATTTCCAGCTAAGGCTAAGCCAAGCCACCGACAATTTATGTTACCAGACGCTTCCGATATTTACACAGCTACACAGCAGCTTAAAATTGGCCACCGATTGTGTTATTAATTAAAAAATTATCTGGCGGCTGCTTCTATTAATTGTTAGGCATACGTTCGCATACGTAAATTTTTCTTGCTCAAGTCTTAATTCAGCCCGGAGAGAGATAAAGGAGAACGAGAAAGTATGAACTTCTTTCTCTATGAAGAATTTACAAATTTGAAGAAGAAGAATCTTTCAATTCAGACGTGGGATTAATCGAATTGGAAACAGACCTGGAGGAGTATGAAAATATTCTCAAGAAAGGCAGAAACTACGGATTGATCGATAATTGCCCTACTTAAAAGACATGAAAGAGGCTTTGAAGAAGAAGAATCTTTCAATTCGGACGTGGGATTAATCGAACTGGAAACAGACTTGAAGGAGTATGAAAATATTCTGAATAAAAAGCAGAAACTCCGAATTGCAAGAGGCTTTGAAGAAGAAGAATCTTTCAATTCGGACGTGGGATTAATCGAATTGGAAACAGACTTGAATGACTATGAAAATATTCTCAAAAAAAGGCAGACACTCCGAATTGATCGATAATTGCCCTACATAAAAGAAATGCAAGAGGCTTCCGTATTTGAGAATATTTTGGACAAATAGAAAAAATTTAAAAAATATATAAAATAATAGAAAAATGTCATAGTAAAGCTAAATATTACCAACCTCTTAGTCAATTTTATTTTTAACGTTTATTTTTCTTCCAAACATAAATGTTTATGTGTATAAGACTTTAGATGATTTTCTGAAATTGTGATGACATGGTGATGACTTATGTAACATGATACGCTAGCCTTCTGAAACCAAAGCCTTTCCAAGTTCTTACCTTTCATAAAAAATTCTTAATCATGGCTCTGTGCCGTTTCACGGCGGCCAACCTTTTCGACAACAAAAATGGAACAATAATGTCACCACACCAAAGTCCACACCAAACTGCCACTCATTGCGAATATATTAAGTTCTCCATAATGAAGTGCAGATTTTCCCATCCCTCAGATTAGGCAATTTTATTGTTTGCCCTAACTGACGATATGAAAATGCGTCTCTCCAAAAAATATGATTTTTCGGTCAAATTCGATATCCGATTGCTCTGCACGCAACACATTTTGGTCGGCAGAGATCTGATACAGGCTGCTAGTCAATATTTTGATCAGAAGAATTCTATCAATGGCAAAGTAACAAAGGATTTGAAATAATACTTATTTATGGCAATACAAATGTGTGTGGGAGTGCTTGCAATACCGTTCTGCACAATTTTCGTAATGCTCTGAATATCCTGGCTTCACTTAGAAGACTTGTTAATTGATTTGCAGCAGCGTGTATTTAGATTTTTTATGAAAATTTAAATCTGTCAAATCGTTTTTTAAGGATTCAGTCGTATTTCAAGACTTTGGAAATAACTCTAAGTGCCGAAAGTTTTATCGGAACCGTTTAATTTTTTAGAGACATAAATTTTCGAAAAAATATATTAAAATATTTTTTTTGGAAAAAAACTCTATATTCTTGCCAATCGATTTTCAACTTTCAATAATTTTTGTAACTTTTCACGTAGTGTTGAATGAATTAACAGTTTTTAAAATTGTTTCGTTAGTTCGAAAGATATCGCTACCGAAAAACTCCGTTAAAATGTTTCTTATATCGATCTTAATGTTAAGCCAATAATGATATGCTAAGCTGGTTTCCGTCCGATCGTATGATTAAAACATAGCCAGTGGACTCAGCATTACCATTAGATGTCACTTGAGCATGTAGTGCAGATCATGCGCGAATACTGAAAGCATAGATTATTGCCCATCCACTCTCTCGCCTAATAACCGATTCATAGTAGACATCACTGGTTCTTCTCCCGCGATAATCGACGAATTTTAAAGTATTACCAACGGTGTACACCAACCGGTCCAACTGAGCAAAAGATGTGGAAGAGGGCCTCTATATCTTCCAAAGAGGATAAATTTACACTCTCCCGGACCAGTGAAGCATACCATTTATGATATCGGCCAATTGGTTAAGGCAATTCAGACTGTTTGTTTAAAGATTTAAATTTTTACGGTCCGCAACGCTGCAATAAATGCCTTTACAGTAGTCCGGCATCCCCAAATGAAATGGCAAGTCCTTCTATGTGACAGAACATGCAGAAGTGTCTGGTAACATCACTGTGGACGAGATATCTTAGGAAGATGCCTGCATGAAAAGGAATGAACCACTAACTGGCCGGTGAAAGCCTCGCTGTGTACCTGTAGGTCACTTATACAGCAGGGAATCAGCGGAAGGGCTCAGACGAGATGGCTCTTGTAGTTACAGGTCATAATAAAGCTTTCTTTGTAACTACTGACCTATGATGACGGTAGTAGTATTGACGGGACACTGTCTTAAAAGTACTAACGCAGAATACTGATTTTTTTTCTTTAATGACTTTTACAGAAGTTGTTTGTACCAAGAGAAGAAAGGCATTGTGCAACACGTCTCCTATTACTGACCGACTCTGTTGATCAAAAGGTGGCACTTTGGGACAATTTAATTGTGTCGGGTTCAGCGGACCTATTGAACTGTGATATTATAGCGATCAACTCATCTATCTGGTAATTGGGTTTATTTAATACCGAACCACATGAGAATGTATAAAAGACATCTATGTATCCATAATCATGCAACACAAAGGGACCACGTTGGACCGAAATGGATCGACTTTTAATAGACGGCATAAGCAAAACCATAATTATAGTTCAGAGTATAAACCAACAAAATAAAAAACTTTAGTTATCAAAAGTAAGGAAAGACCGAAAAATTTAAGTTCCATCTTAAAGCAGAAGTGTAAATAAGCTTATATTGGCAGGGCAGCCAGCAAAAGAAAAATTCGCGGGTGCACTTAGGAGCCACAAGATGCATTGTGATGTCCAAAGGATTAAATATAGCCTCACATTCCTACGAATTTACGAAATTTTTGCTCCAGAGAACTTGCTAGAGTTTTTTTACAAAGCATCATAGAATATTCAAAGCCACTTGCCCGAGAATGTCTAGGTCCTGAAGCCTTCATATATGGATAAATAATGTAAATAAATGTAAATTTCATTGCGATGTATTGAAATTTCACCTGCAAAATTCTATATTCGCTTTATCACAATTTTAAAAACTATAATTTTAGTTCAAATTAAAATTTAAATATCTTCTAGTTTTTTTTACGTCTAACATTTTCTGGACTTAAATAACTAACAATTGTAAGCAACGATTTGGACAACTATTGTTGCTTCATTTTATGTTGTTCGCTCCCACAATTTTATTAAAAAGAATTTTAGCACTACTGTAACATCAGTTTTAAAACGAGCAGCATTTTACTTCATTTAATAGTAGTACTAAAGGAGCGAAATGAAATAAACGAAAAATCATTTAATATTTGAAATATACTCAACGTTTGTGCTGCAGGTCATGGCGTTTGGTGGAAGTGCCGATGGAGCGAGTGCATTATTGCCAGTGATGATATCTGTTTGATGCTAGTAGACTCTTTCGTTTTCATAAAATGCCTATAAATCGTGAATAAACTGGCAGAGTGCGTTGAAAATTTTAAATTAATTGCATGTGAAGATAACCGAAATATATTTGCTCATTCTGCGATTGCAGGAGTATAAGTGATAGTATTGAAACAAATGCTGGAAAGCACAAGGCATTTAATAAAAAATTAGTGTATAAGAGACCCTTTAAAGTACCAATAACAGAATAAATAAATGAAGGATTGGCAGAGTATACAAACTATGTTCAAAGCTAAAAAAGAATTTACTGATGAAGAATTTCTCGTATTCATCTTCCAGAGAATTTGTGCTTTAGTAGTAGTAATATTTATACAATAACTGCCCGAATGGTAGACCCGAGCTCTGATGAGGTATAGGGCGGCACTGATAAGGTACGTATTCCCAAATAATTGGTTGGTTGGTATTTTACCGTTTTGACAGGACCATGCAACCCGTCAGATGTGTTGTGCTTAGAACCTGTAATTTACCTATCATTTGGAGTACTAGATCCACCTTGTTAACGTAAGGTATCCTACGATTATCAAGTATACTACCGCACAGGTATCGTTGTCTTTTTATTGTCATGAAGGACATTCGCAGAGAAGGTGAAATAATATTTTTTCTTCGCCTCCCAGTCCGCTTGTATTTATTCCTAATATCCAGTGAACCAATAATATTGAAAACAGTCTTGATATATCCTTACGAGTTTTATTGTGCTTTTAATGTTATAGCAGGAGCACATCACCCTGGAGAGCCTGTAAGTGTTGGGATTATGCCGTCTATTATCTGCCATTTCCAGGAAGAGATTTAGAGGCACTTCTATTAATAGTACCAAGCGGAATCGCAACTGACACTGCATTGAAAATGTTCAAAGCAGATCTTAATCTGTCTACTTATATATCCTAACCATTAATCGAACTAAATCTTGCTGGCATTTCTAATCATTAAACACATTAAAAATAAATAAACAGCATTGATTGATGGAGTGTAATGGTATTTGAAATCTAGCCCATAAAAAATTGTGCTCGTTTTGTTAAAAATATAAACAAATCAACTAAAGTAAACTTAACGGATGTATGAAGAAGTCGATATTAATTTGGAAAAAAATATTTAAATAAACAAACAAAAAATTCTATATATGTATATATTGAACCCTATATATATTAAAAATGTTAAAAAGATGCAGACTTATAAATATAAATTAGGATGACATTCAAATGTAAAACGCGCCTTCTCAAAGCTTACCAGATTAGATTATATCGTGAATGATTCTGTCTTTTGAGAATAGTTATTCTAACGATTTTAGGCCCCAAAAATACTGCTTTGACGATTTTTGTCCCAAATTTTACGATTTTTCGATGACGAAACCTTCAAACAATATTCGTTAATGATGATGCTTATGAAACAGTGTTGATGATACAACTATTGCTAATAAATCTTATTATTAATTCCTTTAGTTCCTTTTAGGAGCGTCGAGCTTCAAATAATAAATATTCAAGATCACAAGTTGCAGAAAGACACTTAAGACTCATGTTTTAAGGCTCCCTCTATTACCAACACCAGAAGTTGAAGCAGTTTTATTATTCGATGCACTTTCGCCTAATCATCCCAATCTATGTGAAACAATGGCAGGTCTACTGCAAATTGTTTGCAAATTGCAAATTGCTTGCTTGATAATACTCTCGATACACTTTATAAATGATAAGAAATAATGAAATTATGAACTGCCCCCCATTCAGCATTTTACTAAAATGATTCTCATCCATTATGGTTACATTGACCTCGCTCCACTGAAGTCTACGATTTGTGGCAAAATTTTGGTCTCATAGACCAATTTTGAAGTGATATAATAACACTGTGTGTAATTTTTTAAGTCGTGGCAAAATAACCGTATACGGACACCACTACGTGATAAAAGACTAAAAAAAAGACCCGTGTCTCCCAATTTTTCCCAAAGTCATGCACTTTTTTTATGGGCCGTTAAAAAATCGAATTTTTTTAAGTTTTTTGCGATCTTTATCTAGAAGGTGAAGTTTTTTTTTTTTGATTTTATATGTTCCCAATTTTTGTTCTTTATGAAAAGAGCTACAAGTTTGCCTCAGAGAGTAAATCGAAATTCGGAACGGTTTGCAAGATATGACCCCGAGAAAATGATCACTTTTTTGCGAAAATGATACCGAGGCCCCAAATCTTTGGCGGCCCATAAAAAAAAGTGCATGACTTTGGGAAAAATTGGGAGACACGGGTCTTTTTTTTAGTCTTTTATAACGTAGTGGTGTCCGTATATGGTTAATTTTTTTTTTTCGTGTTGCACTGTGTAACTGAACAAATTTAAATTTCTACTAGGGAGTTATTCATGGAATTAAAAAAAAAGTTTCACCAAATTTTCAGCTACACCACAACTAGTTTTTATTACGAATTCAAATGCATAATGTTAGAAATAGAATCAACCTCAATTAGAGCTACAATTAACAATTTATTTTCAGTATTTATTCTTGAACAAAATATTTTATTATTACCATTGTCGTACATTTGAAATCGCTACAAATTGTTTCAATTACAGCATAATGAATTTTTATTTTGAGTAATGAGACTAAAGATTCTGGTGTGGATACCACCCCCATTGCAGAATTAATAAGAAAGCCAAAATAACCAAAATAACTTTTTTATATGAATTTTCAACAACAAAGAAATCTGTTCATTAAAAAGGAATCAAGCAAAGAACGACAGCTCGTCGTTCATCAACAACTGTGGACGTAAATGTAAAAATGGAGAAAATTACAAGCAAACCTTAGAGAAGAAATATTAGAAAAGAACAGAGAAATGAAATGTTTTCAAATGAAATTTTATGATCATTTTACTTGTTGTTACCATTTTTTTGTATCCTTGCTATATTTGCTGCTGATTGCAGTTGTTTTTAACCATTGTGGTTCATGTATTTCCCTTTATTATTTCTGGAAATTTGTACAACATAAAAGTGCTTGTACTTTAATAGTTGCAGTCGTTATTGCACAAGCAAACAAACACTAAATGCTGATACTGTGGCACCCTCTTTTTGAGTGGAAACACATATACATACATATATTTATATAAGTAAGTTAGTGTATATGTATCTTTTTAAGCGAATGTGTAGGTGTGACTGTGTATGAGTAAAATATAAATTGCATAAATAAAAGTATGTGTGTATGCATATTTATTAATATTAATTTGTTGCACAGACACTTGCTGGTAGGAGAAATAGTCTGAATATAATAGAACTTTATGACTTTTGTTGTTGTTATTACTTTTATTGTAATTTATTTATTGTATGCAAACAATACCATATATACATGCATTCATATTTAATCAGTATATGGGCATACATACATACATATATCCTTTTGTCCTTTTTATGAATATGTGCATGTTTGGGTGTGAAGAACTTTTTCCTACTTACATATACATTGTGCGGCATGATTTATTAATGCCTTCTAGTTGTCAGTTATTAATGTGTAATATGTAACTTTGTTATACTTAAATATATTTACTATCATTTATATCATACATATGTAGATTCATACATGTATGAAATTATGAATAACTGAATACTTGCACATGCATAAATTTGTTTGGGCTTCCTGGATGCAGAAAAGTAAAAACAAATGACAAAATTATTTAATGATTCTCAAATGTAAGAGAAAGAAAAAAATTTTCCAGCGGATTGAGTTAAATTTGAGTAATACAATTTCCGAAATAATGATAGAATCAATAAGTTTTTGTCATATATTTTAAACAAGTATCAAGTCTTGCCACATTTATTAACAATAGTATACAGTGCACTCTCGAAAACGTGAATACCCCATGAACGACTCAGAAAGGTTCTTTTTTATTATTATTTTTAGCAACAATTTTTATTTAATTGCTAAAAATTACAGAAACTTTAATTGTTTCCGCTTTTTATGTAATAAACACAATTTTAAAAATCTGATTTGTTTGAACTGTTTATGTTATATTAGTAAAGTGAACAAATGTAAACATTTCCAAATTCTATCCAGTTTTGAATATCTGATTTTGATTTATATGTAAGAAGTTAATACGTTTCGGTAAACTCTGTTTTTTTTTTTCTAAAATTTTCACTATCGAAATCATGAACATATTTGAAAACGTGAAGAACCTTAGAAAAAATTAGTTCGCGTTTTCGCGAGTTTACTGTATATCCTAAATTTATGAAAAAAAAAATTAATGATTCCATTTCATATTTATTCATGATGCATTATAGCCACAAGTACAGGAATACGACAAAAACAGCCATATTTATTTGTGTAAGAAGCATGGAGGAACAAAACTTGCACACACATAACAAGAAAACACATAACAAGAAAAAATTCATGTACGCCAGCAAGATCACACGTACACAGCCATACATGGTTGTTTGACAGCTAAGTGAACTGAAAAGAAGCGGAAGTAAAAAAAAATAATCACCTGGCGTAATGATGCCACCTTATAAAGTTACTAAACCATTACAAGAACCATTTGAGAATTATATAAAATGAAAATTAGCTTAAACACCGATCGCTTAAACGTTTGTGGGTAAAATTTGATTCCATTTTCCAAGTTTTTGCTATTCTGGAGTAAATTGTAAACGGTTTAAATTGTTTTTTTTTATACATGTTAAATTTAATGTTTAAATAGTATAGTTTGAGTGGATCATGGTAAATCTTTAACTAGCGAAGGTCACGTGTGGCTAATAAGTGGCTAATAAGATCTAAAGGTTTTAACATTGCCAATTTGCAAAAACGAGTAACACATGAATAAATGTTGTAAATAATATCTTACAACAGAAGTCAAATTACGGCTTCACAAAAAAGTCACGGTCCACCTTCAAAGCTGACACAAAGCCAAGAATTACTTATTTTGCCGACAGCATCATCTAAAAAATCATTTGCTTTAGAGATAAAAGTTCGTCTTTACCTTCCGATGACCACTGGAAGAGTCGAACAAGTATTCTATGAATCAAAATGTTTGAATCCACAAAAAAAGCTCGCTTGGTACTTTCTAAAGAGCACGTAACCAAAGGGCCTTTGAGGGCAAAAAATCATGTGGATGGTAATCAGTTTTACTAGCATGACTTACATAAAGGCAAATTTCTTCGAGTGAGCAGAAATTTAGTTGGGGACTATTTAATGATCAGGTCACGTTTTCTATCAAAGAAAAGTCTGCCCTTACATGAGTAACCATAAAAATAAGCTTAAGAAGCTGCTCTAATATGTTTGGAATGTTACAAATAGAACACGAAGAAAATTTAAGAGGATACGAAACTGTTTTTCAACAGGAATCTCTTACTCATATGATAACCTTAACTTTACCAGACGTATCCCTCCAGTAACGGACGAGGCACTACTGAAGCTAGGTGGCATAACTATAATACACTACGACGGCAGATCGATAAGTCAGTACTTTTTGGTAAAAAGTGATTTACTGAATTTCGTTGTGGCCATAAAATAAAGGAAATTTCGGAAGTTTCTGGACTCCCGTTTTAGGTCTCCTCACCCGAAAAACTCACTATATGGTGGAAGCCATAGACATATCATAAGGCTCAGAGAAAGTTTTCCGCAAGATAGGAGCCCCTTTTTGTAACAAATGACTGCAGACGCAAATGTTTGACAACTTCTCAGTAGTGTATGGCGCTCTTCAACCTCAATATCGACGAGTTTTTACACCGTTTCGTAACCGTGGATGAAACGCAGATCAACCAGAATATACCAGCAACAAAACAGCTGTCCACCAGTGAGTTTCTCGGGAAAAATCGGCGCAAAAATTAAATAAGGTGGGCTTATCAGAATTTAAGGTCAAGAGTATCATATTATGAAACGTAGGCGGTGTAATCCACATTGACTACCTCAGAAAGGGTAAAACAATAAATGGGGAATAATACGCCAATTGGTTTTATTTAATGAGGATTTGGGATGAAAAGAGAGCTTTTCGCTAAATGCCAATGGAAGAGTGCACTTATCTGCAGTTTAAGTGGCTAAATTCAGGAACTAGGCTACGAATCGCTTTCTCACCCACTTTACTCTCCGGCATCAGCCCCGAGTGTCTATTTCTTGTTTCCAAACCTGCAAAAACGGAACGGTGAAAAGAGCATTAACTCCAACGTTGAAATCATTCCACAAAGAAATTTGCTATTCTGATGACTGCGATAAATATTGTTTTTTTGGAAGGGATAAAAAATTTGGAAAATCATTATACAAAGTTAAAAGGACTCAAAGCATATTATGTTGTAAAATGAAATGATTTTTTATTGGAAAAGTCCGTCTTTTATTCAAAACATCATGGACAACTAACCTGCCCTTGTGCTTATTACTTTCTTCGAACCCCAGCTTATTTTAAGTTGATAGATTACAAAAAAACAGAAAATGGAAATAAACATCTAACTCACAAAATGATGACGACCTTCAGTTTTAAGAAATGGATACGATTCATGACCAGAAATGCTCTTTACAGGAATGAAATGAAGTTTAAAGCAACTTTTCTTTAATTCATTTCGTAACTGGCTTTCTACTTCTTATTTGTTCTTATTGATAACTACTTTAATATCCTTTTCTTCACAAAGTTACATATACATAGACAAAAATATTATAAATCATATTTGCTTGGGTCCCAAGCATTTATTTCTTATTATGTGTGTGCGAATATTTATGAAATTCATTTTGCTTAACAAAAAATTAAATAAACTTCATAAATAACAAAACTTTACACTTTTGTACCCAACAAGTTATTAATAACAAATGAAAGGAATAACAAAGGGAAAAGTTCAAAAGAGGAGGTAATAAATTTTCATTTAATGAAAATGACTTAGTGTGTAACTGATATCAAATGTTAAATTCAAAAGTGATCCATAACCACGTTTATAATGAAAGACTTTATCAGAAAGTAAGAGGATTTAAATTTATATTTTATTGAAAAAGAATATTTAGATTTAATATTAATAATACGAGGTCTGTTCAGTAGAAAAAGTGAATCTTTAAATACCTTGGGCTACGTGCATCCGATTAGGGATTATTTTTATGTTTTCACACTTTTCTCGAACATATCGAGCCTTTGCTGCAATAACGTGATAATTCAAAAAGGTTGTTTTGCAGAAATTTACTTTAAAGTTTTGAATTTACACACAACAAAAGAAAATTTGGTTCTTTTCTCAAGAGCTGAGTATACAAAATATTTTTATGAAACTTTTTCAAAATATAAAAAAAAACGACAAGGCGAATAATTTCGTAATATAACCTTAAAAAATTCAAATTTTGAGTTACGGTATTGTACCAAAGGCTCGATATGTTGTTAGTTGAGTTTGTTTTGTGAGAGGCATAACATTTAGACGTGTTTTGCTTGTTTGGCGATTTTATTCTGTGGAAAAACATGTATCAAACAATTTGCATCAAATATTGTTTATAAAATGGAATTAAGTATTCAAAAGCACCTGACGTGTTGAGAGTGGCATATGGTGATTGCATTCTGAGTCAAGAAAATGTTTACAAGTGGTACAGGCTTTTCAAAGAAGTTCGGGAAGATGTGAATGACGCTCGTCCTGAAAGCTCCATCATATCAAAAACCGATCCCATAAAATGTTTTCGGAAATTTTTTTTCAGATTTTGCTGAACTTTGAACAAACAAACCGTCGCATGGGAATCTCTGAGAAAATGTTGAATGACATTAATGACGATCCAGATTTGCTCAAAAGGTTATAACTGGTGACGAATCATGGGTATATGGTTATGACATCGAAACTAAAGTCCAATTGTCGCAATAGAAGAGCCAAATAGAGCCAAGACCAAAAAAGTACATAAAGTTCGATCAAATGACAAGGTTTGGTTCACTGTCTTCTTCGATTACCGTGGAGCGGTACATCATAAGTTCTTTGCCATATGGTTGAAGTTATGTGAAGCTTGCGAGAAACAATGCGAAAAAAACGTCTGGAAACGATAATGTACCTACGAACTCTTCATTGCTTGTTCGTAATTTCTAGGCCGAAAAGAATACTATGCCACCGAATTCACCAGATTTGGACCCCTGCTAACTTTTTTCTGTTCCTAAAATTCAATAGACCCATGAAAGCGTGACATTTTGCGACGATTGAGGAGAACTGCTTCGAGGGTCGGAAAAAACTCTGGCACAAGTGTATTATATCTAAGGAGGAATACTTAGAAGGGGACAAAATAGAAATTGATGAATAAATAAATATTTTTTTAGAAAAATTAAAATTCGCCTTTTCTATTGAACTGACTTCGGAATAATCACTAATATTTATGGATATCAAAAAGGTTTTGGGAATTTCTTTAAGGACTAAATCAAAAAGTAGTAAAAAAATGTTTTTATTAGTTTCAGATGAAAAATTTTTAATTAAAATAAAAGTGTGGAGCTACAGAATGTATCAGTTTAAAATTATTTGCAGCTCTTGTGGCTGTAATATGTTTTAATTTAATCACTCTTCCTCTTGATTCTTTATGAATTTGTTAATATTAATATTTTTTATATTTTATATTAAAAACTATTTTAAAATTTTATATAACAATTTTTAATTAACTTTACTTTTAAAACCAAAAAATTGATAATCCTGTAGGAAAAGGTAGTTGCACCACTAAAAGCACTAACACAAACCCAATATCCTTCATGTTGGGCACTTCCGGACAATATGTTACTCCAAAAACTGTGAAATTTTTACATTACAATTATTTTTTTATTTTAAATCAGGAGGTCAAAGATCTCCTCTAATAATTTTTTACCTGCACATGAAGAATTCTTATAATAATTATGAGGATAGATTCATGCAATTTTCAAAGAAAAACACTCGACCAGAATGAATTATATGCCACTCTAAAATAATCCCTGTAAGTTTTCATTTAGAGGAACGTTATTACCTCCCTAACAAACTTTGCAGAAATTTTCTTATAATACTACATCTATCAACCTTTCAGATTTTCTTCCAACCACATACAATACGTGCATATTAACTTGCCTCATTCTAATAAATAATTTTACAAAAAATGTTAAGGTTTTTGGCTGATAATTTTCCTTTATTTACAGATCTAACTTTGTTGCATGTAATTTTTGCTCTTAAACTTTCTGCACAAGAAAAAAAGAAACTTTCAATTTCCTTTATAATTTTTCTTTATCAATAGAAAATCATTTAGATTTGTTCATTTTTGCGTAACTAAAAATTTTATCTAAAAAACTTTTTGTGTTACAGTTGTACGATGCACAAAAGTTTTGTGCAAAAAAAGGAATAAGGAAAAAAGTATACAAACTTAAAAAAAAGTATTTATTACACACAGAAAATTTCGTACATTTCTGAACGAATTCCAGAAATATTTTAAATATTCTTTATGATTTTAGTATGTAAAATTATATGTATATGGTAAAACGAGCTCGTGAAGAAACTTTAGTTCGCCCCAGTTGAAATGTACATTTAGTTTTGTCGATTTTAAGAAAAATTTTGTTGAAGATAGAAATTTCTTTCTGATTGATTCGTATATCTAGCATTCTTTGATGCCATTATATATGTATACACACGTAAAATTATAATATATAATATAACGTATGTATAAATACATATTAAGGCGAGTCAATAAGTCTGTGGCTTTGAATTTCCCGCCTCTTAACTGAAGCAGCAACTCTGCTCCTTTCAACAGTTGATTCCAGTTAAAATTTGAGCATGCGGCATGATTTAATTTGTTTTTGGCAACCACCGTGAATTTCATGAGCTCATTAAGCCTCACTTTTTTGCGGAAAAAACCTTCCCTCAAACCACAGATAAGCTTCGGAAATACTATGGAAACTCTCCGTCATCAATTTCAATGTTAAAAAACCGATTTACTGAACTTCGTTGAGACCGTACAAGCACGGAAGATACCGAACGTTCAGGGCGCCCAATATTGGACTCTCCACCCGAAACAATTCACAGTAATGGGGCTGGACGATCAGAGACTGAAAGGGTGAGATATTATGGAAGCCATAAACATATTGCATGGCTCTGTGGTTTAAATTTTGAATGATCACTTGGGCATTTGTTCACAATCGGCCACAAACGCAATCGTGGCCTTGTTCAACCGCAATATGGACGAGTCTTTGAGCTGTTTCGTAACTGCGTACCAAACGTAGATCCATCAGAACACACAGTGGGTTTCTCGGGACGGCAAATAAGGTCAAGGTGGGTTTGTAAGGCAATAAAATCATGGCGGCATAATTGACATTGACTACCTTCAAAACGGGTAAAAGAAACCAATGGTAAACAATGGTAAATAATATGCCAACTTTTTGATTCTATTTGATTGGGATTTGGAAAGAACTACCGCATTTAACCAAGAAAATAGCAATTTTCAACCAGCATAATAAAAGGGTGAATACATGTGCAATTTTTATGGCGAAATTACATGAATTGGAATACCAGTCCATTCTATTCTCCGAAGTTAGCCCCGGCGCGCCGCGGCGGAACGATGAAATCATCTGACAAACAAATTTACTATTTTGATGACTTCGACAAATTTTTGTTTTTTGAAAGAAAAAAAATTATGTTGGAAAATAAAATGATACCTGCGCAAAAACATGTTATTCATTAAAAAAACACGAACTTATTGACCCAACCTCGTATTTAAAAATGTTTAAGTTTTTTACATGAAATTTTAACGTTCAAATCAAGAAATTGCTATAAACAAAACCATTAATTTTTCATTTCGATAAATAAAAGTTGATTTCGTTCTTTAATTATTGTTGCAATTTATTAAATATTTTCAATCCTTTGTAAAATTTAACATTTTGACTAAAACTTGTCTGTAATTATTGGCATTTCTTCAGTTGTATGGCTGGATTTCAGCTACATTTACATAGTATCAACGCATGTAGTAGGGCAGGTTCCCATTTGATTGAAAGTCAATGTCGTTTTGACAACATATCCCTTATGTGTCAATCTATTGCATCTGAGAATATAGCAAATGCCCTTATTTTGTAGTTTCTGAACTCAGGAACTACACAATGGAGTAATCAGAATGTGGTTGTGTTGTAAATAATAATGGTTGTAATTGTTAAAATCTTATGTAGAATTCTTTTCATAGACTATGGATAGATATAATGTTCAAATATATTTACAAGTTATGTAATTGTTTTTTTTTTAATTGGTGTTCTGCTGAGGTAACGCTCCGAGCATTTCGTCCATTTTACGGTCGCCATAATTGTACAACCTCCCTGCATGAATGCATACTTCAATAAATAAATTTTTTGAACTTAAGACGATACCAATGTACATGAGCTTACAATGCATGGCGAAAAAGTCAATGTCTGATGTGAATTTTGGGATGGCGGCATTATCGGTCCATATTTCTTTGAGAGCAACGTTGGCCAAACCATCACCGTGAGCCGCGAGCGCTACAGGTCGATGACTTTATAGATCACTTTAACTAAAGTTAACTTTAATTATCAGGATATTTAAAAACGAATTGTAATAATGGTCAGAGAACTATAATCATAAGTCTAGATAGTATTTGTTGCTAATACGCATTGTACGATAGAAAAAGTTTACATGGAAATGAAAATAAGATTTTATAACCAAATCACAAAAATTAATACAACTCGGGAGGTATTTCGTCTTGCAATCTCTTTTATAAATGATATATTTTATATGATTTACAAAAATAAATTTTATTGTTTTTATAGGTTAAACTTCACTTCGTCCATGTATTTTCCGGAATACTGGAGATCATGATATTCCTACACGGGCTAATAAATTACTGTCATATTCGATTGTAAAAAAAAATTAAAAATCACATTGAAAATAATCTAGTTAAAAAAATTGGGTCTGAAACAAAACCAAAACAAGACAAGACAAAAAATATACAAGGTGAAATATTAACTACTCCTTAAATTTCTTGGGTGGGATTTGTTTTACAAAAATGAGTACTTAAGCAAAGAACTTCCAAAATATTTCCGGTATTCTCCATATAAAGCGAATATTTATTCTATCTCTACATATCAGCTTAAAGTTATAAGACATTTTTGCAGGGTCCAAGTTATCAGCACTTAGTAGGAAAATTTTAGTACATTCTTGGTGTAAAGGATTTTAGAAAAATAAAAATAATACAAAATATGTATGTGTTAGATATTAACGTGAGCCTTTCACTATTCCCCACCCCATGTATATGAGTTTCAATGAATGAAAGTCCACGTAGCACAAATTCGATATGACTAACTCATAGATCAAGAAATATTGTTGCAATTATTGTTATTTTCAAACAAAACTAAGCCCATGTCTGCACTTTGACATCAACGTTGCGTTATTTTTTCCATTCACAGGTTTTTTTTCACATTTATTATTTAATGTTTTTCTACAATCATTACCAACTGAATTTCTGATGATATTCTGACTGTATTTCTTTCCTTACCTTAACCTATCCACCTTTTAAGTCTAGCGAAGAATAATGTCATTCTATATGAATAAATTTTGCTGATTAACGAATCTACTCCACAAAAATACGTTTTGATGTTAGAGATCATTTTTCGTCGAAAATTGTTGTTCACCTTCAAGCACTCCAATGTGAAGTCTCACGTCCTGTGATTACTTTTTCTCCATTACTCCTATTTGGAGCACTTGGCTTCCACAAAGCATCTCCGTCTTTTACGAGTTGTTGCAGTTGTTATCGCATTGTTAATTTTGTCTTGTATCAGATTCTTTAATCGGTAACTGTTTCTGGGATAGTCCCAGTTTTTTTACACGATAAGGAGCCTAAAATAGAAAGCGCCTTTATTTTCTAACTTTCGAACACTTTGATTGCAGATATTGTAAAATAAATATTCAAAGATCCTTCCATCTCCCGTAAGGATCATTTTTATATTTCAAAGAGGTTTTTTGCCCTGTCCATGGGAAATGGGCATTGCAAGTAAAATTTTTGATTGCTATGCACTTGGGAGTTGTCAGGAATGATTCCTTTGTGGCAGTGTCTATGCAGCTCACGACCAGGCCAGGTATTCCCTGGGAAATGGCTACTGAACACCGGTTCAAAGACAGCGAATGTGAGAGGGTGGCTAAGTAACCTGATGTATAAAATAACACCTAAGGTCAGTAGGAGATAACTATCTCGGAAACTTAGTTTTTTATCAACAGAGTGCCCTGGATGGCTTGAACAGCTTCTCAGGTAGTAGTAGAAAGGAGACAAGTATACCCTTCGAAAAATTCATAATTAACGCTTGCCTGAAGGCTGCTGGCAATCCCAGCCCTAGAATGGGATGCGGAAGCCTAATCAGCTACTTCGTCTTAAAATTAAATGAATACCGAAACAGAATTTTTGAGGCCCTCTGCTTATTATAGGACCGAGGGGAATATATACATATATAATTTATGACACATCCCTTTCGAAAACCCTTTAAATTCAAAAGAATTACTTAAATTATCAAATGCAAAATAACCAGCAAACAGTAACTTTCAAGAGCAAAAAATGATAAGGACTCTATAAAGTATTATAGTTGTGATAACAACTAGAAAAAATAAAACTTAGAAATTTATTAAAAAAAGAAAAACTAACAACTTATCATACACATACATACACTCACTTTATTTATATATTTAACAAAAAAACCGAAAACTTTTAAGTTTCGCAATAGTTTTTGTTAAAAGTTTTTTTTTTCTCTTTTATTCAAACCAAAATACAGAACAGAAAGATTTTGCGGTCACTGGAATAATACAATTAGAAAACAAAAATACATTAAAGTTAAAAAGTCTGTATTAAAAACTGTTTTTATACCAGATAAAAATAATATTTATTATCGATTGTCAAAAGTTTTCAAGAGGAGCTGGAGCAGCAGTAACAACAGAAATAAATCTGATTCATATATTTTATTTGTGTTGAGATATTTTCTTACAAACTTTCGAACTTTAATTAATATTTATTGTGAAGCTCTTACTTTTTTATATTCATATACAACTTATTTCAACATCAATAATATTTAATATTTAAACGCCTCTTGGGGCGTCTTCTTAATAAATATGTTATCTGAAAATTGCAATAACAAAAACTTACATTTCCTTTTATAAAAATCAAATTTAGCAAATCAAATGATATGAAAAAAGTATAAACAAAAAATTTTCATTTTGAAGATGCCCAAAGAGATATCGAAATATTGAAATAATTAATTAATAAATTAATTGAATTATTTTACTGAGTTAGAGGTCTTCTTTTTTTAAAAAGCAATATATTTATTTTGTTTTGATTTTTTTCAAACTCAATAAAATAATTCAATTAATGTAAAATAAAAAAGGTCGAATAATATCATCAATTTATAATTAAATAATGAAATAAATTTTGGACATATAAAATTAGAGCTCTCGCTGGATAATAAGTATTTACTATTTAAATTTTCAAGAAATGTTAAATTTTAATGTTAATTGTTAAAATGTTAATTGTCCTAAAGTTAATGAAATTTTAATATGAATACTTGAATACTTGAATACTTTTTTCTTGAAATAATTTACAAACATAATATTACAAAATCATGTACATATTTCAATATTAGAAGGAGTTTTTTTCACCTGTCTTTCTCAGAAATTCATACTTATGAATGTTGGTAAAGCTTTCTTTGCTTACGATTTCGTTAAATTAGAAGTAGCTTGATTAGCTTAACTTTTTATATTTAAGTGTATGATGCATAAAAGTTTTTGATACTTTTAGAAATAGTTTAATTCTATTAAATATAATGAATGTAATTAATATTACATGATTTATCCTATCAAGGTAATCCTTTTTCAGCGAATTCATTTTCATTCATTCATTCATTCATAATTTTCTTTTTATTATTTATTCTTTAATTTTGGTTAAAAAAATTTTTTTGAAGTTAATTTTTTTTTTTAAATACTTAATATTGAAATTTATTATTTGGGATATTCTCCCCAATTAATCGTTAGAAACAATTAGAGCTTTTGCAAAATGCATTGTTTGTTGTGGCTTTAGCTCTCCATATGCCGACATTTCATTAGTTGCTAAAACCAAATCGTCAGTGAAGTTTAAGCAGTTTGAAAACATTCAACCTCGGATGTTTATGCCAAACAAATCAAATACAATATGAGAATTCAATATTGCATATGAATTACAACAAATACATAATCATAGTAGGTTTGGAATGTTTCTATACAAACCAACCCAACAAACAATTTACTTAACGTGAGTCTATTTTATTTTTCTCTAAACACCCATACAATTAAACGCCCGTTGGTCGTTAATGATTCTATTCAATCAGCCAAAAAATGAAAAATAAAATCCTTATTTTAAATATTTAATATTGAAATTTATTATTTGGGATATTCGCCCTAAAATTTTTTTATTTTTATTTACGGCCTGTTTGCCGATGTCGAAAGAAAACTCATGCGAAAGAAAGCTAGTCACTCACATTCGAATCAATTTGAGTTTGTCTATGTCACTCACTTTCGTTCGCAGCTACTTACGTCAGTCAATTTTTGTATCTTACGTGTTAGTAAAGCAAAGTAGTGCCAACTTATAAGTATAATTGTTTTACAGCAATTTCCTCTAAAAATACAAAAAATACTACTAAATTGTTTGAAGTCAAATGCAACTCCTTTTGAAATTAATCAGCTGTCGAAATAAAGAAAATGTAACCAAAACAAACTAAAAGTTTACAAAATAAAAAAATATAATTACAACCACCTGTTTCCTGCATACTTTTTTGTTGTCTTTTTGGTTCTAGATTTCAAATCAGATTTCAAATCTGCAAACAATATGTGTCATTTTTGCAAGTAGCAAATACAAAATAAGTAGCTATGTATGTATGTATGTACATATATGTATATGTATATGTATATGTATATGTATATGTAGGCAATAACCCACCCCAAATGTACATACATATGTATGAATGTATGTATGTACTCACAACTAAAAAAGCTATTTGCTATTAAAAATTTTTTTCATAAAATATTTGTTTATTTATATATTTTTTCAATAAATTATTGTCATTCGAACACAAAATAACTGGTGCCTGATTTTGAAATTTGTGTTCGCAAAGTTGACAACAACTTCGAAATAGACAAACCCATTTTTGTATGAAAACACTTACGTTTTCATTCGAGTTGTCGTTCGAGTCATCGTTCGCATAGAACCAATTTAGGTAAACCCAAATCAGTTTTCTTTCGCTTAGATTGCGAAAGAAAGTTTTCTTTCGACATCGGCAAACAGGCCCTTAATTTCATTTTTATGTACAATTTTTGAATGAAAATTTTACTTATAAGGTTTTAAAAATATTATTGTTTAATTTGTATTTTTGCTAAAATTAAAAATAAATTATTTGTCGAGCGTTTAGCTGTCTATACCTTTGCGTTTTTATTTTTAGCTGACCCACTCATTAAAAAATTTCAAACTGCTTGCAATGTATTCAACTTCTTATTATTATATAAAAATTTTCAAATAAACAGGAAATGTGAATTAAAAAAATTCAAGCACGAAAAATTTTATTAAATCTTTTTAAATCATTTATAAACTTGGCAAAATCTACAAAAAGAAAACACCTAAATTTGCTTATATAATATTTTAGTTTCACTTTTTGCACAGAATCTTAGTATTGAATAAAACTTGTTATTTAACACGTAATAAATATGTGGGCCGATTTCAAACTAAATGCAATGTTCTTATTCCAACTGTTTCAACCATCTTTTGAGGTAAAATAGCAAGAAGAAAGAAAATAGGAGCGCAACAAACATACGTCTCCCACATTGATTGAGAGCAGCATTTTATTGATCCTCTTAAAATGCACAAAAGTGGTCTCCAGCTACACTTTTTGATAAATAATTTAAAAAAATTTAAGACATTGTAAACTGTAAGCAAATAATAGCTTTGTTTTAAATACTGTAGTTATTTGATCAACTTTCATTGTTGTGAATTTAGGTCATATGCCGCCAAATCAGATCGTCAGTAAACTTCAGGGTAGTTTGAAAAACATTTCACTTGACATAAGATTTCAAAAAAAAAAGCTGTTATCTATATAATCACGGTCGATATGAAGTTCGGCGAATTATAAATTAGATCAGTACGTGTATGTCAAGGAAAAAGATCCGTTGTGAAATTTTTTATAAGGGAAATACATACAACAGCGAAAATCGGTAAGGACTTGATTGTTAAATATAAAGATTTGCAATAAAAATTATAATGGGTATATTTAAAAAGATAAATTTTAAAATTTTTCAAAGGGAAAGAAACCGTACTGCAATAATCGGTACCAACATGGCAATTACTGGAAACTGAATATATATATAATTTGAAAATAATGGTAATGAGATCTACGAAAAAAAATTTTTTTGTCGGTAGAATTATTGTGTGGTCATGTTCTTCAAAACTAGACATCAAACTCTTAAATCGGTAATGTAGTTCCGAAGATGTTTACAAAAAATCTATGTTAATAATGATTCAGTATCAAAATTTTAAAACTTTCGAAATGTTGCATTAGGAAATTCGAGTTTTCGGTTTATTTACAAAATATTTACATCATTCGATAACACACGATATTCCGCGGTGCAACATTGTACAATAAGTTAAATATATATATATATAAAACAGGATATATATATGTATATGTAACGTATGGACTCCAAAACTTAATGATAGGTATTCCATGGATTTTTATTTAAAGGCCGTAAATTTCGTTAAACGCTCAATTTAAATCGTATGATAATATAACTTTTGAGCTGTTTTCTTAGGGCCAGCAACGCGGACGGGGTCAACTATATGTACATAAAAATTACGTGTATGTTCGTGATCGCTAAACTCAAAAACTACTGGACCGATTTTGACCAAATTTTATATGCATGCTCTATGGGCCGTGAGAAGTGTTTCTGTGTAGTTTGAAGTTCGTCCAACAGATGGCGCAATATTTCATTTTTTGTGTGTGTTTTTGCACCGTAGGTATTCCATGGATTTTTATTTAAAGGCCGTAAATTTCGTTAAACGCTCAATTTAAATCGTATGATAATATAACTTTTGAGCTGTTTTCTTAGGGCCAGCAACGCGGACGGGGTCAACTATATGTACATAAAAATTACGTGTATGTTCGTGATCGCTAAACTCAAAAACTACTGCACCGATTTTGACCAAACTTTATATACATGTTCTATGGGACGTGAGGAATGTTTCTGTGTAGTCCGACAGAGGGCCAATATTTTGTTTTTTGTGTTTTGCCCAATAGAGATTAGCGCGATAAGCCTATGCTGCGTTTTGCTGAAGGCGTTGGTTCCTTAATCAGCGTGTAGTGGGGTTAATTAGGCCGATACCGGTATTTGAACAATAACTGCTATGTTGATTTAGTGCAAATTTGAAGGCAAAACAACGTTTGCCCGGGTCAGCTGGTAAACTATATTTTGCGACTGCAAAAATTCAACTTTGATGCTTATGGCTCGCTTATGGATAGTAACCAAGCTTCAGCTTGGTTACTGCACGATAGCCGGAGATTGGCAGTTGCCAGTAGTTGTATGTACAATCACTTGAAGCAATTTCATGTTCTGCATTATCATATTTTAGACGTTGCGATAAACGAACGTCATTGAGAATAAAAAATCACAAAAAATTTTTTTCTCTTGTTTTTGATTGATCTCGTAGCACTTTATTTTGCTTAAAAGAAAATCAGCTTAAAATAAATACTCTTTAAACGAAACAAATTTTATTTACAAAAGTGCAGGATTATGTGAAAAAAAGTTTCCCAGCAAAAATCACTGCTTGCATTTAAGCATTTCTGTAACGGAGACAATGTTTGGCAATGTTGGCAAGATTTTTGTTCGATGTAAGCCCGCGAGAGGCAAAAGATTCCACGGTCAAAACTCGCATATTTTATAGTTCTTGAATGCTTTGATACAGTTTTTGGTGATTTTTTTATTTTTTTAGTCTCCTTTAAAATGGTGTCCTGAAAAGCATTAAAGAAAAATTACTTTAAAATCATTAATTTTTAATGCGTTGTGTGAAACTAAATATATGAAAATAAAGTATGTAAGAACTACATAACAAAAATGCATTTAAGATTCTTTTCTTGCTTTTTATATATATTTTTTTTTTGTGGGATGGCTCAAAATGAAAAAATTATTTATTGCCACTAACGAAATACAATGCAATGTCGCCTTTATATAATCATAGTACATGCAACCTTTCAAAAAAAATATACCTAATTAAAAATTTTAATACGCACAATAATTTTCCATATACTTGTTTATCATATTTATTATTTTTGACTCAAAGAAAAAATTTTCAAACAGCTAAGTTTTCCTAAACGAAACCGTTTTCTATTATCAGAAGTCCGTTTAAACAAAACTTTCACTTAAACGAAAAACAAATGCCATAATTTTCTATTTTCTTATAGCCGAATTCGACTCTATTTGCATCAGCAGAGAAAACTTATTATATTTTATTATCTTAAATTTTCTTCAACATTTTTTATACTGAGGAAAATTTAATTGTGTTTTTGTATGTACATACATACATAAATGTAGCAAAGAAAATACTGTCATTTCCAGGTTTTCCCTGAAAACACAAAAACATTCCTATTTATTTTCAAGTTGTTACCGCTGCCCGCTTTTTTTCTTATTTTCTCGAAATTGTTCACTTTGTTTGTTCATTCCATAACCAGTATTTAGGTTCACTCTTGCAAAACATTTATTTTTACCCATAAGCTGTAGAATATAACCTAGAAACAAGTAAAATAGCAATTGTTTTTATGTCTGTATGTGTGTGTCTTCACATTTGCACACACTTACATATCGTCATATGAAATTGAAAAGGCCATAATTTGGGAAAATTCATAATCGACTTTGTGATTGATGGTAATGAACCACCGTAACAAATTCCTGCGGAATTTCACTCTCGTATAAATAAACAACGAGAATTTTATTAACAAAATTATAAATAGCATAAGTACGATCTTTTTCGTAGAACAAAAATTATAACAACAACATGACAGAAAGTCATGTTTTTGTTGCCTCTTGAAGATCTTGAAGTGAGCCGTTTGTCAAAATCAAATACCCAGAGATTTCAAATCAGAAAAAGACGGAATATCAATAGAATCTTAAGTCCTTCATATGAGAAAATGGCCGCGATTTTCATGACATTCAATTATCACGGGTATGGATTAAAATGAAATAGAATACACAGGTAATGCTGTGTGTATTAACAAAAAAAATTTATTGGAAAGCTAACTTTATCTTTAAATGTCCTCCGCTGTTTTTAACAGACATTAGTAGTCCAATTTTCAATAATTCTGATGCATAGGTCCGGCATATTTTTAGCGATGACCTCTATTATGAAATGCAGCTTATTTGAAAAGACCTACAGGACTACTGAAAACTCAACAAGAAAAAGTTTAGCTTGATCAAATCGGGCTGTCTTGGGGCCAACTCACATCACCTCTGCTAGAGATGACCATTCCCTCAAATATTTCATGGAGAAGTATGAACCAATGAGGATGCCGAACTGAAGTCCATAGTCTCATATACGAATATTTTGTCTGTTAACATAGCCATTCATCAAAAGGTAGGTCTGGACGCTAAAAATAACTTTCAAGCCAAAACTGAGCTCTTATGCCAGACACTTTTTTAATAATTAAGTTTTATTATTTGGACGTACTGCTCAAGAGTTTAATTTGCCATGATGATTTGGCATTGCTGATTGAATAATAATCAGCATCATCGTCACAGGCCGCAATCATTTACACGCTCTAGTTCAGCGGCCCGGTATTAATTTATCTTAAGAAAATTAACAATAAAAATATTGTAATATATTTTAATTTTTATATTTTTATGTTATGAATTATATAATTTTTTATAAAGTTTTTTATTACATTTTATTTTTTTGTTAGTGATAGATATTTAAAATTAAAAAATATAATTAATAAATTTTATATTTAATCCATTTAATAAAAAATTAAGAAAAAATATTATTTAACAGCCAGATTATTATAAGAATTTATTTGGTTGTGTTGTTTTTCTTTCTTGGCCAAGTTAGATTTGATTATGTTAGTTTCTTATTTTGTTTAGCTAATCAGACGTAACATGTTTTTATGACAATAAAATTCAAAGTTTTTTATTTCATTTATTCCCGACGTTTCCTGAACTTTTTGCTCTCTCGTCTATTTTATTAAAAATTAAAAACATCAGGATTTTAAAAATTTTTTAATTAGTGGTGAAAATATAACAATTACTTACAATTCAAGATTATTATGTTACATAAATAAATTAATTTTTCAAACATTTATCTAACATCAATAAATCAATTTATAATACATAAACTTTTAAAAATCTTTTTTCAAAAAGACAGCCTGTTTTCCATGACCATCTTATTAATTTTTATAAATTTTTTTATTATTTCAATTATTTATTAGTGATAAATATTCAAAATGGAAAAAAAGGATTAAGAAATTTTATATTTAATCTATTTAAAGAAAAAATAAGAAAACATTTCCTAACATTTCCTTTAGAAAAAAGTTAATCCTGAAAGGAGTAACTTTCATAACTCCACATATAATAAAAAAAATTAAATTTTTCTTCAAGTACTAATTATATAATAAGACATAAGAATAACATGTATGTGCTTACTTTAAATTGTTTAAATATGTGCTTGTTTTTCATACACTACTGTAAAAAAACTAAGTTTAAATTAAGGCCTTTTTGTTTTTGGATGGCGATATGCATATATATTTGTGTTTTTTGTGTGCTACTTTTTTACTATTCGGTTTTTCTATGCTCTCACGGTCGAAAGGAAAGCTGTAGTTGTTGTTCCTGCAATTATAATGCTTTTTTATTTATCCTTTATTATTTCTTTTTTTTTTGCTATTATTTTATTTTTCTTTGTCTCTAGACAAATTTGCACTTGTTTTTCTTACTAAATGTTTGTAATTGTACGTGTTAATGTTTCTCTATTTCTTTCTCCTGTACCAGCTCCTTATCATTCTCTTGCTTATGTTTTTATAAATGTTCACGTATGCATGTACATAAGTGTATGTGGGGCTCTATGTTTTGAGTTTAAGTATTTTTTTTAAGTTTGTATAAGTGATGCTCGATAAGGACGAAAGCAACAACGCAATCAGACATAACAAGGACCACAGAGAAAAACAACATGAAATCCTAAAATGTTGGTTTGTCACGTATGAATGTGTTATTTAAGTATCTAAATATTATTCTTTGAAACATGAGTAAGTGAACGTTTATGGTGAAAAAAATAAAAACAACAATTTGTGAAAAGCCTCTGAAAGCAATTTGATGGGTGAACAACTGTGGTATTCCTTAAGCAGTTTGTCAAAATAAATAGCACAATTATGTCTTGCAAAAAGAAAATTTGAAACAAGCAAATTGCTAAATCTCTAAATTTAAAATGTCTATTAAATTAAGAACAGAACTGGATGCAACCTCATAATTCTATGTGAATAAAAGTCTTCCGTCAGAAGCAGCAACATATTTTGGCATTTTATTGAAAGTCTAAAAAGGCAATTTGCAATTTGTATTTAAATGGGACATGATAATGAAAAATGAAATCCATTTAAACACACATGCATTCATATGTACCCAGCATATAAGATGGCTTGATTCAGAGTGATTTAAAATCAAACAATTTCTCACACGATGAACATTTGGAAATTATTTAAAAACAACTTGAGAAGTATTGCTTTCTCGAAAAGAAGGAAAAAATTTTCTAAGGATATAAATTAATTTATCCTGTACTTACTCTATATTATAATTTAATGTGTATATATGAATTATATTCATTTTTTAGTTTTGAGTTTTCAAATATTTCTATTGAAACCACTAACAACTTAAATTCAAATTTTATTATATACCTTATTTCAAACGTTTAACTTTATATTTTTTTGCCTATATAAACTTAACGAAAGCTCATTAAATTGTCTGATTAACGTGCAAATAATTCAACATACGCGCAAAAAGCCTTCGGCCCTCTGGATGTTATCCTTCAGCAATGGCATTGCTGTTGCTTCCGAAGTATCCATTAGAGCATTTTTTTTTGACTTTGTAGATTGATCTTAATTACTATATAAATTATTTATATGATGACGGTCAAATGAAGGTCTCAGTATGCATCTGGTGCATTTGGTTGCTGACAAAATTTGAACAAATCGCGTCGTTTAGTTTATGTTCGACAGACAAAAATAGCAGACTAATGCATCATGTACTAATTAAACATTATTTTTTTACGGAAAAAGAACATCACTCAAATCAAGGGTAATCTCTAAATACTGCTTTACTGAATTTCGTTATGTCCGTACAAGAATGGAAGAACCCGAACGTTGTGGATACCCAATTGGCTAATTGGAGATTGAAAGTGTGGGAGATTGTATAGCAAGATCACATGGCTCATCAATGCACAACTGTAGAAACACCAAAAGCTTACCAGAGACCAAACAGTAGTCAACACAGTAGATTTCTCGGAGTGAATAGGCACTGAAGAAGGACACAATGAAGGATTTTTTTCATAGCAACTGCTTCTTAGAATGCATGTGATATAATCCACATTGACTACCTTCAAAAGAGTAAAGCAGCGAAGAAGAAAAATAACGCCAACTTGTTCCGTCAATTTAATGGGTGATTTGAAAAAACGACTGCATTTGGCCAAAAAAAGTTCTTTTCTATCAGGGCAGTACACAGTATTCGCACATGTGCTGTTTTTATAGCGAAATTTTATATATTAGGATACGAAACCTACTGAAATGGCTCGTCGGAAAGAGAATTGACTCCAACGATCATCTCACAAACAAATATCTGCTTTGATGAGCTCAACAAAACTTATTTTTTGGGAGGGATATACAGTTGGAGAAACGTTTGACAAAGTGTATGAAGCTCAAAGAAAGAATAAAATAAATTTGTTTAATTCCAGAAAGAATGAACTTATTGATCAGCTCTCGTATTTTTAAACATTCTTTTGTATATTAAAAAAGTATTTTTCTGAAATTTTTAATTGAAAGTACTACTTTCATATTGAAAAAACAAAATGTGATTATTGACAATTATTTTAAAAAATTTAGCATTATATGACTTGGTAGGATACATTAAAACTTAACAGCAAAATTATAAAATTTTATATAAAAAACATTGAATACTTAATACTGAAATGTATTATTTTGGTATATTCTCTCCAACTAATTGCTTAAACAGTTAGAGTTTTACAAAATGTATTGCTTCTTGTCGTATTAGCTGTTAAGATGATGACATTTCGTTAATCGCTAAATCGTCAGTGAACTTAAGGCAGCTGGAAAACATTCAATCTCCTGTGCTTATTCCAAAACAAATATATAAAATACAGAATTCTTATATTGTGTTTGTTTCTTTTGGAATAAACATACGAGGTTGAATGTTTTCAAACTGTTTAAAGTTCACTGAGGATCTGGTTTAGCGATCAATGAAATTTGGCCATATCAACAGCTAAATCCACAACAAGCAACACATTTTATAAAAAGAAAATTTGTTTATTAAAAAGAAAAAAGTACGAGCAGCTCAACAATTTATTAGGGAATAAAAAAAATTTTAATATAATGAATTTTATATTCAAAGTAGTTTTCTTAAGGTTTCAAAATTGAACTTATTTTATATATTATATAAACCAACAAGCCAAAAACTTTGCTTACAAAGATAAAGGAACCATTACTTGTATAAGCAGAGCTGCTAACACGTTTGAATAAAGTTATGCGATCACAAGCATTCATCAAATTTTGTATTTAAATTATTGTTAGCCGTTGAGACCGAGGTTTAAGTAAAATATAAATCAGCAATGTTCCTTATGTAAACAACCGTGTAGTCAACATTGTATTTTCTCATTGATTGCATTAGTGTAAGTGCTGTAATATAGATTATTCTAGATTAGTAAAGTCATTTTTAGATTGTATGTACATATTTTTGGATTTAATAAAAGGTGGATTCATTCGTTGATTAACAGCAGATAAAACAACACGTGTTTTATTACACTACAATTGGTGACCCCGACGAGCGAAACAACGAACAGCGCTATGAACGACGGGAAGCAAAGCCAAAATTTAAACCCAGGGCAAACGTCAGTTCCTGGACAATTGGACACTGCACCTAACGCATCAACCAATTCTCCCATTTTTAATCAAGAGAGTAACACAATTGTTAACAGAGTTTCTGTTAAAGTTCCTCCTTTTCGGCCAGAGCAACCAGAAATATGGTTTGCACAAGTGGAGGCACAGTTTGGTATCTCCGGCATTAATAGTGATATCTCTCGGTTTAATACAGTGGTGGCGGCTATTGAAAGTAACGTGTTGGCTCAGATATCGGATGCAATTTTAAATCCTCCGGAACGAGACAGGTACAATAACCACAAGTCATGTATTATAGAACGATACTGCGATAGCGAACAAAAGAAAATCCAAAAGCTTATCACCGACATCGACTTGGGGGATAAACGACCTACACAGCTTCTAAATGAATTAAGCAGTCTAGCAACAGTCTCGAGAAAGTGAAATGGATCTCAGAATACAAAGAATAGAACAACAACTGAGCCAGGTAGTAAGTATGCGAGAGAAGCAATTCCGTGGCAGAAGCAGTCATCGCAATTCTAGAAGTAGAGAGCGACTGTCAAAGTCGCCTGCCATCTCCAGCGCTCACTGTTGGTATCACGAGAGATTCGGGACCGACGCACGTAAGTGTCGGCACCCATGTAATTTTTCAGCAGATCATGCAAAAAACTAAAAAAATCGCCGGACCTTTCGGGCAGCGCAGGCGATAATGTCATTCAAATTTCCCGACTCATCGTGTGTGACAAGCAAACAGGCATTAAATTTTTAATAGACACGGGCGCGGATGTGTCCGTAGTTCCACCTAACTCGGCCGACAGAAAAAAGAAACACACAACACCAAATTTTTACGCAGCAAACGGTTCGCCTATTAAAACATTTGGACAACGCCGTCTGTATTTATCGCTAGGGTTACGCCGTAATCTGCAATGGAATTTTTATATTGCCGACGTCAATACTGCTATCATAGGCTCTGATTTTTTAAAAGCGTATGATCTGCTCGTAGATATAAAAAAGGCAAACTCGTGGATAGAAAAACAATGGTAGAAGCAAAAGGTAGTTTTACGCAAAATTCAACAATCAAAATCTTAACACACAAGATCGACTTCAAATTTTCAAATATTTTACGTGAGTATAGCGATTTGGCCATTCTTAACACAAATAAAAGTCCTTTAATGAATAGCACAACACACCATATAGTCACAACGGGACCACCTGTTTTTTCACGACCGAGGCGAATGGCTGGCGAGCGTCTTGAGGCAGCAAAGAATGAGTTTCAGTTCCTTATGGAAAAGGGTATCTGCCGTCCGTCGAAAAGTCAGTGGGCCAGTCCACTCCATTTAGTAAAAAAAGCGAGCGGTGAGTGGAGGCCTTGTGGGGACTACCGGGGTCTAAACGCTGTGACAGTTCCGGACAGGTACCCGATCCCGTATCTGCACGACGTAACAACGATTCTGCATGGTAAGAAAATATTTTCTGCAATTGATTTGCAGAGGGCATATCACCAGATTCCCATCGAGCCGGCAGATATTCCGAAGACAGCAATTACAACGCCCTTCGGTTTATACGAATTCGTATACATGACATTCGGGTTACGAAACGCTGCCCAGACGTTCCAGCGATATGTCGATAATGTGCTAAGAGGTTTAGATTTTACGTTTGCGTACATCGACGATATTTTAGTGGCTTCGACCGATGAAGAGCAACATGAGAAAGATTTAAGAGTTGTTTTTGATAGACTACGTAAAGCAAATTTATGTATCAACGCTGGCAAATGCAGGCTCTGTCAAAAAGAAATCGTTTTTTTAGGACATACGATTACAAGCGAAGGGTTGCGCCCACTTCAAAGCAAAGTGGAAGCTATACGTAATTATAAAAAACCTACTATTGCTCGAGACCTAAAAAAGTTTTTGGGAATAATAAACTTTTATCGTCCCTTCCTTAAAAACGCAACCAAACATCAGAGTATCCTGCAGGAATTAATAGATGGGAATAAGAAAAACGATAAAACAGAAATTAATTGGTCACCTAGAGCAGAAGAAGCGTTCAAATCTTGCAAAGAAGAATTATGCAGTGCTGGGGTTTTGACCTACATGGCACCAGATAGTGAGCTTACGTTAACAGTAGACGCATCTGATACGGCAATTGGCGCCGTGCTACACCAGCGTACAACACTTTAAATATGCCTTAGAAGGTCGGTCATTTAAAATTTACACGGATCACAAACCATTAGTATTTGCATTCCAACAAAATAGCGAAAAGGCACCGCCAAGAAGAGTAAGGCAATTAGATTTCATTAGCCAGTACTCGACAGATATACGCTATATTAAAGGGAGCGAAAATACTACGGCAGATTGGCTCTCCCGGATTAACAAAATTACAACAGATGCAGTAGATTTCAACACAATGGCTATAGAACAAGAAAACGACGATGAACTCAAATCTATCCTTAATGCGGATAAGGACTCGTCTCTTAAACTTACACTTCTGCCTATACCAGATTCTACCAAATTTTTACACTGTGAAGTTAGCGGTTCACGTATAAGACCATATGTACCAGTTAAACTGCGCATGAATGTAATGCAGAAACTTCACAATTTAACACACCCAGGGATTAGGGCTACGCGAAGTCTGGTAAAGGACCGCTACGTATGGCCAGGCCTATCTAAAGATATTAGAAAGTTTGTCCGAGGATGTATACAGTGTCAAAAGGTAAAAATTCACAGATACACCTCGGCCCCGTTCAGCAGTTACGGCAAAATCGACGAGCGTTTCCAACACATAAATGTTGACATAATTGGCCCACTACCAACTTCAGCTGGAAATCGTTACTGCCTCACTTGCATTGATCGTTTCTCTAGGTGGCCAACAGCAATCCCTATACCCGACATTTCGGCTCACACGGTCGCAGCAGCTTTTGTCACTGGATGGGTAGCGATGTATGGTGTACCAGAGAAGATAACGACAGACTTGGGGAGACAATTCGAATCTAACTTGTTCCAAGAACTAGCGAAAATACTTGGTATCCAGCATTTACGAACCACGGCATACCATCTCCAAGCGAATGGTATGATTGAGAGATGGCACCGCACTCTTAAAGATGCCATTAAATGCTATGCTAAAAAAGATTGGTGTTTTGCTATACCACTCGTCCTTTTGGGCCTTCGTACCACAGTTAAATTAGATATTGGTGTTAGCCCCGCAGAGTTATTGTATGGTACCTCATTACGTTTACCAGGTGAATTATTTGTACAAAGTCAAAGCAAGGACAACCACATAGAATTTTTACAGAAACTACGACAAGTTATGAATGATCTCCGTTGCCCTAGTCCCTCGTGGCATGAAAACAAAAATCATTATGTAGATTCAAATTTGAACAAATGTAATTTTGTTTTTGTACGAGTAGATCGTGTTCGCAAGCCACTAGAACCAGCTTATGAAGGTCCATTCGAAATTGAAAAACGTTACAAAAAGTACTTTGTGATTAAAAGAGGTCAGACAAGGGACAAAATTTCGATCGACCGAATGAAGCCCGCGAAGGTATATGCCAGCGATTTTCCAGAAATCCCGTGCGATAGACCCGCAGGTCAGGAGCATACGGAAATCCCAAGTACTCAAAGAGTGAGCCGGTATGGAAGGCATGTGAGGTTCCCGAGTCGTTACGAATGACGAAAATATTAGCCGGGGGGTAATATGCGATCACAAGCATTCATCAAATTTTGTATTTAAATTATTGTTAGCCGTTGAGACCGAGGTTTAAGTAAAATATAAATCAGCAATGTTCCTTATGTAAACAACCGTTTAGTCAACATTGTATTTTCTCATTGATTGCATTAGTGTAAGTGCTGTAATATAGATTATTCTAGATTAGTAAAGTCATTTTTAGATTGTATGTACATATTTTTGGATTTAATAAAAGGTTGATTAACAGCAGATAAAACAACACGTGTTTTATTACACTACAAAGTTATAAAACAGTGCATAACATTCAGTATGTTAAGAAAGGAACATGTTATTTTTGCACTGCGGCTTATTTTTTCAGAACAAACGAATGGCCATAATCTTTTTTCAATGAAACCAAGATTAATAACTGGTTACAACTGCTAAACTTCAACATAAAATGCAAGCCTATTGAAAATATTTTGCGGACACAACAAGATTTTCCATTTTTTCAGGCAGAGTTCTTAATTTTTTTGAAATAATTAAAAATGAAAAGAAAGTGCTGTAAAAGTACATTATCGCTGTTTTGAATCGAATATTTTTATCAAATTTTAGCAAATATTTCATTACAGCTTGTTGTGAAAAGTTGCAAGGAGTACTGCAAAGTACATTTCAATAATATCTTTCCCGATATTGTGAACTTATATACGACCAGAATATTATGAATGAATACGTTTTTTATTCTGAAATGAATTTCACAATTGACTTTATTTATTTTATTTTAGAAAACAAAGCAGAATCAATCGTTATATTTTTTTTACTCTGTGAAGAAAATTTCTTCAAATTATTTTTTACTCCTTGTAGAAAATTCATATAAATATTTTTTCAATTCACCTTTCGCGAGAAGAACATTCTTTCATAATTTGACAGAGTTGTGTGTAAATAAAAACCTTTTGATTCCTTTTCTGTAAAGCAAATTTTTCAAGTTATAACGTTATTTCAGCAAAATGGAAAAATGCGCACTTATGTCTCTTATTTTCCTTTTTAAGGTCATCTAAGTGTGATGCTCTTAAGAGCTTTCTGGTTTTATATTGTTACGTTTTTTATTGATATCAACCCAGCAAAATATGTTTGATAAAATACTTAAATAGAGAATAATATAAGAATTCTTATAAAATTTAAATATTTCATTGATAAAAATAGCAACAACAAAAATAAATAAAATTTTAAAATCAGTTTCATACGAGTATCCAGCAAATGTTGTTTGGCAACTCACGTTACGTATGAGTAATGTTGTTATTATTAATTGTATGTACATCATACGTTGTTTAGTACAACAAAATGATTTCAAAATATGTGTTTGAATAGCACAAGTACTCGTATTTATATTACAAATACTTTTAAAATTATAAATGTAAAAAGACTCACTTATAAGCACGAGCATACATTTTTTCCCATGTTTCAATTTATATGTCCCTGAATTGTTAAAGGCACTTACCTGTAAAGTAGAAGAAAATTTTTTTTATATAATAAATTATAATATTATTGTTTAGTTTGAATTAAAATGAAAATGAATGAAAACATAATAAAATGTGGTATGGTAATAGTACTATTCAAAATTATACCACATGACCTACTATGTACGGTTGGCAATAGGCATTGTGAGAATTTAAATAGGCGGACAATTCACTTTAGAACAATGAAGGCTTCTCCTTTAGCTTAGTGTATGAAATCGCACAGGGTTTCAAAACAGATTTGTGACTTCAATCTGCTGCTGCCATCAGCGCTTTGGAAAAAGCCATCGAAAACTGTTTAGCAGAATTGCTTGACTACACTTATATGTGAGCCATCCGAACCAAACGTGTAACAATAACGCCTAAGGACATGACATTGGGCCGTTGCATATGTTGTGAATGAGCTTAATTTTGATTATTTCGGCTTATTTATATATACTTACATAAAATTTAAGCAGAGCATATTAAAATATTAATATCTTAACTTTTCTTCTATTATTTTAACAGAAAAAATATACATTTTAACAAATAAATTTTACGACAATATAAAATATTAATATAAATGCTACTAATAATAAATAATACGCTACAAATAATGAAAGAGAAAGTAAAGGCTGCAAAACCTCCTTAAATCTTAAGTCTACTTTAAAATAAATAAGAAGCATTCAACATATCATTCAAAATTATTAAGAAAAATATTTCAAACGTGCTCTATAATTTATTTAAATTGCATATGGAAATAAAAACATTTCCAAAATGCTTACTAGTGTATCGTAAAGTACACCAATATGTTTGCAAACACATAAGTATATAAACACAGTATATGTGATTCAATAACGAATTTGTGCATTTCTGCGAAATCTCTATATATAAATGGATCATCATTTGTTCGGAAACATAAAACCTGAAAACGGCTGGGAAAAATTAAATACTCCTTACAGAGGGTTTGTTCGTAATTGTTACGCAAAAATTTAAGAAAAAGAAACGCCTAGGACTCGCAACAGGTGGTGCTGTAGGCCGCCATTTCACTTGACATATTTTCTTTCTGATTTGATATTTTGAGCTATATGGTTGCGATCAAATGATTTTCCGATATTTCTATAATTTTAGGCTCGAAATTAAATCAGTAAAAAATCTTAATTAAGATAATATTCAATATTTATGGTAAAAAAAACTGTGGTAATAACGATATTTCGGTACTCATTGAATAAAATTCTGTGTGTTTATTAAATGATATTTTAATTGAAATTGTTATAACAAGGTCAAAAAATATAGCAATATTATCAGTTAAAAATTTATTTTGGACAAAATTAAGTTAGCCGATTACCTAATAATACAAAATTTTGATATTATTCTATTAATTAAAATGTAACCTAATACTAAAGTTGGAAATTTGGAAAAAAAATATGAATTTTTTACAAAAATTTTTAACTAATGCCGCTATTATGGTTTACAATAGTTGTTACTTTAGTGTTGTATTTTTTTAAATGCGATTATGGTTTACAACTGTTGTCAGTATGTGTTGTTCGCACTGTTCAAATATCTACAACAGCTCATTAGGTGTTGTTTGCTTAATATTACAAGTTGAAAATCGAAAATAGATTTACAAAAATTTAAGTATGCATATAAAATTTGTATTTAAAAACATACAGAACAGTAAAAAATAAATATAAAATAATAAAATAAAATAATAATATAAATATTTCTTAGCAAAATTACAAATAAAAGACAAATGACTTGCTTGAGCTGATGAAAATTAATCCAGATATTGGGCGGGGCAAGCTACCATTTGGATATAACAAAATACAGCTCATGGACAAATAAGGTCATTCTAATGAACAATTAAATGGCGTGGGACAGCCAATTAAAAATTTTAAAGAATGGCAAAGAGTTAGTTTTTTAAAAAGTGCTCAGTTTTTGTATCAAAAACAAAAAATCCCACTTGTTTATGCGGAAAATTTTTATAAAACTAAGAGTATTTTATTCCAATTAAGACATTTGAAGAACTTTTGGTTTTATAAAAATTATACATATTTATTATATATATGGTAGTTCCAATGGATTTGAATTGTCACGAATTCTTTTCCGGATACGTGCCATTTGTGCGTGTTTTTTGTTGTTCTTTTATTTATTTCTAACAAAATATACGCTTCTTTAATCTTTTTTGACAGTTTTTGGCATGCAGGTATGTATTATTACGGAGATATGTAGTATAAATAAAATGCAACTCTATGACATAAACAACAACTAGATGTTGTAAACCGTAATCAAAATATAAAGTTATATTGTGTTGTAGCTGAAACGAAACAACATTTAAGTGTTGTAAACCATAATCGGGGTATAAATAAGACTCGGAGCAGTCTTAAGCTGAAAGTCCACATCATCAGTTCTATGCATATACGTTATATGGATTTCTGTGCATTATATGCGTTTCTAAATTCAAATTAAATATAATGCGCTTTATGCGACAAGTTTTTAATTTTGATCAGCTGTGCAGCAAATATTTTTATCAAATAGAAACAATTTTGGCAAAAATGGAATGTGAAGTTGTGATTTTAAAAGAATTTATGCAAGTCATTGAGTTTATATACATTATATTTTGTGGTAGGAAGGACTGCGAAAAGCTCTAAAAGGCAAAAAGTGTGTGGTTTTTTGTTTGCAGCTTCAATAAAATTCTCTTCCTTTAAAATTGATTAAAATATATCAAATGCATATACAATCGATATCTCGAATGCAAATTTTGTTAAAAATTGATTAAAGTACTCCATTTTTTAAAACAGTTATAAACTTTATTACAAAATCTTTTTCTTTTATTAAAAACTTTTTTAATGCAAAAAATGAGAAAACTGAAATCCACTACACAAAAATATTTATCGATATCATTAAAAATAAAATATAATTTGTCATCATTGGCTATCAAAAAGAGGAGACGCAATTTTATGCATTCCGTACGTCTATATTTTCTCTGCATTCTGCTCTGTAACTTCTTGCTACACTTGGTCTAATTCAACTTTTTTAACAGATGCATGCAAAATTTAACTGTTTGATATAATACAGAAATGGCTGCGTCCATCCTAGGAATGAATCCTTCTACCATAGAACAATGCTTACCAATTTTTATAGTACTGGACTATATTAGGGTAAGTACGGGTGGCAGTCGGAGTTCTATTAGACTCCCTTGTAATTTCAGAGGAGCTCTGCTTAACAGGATTCTCCTCTCTCAGGCGGAACTTGCATTAAAGCACATGAGAAAGATCTTCAAATTAAAAAAATATTATGGTAACCAGTCGTTTTCCTGCTACTCCCATACAGTGAAATGCGAATACTTATGTACTGTCCTCTTCTCTATCTATCTATCTCTATCTCCTCTATCCTCTTCATCTATTCCAGATATCAATTTATTTAACTCCTAGTAACTCTGCATGTCTATCAATGAGACAGTGTTGAGTTATCACATGCGCAAGTAAGTGATAACTCAACTTCTGTTTGTGTCCTCCTAATCGTAGTACCTAAATATGAGTCTGCTAGAGAACAATGGAAATTCTGGTATTTCAACTTCGCTAGATTCTATAAGGTTGAGCCTTACCTTGCTACCGGTAATTCTAAGGAAGCATGATGTAAATATTGTCATAGAATTTTATTTTTTATTATTTTTTATCTTGAATTTCGAAACTGAGATCTTACCGGTTGCATACAACGCCATTAACACGTGCCAATACTGCATGTTGTTTCGTCAGGGGTAAATATATATTTTTTCTTATTTCTTCATTGAATCTTGCGCTCTAGCAAACAAAATGTATTTCGCTTAAATGGGATTTCATTTAAGCGGATTTTCTTTAAGCTTTGGAATTAATCGTAAACAAAAGTTATGAATTCTTGTTTTGTTATAATCGATTTTTTCCTTCGAACGAAAATCGTTTCTCCGGTTTTGACTGTCTTAACAAATCTTAAAAGAATTCAATACTATCGATATTATCAAAGGTTTTCTAATGAACTATCAAAAATATAGAATATGGGAACTATCGATATTTTGCTAGATCTATTCCAGCGTCATTTCAGCTGCACGACTACCAGAGTAATAGCTAATGGCAATGGTCGTTCGCAGATAGCACATATCAGGACTTTGCGAAATGGTCGTAACTTTACATATGAGAATTGGCATAAACATTTATTAAAGTACATTTTTTAAGATTTTTTCCATAAAATAAAGAACTGCTATTGCGAAAACATTTCCTCAGCCCAAACCTCAGCTTCTTTTAGTCTGTAGTCTCAACCGGACTGACCTGTAGACGCAATAAAATTGCAGTTAATAACATGGCAATCAAGAAATAAATCATCAATATTTAAGCCATTTACGTTTTTTTTCCTTTACTTACTATACTTACGTCAAAATTTGCCTCTTTGTGTTGTGTATCGTTTAGTAGAATACACTTTTGTAACACATATTGTGAACAAAAAGCTTTACTTATATGTTGTATTGAAAAAGATAAAAGTTTTAAATTTTATTAAAAAAACTATTTTCATATAAAATTAAATTTAAATAAAATTTTGTAAATTTTTTAGTATGATTGCACTAAAATTAAGCAGCATTATATATTAAGCGCATTTCTGATGACTATATATCAAACGGATTTCAAGTGGTAAGTGAAACCAATAAATGAATGACAAACATATAAAATGAAATTATATAGTTACTCGACTTTTTTCAATAAGAGCTACAATATTTTAAATTAATGCACTAATACAAACGAATTCGAAAGCACAAGTGGCTTGTGAATTGAGCAATTACAATGATTACACTCGCACAATTACAAAACTATAAAGCAAGTTATTCAAATATAAAATCAAATTACGTTTGATGAATATTATATAGAAAGATATATCAATGACATTTCAATTCATTAAAATTATAACAAATTCTACGGAAAGAATTAGCTTTCGCGAAAACATGGTGTTGAAAATGAGAATTAAATTGATTTTTAAATGATGTTGTATGCAATGAAAACCTCGATCAAAGTAAAATATTCAAATTAACAAATTTCAATGTTTGCCAGACGTATCTATACAAACAAGGCTATACCATAATGAATACATATATTGCAGCAGCAGCAGTCATATTCATATTGCGAAAGCTTCCCGCTAAGTAAGAGATTGTGCAGCAAGGGCAATAATACGAATGCAATACTATTGGAATATAAATTAAAAATATTGATTACTTTACCAAGGTTTGTATTTTCCTTCTGACGGAGGTTCTTTGAATTTAGAAAAAAATTCCGTCATACCTAGTTAAATGTGGTTTGAAGACATATATGTCAGAGATTTACGTCAGTACCTGTCAAAAGACCCAACCTGACGGAGATCTTTGCAACTGGATGAACAAAGCCGTTCACCACGTCATCATCTTGTTTTTCCGAGGCACATCCGGGATGCGGAACTACATGTGCCCTATAAAAAGACGAAATTAAAGCAAATTCTGTACAGGCTGTAGAACCATGTTCAGACATCTTGCTAAAGTGCTGGTGCTATCTAATCTCCTACCACCCCAATGGCCAGCAGTAAGAAGTCCTACCTTGGCTAACTCACCAACCACAAACGCCAGGGCAGCTCTATTAAATATCAACAGAACATAGAGATATATGGCCCGAAGAGAGTATTTACAACCGGATCACTAGCAACATATTGCAGACACACTCATCCGACCCATAACTCTTCCCGAAGTATCTTTGGATTTTAACCACAGCCACCACGTGATCCCTGAAGGGACCTTAGCAAGAATCAGTCTAGGACAAGTCCTAGGGGCTACTGGTTCCCGTGTTGCCACGTGTTGGTTAAAAACATGTCCGATTTTAGGTCCCGTGCAAACCTGAGGTATCGGTAGCACCTCTACCTAGATGAGCATAGGCACGACTATTTCATTAAATACTAATATGCACGCCCGTTACCCTGTTATTTCAGTAATTGGGTAGCAACATATTAAGTTCTATGGATAACTGGCCAAAGAACAAGGTTTGGGAATACCATATTACCCATCCGGACGAGCGAACGAACCTACTTTTATCTTTAATTTACTTGCATGCACACCCGTTACTCTGTTATTTCGGAAATTGGGTAGCAACATACACATTTTTTCGGGTTAACAGCAAAAAGGCTTAGGTCCAGAAATCTGATAACTCTTTTCCCTCAGGAAGCACAACACCAAGCCACCAAGACAGGATGTATAAACCATGCACCCCGCGGAAGAGTATGGTTTGTAGGCAGAGCGGTTTCGGCTATTTACCATTTTCAATTCCTCGTTGACTGAGCTTCACTGGTGGGGCCGCCATTTAAAATTTGGAATAGTTCCAATTCATTTTGAGTTCTCGTTTTAACAAACACCTTTCACTTGGTATTTACATTTCATAGTTCAACAACATTTTAAAAGTTTTAAAATATTTCTACATATATATATATATATATATATATATATATATATATATATATATATATATATATATATATATATATATATATATATATATATATATATATATATATATATATATACATACATATACATATATATATATATATATATATATATATATATATATATATATATATATATATATATATATATGTATATATATATATATATATATATATATATATATATATATATATATATATATACATATATATATATATATATATATATATATATATATATATATATATATATATATATATATATATATATATATATATATACATATATATATATATATATATATATATATATATATATATATATATATATATATTATATATATATATATATATATATATATACATATACATACATATACATACATATATATATATATATATATATATATATATATATATATATATATATATATATATATATATATATATATATATATACATATACATACATATACATACATATATATATATATATATATATATATATATATATATATATATATATATATACATATACATACATGTACATACATATATATATATATATATATATATATATATATATATATATATATATATATATATATATATATATATATATATATATATATATATATTAAAAAATATCCCAATACAACGAGCTTCCAAACAAGTGATGAATATTCTATGATTACAATCCGGCAATAGTACAAGTTCGGAACATTGCAAGTAATTTTAATACAAGATTTTCATTGCAGTAGATTCCCTTTTTTGATGATTATGCACCGAGTTGGAAGCTATCTTCAAATTGTTAAGAAAAAGAATTTAAAAAAATTCCGTTACGCAACTTTTAAAAAATAAAAATACAATATTTTTAACAATTTGGGTGGGAATTCATTATTGTACAATATTGTCAACACTGTACAATGTCAACTATTGAGCAATAATATTGCAAGTGTGTCAGTCATATTTAATTCCCGTACTTCATCTCTTTATTATATTAAATAGAAATCTGTGTAAATCTTCACTATATATATTTAGTCGTTTAGTTTCTTGTGGAAATGCTTGCAATTCCTCCCTATTTGCGCCAGTCGTTTAATTAGACTCCATGAAACGTTATGGGGCGCATAATGCTCTTTCGGGTTGGCATATCTGCCGTGTCTTCTGCATCCTTGAGGATTATAATTGCCGGATTGTCTTGTAATATTGTCGGGTGACTTTTGCATTATGTGACCTAGACTATCTAGTGGTGTTTGATGCGATCGTTTCCAAAGATCGATGTTGGAGATGGTATTTGGCCAGAAAATTCCCAGGACACTTCTAAGACACCAATTGAGAAAAGCTTGCAAGTATTGGATTTCACGTTAGGATAAGTTCCTGGTCTCGCAGCCGTAGAGGAGAACAGATTTTACGTTGGAATTGAAGACATTTATCTTTTTCCGAACTGTGATGCTGCTGGCCCTCCAGAATTTATTAAGCAAACCGAACGCCTGCTTTGCTTTGCATGGTCTATTTTGGATGTCTTATTTGCTGCCTCCGCAAAGATTTACACAGCGAGTGAATAATAATTGCTCTTTCATCAAAAATGTTTAATGTCTTTGTGTCTCAGTGTGTGCTCGATAGTATTACTCTTTTCCTTATGACATTTTCTTTTCTAACAAAATATGCAATACACAAATATTTCACTTTCGAAGATAAAAACGAGTTTAGTGATCTTTAATAAGTGCAAAACTTATTGCGAAAGAGCAGGGAATCCTGTTGAGGAATCAAAATTTTTAAGATCTTGCAATAAAATGTTTTTTATATACTACGTTTATACGCACGTCTTATTTGCAAATAAAAAAGAAGAATGTTGCCGTATAACTTTTTTATTGTAACTTATTAACTCACTTAAACAAGTCGTGAATAACGACACTATTTGCAAATAAAAAGTAAGACGTTGCCACTTCATGAACGTTTTTTGTGTTTTACTTACCAAGCAATCATATTTTCGTCACATGGCATCACTAATAATAACACAAGTTCTGTATGCAATTTCCCGTATAAACAGTGAATTAGTTATTTGCAAATAGTTCTATTTGCAAATAAGACGTGCGTATAATAGAATAGAATAGATCTTTTTAGTTTCAATAAGGTTCCGTTGTTACACGGTGTGATCATTGATCTTTTACTAAAAAGTAAAATATTCAAGGCTTAATAAGGCATCAGTATAATACACAAGCCATTATTCATGTTAGCAGCAAGTGTTTGTTCGTAGTTACAACCTTTATTTGAACACCTTGGGACTTGGTCAAAATTTTTTTCATAATTGCATTTTTTTTACCACAAAACACTCCCCACTAGTATAGCAAATATTAAAGTTGAACAGTAAATCATTATTCTAACTATTAGACAATAGAATAAAATATTTATATGAAAACTATTAATAAAATTTCCAATTCACTTTAAATCTTTTTTTCATACGAAAAACAATCAATAAGCAATGTAACCACTTTAGATTGTATATTAAAGCCATTTATACATCATCTGATTCGTTTAGATTCGGTAAAATACGCTTGTACATTCTTTTATATAACCTCACTTTGAACAAAGGAGGACAGACATCTAAGTATTACAGGTATTCCGTTCATTTATTCAAAACATATCTTCGTTTGATTTATGCAGTCAACCATCTTTGGCTAATGGTCTCTGGAGACTGAATAATAATGATGTAGCAGATGATGGCGATGAACAGCAGGTGTACAGTTGCTGATGCTGCAAACCAGAAGGATGCAACCAGGCCAGTAAACCTTAGAAAAAGGGGAAAGGAAAAAGCAGACAAGTATCTGCATAAAATATGTTTAAAAGCTAAGTTTTATACATTTTTATGGCCACTAGCTTCTTTTACTTTTTGACATTTTTAGTTTTTTAGAAACTGTTCTTTTTTTCTACTTTCTATATAAAAAATAAAGTAGTGTATATGTGTGTGTGTGTGTTGAATAAAAGCTCATGGAATTCTGTTGGCAATAAAATTTAAATGATTTACAGTTCACTAAACCATTATAAGGATACAAAAAAAAAAAAATCTAAAACAAATTTAAAGCAAGTTCAAGTTTCAGTTGCCTTAAAATCACAAACTTAAAAACTGTTTTAATTTTATTTACTATTGATTTTTCGTTGATGCCAAGTGATAAAATCCAAAAACAAATAAAAGCCAACAATACATTGAAAAAAAAATCGGAAAAAATAACAAAAAGTTCATCCCTGGAATAGATTCCAAAAAATTTAGTAGTTGATTATGGCGTTGAATTTTGAATGGCGCCGTCTAGACTATAAATAGTTGGCGCGTGTACTCCTTTAACCTTCTTTTAATCCTTTTTTTTCCTATCTAGTAAATTTGGAGAAAAAAGTATGCAAAACAATCGGGTGGAAAAAATTATGTGAACAGTGTTACATTTTAGAAGAAAAAAATTTAAAAAATCAAAAGTCGTGGATATCGACATCAAAAAATATACGTTTAATCACTTCAGCATTGACCCGAAAATAATCAAATATTAAATTTATTTATTCGATTTAAAATATTATTTAATTAAAATATTATTATAGATCTTATTAACGAGACCTTATGGTTAAATAACATTTTGATAAGAATTATTTTAAAATGTCAAAAAATATAGGGATATTATCTAATTTATTTAATAATTTACATCAAAACGTCTTTAAACATTACCAGCATTTGTTTTAGATTGAGGAAGATTAAAGCATTTAAATTTCAAACTTTATTTTCAGTAGAAAGTCTACGTCTTATGGTTTGCAAATATCATACTTCTTGGTTTCGGATGTGATATTCTTCACATCTATTTGACATAATATAATTTCACAATCTTTGAATCCAAAATAAAATCTGTATTATACGTATCGGAAGTAAGGCAGAGGTTATATAAAAAAGATCAGGTATTGAACCTAACACTTTCAAAAATTAATCGGATTTTTCCAAGTTCTATTTTTTTTAGACACGAGTATCATAATTTTGTATTCAAAGAACGACATGTATAGGTTTTTCGTTTAATTCAAAATAATCTTATATATCGCTGAAGATGACTGGTAAAAGAGTGGTAAAATATTTGCCCAAAATAGATATATACCAAGGGGTTCAATAAGTCCGCACGTTATTGGATAAAAAATTATTTTATTTTTTAATATAGTCTCCTTTTCGCCGTATATATATATATATATATATATATATATATATATATATATATATATATATATATATATATATATATATATATATATATATATATATATATATATATATATATATATATATATATATATATATATATATATATATATATATATATTCCCCAACATTTCTCCAATTTTGTTGTCCCTTACAAAAATAATATTAGTTGAGGTTATCAAAATACATACATGTTTGTAAAATTATTTCATCCTTGGAGTCAAATCTCTTTCCACCGAGCCATTTCTTTAGGTTTGTAAGCCATAAATAGTCATTCGTGGCTAAATCCAGAGAATATTTTATACAAAAGAGCAACTTGCAGCCTAATTCATGAAACTTCTCCGTGAAAAATTAACATGTGTTTACCCTTGCATTGTCCTAGTGAAAAAATTTTAAATGTCCAAATGCGTTAATTTGTTTTCCAATACTCCTTAAATCGACCCAACAAGTTAGCATATTGGTTGGTTTACCTTTTTAAAGGTAGTCAATGTGAATTATATTGGCTAACAAACCACGCACGTTGGCCTTCTTTTTTGCCGATTCAACCCGAGGAACCCACTGTTTTCATTGCTGTTTGCTCTACTGTGTGTTGCGGTGAAACCACATTTCGTCCACAATAATAAAGGGTTGAAAAAACTCGTCCATATAGCATTGGAGCTGCGCCAAATATTCCTGCAAAGTTGTCAGACGCCACCTATCTTGTGGAAACTTTTTAATACCCAAGTGATAATTCACAATTGAAACCACTAAGCGACGTGACAATATATCGCAATTTTAGTCTTCGAGCGGGCAACACCATATCGTGATTTTTTCTACTAGTTTCGGATGGAGAGACCTTAGCTGGGCGCCCAGAATGTTCGGCAGTCAGTAAACCTCTTTTTTACCATTGAAATTGATGGTGCAGAAATTCCATAGTATTTATTAACATTAGCCTTAGTTTGAAAAATATTGCCTAAATAGCATATGAAATTCGTTTTTTCTCCCATTTTTGACGCAGCTTTTTCACATTTTCACAAGAGTCAAACTAGCAGTTGCCTTTTGATAGGAGACAAATGCCCTTTTGGTTAAGTTGGGAAATTCAATGTCACGGACTTAATGACCCGACCGCTTTTAAAATTATAAATCAAAAATGGCATAATAAATAATACTAACGAAATGAACTGATTGTAGGATTTTAATATTTTCTTCATAATCAACCAAATATTTGAAAAAAATATATTGAAACTAAAGTGAAATGAATTTCGAAAGAAGATAAATAAATACAGTAGCGGCCTTTTCATCCAATTTACCACTGTGCACGCATTGCAAATGAATATAAACGAATGTCACAGCAATAACTTACAAGTAAAGTGATATGAAATCTGTACTTCATTCATGCATACATAAAGGGAGAATAAACAAACCATGTTGTATTCGTATACACACATAGTCCTCTGAATAAATAAGCTATGTTCCGTAACCCATATATGTACATACATACATATAACACATGTATCCTTGGATATGTAAACACACATGTACGAATAATGTGAATAACACCCACTCAAATCATTTTTCGGTATCTCTGTTTAAGTGACCCGCAGTAATTGCATGCAATCTGAAATGAAAAAATCAAGTTATGAACCGTGCAACGTCAAGGAACTCTGTACAAACAAATAGTAACATACTCGTACATAAAGTAAAAGTAAGAAGTAACATCGAGCAGAAATGAAGGAACAGGTCATTGCCATTGAAAAGACTTTGCATTAGTATACAAATTGTAGTATTTATCTTAGTATTTAATCGGCCATTTAGTTTTTTAAATTTATTTTAAGTTCTTCCATTAAGTAAATAGCTTTTATTTACTTTAGACTCATTTATTGATGATGACTAGAATGTCAGAATAATATCTTACAAGTTACTAATGCTATTGAGATTGCAAACGTAAACAATTTTTGAATTTAATTTAACACAAACATAAGTTAATAGATAAATACAAATAAAATTTAATAGCTTCTGTGGCTTAAGATGTTCATACACTGATATTTCATTGATCGTTAAACCAAATGGAAGCATTTTGAAAACATTCAACGGCAGGCACATGCTTAAACCAAAAAAAACAAATACAATATGAGAATTCTCTATCGCATATGACTACTACAAAATACATAATCATAGTAGACCTACAATGCTTTTATACAAAAAGCACAACAAATAACTATACTCAACATGAATCCATTTTATTTTTCTTGCAACATGTAATATTAATAACAAAAAAGAAATAGTACAAGCAATATTAACTTACTAATTTCAACTAATTTAAAGTAGAGAATAAGTACTCATTACAATGCTAAAATTTCAGCCAATTTACGTTGCAAATTACTTGAATTTGGCTAGGAATAAGCTTCCAAATAGCACTGGTATAAATCGTAACAACCCAATTTCAAAATGTAATGAATAATTCTTAAAATGCTGCCTTTAGGTTATACTAATCGATTAAAATTCTTTATTGAATAATTTTTCTTACTTGTTTCCTCAAACAAATGCATTTGTTTTTCAATTTATATTTTCATATTTTAAAAATTTGAACTTTGTTTTATTTTTCCTGCTAAGGACTTGCTTTTAATGACATAAATGTATTTAAATTACATTAAGTGACTCCTTATAAAAATTTAATGGTTATTTATTATAAGATATCGAAAACAATAGCACATTATTTTTTATTTTATGTCCAAAATCTAATAGGCCTTAAATAATTCGTAGTTTTAACTTCATTTAATCATTCGTGCGTAAAAGAAACAAGTCACCACAACATCTGTGTATTTTTTCCTGTTCAAGAGAAATATGTTTTGTTTTTCAAGGATTTTTTCCATAGTTTTCTCTTTGTGCTATAATAAATATAAATACTTGCTCATTCTAATATACTTTTAGATATAACAAAATTAGTTTATATGTTTTTATATCAAACACCATTTCCCTTAGCATAACCAATGTCGTTTGGTATGTCATTATATGTCTCTTGAGATGGCGTAGAAAAAAAGTTATCACAATTCAAACAGTTGGTGGACGTTTCATAAGCAATAAATTCCTTGTTAAGAAAATATAGGTTTATATTTTCTTATTGATTTATGTTATGATGTAGTTTCTGTGGTTTTATAAGAATAACATGCAAACGCAGCAAGAAGAAATATTATTTTAACTGTTACAAGATGTGGCCTTATTATTCTCCTTTAGTTTGTTTAAATTTATGACTCTATTACCAAAAAGAATAATAACCAAGTTTACAGATATTTTTTCCACTTACTTTAAATCTTACGTCTTCCTTTTTTTGTTGTGCCCTTTTAATGTCATAAGGAAGTAGAAAATGAAAAAGACACACAAAATAAGTAGAAATTATAAGAAATAATAAAACTGTAGTTTACTACCGATGGTGCACTAGTATTTGTAACCTATATAATACAACAACAATAATAACATTGTACACAACGTGAAAATATAAAATAGAACATTAAGGACAAGATAAGGAAAACAGTACAACTACAACACAAAAAGTATTCACGAAAAAATTTATATCAAAAGCCGGATAAATGGCGACAATATAATAAGTCGCCATATATAAAAAAATAACATAAAATAAAAATAATAATAATAATGACGAAAGAAAGAATCGTTCAAAAATTAAGGTGCAAAAAACATACGAATAACATCAGCCATACAAATATTCCAAAACAAAATTTTAAAATTAATGCTGTTTTATTCCGACTTTTACGTTAAAATAATATATTTTCAGATAGATATAAATAGATTTTAATGTATCAGAACTCCCAGTTATGAAAACGCGGGATCAAAACACAGCCTGAAGTATGAAAGTCTATTTTGTATGTGTTTGTTAGATAAATATCAATTTAACTAGTACAGACAAAAACCATTTTTTAGCAATGCCAATTTCGCAGTTAACAGAGCTCTGTTAACCAGTTAACAGAAATTCCAAATTGAACTTTGTTCATTTAGGAGGCGAAATATACGGGTATGTTCCAGGTTTCGACTCGGATTGAAAACGAAAAATTTTTTGAATCCCCATAATTTATAAATTGGTGTTCTGAATTCAGCATGTTTTTCCACATTCGAAGTTTATGTTCGAAAAAAAATCTAAATGTCAACGGCCACAGGTACGCAAAAATCGACGGCGGTCGGCAAAAAAGTTGCAAAAAAATTAACAAATTACAAAAGTAACACCAAATTTTCACCATGATTTTTTTACTTATTTTTAAGACATGTCTTTTTTGTTTGTAGGCATATTAGGTAGATAAGAAAGAGGGGTAGCAAAAGAAACGTGGTTTCTGTTTTCGTGATTTTTTTACAACAACAATGAAGGAAAATACATCTCTTCCTTTTAGCTGTCATTCGCAATTTTACTATTATATTTTATTTGCATTCGTCTGTGGTTATATCTCTGTGTTCTTTATTTTTCTTGTTTTAAACCGACAAGTGCTTGTTTTTTGTTTTGTGTGTATATAAATAAAATAAATATAAATAAAAAGTTCAAATAAATATAAATCATGTGGAAAAACGAAATTGTGGAGCTTTTAATATCTAAATATCAGGAACACGAAAACTTGTATGATGTACGTAATCCTACATATATGGACCGTGTCAAGCGATCTAGCTCTTTGTTCACAATCTGCCAAGAGCTAATGATATACACTTTTTAAAGTTATATATTAATAAAAGACGAATTTATTTCAATTAATGTACTTATAATAATTTAACTTGTTTTATTTTAATTTCAAAATAATAAACCAAAGTATTACATTCTATGAATAGGCACAATAAAATAAGTTATTTTCCATATACATATGTACCTACTCAAAAACCTTTAAATATTCATTTTTAACGTGTTTCCAAATTGCCTGGCATAATTCCAGAACTGCACGACAAAGAAAGGTTTCCCATAGTCTCGTCTGATAATTTGTGCTTTTGATGGACTCTCCAGCAGCGACGTATTGGAGTGTGGCTGCCAGTTTCTCTGCTGGAGTTATCGCTTCTCTCAAGATGGTATCTTGTTTTACTATATCACCTTCGATTTTTGCGAGTATCAAATTAAATGTCTCTCGGCTCATTCTGATATAGTTCAGAAAAGACGACTTATCTCCCAAGAAGTCGTTCATAAGAAACTAAAATGTACCTCGCTCCACTCAGCATTTCCGCCATTGCTTCACCTACTCACTAGTTTCAGTCCACTAGTTTTACCTCCATTGCTTTCTTCGAGGTTTTTCTGTATAGCACCCAATTTTGATTTTTTTAAGAAAATTTCCTTTTTTAAACACTTTACTTCTCAAGTTATTAAATTCCGTTTTTGGCGCCCAAATTATAGAAATAAAAGGAATTAAAGATAAAGTAAAAAAAAACCAACTCTGGCTGTCAAATAAGAGTTTTTTTTACAACAACAGTGAAGAAATAGACATGTTTTAAAAATCATCATGAAAATGTGACATCAATTTGGGAGCAACTTTAAAAGAAAATAAAAAAAGACATGTCTTAAAAAATCATCGTGAAAATTGGATGTAAAACAATTTACAGAGTATGAAAAAGATATTCACATTTTTCATTTAATTTTCTACGCGAATAAAAACAAAATTAATATTCTTAAAGAAACATAGAATGAAAATAAAATTATTCAATGCTCTCCGAAAAGACAACGAACGAAATTAAAGTTATTTGCTTTTGGTTGATCTGCTTGCCTGGCGTTATTTATCAGCGCGGCTGTTTGCCGGCTATAAACATATCGACTACGTTGTCCTGGCACCATTTGTTGTTAAAACAAAGTATTGCCTGATTATTACATTGCGATTTTACAACTAAATGCATTCGAATTATTATAATTATTGTTGAAATAGATATATATAAATGAAATTAGTTTTAATTTCCTTTAAAAAATGCATTTTTATTTTTCAATAAGATCTAAATGCATTAAGATTTAGTTCAAAAAAGATTGACATATCAAACTTTAATATGTAGGGCAACTTTGAGTTTTCGAACATAAACAAAATTGTTGTATTTTTTCATGTTTTTTTACACAACTGAGATCTGCCAAAACCAAATTGAAATTTTTGGCAAAGTTTAAAAAAAATTTGTTTGCATTAATATTTCTGTGAAAAATTGATCTTTTTTGATGAAGTTCAATAAAAAACACTTCAAACTAAAAACCAAAATTGTATTTTTCTTAATAATGTTAACATTTATAAGAATAAAGTACGATTCGTTTTACTTTCACCCACCCCTTACTACTCTAATTGAAAACGAATAAAAACATGGGGATGTGAATTGCAGAACACCAAAAATGCTAAAGTAATCCACTTTCGAGTGAATTCGGATTCTAGAACATACCCGATAGAAACCACGACAAGGACCAAAAAAAAATATATAGCAGGCAATATGCTCCAGGAGTTTCTTAATGAAACTGACACAATGCGGAAGGCTAAACACATGATAGGGCAACAATATAGTTCGTTTGAAAAAAATTTAATTTCTTGAGAAGATTAGTGGTCATATTGGAAAAATAGAGCGGGGCTCCAGGGGTTTTTTAATGAAACTGTGACAATGCGGAAGGCTAAACACTTGAAAGGGCAACAATACAGTTCGTTTGAAAAAAATTTAATTTCTTGAGAAGATTAGTGGTCATATTGGAAAAATGGAGAGGGGCTGGTACTACGCACTATATAAAGATGGTAGTCCAGGCAGTGCTTAAATGGAATCTAATAGCTAAAAGCTTAATAAATGAGGTTTGTAAAAATTGTTTTCTTTTTTGTTTTTGAATTTGTGAAGAAGATTAGTGGTCATATTGGAAAAATGGAGAGGGATTGGTATTACACACTATCTTCCAGAACACAAAATTGTAAAAAAGCTAAATTAAAATATATCCTGAAGTATGAAAGCCTATTTTTTCTTGTTTTTGTTTTAAATGTAATTATACGAAAGAAATAATACTTCCGACACCGCACAGTGGCTGAAAATCATTTTTCATTGGCCAAAATTCTGTAACTTTTGAACCGATCAAAATATTGAAGTAATTTTTTTTTAATGGATAGATATTTAGTTCAGCTTGACTCAGTTTTAATTACATTAAAATTGATTAAGGACTTTTTAAGGACTTCTAGGTCAAAGTTGAACTTTTGATTTTTTTTAACTATTGGAGTGAAATATGGGTTTATTTTTTTATTTGCATATTAAAAAATTTTATATTTGGAACTTAATAACAATTATAATTATTTTTTGTGATAATGGAATTTTTTTAATGTTACACTCAAAAAAAATTTTACACTCAAAAAAATTTTTACACTCAAAAAAATAGTAAAATTAACTGGAGATTTTGCTGTTACCGCAGAAAAATTTTTAATTTTTTGCCGTCAAAATAGGTTCTATTTATTATTATTTTTTACTAAAACTATTATTTTTTACTAATACAATGGAAGGCAATTATAATTATTATTCATTTGACACAAATATTGATTGCAAATATTTTATTTTTTGCTCTGTGCTATTTCTGTTCTTTAGTAGTTTTTTGGCTTCTTCATCTAAATCCCGATGTTCCACTTTCCATTTATTTCGCTAACTCTTCGTAGCGTTTTTTAGTACTTTTACAAAATTAGATAATTGCTCTTGAATTTCGGTGCTACACGAATTTATGTTTAATTTTATTTTAACGTAAGTAAGAACATCTTCCTGGTTTTTATTTCCAAAATACTCTTCGGCCAGTTCTTTATAACCGAAGCTCTCCATATTTTTCTGAATATTTTTATTTGAGTCTGTTTTGATTTATCACTTGCAAACTTATTATTGTGTAATCTCTTATTGAATCCATAGTTTTATACATTTTTAGATACATGTTATTCACACATTGATCTTCAATTTCAGAGCAGGTAGTACTTAAATTGAACAAAACTGCACTTGTTATCCAGACCTTAATATCATGTAAAAACCAATTAGTATCTCGCCAATATGGGGTTTTTTTTAATGGTTTAATGTCGCGATTATTATTGTGAAATTGTTTATGACTTTGACTTTGAGATCATATGTTTACTGTAGAACCTATTGTGATATTTTTATGACTGATTTTTTTGCTGATCAAAACAAAGCCATAAAACCCTTTCGCAGGTATTATATTTAATTATTTTAGTTTTACGCAGTCTAAAGTAAAAAACATAAACCTTTAGGCAAAAAAGTGAAAATTTAATACAATGCATTTTTTTAGAGTAATTTCATTAAAATTAAAAAAGTGTTCTACCGGCGGGTCGTGGCGGGTGCAAAAGTATATATAGGGTTAAAGAAGACACCTTCACTTTTCTTCGTGTGGTATACGTTTCTTGTTCCCTTTTGTTCCCTAGAAGTTCTATTCCACTAAAGTTAAAATTTCCGAAAAATATAGTAGTTTCATAAATATTTCATAACACCTCTAATATTAAACGCTAGAGCGATAACCACTTACAACGACTAAAGACTATAATCCTACCAACATTATAAAAAACACCGCAGGCCATTATCGATGATAGCTTGCGAGTAGTAACCATTTATTTTTGACAAAAAACTGATAAAAAACAACTTTTTATGAAATAACAAAAACAGTTGAGTTTGACAGCATGCCACGCCCACAAATATCAATATTTTAACCTAATTTTTTGGCTACCTTAATATGGATATATTAGCTCCAAAATGGCGTAAAAATTTTAAAAATCGGTGACAAAAAAATTCGACTTTTGGCCAATGAAAAACGATTTTCAGCCACTGTGCACCGGTAAACAGAGAAATATTTTCCAAATTTCAGGTTCAGGAAGTAAGAATATCCTGTAAGCCTTAAACACTAAGTGATGTCTGTCTTCAATTGTTAATTATTTATTTATTGCCTAGTAAAAGCTATTCGTCCCCTACATTGAGCCGAGAGTGATTTCATTTACTTTCGGTTTTCCTTCTCAGAAATTACTTGCCTTTGATGTCCAAATTACTGAAATGTATAATAAGAAACAGTCATTTGAAGACTTGGGGCATTTGCACTTTCGGCTTCAAGGTCATTTTTAATTAAGAATGATATTATTCTCTTTCGAGCTCCCTTCTTAGAATATCGTTCCGTTCCATTCAAAATTCAAAAATTGTTTCTCGATCTCGATACCGCAATGAAGCGCGAAATGTGATCGCCTTCTGAAAAGTAACTTAAGGGTATCAAAGCCAAATGAAAGCGGTCAAGTTGCTCAGAATAAAAAAAATTAAATGGAAAATTTGTGATTTGACTTCTCAATCAAGTTCGGTAAGAAAAAACTTAAATAAGAACTAGACATGTAAAGGCGAAACTTGAAATTAAAATTAAAGTAATTTGTATTTAATTTGGGACTTTCAGAAACAAATAAACCACATGACACCTTTAATGAACTTTGGTCTATCCTGATCTTTTAAGTTACTTAGGGATGACTGGTCGGAACCGTAGCAATATGTTTCAGTCTTCACGGATGACGAAAAATTTATGCAAGATTTAAGATACTAGATGCAGATCTTGAGTTTTCTTTTCACATAAACTTCAATACGGAAATAATTAAAGGGCTCAAAGGAGTGTTAAACTCAAATTTCGATGAACTGGTTGAGTCGAAATTTATGGCAGCATGTACTCAATCTCTGGGTCTATCCAAACGTCACAATGTCAGAATAGTATGGCATCCTGGGCAACAAAATGGCTAATAAGTGTATAAGAGCAAGCTTTCAAAGGGATTTTCAAGGTTTTGTTTAAATTTTCAAATCAATTTAAAAACATGGAGCTAAATCGAGCGAAAAGCAAGTGGTCCAAAATGTTTAGTGTCAGAACATCCAGGACTGTTAGATCCTCATGTAAAACCTATAAGACTAAAGAGGTTCTAACGTCTTCGAAGAGAATCGCTAGCACTCAATCGTACAGTATGATTGGTCATATAACAAAATGTCTACAATTCCACTATCGCGGTCAATGCAGGAGATACTTTAAAGAAGAATAGAATTTAGCACTTCCGATGCGACTGCTGGTCTCTGCTAAAACTTAAGCTCATACATCTAGCAATCGGTTTCTTCAGAGATGGAAAGGAGTGTGAAAAGTTGAATTAAATGAGTTTTCAAGACGGGCAAGTTCCAGAATTTCGTAAAATTATGTTGAGTAGAGTTAGCCCTCTAAGCCTCATCCATGTATACTAGAAAATTTTTTCTCGCAAGCTACACTGCTCCTATTTACTTTGATACATAAATCGATACAAAATTCTTAGTCATCTGTTAAATTCATTGTTTATAGCGAAAGCAATAAATAAGAGTTTCATTTATTCTTTCTTATGCTTTAATTTCCCAAAATATAATACCATAGTAATAAATTAAAAATCAACAAAAATTCTTTTTGGACTACCGATAGTTATACGCGGTTTATTAGATTCAAACAAAAAATATTTGCCTGATCCCAACCTAATCAATTTAAGATATAAGAACTTTTCCTCGCTAGTCGCATTCTGGCCTCTCAATAAAGTATTTTTTAATATATCTTGCTTTGTGAATGCTTCTATTAATCTTTTTACAAAAGATCAGAGGTACTTAGCGTTTTAATGAATGGTATTTATAACGAATTTACTTAGTGTGTTATCCTTGATTTCAAAAGTCGTTAATAAAGAGAATATCCCAAATTATAAATTTCAATATTAATATAATATTTTATTTAATTGAAAATAACTTTAATACTCCAAAAAAAATTTTACTCATTTCAACAAAAATAATTTATTGACATGACGACCATTTTGCTTTCTTAACAAATCTACTTCCAATTTATTTGTCTTACCGAAAAAAAATAATAAACGGAAAAAACAAATCTGACAAAACAAGTACTAAATTTCTTTCGACATGAGAGAAGAATTTCGTAAAAATATTTGCCATTTTGTAAGAAATTTAATCGTTTCAATTTCTCTTCTAGCAGCATTTATTTGTTTTCAATTTGCTGCAGTTGTGTAACATGTTTTTGACTTAATTTGTAGAAAAAATTTGTCTGTAGAAAAGAAGAGAATTGTAGCGTTTGGATTCCTTTAAACTATTTAATGTGCTTATTTTTTTGCTATTTTTTCAAATTAAATTGTTGCGGGACAATCAATCTACCACAATTTGAGCCCCTTCAATGTTGATATAAAAGACACAAGTGTTGAAGCTTAGAGATATTCTGGTTTTCTGCAAAGGATTTATGAATGGTTGGGTAAAACAATTTCCTTCTACCAAATGTAACTGTTGTACTGTACGTTGACAGCTGTGGCCTCAGCATTATTAACGTGGCCCAATATTTACTACAAACAGTAAATTTTTGTGGATTCACTACTGTTTGGTGGTTCAAAACTAAATCTAAATTATCGGATTGAATTTTAGTGTTCTTTAAACGTTCCAAGTGATTGTAAGTTTTATCATTAGGGATCGCATTCAATAATTTTGTTTGATTTGCAATCGGTGACTTTTTTCACTGCAGGTATTGGAAAATTTCTGTAATATATATTTATTTAGTATCTTTCAGAAAAGTTTTCCAGATATTTTGGGGAGTTTGACTTTGATTTTTCTAACTGAATAGAACTTGTGATTTTTTTTCTATGACAACAGTATTAGAAATATTTTGCATATCCTTCACAACTGTAATCAAATTTAGGCATTCTAAAACGTTTAAAGTTTCTAGCGAAATGTTTTCAAATATATTAAAATTTGTTCAATATTGAATGTCGTAATTTACCTCAATTCAATGTAGAATACATTTAATCTCATTTTCTTGATAAAACGTACTATAACATTTTGATTTTATATAGTTAAAATGATACCGCTGAAGAAAAATTATTGTTACAAAGGCCGGGCATCACCTATTGGTGATTGAGCGTACTTTCGCCAAGATAAAATTTATTATTATCACGATAAAATACAATATCACCGATGACTAAGGTAATGCTAACCCCATTGACCAAAGTGAAATATCTGAGGGTTATTCAAGAGAACCAGCTGTTATAGAAATCCAATATATAATACAAAGATGTAAAAACAATTGCTTCGGCTTAGAGTTGCAACAAGAAAACGTTAAAAACCTGAATGATAAAAAGAGGTGGAGATGGCTTCCAACTAAACCTGTTTTACAAAATTCATACGAAATGTGGATATCCTAATCATAGGTGTCCGCAAAGGCATTCTCCTTAAACTGCTAAGGTCGTTGCATATAAAAACGTTAAAGACCTGAATGATGAAAACAGGTGGAGATGGCTTCCAAACAAACCTGTTTTACAAAATTCATACGAAATGTGAATATCCTAATCATAGTTTTCCGCATAGGCATCCTTATTAAACTGCTAAGGTCGTTGCATATAACTTTGCAAATCAAGAAAGCTCGCTCGGGTCACAGCAGTGGAAATGTATGTAACTTATGACTGGCATCCTAGGTGATGGACTCACGCAAGTGTAAATGAAGGGTAGCGAAGCTTAATCGCACCACTGAGGAGAACCAAACAACTTGATATCTACACTGATCGATTCTGGAAAGAGTGAGATTAATCTGCCATTGAGGAACCAGGAGTCAGTACCATCTTTGGACTCCTAGACAGCTGCAGCGTATTTCAAAATGGAATATAGGCCATGAAGGCGGTGCCTTCAGTATTACAAATTATTCATTAAAAACGGTATAATTTTAACGAAAGCAAACCTCTTGCGGGAGTACACATAATATTAAAACTGGTAAAATAATGCAGGGCATGTCTAAAGAATGGTGACTCATTTAAAGATTGACCTTATTTGTCTACGATAACATGGTATAGCCGATTAACTGTCCAAGCATGAGAACTTAATCCCGCAATCTATAGCATTTTCTTCCCTCTTTTTAATATAAAATAGAGGAACACTTCAACAATCTAGCAATAGAAAATCAGGTGGCTTAACGAGTCCATCTACAGGACTTCGTTAGATTCCAATGCCATGCTGCGCCCAACTTCTGCAGATGTTGTTTAAACGAAGAGGAATCAGAAACTATATTAAACTTTTTGCAGCGACAGATACACTAGTGCCATCAATCATATGTTAAGCAATAATTTAACCTAAAGAAAATTAAGCCATTCAACAGAAGCACTGAATGGTTCCAAACGTTGAACTTAAGAAACAAAATCATCAATATTTTTTTTTTCTTATCCTCATGTCCTTTATCCTCACATCTTCACTATTTCTCTTGTTAAACTTTTTCTGTTCTTCTTAAGACCTTTACTGTATTTATATATTTTAACCATCTTCACAGGCATTACAAAAGAGTGTCAATCCCGGACGTTAAAGATGGAAGTCTGCCTAATAGTCCCAATGTAACTTGCCTATTTTAACATATTCGTAACATAGTGAAAAAACAGGTAAAAAACGAATTCTTATTTTTTTATATGCAAAATTTATTTTTAGGCTTGCTGGCTTTTTTGCAAGGGATTGTCTGGCGCAGATATTCATAACAAAAACTTCAAATTGTAATCCTTTAAAGTGAAAACAGTCTAGTAAAAATCTCCATTTAATCCTTTATAAACCCAGTCCTTTCATTGCCCAATTATCAGCTTATGTCGAATATAGAAACATAATTATTATATAGATTCTTTTTCCAGGACACTAATCCCTGTGACATGGGGATATTGTACAAACATATTTTCCTTCATCGTTTTAACCAAATACTTTATAAATTTGAATATTTCAGTAACAATATTTTATTTTATGGGAAAAACACTTTATCAGCAGAAAACTCATTTGTCATATAAATCCATCCCATGCACATCCATTTTGTCAACATCAGAAGTACATGGCTAGAAATACTTCATGGTTAGACGAGTGCTTTTAAGCTATTTTTGTAAATATTTTATGAAGATTTTCATTTTTAATCCTTTATAAACCCAGTCCTTTCATTGCCCAATTATCAGCTTATGTCGAATATAGGAACATAATTATTATATAGATTCTTTTTCCAGGACACTAATCCCTGTGACATGGGGATATTGTACAAACATATTTTCCTTCATCGTTTTAACCAAATACTTTATAAATTTGAATATTTCAGTAACAATATTTTATTTTATGGGAAAAACACTTTATCAGCAGAAAACTCATTTGTCATATAAATCCATCCCATGCACATCCATTTTGTCAACATCAGAAGTACATGGCTAGAAATACTTCATGGTTAGACGAGTGCTTTTAAGCTATTTTTGTAAATATTTTATGAAGGTTTTCATTTTTAAATAATCAAAAAGTTTTCAAATTTAATTCTACAAGTACGTCCATCAGGCTTTACTTCAAGAAAGAAAAAACTAACGCTTGTCAAACATTTATTTTGTCTATTTTGTCATCTCTTGCACTCTCTTTCTCTCGCATATTTTCCAAGTGCACTTGCAAGTGTACTTCTGCTTGCACTTGTCACGTATGCATACACTTCAAATGTATCCTTTTATTCGAAGGACGACAGAATTTTGCTAGAATAGCTGCAGCGGTGTGTTGCTGTTGGGATATATCAATGTGAGTATGTTTTTGCAAGCTTTAGCAAAACGCACACAACTACATAAATAAGTGAACAGGATATATTTCTAGCTTATAATGCAATTGTTTGTACATTATGTATAGTATACATGAAGTTGTTATCGTAGCTGTGAGTTGTTGTTATTTTTGTTTACCTATTTTTATCAACAAATTCGAGAAGAACAGAATACAACACAATAGACTTGTAAAAGACATGTCAACACAAGTTGGTCCTGTAAACGTTCATCAACACTGTATCTTTGTAAGTGTGTTTATCTGTCTCTCCTGTCTTATGTATGACATGTCATAATATGAATACGAGTGACAATGATCCCACTTAACATTTGGAAGTTTGTTAGTGGCAGATAACCCGGTGCTTAATATTTTAATATGAAGATGTTAAAAATATTAATGAAATAAAGTGGATGTTTTGCCACTTGCAATTACCATTAAAAAATTAATTCGCATCGCTCTACTGATAAAAACTTTCCTGTTGCCTCAATAACAAATATTATGACCTGCAACTTTGAATGATCATGTGACACACAAACCAGCTAATTTTAATACATCATTCCTTCTCCATTCGTCTTAGTTCACTTAATCGGTATCCTGTGGTGTTTGCTTCAGCTGCCCTTTCTGCCCTTTTCAATTATGGACAAATTTTCATTACGTTTTAAATCCTGAAAGTTCCAGTCAACGGCCATTGGCCTCTGGAGTGTATGATTATTAATTTGTATGGGTATAAGTACGCGTATATTGAGCGGTGTACAAAATATTGGCACCTTTTTTGTGTTTTAAATCAAGAATGTTTTATATCTAGGATTTTGTGAATATGATACTATTGATGGTTTTAGGCTACGCATCCCAAAATTTGCTAGATAAGAGATATACAGATTTCGAATTGGAATTACGTTTCAAAAGTTGGATGGAGCATCATATGCTCAAGACAAAAATCAAGTCAACCGTATTTAAAAGAACCTAAATCATTGCCAAAAGTACGTGTACGTTAAGTACGGATTTAGGTCAATTATGGGATGGATTCAGAACAGATTTTAAGCAAAAATTTAATTTCAAATTCCACAAAACTAAACTTTATTAAATATAGCAATGGCCTAAGATTGGATTTTAAACTTTTAACCCAATTAAAATTAGATATTTTTTCTATATAAGTCCTGTTGGAGATTTGATTTGGATATTTTAAAAAGGTAAACTTTTGGTTCAAAATATAATGTAATTAATTCGACACAATTTAAAAATAGAATAGAGCAATTGAAAGCTAATGCTGATGGAAAATTTTTTTCAATTGACTTTGTGTCATTGTTTCCAAGTATACCAGTGGTTCTCACTATTAATATTATAGATGAAAGAAAGGAATTAAATAGAAAGATGTAAAAATTGGCTTTTACATATTATTACATTTTGTATAATAGATAACCGATATTTTCAGTATAATAATAAGATTTATATACTTGTAATGAATTACCCAGCATCACCTATTGTGCCTTATATTGTAATGGAAAACCGTCTAGAATATTCCATTGAAAAATTACTTATTAAGAGAAAAGACATTGTCAAAGTATTGCGAAATAGTTTTACATTATATAGGAAAGTGGAATTGAAATTATGTTATTAACAACATCTTTTGGCAGGATTATCAACTATTTTTCTGGACATCCAGGAAGAAATGGCGAAGAATCTTATAGAGAGAATTCTGGCGATAAGTGACATTGATTTTCATAAGAATAAAAAAATAGGAATATATTACTTTATAATAGTTTCCCGACCCATCTTATTAATCAGTTAGTAAGACAATTTAAAAATATTAGGACAAAATTAGATATTGTTTCAGAATAAAGAATTTATAAATCGTTAACTTATGTGCCAGTAATAGAAAATCTAGTTTTTTTTTTTTTTTTTTTTTTTTTTTTTTTTTTGAAAATACATAACAAAAATGTTCCTTTCATTACTTGTGTTTAAATTTTTTTTATATAATTTGAATCTCCTGAAAAAAACAATAAAAAGGTGTAGAAATATTCCATATTATTAAAAATTAAAAATAAATATATTGATTTTAAAAAGACCTCAAGCTCAATAAATAATTAAATAAATTAATATTTTCTTATTTTTGATTTTGTGATATTGAATAATTTTTATTTTTACAATTCTTTATATCCTGCACTCCTTTTTTATTTATTTCTTTATTTTCACAATGCCTCTTTCTCCGTGGCCAGTACGAAAATATAGTACAAAGTGGAACAGTGTTATTCGACTTGAACGCATGCCAACTAAACATAATAGGCCTTTTGGAAAGGAAGTCAAAAATTCATAAACTTATGATCTTTCATACAGGCCAGACATAACACACAATCAGCCAGTCCATAAACCATGCAACCAGAATAAATGCATTGCTTGTGGCTTACTTTCAGTTAAAAATTTTGTATTATTTTTCGAGGGTGCTTGCAAAAGCTTGATGGTAAAAAAATTACTTTTTAGTGCCTTCTTTGACTGTACAAAATGTTTGCTGGGGTATGATATGTTTCACTGTGTGTTCTTATTTTTTTATGATGTTTGATGTGAACTTTATGCCAGTGCGAGTAGCAATAAGGTCTGAATATTTTTAAGGATAAGAAGTTCGTCGCTCATTCAGAATGAGTACACAAACTTTAAGAAGCACTTATTGAAATTATTTTTATAAATTTTATAATTTTAATTTAATTTTTATTCATTATTGAGTAAAGTAATGAAGAACAAGGAAAATGGGGAAGATTAATTATTATTATTTAAATATTTTTGTTTAAATTTTTATAGAATTGCTGTTTTCAATAGCATTCAATATGTTCTTCTATGACCGTTTTAATTCTCTTTTCATAATAAACCTCAAATGAAGAAACTTGACCATATTTGTTTACGTTTCAAAGTAGAGTATTAGGACTAGAAATAATGCAAGTTGTAAGTTATTATTAACTAGTCTTTGTATTAATAAGATATAGGATGGATAGACTAGTGATATACCAACCAGACCAATTACTCCAAATTCTTTTCGTATTACCGAAAGTTCTCCAAGAACAAGCGACCAACTTCGCGGAAAAGCTAATTGCTTAAAAAATACCTATGAAGAGCTTTCTGCTGCACTTGCTTTAATTTTTCTCCTCTATGAGCTTATATTCTTAAAAATTCCATCAGTCATTTCTCAATGAAACAAATTGCAAATATTGTACGTAATTTGATTTATTATTATTGGTTATTTTTTTCTAACCCACACACACACACACACACACACGATAGAGCAAACTGAAAAAAACTGGGTGTCACTTCCATGTCATATAAAATTTGAAAATAAATGTTAAAAATATAAAATTTTCTTAAAATTCTACGAAATTTGTTGAATGCACAATAAAATTTATTAGTTCCATAGCTTGATGCCAAATCTAGTCTATTGTTATGTATTTACGAGGACTATTCGGGCTGTACAATTGATTATGTGTTGCCACAGATACACAAGGATACATAATCCTTGCAACTTTTTAAGCCTCTTTTTGTCACCAAATAAAATACGTTCAATAAAACTGAAATTCATTCGAATAATTGGTATGAAAAACACAATTCTTTCCCAATAAATATAAAAAAAAATCTATATAAGTGGAAGTATTCGACACTAAGGCAATTAAAGTAGAGATGAATAGAAGTTGACGTAAAATAACTCAAATTGTATTTGAGATATTTCGGAAAATTATTCAAAGTTTCATGTATGCCATTGAAGTATTCGCCATGGCTTTGCAATATCCCATATAAGAAATAGACAGATATTTATGACTGTTGCGGTTGCATTTGAGCTACGGCATGAAATACTGACCTGTAAATTTTAGGAAACTAACATTAATTATTTTGACATTTCATTTGTTGCTAAAACCAAATCGTCCGTGAAGTTTAAGCAGTTTGAAAACATTCAACTTCGGATGTTTATGCTACATAAATCAAATACAATATGAGAATTAAATATTGCATATGAATTACAACAAACACATAATCATAGTCATTATTTTGTTTTATTTTTTATTTTATTTAATTATGTTTTATTCTATTTTATTTCATATTATATTATACTAAATTGACGAGATTATTCGACCTTTATTTTCATTAATTTATTGAGTTTAATGTTTTTTAACAGTATATATATTTTTAATTACACAATATTTCTACGCCATGTGTGTGTCTTCTTTAGGAAATTCAAATTATTTAACAAAACTTCGGACAAAAATAATGAAAAACATCGAAATTGGAACATTTTTCTTTTCATTATTTATTATATTATTAAATTTTATTTTATATAATTTTAGTTTATTTTATACTATTTCATTGATCTGTATTTATTTTTATATTTATTATTTTGTTAACTTGATTTGCTCTTCTATGCACAACATCTTGTGTTTTATGGCAACACAGAATATTTTCAGAAATCAGAGTAATTAGGAGTCAGAGCTTGATTGTAATTGGAATCTGACAACTTAAAAATAAAATCGGCATCTAATAGATTTTCGGGGGTAAATGCGGCTTAAGAAACCATTGTGTTGATGATTTCGTAGGTATTCCGGTTGGTAAGTAAGACATACTTTTTATTGTTTAATAAATGCCACACTGTACGCCTAATAAAATTAAGCCAATAGAAATAAAAACTTAAAAAAGGACAGTCAGTTTCATATTGTTATGATTCTCTAGGGACTATGATTGTCGAAGGACTATACCGAGGACCCTTTTAAGGTTATGAAAACACTATAAATTTAAATTTACAATGTAATCACCAGTGCTACAACAAGAGCCAAATGACTGTCAGCCACCTCTTGCTTTTAATGTTGTTAGAAATGAGAAGCATAAAAATAACTAAAATTACAGACGTATACTTGAACTCAAGTTCAGAGTTTTTTATAATTTTCACTAGTGAACTATTTTTTCACTAAAAGAAGTTTGTATTTCGGAAACAATGTTTTTATGAATTTTCCTATATCCACAATATGGCAATGAATTATAAAGCTATCTTTTTTAAACTTGCCCCAAAGTAGAAACGAACCCGCCATCTTCCTTTTAATAGTTTACCACTCTGTCCACTTGGCTATCGGGGCGTTCTACATAAGCATTGAAATTATTTATTTATGCCATTTTGAAACAAAAGTCGAACTTTGGTATACATGGTGTTATAGCAGCAAAGGACTACTGTAACGACAGTATTTGGGAATTAAAGTCATATTATTGCATTTACATTACAGTTACAGCAAAAAAGAACTATTTTGAACGCTATAGACAATATGGTATAATATTTTGGGACATTTCGTATTTTCATATGGAAGTGCAGCAACTTCTGCCGGAAGAGTTAAAAGGACTTCTTTTTTAAATTATCTTGCTACAGAAATAGTTAACAACTTGTTCCTCGATGCCGAAAGAAGACTTGAACGAAAAGCAGTCACCTAATTTTATTCGATAAAGCATACCACTATCTTTCAACTTATCATTTGCCTGACTTTACTTGGACACATCAATCATTTAATTATTTATACTCGTGCCACATCGAAAATCCAATGAAATAACGCTACCATTAAGAAGAATTATAATATTAAAAAAATCCATTTGGAATAATTTTCCGTCATCCCATGTCAAATTTTGTTTTTAAACAGACCGGTATCGGCTGTGAGCCTCACACTGAAGCTGACAATAGCAAAATTGGTCTATTTACAAACCAAACTTGAAACGAAGTTGAAGCAACTCCTTTTGGAAGAAAAACACAACACTCATAAAAGCTTTATATCGGGGTCGTCAAACACATGCATTTTGGGAAAGAATTAAAAGAAATAAAATTAAACAAATTAATATTAAAAATAAATTTAAATAATATTTGAAATGAAAAATATTTTAATGTGCCACTCAATACTTTAAAATTAAACACCTTCAACTGATGGCTGCAGCTGCTGCAATATTTCTTTTTAAATGATGAAATGAAAATATTTCTATACCTACTCGTGTAGTCATTTTTTTTAACATAAATTGAGAGAATATTGAAGTATTTTATTTCAGTCCACAACTGTAAGAGATTATGTTTGATACATATGTGTCCTTACAAACGACAAGTTTATATAGAAGTATTTGCGCTTTGGTTCGCATTGATTTTCGTTCATTCTCCTTGTCGTCTTGAAAGTTGCAAATGATATTTTTCTCCTCTATAATGCTTGCGAATAAAAACGTTCAATATCCTGCGACAATTTGTACATCAATTAAATTTTCATATTGAGGATATAAAAAACCAATTCCTAGGTAAAAATAATAAAAGCGGAAACACTGATCTCCTATTGGGTAGAAGCAATGAATACACATGGACACGGACATGTAGTATTAGCACAAAAATAGTTTAAAAATATATTTTTTCACAAAAAAAACATTTAGCAGAAATATGTACATAAACATGCATCCTGTGGTGGTATTGTATGGTTTTGTAACATGAAAGAGTTGTTAAAGCAACTGGAGCTTTGGGGCATATCAAACAGTTTTATCTCGCAACTTTTCAGCTAGATGTAAAAACGCAAACTTTACTGTTTGCAAATATTGTATAGTTTTGAATTAAACGTTGTTTTTTTTGCAAATAATTAATGTTGAAATTTAGTTTTGATTGTTGAAAAGTTTGCAAAATGTTGTGCTTCTAAAGTGGGATTATGAGTGGAAATCCTGTATATAGTAAATTGCTATTGTTGATATAAAAGTGGTATTTATGAAACTAATTGCATTGCTACATGTAATCAGGTGCAAAAGAAAGTCTAACCAAAGCTAAAAGTGAAACCTTTGGTGAAATTATCGTTATTAATTAGTATCTACTACATCTTCAATAGGCCCTTTCGAACTTTGATAGTTGGAGCTGTCGAATTGGCTGTCAATCATTCATTTAGTCAGTTAAGCAATATTACCATGAAAGGATAAAGCGTTCAACAGCACGTGCAAAGCATAAATGTTTTTATAAAAATAATTGTTCTGTTTGGAAAACGTTCCACGCGCTTCTCTTTGTTTGGCTTGAATTGCATAATATGAACATCAAAAAGATGTGCTTTTAGCAGGGTGGTGTTATGTGACATACAGATTATACCACATTTGATATGAGACATGATTTATTTGAGAGTATGATCGTCTTTCGTAAAGGTGATGAGAACTGGTAACCAAGAATGTGAGATTTGACCCCGTTACACTTTATTGTGGGTTTTTCTAAGTTACAGGTCTATGTAAATAATCCAAAAACCACAGCGGTCAACATTAACCTTGCCATCTGTCGAATTCAGCCTGGTTTAAATGCCAGAGTCATTTAAAACTAGACATTTGGGATGCGAAGCCACGGTGGACATTTGCACAATGATATATTCTTTATATAATGAAATCGATAGGCCTTTATAATGAATAAAAATTTCAATCATATCTCACACATACATTGTTTTATTTAAATTTAAAGATTGGGAATTAATTAATTAATGAAAGGTCTCAAAGTTTCCACATAAAAGAGAAAAACATGTAAAAAAGATAGAGTGACTGGAAATGGGTCTATATTCGATTCGAGTATATCAGAATTGAATTTCTCGAAGACATGTTTTCTTAATTGCTCAGGATTGAAAAAAAAAATATTATCAAATTATAAGTGTTTCGTTGTAAGGAAATATTTTTAAACCGCAATTCTGGGTAAAAATTATACCCAGATTATATTGCAGTACCTAAAAGTTGTCGAATGATGCAAAGAAACTATTGCAAAGATACATATAGGATTTCTGAAGTTCATCTGGACTCATTTATTAAACTGACGAAAATCTGTCCTTACCCGCTCCAAATATTTATTGTCGCATAACTTTATGGACTTTATGGACAGATTTAAAAAATGTAAGAAGATAATTCAATCTTTCTTGGGATTAAGATATAAACTACCATGGGATTCAATGGGTCTCATGCATAAAACGTGAGTTTGAGCTCGGACTCGATTTTTTGAGTAAAAGGTGCTTGTCGTATGCATAATAAAATTTGATGTATTTGTTTTTACTCACTGCTCACGTTTGATCTCCTTTTGCTCAGTTTGAACTAAGTTAGATGAGCTGGTGTTCATTTTAATACGCATAAAAATAAGCTTTTGCTTTCTTTTGTGAGCTCTTGCTCAAATTTTGTTGAGCATGCCTTATAGTTGACTCGCGTACACCAAAAAGGAATCATGGCTGAATATTTTGTGCCACAAAGAAATACAAAATGTTATCAACAGCGTAAAACAAATTTAGCAAGTGAGGATAAAAATTTATACAGGTTTGTATTTTTAATTATTAATTTTTTTATATAATTAATAATAAAATGATAAATACATAGGTTTGATGATAGCAGCATCTGCTGGTTGGTTAATTATTTTTTTGAGGAGTCAGAAGAAACACGTGGTGGTGCCCTCAGCAACATTGATAAAATGCGACTGTATTTAAGATTTTGTGCAGATCCTGGATTCCAAAATGGTGTAGCCGCAGATATTGGAGTCCATCAATTAACTGTGTCGCGAACTATTGCGGAAGTTGGGAAATGTATTTCTGCCAAAGCAAGTGAGTGAATAAAATTCCCGAAAGATGCAGATGAAATTAAAGATGCTCAAATAAAATGGGAAGCAAGTTATTGCTTTCCATTTGCAATTGGAGTGATTGATTGTACTCATAAAAAAATTAAAAAACTCACAAATCAAAGCGATGAGTATATTTGTAGGAAAGGCTTCCACTCTATAAATGTGCAGGAAACTTGTGATGGAAAAGAACTTTTTACAAGCGTTGACATATCCTGGCCTGGTTCAGTTCATGACTCACGCATCTTACGAAACAGCGAGTTATGTAGAATAATGCAAAATGCAACGAACGATGCATTACTTCTCGGGGATGAGGGCTATGGAATACGCCCATGGCTAATGACACCATTCCGGAACCCAACAACTGACATAGAAAAAACATTCAACAAAGTGTTTACAAGGGAACGTGTCATTATAGAACGGTATTTTGGGCAGTTGAAGCAAAGATTTTCGATACTTCAATACAAAATTCGTGTATCGACAGAGTTAGCGCCCCACGTAATAGCCAGTTGTTTCATTTTGCATAACATAGCTAAATTTTTAAAAGACGATTACATCCCTGACGATTACAACAATAATGATGTATGCCAATTAGGAAATAATATCGAACAACAAACAGGAAAAAATTCAGAAGCAGGAAAAAACAAAAGGAGAATGATCGCAAATTTGTTATCAAATTAGTTTATGTATAATAAAAATAATATAAATGAAAATATTTAATTTTTTTCGGTTTATAAAAATAATAAACGTAAATACAATTCACTTTTTTATACAAAAATAAAATAAATGTAATTCACTATTTTATATATAAAAATAATAATATGTACAAAAATATAATTCTATTTTTCATGTAAAATTAATATAAATATAATTCACTTTTAGGCATTAAATATTAATTAATTACATATTAATAAAATTCAAAATTCATGGAACTGCAAGTTTCTTTCCACAAGTTTTTCTTGCAAAATCTGCATTTTTGTAGAAAGCACTTTGTTTTGCTTTAACAAAACAAGCCTCTGCAGACTTTGAAAATTCAACTCCCTTGTCTCATCAGTTTCATAACGACTGAAAACTGCTGTTGACTGTTTGTTAACCTTCAAAAATAAACAACATATAGCAAAATGTAAAATAAAATATAAAAAAAAATTACAGGTTGATCATCATTATCAGTGCAACGGCGCTTTCTTTGCTGTTTTGCTACTGATGTTGTTTTTGTTTCTGATGTCTCTTCTAATGTATCAAACTTACAGCTGTCATCATTGGTTCCAAGAGAGAGATGAACTATAAAAAATAAACGAAGATCGAAATCAACAACAAAATTTTAATTCGATAACGGTACAATTACCTGGAAGTTTGTTTGTTGAGGGATTAGAATTAGCACAAAGCAATTGTGACAAATCAGTTTCCCAGTTTTTTAAAATAATTTTTTTATTGCCTGTTTTATTCGTGTCTATTTTATTTTTTATGCGACATTTCATGTTAGCTATTTTTTTTATTATATTTCTCCCCGTTAATTCAATGCCAAATTTTTGCTTAGTTTCTGTTACACATGTTTCTATTGTTTGTTCTTTTTTTTATTTTTAATGCTTGGTAATTGACCCTTTTCTAGTAAATATATATTTTGTTTTAGTTTTTCTACTAGAAATTTAGAAATGTCGTCAGTTTCTATTTTATTATTATTATTTGATTGAAGTAGAAGTACTTCACTTTCACTTGACGACATGTTTGCAAATCAATAACAATTAGACGTTTGATCTCCCTTTGCTCAAGTAATTGCAATTGGTTTGAACTCATTTTTATGCATACGAAATTGAGCAAAAGCTGTTGCTGTGTGATCGAACTCGACTTACGAGCAATTGCTCACATGCCTCAACTCAGCGCTTTTACTCGTTTTTATGCATGAGACCCATTTCGTATGCATAAAAATGAGTTCAAACCAATTGCAATTACTTGAGCAAAGGGAGATCAAACGTCTAATTATTATTGAAGTACAAGCATGTCGTCAAGTGAAAGTGAAGTAGAAGTATAATCAAATATTTATAATAAAAGAGAAACTGACGACATTTCAAAATTTTTAGTAGAAAAACTAAAACAAAAATATTTACTATAAAAGGGTCAATTTCTTGCTGTTTGTTGTAGTGAAGTATCGAAAATCTTTACTTCAATTGCCCAAAACACCGTTCTATAATGACACTTTCCCTTGTAAACACTTTGTTGAATGTTTTTTTTTTATGTCAGATGTTGGGTTCCGGAATGGTGTCATTAGCCATTGGCATATTCCATAGCCCTTATCCCCGATAATTAATGCATTATTTGTTGCATTTTGCATTATTCTATATACCTCGCTGTTTCGTAAGGTGCGTGAGTCATGAACTGAACCAGCCCAGGATATGTCAACGCTTGTAAAAAGTTCTTTCCCATCACAAGTTGCCTGCACACTTATAGAGTGTAAGCCTCTTCTACAAATATACTCATCGCTTTGATTTGTGGGTTATTTAATTTTTATATGAGTACAATCGATCACTCCAATTGCAAATGGAAAGCAATAATTTCCTTCCCATTTCATTTGAGCATCTTTTATCTCATGTGCATCTTTCGGGAATTTTATCCACTCGCTTGCTTTGGCAGATATAAGTTTCCCAACTTCCGCAATAGTTCGCGACACAGTTGATTGATGGACTTCAATATCTGTGGCTATACCATTTTGGAATCCAGGATCTGCACAAAATCTTAAATACAGTCGAATTTTATCAATGCTTCTGAGGGCACCACCACGTGTTTCTTCTGATTCCTCAAAAAAATAATTAGCCAAGCAGCAGATGCTACTATCATCAAACCTATGTATTTATCATTTTATTATTAATTATATAAAGAAATTATTAATTAAGAATACAAACCTGTATAATTTTTTATCCTCACTTGCTAAATTTGCTTTACGCTGTTGATAACATTTTGTATTTCTTTGTGGCATAAAATATTCAGCCATGATTCCTTTTTACTGTACGCGAGTCAACTATAAGGCATGCTCAACAAAATTTAAGCAAGAGCTCACAAAAGAAAGCAAAAGCTTGTTTTTATGCATATGAAAATGAGCACAAGCTCATCTAACTTATTTCAAACTGAGCAAGACGAGATCAAACGTGAGCAGTGAGTAAAAGCAAATACATAAAATTTTATTATGCATACGACAAGCACCTTTTACTCAAAAAATCGAGTCCGAGCTCAAGCTCACGTTTTATGCATAAGACCCAATATATCGTGTATAACACTAACTCATAGTTGCTTCAGTTTTGTGATCTGTTGTTTGTTGTTTCTTGTTGCTTGTTGTTTTTACTTCTTTATTTAAATATAATAAACGATGATATACGAGTATTATATAAAAAAATATTCTGCTTTTTAGGCAAAAACAAGGCCATTTAAAATGAAACAAAGCAAAAGGTATGTTGACGTACTTATAACCAAGTCCTTTCACACTTGTACTCGTAATTGTAAAAGCATTTTTATAATCTAAATATTCTATTCAAATATAATTCGCTGCACTAAACAACGTCTGATGAACAAAATATATGTATTCATAACAATATTGCTCATACGTAACGTGTACGAAAGCGTATTACCCAACAACATTTGCTAAAGTTTTTTAATTTTGTTATATTACATTGACTTTTCTGTAAATTTTATTACTGGAACTTATGTTTCTATTAAAAAAAAATATCTTAATTTTATTAAAAATTCTGTCACCTCAAGATATGTCCTTGGTGGCAGCATACCATGAATTTTTAATACTGAAAATATCTTATCAACCACATACTGCTGGGTTGCTTTTATTTAAAAAAAAAAAATGTAACAAAACAAGCCAAGAAATCTCTTACAAACATCACCTTCAGATGAGCTTAAAATAATATACAAGAGAATAGATTTTTTTTCATTTGTATTTAAGTCATTAAATGAGAAAATGTGTTTATGTATTTATTTGCCACATTCCTTAAAAAGCAACAAAAAAGTGTGTGGGCAACGAATTTAAAAAAAGCAATGTTGTAGTAATATGTTATGGAAAACTTTGCTTAACTTCTTCCATTCAAATGTTTGTTGTGAGTTAAGTTTTGACTTAAGCTACTGTCGAAAAATCTGTCAAATGCTTAAGCAACTTATTGAAGGTTTTTTGGTTGGCTTAACTGAACTTTGTGACCTTAAATATTTTCTAAACTTATAGCAAGTTTTTTACTTCATATTTAGTAAACATTTATTTAAATTGTATTTGTATATAAATAAATCTCAAATTTATCAGTCATAAAGTAAAACTCTTAATTATATAAATATGTTCCTTTTACTGCTCTGGGGAGGATAGGGCTCCGAAAAAAAACTCGTAATTAAGAGGTCTATAACAATGGCAGCACTACAAAACTTCCAAAATATTTTCCATAGTTTAGCAAAAACAGCTTTTTAATATAAACCATGAAATATTACAAGCAGTAGACGATCGTAATTTAAAGACAGCCTAAAAAATTGATTATAAAATTGACATTGGAAAAATCCAAAGAGCTTGAATAAAACATTTTTATAACTTTATGTCATAAAACTACATATTAGAGCAAACAAAAACAAATCATCAGAATCAAATGGTCAATGCATTGCACTTAAACAGAGTTTGAATTAAGTTTCATATCAAAAGGTACTGAAAAACTGAATTTCATATTTAAGCAGAACTAAAAGATAAATGATATTTGAATACAAAGTCAAAAACTAACCATTAGTTGCAAGTATTTTTAATTTTGCAACAAAAAAAATTTTCTCACATTCGGCAAAGATATCGATTTTTTTTTCACAAAATGTCTACAGTATATAAATATTTTTACATAAACAAGTAAATCGATATTTATTTATTAATTTCAAAAACAAATTAAAACATGTACTAATTAAAATATGTACTAAAGTACTAAAACACGCAGTAGTGTGTGCATCTCAATCCTAAACTTAAAACATATTTGATATTTCATTACAATGGTGCTAAGAAATTACTATGAATTAAAATATTTATAAACGTTTCAAGTATTATTTTTCTTTAATAATTAATAAAGATATAAACGCTCCTTTGGTTTTAAACATTTTCAATTAATTATTGCATAAGCAGCTGCTTCCTTAAGCAAAATACGATCAGCTTTGAAGTTTGCTTAAGCAAACGGAACTTACGTTAAGTTGACAAAAAGTTGCTTAAGTACTCGCACATTTATTTACGCTAGCTTTAGCATATTATGATTAGCCCTTAAACATTTTATTGTTACCAAATGCGGCAAGAAGACTACTCAAGAAGACACGGCTTATACATGAACTTAACGTGCCTTTATTACAAAAAAGATTAAGCATCATAATTTTATGTTTTCATTTATTTATCGCAATCGACACCTTGTGATCAATTAAATTCTAATCTTGAGAAAGTCAAATTTATAGTGCCCCTAAAACATAATACGAAACTAACATCTACCGTTTTTTTTTTTTTATTTTTCCTCTCTTTTGATGATTAAAGGACGATGTGAGCTTTTTAGCTACTACCCTTAAAAGTTAGTGTGTGTTATTTGTTGCTTAAGCTCTTTTGACAATTAAAGGAAGATTTGTCCTTTTTAGCTACTACTCTTAAAAGTTAGTGTGTGCCAGGACTGGACTAATGCTCAACATTTTTTCAGGAAATTTGTTGCATAAAACTTTTTCCGTTTGCCAGTAAGAGATAAAGCATGTTTGCGAGAAAAAATATTGGGGAGAAAAAATGTTGCGAGAAATCGTATAAAACTTCATACCCCGCCACTCTTGATATTCCATTTGCTTCGATGTTTCTCCTATCAACGAATTAAAAAGATGCATGTAGCAATTCGCTTTAAAAAAATGCACTGTGTAAGGTCAGTTTCAATAACATGCTGGAAAATTACGATGCTCAGCCCTTTATTGCGCCCAACAAATTGATCATATACAAGTTCATAACGGCGGGAAAGACATTCTTGGAATATTTTCAGCTTATCTGTATCATGCAGCAGTAGCCCCTAATATTTTTAATTAATTTAAATTATTTTTCGTTTTAATACAGAAACAGTAGAAGTCATTGCTTCAGTAAAAAAAATTTTAACCATTAATTTTTCTTTTTAAACATTATTCATCAAAAACTAAAAATGTTACCTAAAATAAATTAGGGATTGTATAAAAGTAAATTTTCTCTTTTATAAGTTGTTGTTTTTTTTAAGTTCCGTATCCTAATAATATTAAGGTTATATAGTCTAGGATGTAAGACTAAAATTAAACTACTTTGTTCAATATGTACCTTGGATTGTGATCTTGAGTTTTAATTTTGAAAACATTACCCAAGAACCCCTCCAATAATGAATTGTATTAGTATTTAAGCCATCTAGACCAATATTCTTCTCATTTCTCTGATTAAGATAATTAAAGCTTCAAGTTATGTTGCTAATAGGCCTAGAAGTGCAATGGACTGTAACTGCCAGTGGTATACTTTGCATTACTATTATTACGGCAGTTTTTCTCTCATCCTGTTCTTGGATAAGGTTAAAGAGGAGTTAAATCCCCCCTTTTAATATTAAACCAGCGCTGGTAATCTCCTTCAGATACTGTATGTGTGTTCCGTTGATTATATTTTGGCATGTGAATGAAATAGTTTAAAAAATTAAAATATTTTAAATAAATAAGTTTAATTTGTCGTGTTTAAGCCTGTGTTTCATCGTAGCTGAGTTCTAACACATCAGCACACTTTAACCATAATATCTGAAAAACATTCAACCTCGTTTTCGTATATATTATAACCAAAGTTCACTGATAAGTTGGGACTTAGCACCAGCGAAATGCAGTGTATATAGACAGCTAAATCTTGAACAAATAAAAAAAATTATAATCTTTGTGACCAGGACAATGCACTCCTGCACACATGTGTAATTTTCATGATAAATTTCCATGAATTAGGCTACAAATTGCTCCCTAATCCACCCTATTCTTTAAATTCAGCACTGACTGATTATTTCTTGTTTTCAAAACTGAAGAAATGGGTCGGCGGAAAAAAATCTGACTACAACGATAAAATCATCTAACAAACAAATACACAATTTGATGAGTTCGACTAATATAATTTCTTGGAAGGGATAAAATTTGGAAAAATATGTTAAAGAGTGTGTAGAAACTATATTGAAAAATAAAATGAGTTTTTATACAAATTATATTGTTATTATAAATGAAGAGTTATATTGAATTTAAAAAGTGCATGAAATTTTATCAATTAATTTGAAATATTCAGTCATTACATTTACATTTTATAAAAGTAATATGTAGTTTTCCTTTTGCAGCTGTTCAACCCAAATCTTCTCTTATCATATATTCATCTGAAAAAAATTTAATTTAAAACTTCATGTATTGACATTGACTGTTGGTACTTGCCAATGTTTGTAAAGTTTTATTAATTTCTTTCTACTTAATTAAAATGACTCAACTGAATAAACTCAACTATAGTATGTTGTCAAGGATATTTCAGTTTCATTTCTTTTTTCCTACTTCGAAAAATAAATATTTCACTACTGTTCGTTCTGTTTGACAAAAAATTAAGTATGTAAATTTGTCAAATGCAAACTACAATTTAATGATGCATTTAGAGTAGTTTGCAAGACAAGCAGTTGCAGCAATAGTTGCCTACTTAAATACACAAAGAAGGCAACTAAGGAAGAAAAAAACATGATGACGTTGATGACCATTATTAGCATTACAGTTAACACCTTCTCTTTCTATGCATCAGTTTAACATCGTTTATCTGTAATTCATGTTCATCGTTTCTTTTTTTTTTCTTTTATGTGTTAAATTTTCTAGTTTAAAAGCAACCAAAAACAAAGAAAATCCTCACTTAACTTTGTCGTCTAGTGTGATACATTGAAAAGTAGTTCGAATAATTTTTTATGCAACAATGGCTTCTGCTGCACTAAACAAGTCTAAGCTACTGCGCCTTCAAGTGCATTTAAAATCATGTTGGTATGCTGGAGATGCTGATGCTGGCGATGATGATTAAGTCTGAGACAAATGCCACATTAACACAAATTGTAACAAATTGACGCTGTGCTTTTTAAATTGCTAAAGGAAGTTGGAAGAGAAATTGTACATAAAGTATTTTAAAGAAGGATTTATTCTAAAGCAAAAAAAAAGAATTTATTTTGTATAGGGCATATGAACGACAAGAGCGAATATGGAAAACTGGCAAATGTTGATGGTTAAAAAGAAAAATGACTATAAGTTAGACGCACTGTTGAACAAATGTAACAAAAGTGGTTGGCCATGCTTCGCCAAAAACTTTTAGCTCATCTGCATACAAATTGCCCAAGTTAGTCATATAGAAAGGAAGTAATAGACAAATCCCTTTCAACGAACACATACACGTATGAAAACCTATAAAAGAACAAATTCATTCTATTTGAAAATTTGTAATAGTTTTCTTAAGAATTTCTTAAATTGACTATGAAGTCATTAGAAAATCAAAAATTTTTTTATATATTCTGATAAAAATAACACGTAACTTAATCATTCAGATACCAAAATTCATACTTTGAATTAGAAAAAAACTCACAGCAAGTACTACATAGTTATGAATATACTATATATATGAAATAAGTTTCTGTACGATTTGATATCAAGGATATTTTGACCTCCAGGCGTACTTATATATAACAAGAATGATCTATAAAAAATTAAGGCAAATTCGGAGCGTTTGTAAAAATTATTCTCAATGCTGTAAACATGCAAAACACGCAAAATCTAGGTGTTACTGAAAACAAAAATATTTTACTGAATTTAAATTTGAAAGTAACCAAATGAGAATTCTATAAACATCTTGCGACTCCCCGTATATGTAAATATTTAATCACATTCGGAGCATTTGTAAAAATGATTCATTAAGTGTGTCCATATAGATGATGCATACCTTCAATCCTAAAAAAATGTTGAGTCTACTCAATAAGCCAACGAGGATTTTCTCCTGGGTAAATATGTTTTAGACCGCACAAAAATATTCATGGTTTTTTTTTACTTTATATTTTACTTTTACGTGTATTAAAGAATGCATAAGACGTTGCTAATGATGCAAGACTTAAGCACACATGAAAGGAAAGGCAAAGCAACCTAAATATTAATTCTGACATATTTATGTGATAATACATTCACAAAAAATTCACACATATACATACTTTGAGTGACGTGTATCTATATTTATGAGGACTTCTGTTAAACACCAAGTATTCAGTATAGAAGCAAAAAACTATAAGAACAACTACTACAGTCACACCAAAACCAATACTAAGATATATATCAAAAAAGAAACCATCCCATGCATACATTTACATAGATAGAAAAAACTCACACATTCGATATAAACGTAAGATTTCTATCACAATCTTCTTGGCCCTTCTGAAAATTTTCCTGCAAAATGTGCATATGGAAATGGTAGTAATGACGATGGTGCTGTTTAGTATTTTGAGGCCAACTTAAGTCACCGTTTGTTTCCAGCCATAAGTGTGTATGTATGTATATTTGTTATACTGTGAGTGTTTATCGTGTTTTTCAAGTAATACCACAAAAAATGCTGCAACTTCAATCGCTGCTCGCTTTGCTGTGGTGGCAGATTCCTCATGGTGCCAGAGCACAAAATCTTTTTGCTCTATTTAAGCTGTAATTTTCAATGGTAGCTGTAAATGATCCTTTAGACTTTGTGACAAGTATGTGACAACAAAATACTTACGTTGCTGTGACTCTTATGTTTTTCTTTATATTGTTGTTGGTGATATTATACCACATTGTTTTTTTTTTCTTAAAACAAAGTTTTCTTTGGTGGCTTTAAGGCAATTTCTGAGTAAATACAAGTATCATTGATGTTGCAACAAAAGCTGTTTTAAGGCAGTCATCAGTTCATATTAATTTAAGGTTTTTGTTTCATCGTTGTTGATAGAATTTATGTACAGGAAATTCGAAAATCTTGTAAAGTTTTTTAATCGTTTGAGGTAGTAGTTATAATAATTCGTGTGTAAATTAACTCTTTTTGGAGGTATGAGTATATTCAACAATAAGAATAAGATTTAAGAAACTTTAAGGAAATTAAAGCAGATAAAGTAAATAATATAAAACTCTCACAGCCCAATGCTCCAAAGCAGCAAATTAATTTCAATTTGAAACGAAGTAGTGTTAGATTAGGTTAAGAAAGAGTGGCACTCAAGATTCCAGCAGACTCACTGTGACTCAGTTGATATCACGGAAACTATACCATTCATCTTCAATCCAGTTAGTCACATTAAAAATGTTCTACACCTTCTTCATTCATGTCAATGCAGCTGCGGCAGAAGTCGTTGTGTTCATCTTCTAATCTCTGTCCATGACTATCAAGAAGCAAGTGTCCAGTTGTTACAGATATAAGTATCGATAATTTTCTCCTATTCATAGAGAGTAACAAGGCTATATCATTTATGTTTGTTTCCTCTCCAGTCCTTCCCCTAAATCTAAATTTGCAAGAAAAGAATTGCAAGGCTACGCGTTCCATCCTTAGAGGACTTTGTATCTATCTAGCTCACCAGCCCTGTCACTACCCCGGTTGATTCATAGGACCCAAATAGGACTAATATAATACACCTCCGTTATTTCACTAAAAGATAATCTGGCGTCTAAGGCTGCTCTTAATTTCAGAAGCGCAAACCCAGCACCATTCCAAAAAAAAAAGAAACAGAGGATAAATGTACTATAGGTTCAAATATTAGTTAAAAAACAGGCAACAATCTGGGTGACTTACTACATGATATTCGAGCAAGTACTGACAGCAATAATGAGGTCCCCCAGTAACCGCTTGTATGATAACCAATCTCGTTTAGTAATCCATTTAGAACTAGATATACTATGAGCAGAAATACACAACTGTATGATTGGCAATGTCATTGCGGACGAACTGGTTAAATTTATTGAGATTCACCAGTTGAACATACTCTTAAGGTGCCATAACTTCTCCAAGCTGAGTAAGTCTGGCTAATCTACCGACGTGGCCTGCACAATCGCAACGTTGCCTTGGCCACAATCTGACCAAAAGAAATTTATAATCCTTGAAATTTCCCTTCGGAATATGTTCCGCGTTACTTTTTAAGAGTCTGAAGGAATCAAATTTCCATTTTTAATGACTTCTATAGAAGTTGTCTGAACGAAAGGATTTTGAGATTGCGGACCACCTCTTCTCCCCTATTATTGTTCTTTCAGAGAAACAAACGGCTTACATAAGCATGTATTTGTTGCTGGACTTGTATCAAGTTGGTTTGAGACCGACTCGAAGGACTGCATTCACTTTTCTTTATCAACATTCTTTTTAAGCAACGTAAAGGAACCCACCAAGATGCAAGTAGGCCAGTACCTTTCTTAGCACTTACCATGGAATAAATTTATTTAGATGACATCCCTCAGATATATGACACTGTAAGCCAAAAGGATTTACTCAATAACGATGTAAATATTTGCAAATATTTTTAATTTAATTTCAATTTCAAAGAAACTGGATTTTATATTACGTCAAGTTTTTGAATTTAAATTTAATTTTCATTTCAGTTTAGTTCAGTGTAGTTTTATTAAAGTTCAGTTCAATTTTTCCATTAAAATTGCAATTTATTTCATTTCTATGAAAGTACGAATATGTGAAAAAAAAAATCCTTTAACACCCACCCTACTCTCATTGATGATTTATTCATGAAGTGAATCGTATGTTGCAGCAACACAGAATTGCAATGAGCATCATCAGTTACAGAATCAATAGTTTTACTTAATACAAAAAATAAATTTAGAAAAACTGGAAATATTTAATTTAAACTATCATCAACAGATTATTGAAAACTAGATTGTACGAGTAATTCTTTTCATCTGGCTGCGTGTGTATGAGTTTTCAATTTGAGGATATGCTTTAAGAAGAATCCTGTGAGCACATGCAGCAAATATTTATACAGGTTACTACTATATTTTATTTTCTTCATAGATAAAATATTCAAAGGAATTTTAATTAAGAATTTGTTGCATTCAGCCAGATGATATGGAATAGATTTATATCAACTAGTCACTTTATTTATAAATTGTTATGATATTCGTTCAAGTTCCCATAAATCTTTGATCGTAGATTTTGTCGATTATTTTGTCCAAGTAATAGCCTTAACTTAATATCCTGCATGAAGTTCATCTTTGGTCTACGTGTATATCTGATTATGATTAAATTCATTCAAGCAATTGTCGATAATCCTAAAACCTAGACCAGATATGCCTCGCACTGCGGGTTCCTTAGGTGTATTGCCTCTCAAGGACATTGTTAATGAATATTGAATTTTTAATGAGTATGAAATTATTATTTTATTTTTATTTTCAAAAAATATATAAGAGATTGTTTCCTTACTTATTGTTAAAAAAAGGTCCATACTTTATAATGCTTCTTATATGATTTTTCAAAGCTTTATTGACTGCAAAAAATATATTTAGGATGATTTTTTTTTTCATTTCATTTCACAATGCATCTTTTTTAAACATGTTTATGTACTTATTTTGTTTTTGTTGCTCATACGAGTATCATGAATCTCTAGAATATTTTTTTGTACATTTTATTTGCAATTTTATATAAATCTGCTTAAAAGATTTTGTGTATCAGTAGAGATTTATTTCAAATTGATGGGCAACTGTTGTAAGTCGCTAAAATTGCAAAATATTCCGTTTATAGATAAAGAAATTTAAAATTCTTATTTTAAAATGTAAACAAAACAGTTTAAAAAATATTTCAATCAAGTTCCCTATAAAGTTTTGATACAACAATAATCTTGTCATTGCGACCAATTTAGGCTTAAGATTAAATATAAAATATTGTGCTCAAGAAAGATGCAGCTAAAATTACTTAGACTGGTCTTTTTTTATAATCGAAGCGATAATGATTGGTCTTATTTTTTTTCTTTTACAATCCTGAAAAATATTTAATTTAATAGTTAAATTTTTATTCGCATATACTAGACTTAAGGAAACCCACAAGAAAAACTCTAACGGGGTCAAATCGTAAGAACTCACACTACTTCCATGTGATATTACCATGCTCGTGGAGAATGTCTAAAATGGCACGAACTGTGTGGCATGCAGCGCTGTCCATATCATCCAACTGAAGCCAAAAGAAGTTGGTAGTCATAAGCCTATAGCGCTCCTTGTTGACGATTATGGCCTGGCCAAAGTTATTGTCAAAAACATATGAACCTATCGAACCACCAGCCCAAAACCTACACTAAAACAGTGATATAATGGATGCTGTTGAATCGCTTAGGATTACCATCGTCCCGAATTTGACAATTTTATTTGTTCACGTACTCCTTTCATCCAGAAATGGAGGACGATTATGGCGACCGTAAAATGGGTGAAAAGCGCGGAACGTTGTTCAAGCATAATACATATTTCGATAAAACAATTTTATCATTAGCTGTTGAACATTATATCCATCAGTTTAAATTTGGCAAAATAAACAAGATAAATGATAACCAATTCCACAAATGTAGCCTAAACTGTCAGAGCCTGAACTGCTAATTATATCCGAAAATTTTTTGGTCCACACTAAAAAATTTTTTAAAAATTTCATTACTTTTGTTCAATAGACTGTATTTTTACATGTAGCAGCATGATATAACATATAAGTTTTCCCCTTGGATTACCACAACTAGAGGAAAAGTAGTGTATTCAATTTTATTTGTTAAGTTTTGCATGGTTTTCAAAAGACTGAATGGACATCAAGCCTTACTCTCAAATAAACTTAATATAATTTGAGAGTTTTATGAAACTTTTGACTTAGTTGTGGGCCGCCATTTTCTCGAACGACGTGAATTAAATATTTATTTAAAGAATTTCTTTTAAAAAAAATATTTTTATCAGAAAATTGTCTTCAGCGACGAAGCTAATTTCCATATTTAGTGTGAAAAGCAGCCAGAAGCATTGTATTATGAAAAATTCACTGTTTTGTGTGGATTTTTAAAAGACGATGAAGGCAGGAATATTACTGTGAATGGCGAGCACTACACTGCGATGATTACAAATTTTTTTGCCTAAAATAGAAGAGCTGGACTGGGATGACATGTGTTTGCAACAAGACGGTACCAGATGCCATACAGCACGTGAAGCAATGACCCAATTGAGAGGCGAGTTCGGTGAACAGTTTATTTCAAGTTTGGGACCTGTCAATTGGCCGCCAAGATCGTGCGATTATACGCCTTTCGACTTTTTTGTAGGGCTATGTTAAGGCTCAGGCCTATAGGGACACGCCCGTAACGTTTGATGCACTGGAAGACAATATTGAAGATTTTATTGGTGAGATGCCCACCGATATTTTGGAGAAAGTATGCCAAAATTGGACCCGGCCTATGAACCACTTGAGACGTAGCCGCTGTCCATTATTTACTACTCTAGAGTGATGTGCATCTTTCTAATGGCTTGAAGACAATACAATTTCTTTTTGTTGAGAGGCACTTGAAGTATACACATACTCCAAATACTTTGGGACCTCACACCGCTCCTTCTAAGAGGTCTTGGAACTTAAGCCACCGATATTCTTATGACTTATTTAATCGTAGTATCTATTTTTAAATTACCGATTTACTAAAAAAGGATTGTTCTAAGCCACTCTTCAGCACTTCAATGAAGTAATTTAATCCATCTGATTATTTTTACCATTTTTATAAATACGTAAGCCCCTTTTTGTTCATGATGAGAAATAGTTTTCACATTTATATGTATGAATGAATGTATGTATTAAAAGTATTATACTGTAGTCTCATATTGCTTGAACTATTAGCTAAGTTACTTACTGTTAATTACTCTTGCTAAATGCGCTAAATATTTTTTAAACGGTTTATAAATTATCAAAACTGCAACACTACTTAGAAATAAAATTTATAGCGTGGCAAGATTTATATGAGCATGTTATTGCTGTAGTAGCATTTATGTTACAGCAACGAATTCTTCTTCAAGGCTACTGGAAGTTGGATTGTAAGCCAAGTACTGAGAACACATAAATACAGACCTAAAAAAAGGAGAAGAAAAAGGAAATAAGTTATAATATTTATAAAAGAATGTGCTTAAATAGAACATTTATTAGATGGTTAAAGCCATCTGTCTTCTTTATGTTAAAGGATTTGAATAGTAATAAATGTTTAAGGGTGTTTGTGCAAGCGCAGGTTAAACGAGTATGAAAAAAAATTTTGAAAAATGTCAGTTGCTAGTTGTAGTAATTGCTTCTCTAGTAGGACTATGTATTTATTATAGTTAGCAACGTTTAGCTATATAAGAATTGCGATATTCTTGGTAGGGATTGAGTTAACGAGTTGACTACAAAGCAATTTATGACTGAGGACCTGAGTTCATCAACAGTGTTGTTGGACTATTTAAGTTATGAAGGCATAGCATTGGTCACTGAACAGTACCGGCAGCGATATTTTTTTTTTTTATTTATTTATTTATTTAGCTATTATTTGCTATTATTTACAATTTAAAATGTTAATTCTTTGGATTTTCATTCTTTAATCAAAATTTTTTACATACAATGTTAATTTCCTTTTAAAAAGATAATAATTGTTTTCATTTTTTAACTCTGGAGGCATTTCATTATAAAGTTTAAGACCATTATAAAATAATAAGTTTTGCGAATAATTACTTCTACAAAATTTTAGTCTAAAATCCCCCATATTTCTTAAATAGTAGGGTTGAACTTCTGCCACATATGTTAGTTGTTTTTCCAGATATCTCGGCATCATACCATTTTTCATTTTAAATATAATCATTAAAACATTCATAATCAGTCTTTGATTTACTGATAGCCATTTCAACGCTTCTAACATGTCCCTTCTGCTTGTTAGCCTATTGCACTTAAGAATACACCTCATACCCCAGTTTTGCAGCTTTTGAAGTCTCTTTTTCATTTGTAGGTTTCCAAGAAATAAAACAGTTGAACAATATTCAAAATGCGGTTTTATTGTTGTGTTGAAAATATTCACAGCTGTTATTGAGGATACTTTATCGCGTATTCTTCTCAGGAATGAGATCTTTTTTGATATCTTCTTGCAAACATAGTCGTAGTGCAGATCAAACTTCAATTTTTTATCGATCATAATACCAAGATATTTCATTTCCAATACTTCTTCGATTTGTTCCCCATCGATTATTATTCCCTCTGTGCTTGTTCCATTTATAATCATGGCTTTTGTCTTGTTCTTGTTCAGTTTAAGTTTATTCATTTTTAAATATTTATCGACGTCATCCAGATCATTATTAAGTTTTCTCACACACTCATCGGATGACCCTCCACTTATATAAATAAGCGCATCATCCGCAAACATGCAAATTTTCGATATATGTATACTCATCTATTCTACTGTACATCACTGCTTCATCCTTCGTCGGTAGTGTTAGCGGAATCGTCGGCGGAGTAAAACAATTAATAAAATGGCTACACATTAAGCTTAAGAAACTTAATGTGTCTTCTTTATACCAGAGGCGCCGCAACTCTTCTATAAAAAAAAATGTGGAATAGATGAGTTGTAAAATTATTTAATCTTTTTCTCTCTCCCTCTCTCTCTCTCTTTCTCATCTTATTTCACCTACTATCCTTTTCACAAAAGAAGTAATACCTTAGTAATAGACATTTATTGCATGAGTTTATTAGTTCCCTTTACAAAAAAAGAAAAACATTTCAACTTATGGAAACTTTGCATCTGTTTAGCAGAGAGTTTTTGTTAACATTTAACAAAATCTTATTAACGAGCTGCTAATATTTCCTCAAGACAGAAGTTAAACTCTAATTACTGTGGAAAGACACGCAATATTTCTAAAACAATGCAACTACAAAACGTTTTGTCGTAGCATCAAATCAAATCAAATCATTCTAAAACCCTTATAGATGTTTATATATTTGGCAAAATTATACGTTTATATTCTTTGTTTTTTTTTTCTTCTTCACATGTAATGTAATTGGGGTTTGTCCCAGGATGGTCTTTTGCACTGCGACCATTTTTGATCTATTGTGTTTCCCCTGTCCCGAACCGTCCAATATGTTCGTAGATAGGATCAGCTCCTTCAATGGGAGCGTTAGCAGATCCTGTTCACTCAGCGTATAAGCATGTAGAGTTCTGTGTCTTCTGTGGCCCAATGCCCCACAATTTGCGATCAATTGTTCCATCGACTCCTCCTCCTCACCGCAGAATCTGTTGGTGTCCGTGTCAGATAAGCCCATTCTGTATAGGTGGGCTTTGCAGGTTTAATGACCTGTGAGCGCCCCTACCAGCGTCCGTAGGCTTTTCCTGTCCAGTCTTAGAGCCACATCCGCTATCCTAGCCTCAAAGCACAAAATAGTATTCCAAACTTTGATAAAAAAAATTCGAAAACTTTTCATGCAATAGAGGCAAGACGTATATTTACATACCAGCTCAGGTTAAAATATCATTATTTTTTGAATTTTCAATCTCTTAACTGAAAAGCCAACGCTGTTATTGTCAAGAACCAGCTGTCTGTCAACTCCTGTCAAAATTTCAACAAGGTGTCTTATATAGTTTGTCTTTGGCAGCCATTGACAGCTGACTACTGCGGAGAACAGCATCACTCTAACCAAAGCTAAGCTTGATAAATAGTAAAGAAATACTGAATTTCGTTTTGACTGTACAAGTACGGAAAATGCCGAACACTCTGGATGCCCAGTTGAGGTCTCTACATCTGAAACAACTGAAAAAATTAATATTATGTTGTCGGAGAGAAAGGCTATTGTACAATCCAAAGGCATATCATATGGCTAAGTGTTTTAAATTTTATTTGTTCACATTTTCAGGAATGTCTGAAGTTATCCAACCGTAATATGAACGAGTTTTTGTGCCGTTTTTTAATCGCGGGTGACTTGGCGGTAAAGAACGCATAGGTGTATTTGCCAGCCAATAAAATTATGATGAACGTTTTTTGAATTTAAAAATATCCACTGCGAATATCAAGCCAAAGAAGAAATGGCTCGTAGTAAAAAGATTTTACTCCAAAGATGAAATCATTTCACAAACAAATGCTTATTTTAATGATCTCGACATATCTTATTTGCTGGAAGAGATGAAAGGAATAAAAATATTACATGGAGCTTGAAAACGATGTAAAAAAATGATATGATTTCTTATCCAAATTTAAAGTGTTTAAATTTCTTCGTTTTGACTTATGATAAATATATATATATATATATATATATATATATATATATATATATATATATATATATATATATATATATATATATATATATATATATATATATAGCTGAAGCTTGGCATTTATTTTAAAACAAGACAGAAAAGCCAATAGCACGAGGGTTAGTATGTTCCATAAATATGTTTCCGTAGTGTTTTACATACGATAAAACTGCTGAGCACATGTTATGTATAGGATTTTCTATGACGATACACTATAACAATGTACTATAAATCCACCTAAAATAAATCCCAGATTAAAAGTTTCATAATGCCTCAGGTATACATTTTTTGTCCCTATTGTATGCACAGTACTATTTTCAGCGTATGTGACAGTATGTGTATACGTTATATAAAACTATGTGAAGTTTAGTGCAACGTATACGTTGCAAGTATTCCAAGTTGAAAATAATATTTGCGATTGTGTACTGAAATCGAAATTGTTATCTTTTGTTAAAAATGATAAGTGCATGTCATTCGCAAGTGATTGCAATTATCACCCGTAAATATACAAAAATAAACGCGGATGCCAGCAATAGTATTTTTTTAAATAAAAAATAACTTTTATTTTGAAGAGAACAATGGGCGTGAAAAGAGTTTGATTGAAAAGCAGACATGAATGAATATTTTTACAAGTAATATGTCATTGATCCTGATTTGCAAATAATATTATATAGATTTTGCAAAAATGTAATAGACTGTGTGTATAAGACATTATGAAGAAACATTCTGGTGTGTGCATAATAGGAATCGTTTTGTAATTACATATCCAACTCAATTATTAATATGCTCGAAAAACACACGGCAGTGGCAGGATTGTTCTGCATTGTATTGATTTCTAATGGCCAAACATTTTATTAAAAGTTCAGACATATCAAATATTTGAAGCATTTCAAATGAATTTCTTTCTTTTTTAGATAAATTAAAATTACGGTTCATTTAAGGAACAACTTATTTTTGCAATTACTATTTTATTGCTTTTTCATTTGAATTTCCAGCACATAATTTGCCATATTTAAGAAATCAAAGATCGATATTTGTATTTATAACAGATTTAGTAAAGTATTTGCATATGGATAAAAATTGTGAATGAAGTCAAGAATTTTTTTTTTTAGTATAATTCCAACGAAATATTTTTCAGTAGGTCTGTACTAGTCTGTTAACATTATTTTATTATTAAATCCTTTAGATAAACATATTGACAAGCCACCCATTTTTCTATTTTCATTTCGATTTTTGATTATCAGCACACAGATTTCAAAATAAGAACAACAACAACAACACTGCATGAATACACATACACGTGCAATTACATATACATAGGTGCATGTGGTCCAATAATATGTTGAGACAAATACGGATTTTCTTCAATATGTCAAAGGGGAATGAAAGATTATTGGCTTTGGTTTCCATTTTATTACTATTATCAAAGGTAAATGCTGTGTGCAGTTTTTGCTAAATGATTTTTGTATATAAAAGTACAACAACCCAATATGCGAGTATATATATGCCGCTTTCATGAATAACCACGTATCTCTTAATTATTTTAAAATAGGTTAGGTTAGGTTGATTGGAGTGGTGTGATAGCCCATGTCGTACGACATACACTTAAGCCAGTGAAGGCTTGTTGTGCGCTCCCTTGGGTTTAGCCATAACATATTGATCCAAAGGTCTATAGAAAGTCCGCGTCACTCACTAAGTTCCTTAATTTTCTCAAGCATATTCCCTGTAATCGGGTTAGGTCCAGTAAGGTATCACCCCCAAGATATTGGGACCTTATTTGTGAGAAGGCGGGGCAATGGCACGAATAGTGTTCCAATGTTTCGCTCTCCTCCCCACATGCTCTACATTCATCTCCTCCCGCTATTCCAATGCGTTCAAGATGTGCCAGTAGTTGAGAGTGCCCTGTGACAACTCCCATTATTCTACTTAGTTCGGGCTTGCTAAGTCTTAGCAGCTCCCTCGTTCTTATCTCGTCTGGATCTCCCCATAGAATTTTTGCATCAATTCCCATAGTTCCGTTATTCCAGAGAGTTGAATGGGCTCTATGTGTCCAAGTCTTTAGCTCGGATTTAACTGCATCGAAAGGTTTCGCGCATTCCAACCTTATAATTTAAAATGAAATGTGTTTACAAATAACAGCTGCAATTGTCAACAAAATGATCCGTCTGTCTCTACTCTTAGAAAAATATCAGGACTTACCAAATAAGTAGAAAAGTAAAGTTTTTTTTAATATTGAAATTTAATATTGAAATTTATTACCATTCATTCATTTAAATAATTAGCATTTATTTCTTGTGGGCTTAGCTGCTCATATATCGATATTTCATTTGATGTTATCCAACTAATCAGTGATCTTCAACCGGTTTCTAAGCCTTAAAACTCTTGTGTTTATACAAAAACTAACACATACAGAATAGGAATTCTAACACATGTAAAAAATTACAGAATACATAAAATTTTTAAATGAAAAACTGCACAGTAAATAATTTATATTCGATATAATTCTATTATATCGCCCTTTAAGTGCCAATGATTGAATATATTTATTGAAAAAAATTAAAACATATTTTCTTTAAAACATAATGTTGAAATTTATTATTATTATTATTTTTTTTTTTTTGAAACTAGTGCGGAGCAATCCCGATATAAAAAAGTCTGTATACTGAAAAAATTTATTATCGGTATAGTGAAAAAATTAAATGTTATGAAAAATATGAAAAATTTATAACATATATTTAGATTAGATCAATATTTTGATAAAATATATTAAGACAAGATTTTTAACCAAAACGTTTGTGTGAACATCAGAGTTTTAAAATCTAAAATTTACGGGTAGATGCGCTAATTGAGGTGCATGTGTGAAAACTGTATTAAATCAATTTAAATTAAATCAAATTAAGAAACATAAAATAAATAAAAAAGTTAACACTATTTTTTCGACCTTTTTTGTTTTAATATATATAATTTTTATAATCAAGGGTTAGATCTTTTTTTAAAAAATAATAATTTTATTCAGTATTTCGACGCCTCTTTGGGCGTCTTCTTCAGGAAATTAATAAAAAAATTAATAAAAAAACTTCCTGAAGAAGACGCCCAAAGAGGCGTCGAAATATTGAATAAAATTATTATTTTTTAAAAAAGGACCTAACGCTTGATTATAAAAATTATATATATATAAATAAAAAAGTTTATATTAAATAAATTATCACATTGGAATACATTCAATTCAAGTTGAATTAAATTTAATCATATTTGAGAAAAAACCCATATTAAATTAGATAAAATAAACGAAATGAAGACACCATATTTGTATCGTTAACTTAAAATCCAAGATGTGGAATTAAGCGGTTATTCGCTAACACCACAGATTTGTTATTGCTTTTTTGCAGTCCCAACTTTATAATCTCTTTTTATGGAGCTTTAAGAAGTTGTAAATTTGTTCCTATACACACATTTAAAACATCAAACCTTAAAAAGCAAACGTTTTAAGCCAAATTATTAGGGAGAGGTGCAGTACTAGGCAGGGAAACCAAATATATGCAATTGCATTTTTTTTGCTGTCGCGCAGCAGGGACGATAAGATGCTTATACGAGTACATTTAGAAAACTGTTTAAGAGCCTTTTCCTAGATATGTCTCTGCTTTTTTTTGTATATTTTACAATACGAGGCATTATTTTTTTCGCCATAATATTTTATCCATTCATATATAGCAGAAAAAAGAATAAAAACACTATTTTGTCGTTAAAAGCTTATTTAAGTAAGTATGTCTCTGTTACAACACTAGTAATTGATTAAATTTTATTCAAGTAAGCAAAATTTTAGCTTTTAAAAAATCTAAGATTTAATGATTTTTGAAGTTTCACCTATTTTGTGATCGTATTAGATTTTCTTCAGAAATCCCAATCACTTTCTTATTGTTAGACAATTTTAAGACCATAAAAATGTTGGGAAATTTCCTGCATTTTCTGAAAGTTTCTTGAATAAAAGACTAGTTTAGGTTTCGTTATTAGAGTTTATGTGATGATTCAATAACTCTGAGATCTTTTCTTGATTTTGGTAAATTTTTTAATTATTAAATTGCATCTGTTCTAACCAATACAGTTAAACCAGATATGTCTCTCCACCTCACAGCTACCTCCGTGCCTCCTCATCCTCTTCTTTATATAAAAAGGTATGCTCCAGAGGTAGTCTTAACATATATGTAACACTACCAGGAGCAATAGCCCCACTTATACAATGCAACACGCAATTATCATATATCAGGCTGGCTATAAGTGCTTTATTGGCCACCTCTGGAGCATGGTGGCGTTTCGATCATTATGCGATAGATTAAGGGAAAGTAATATTTTTTATTAAGATGTTTTTCTTTTCTATTACGGAATAAGTATACGAGTAAGCAAAACTAGCAAAAATTTCTTTAGAGAATGCTTAGATTTTCGATTAAGAACTCTAGTGTCATTTATTTAATTGGACAAGTGCTCAGGGGATGACTCCTATTTATGCAGTACATTTTGCTCCACCTTGGAGATGACAAGAAAGATATCTGTAAGGATCTCGTTCTACATACGAGCTGTTCGATCAAAGAACGAACTGTAGTGCGATTCGCATATATGTATATCGACCACAGATGAATGTGTTCTTAATGAAGAATGTGTTATTAGCAAATGGGTCTCAAGAACAAATTTTCTTAATTCATTAGAGCATATTCCATTGTAGTAACGATAAAAAAGAGTAACACATCTCACGTTGTGCCGATGCTCCAGTGAGTCAATAGAGTTGGATACACTATTGTCATCAATGAGTCTTTTCACCCTTTTCTGTACTCGGTCCAGTAAGTTCAAAATATACCTGAAGTACCGGCTCACACATAAATATTATATTCCATTTTCTGTCTGATGTAGGTGGTATAATGGTAAGGATATATTGCGTTTTCAAATCATGTTTCCATTAAGAAAGTCATGTCTTTGTCCTAATAAGGGACTATGAGCAAATCGAGTTTTCTCTTTTGCATGGTTTTGCAAATAAGTCTCACGGGAGATCATGGGTGAGATTTATTTACAAAACCATGCAAAAGAAAACTATCAATGTATCTGAGAAAAAGTTCCGAGACGTTTCACCGCAATCTAATCTGTACGGCAAATCATTTTATATCGTGGATAAGGTCATAAAACGTTAGCGATCAAAGGAATATATATATATATATATATATATATATATATATATATATATATATATATATATATATATATATAACCAACACCTTGTAGACACACCTTGGCATCCATTATCGTTGCCATTATTCTCAGTTATGCCTCAACTATCAAGAATCGTTCTTATTTAAATAACAAAAAGGGAGATGGTCACGGTAAAAAGTAATAACAAATTGTAGAAAACATTTATGAAACAATGGATAATTACGAACGTACGCATATATATATATATATATATATATATATATATATATATATATATATGTGTGTGTGTGTGTATGTACACATACATATAGAAATATTTATAATATGCATATCGAGTCATATTATTTAAAAAAAAACTAAATTACAAAAAATCGACTTTTTGATTGATTGATTGATTAATGCACCGTAATTAATGTTACTGCAAAATTATAGACTCCTACAATTAAAAATAACGTTCTTATACACCAAAAATTAAACATATTCTGCTGTCCAGAGAAAAATTAATAATAAAAAATTAATTTTCCTTCTGGACTCGATCGCAAAAATCTCCATATCCACTTAACACCCACCACCTTCTTCCCAAGCTTTACTTCTCTATTCGTCCAGGTAAAATGACTGTTATAAGAAGTATCCATGACCTGTTCATGCAACTAGAAATAATTTACAGGAAAGAAAGCAGGACACCCCGGCCTTAACAAAATTCTAGCTTTGAGGTATAATCTATTTGGAACTATTTATTTTAAAACAAACATCAAAAAGGCATATGCAATTATTTCACACCGAAGGCCAAGGTAATAATAAAGCCGACCTGTTTCTATTACATACTTAGATATTAAAAATTTCTAAACAGAAGTAATAACATCCAAATGATTTCAAGGTAAAATGACTGTCATGATTTTTAAACTAATTTGCCACACTAAAATGGGTAATAAATTATCAGATTTTCCTTTTATATAATTTTTCTTTGCTAATTATTTTTTATGTTTTATAAGTAAAAATATATGAAAATGTAAGTAAAAAATATATTTTTAATTTAACTGATGGAAAAAACACAAAGCTATTCTTTAACATTATGGAAATAAATTTTTTATTTGACTTCGACTATTTTCTGTTGCAGAAAAAAACAAATCCTCAAAGGCGTAATTTTCTTATCTCTGCAACTAATACAAAAACTGAATATTATTCTTCAAATATTAATTTTTTAATAAAAACTAAGACTAAACTGAAAAAAAATTTGGTTAGTTTTTCATAGTGGAGAATTTTTTGCTTTCATCGTAAATAAGGGCTTTTACGACGTATGTTCAATAAAAAAAGGTGACTTTTCATTTTTCTCAAAAAATATTTATTTATTCATCAATTTCTATTTTGTTCCCTTAGAAATAATAAACTTGTGTCAGAGTTAATTCCAATCCTCGAAGCAGTTCTGATATTCACTCTTTGGTATGGCCTTGACCTCTTTCAGCGATTCGATTTTTATCTATTCAATCGTCACAAAACGCCGTCTTTTCATGTGTATCTTCAATTTTGGGAACAGGGACCAAATCTTGTAAATGCGGTGGCTGAGGCATGATAACCGCATTATTTTCGGCTAAACAATTACTAACAAGCAATGACGAGTGGGCAGGTGCATTATCGTGATGCAAAAGCCGTGAATTGTTTTTCCACAATTCCCAACGTTTTTTTTTTCAAATTGCTTCGTGCAAGCGGCGTATAACTTTAAGATAATACTCCTTATTAACCGCACGACCATGTGGCAATAAATCATAGTACACTACCCTACGGTAATCGGAGAAAACAGTGTGCGAAACTTTGTCATTTGATCGAACTTGGCGTGCTGTTTTTGGTCTTGGCTCTCTTTGGCTCTCCCATTGGGATGATTGGACTTTGGTTTCGATGACACAGCCATATAGCCAATTATGACTCTTTTAAGCAAATCATTCAACATTTGCTGAGCGATTCCCATGTAACGGTTTTTATGTTCAAAATTCAGCAATTTTGGAACGAACTTCGCTGCAACACGCTTCATACTAAAAATTTTTATGACATGTGTCAACCGATATACCGATATTCGCTACAACTTCTGTAATAGTGCTTCGACGAGTTTCCATAATTTTCCTCACTTTCTCAACATTTTTATCTTTTTTTTTTTTTTTGCTATGGAGCTTCCAGGACGAGCATCGTTATTCACATCTTCTCAACTTTCTTTGAAAAGCCTGTACCATTTGTAAATATTTTTCTCACTCAGAGTACAATCACCATATGCCACTCTCAACATTTCAAGTGCTTTTAAGCAAATTTTATGGAAATTCCCTGATCCAGCAGAAAATCGCCGAACAAGCAAAACATTTCTAACTGTTATGCCTCTCACAAACAAACTCAACTAATAGCATATGTTCGAGGCAAATGTGCCAACATAAAAAAATCGTTATTCGATTAACGAGAAATTTCAGAATTGACGTAGACCGCGAAATTTAAAAGTCCACCATTTCTATTGAACAGACCTCGTATTTCAAAAATGCCCTTTAAAACTGTTACATCATTTTTGTTGCATAATACCAGCAGTGCATGTAGATGACATTAAGAAGTCATGCGACAAAATGGCGTCATATGTGGTGTAGTATCAACTTTTATGTTTCGGAAGTTTTTTAGTATCTCTTCCTCATTCAAAATTATGACCGCGTTTATTTTACGTCATTTAAATATTTGCATGTTAGTTAGTATATGTGTATATGTATATTTAAAAAATGGAAATGCGTCAAGAGAAGCTTAAAATTTTTAATTTAAATCCATCTACATGGATACATATAGAAATAAAGTTTTTATGTTTACGATTATAAATGCGGTGAGTGAAAAAAAAGATTTATAGGCACGTAGTTCAAATTAAATTTTCATTAAGAAAATACAAGTATATTGTTAATACGTAAAATTAAAAGTTGTAATAAAATTTCATAAAAACATATTCACTCATAAGAATATGGTAAAAGTAAAAGAAGAGATTTCCAGATGCTTTGATCTTTTGCGCTCCTACTTAAATTTTCAATATCAGTCTTTGCGATATTCTCTTCGAACTGATAATTTCATCGTAGTTGTTTTCCTTCCCCGTCTGCCTTTTTCCACGGGATTATATTCGAACAACATTCTCTGAAATATCTTCGTCCATTCCCTCAATGGGACCTATCCAACGCATCGTTTGGATTTTTATGCGTTCATACGATACCTGCACTCTTCGCCAATGCCGATCGGTCCATATACGGGCACTATGCGAACATCCCCAGCACTCTGTCATTTGCCTGTGAAAGTTTGCATGCCTCACAGCACCATACAGTAGCACTTGTAGTATTAGTGTCCTATAAAATGTTACTTTCGCCAGACGAGGGACGGTTTTTCTTTTGAATTGTTTGTTCAATACGAAACAGCATCTATTAACACGAACCATTTCGCGCTTTATTTTCAAACTAATGATAATTGGTTTTGTTCATGGCGGAACCCAAGTATATAAATTTGCTTACTTTGACTTACGGCTTATTCAGTAATATTATAAAAAAAGGCCGAATGAAATTGCAATAAAACATTTTTATGTGTTCTATAATAAATCTATAATACAGTTGTTGTTGGTGCTGTTGGCTGAAGTAGTTAGTGCGGTGACTCTACAAGAAGATGAATTTGATTCACGTTCAGGACAAAACATCAACATCATTCATTTTTCTGATTTGCATTAGTGTGACATTGTGTAAGTTGTTGTTGAAGTGTTTAATAGATAAAGACATATCACTGGCCACTGAACAGTACCAGCAGCGATTGATATCCTTCTATACTAAAGTATATCACAATGCCTTCATTCGTCGATAATGTTAGCAGAATCGTCGGCGAAGAAAAACAATTAATAAAATGTCTATGGCACCTACAGCTTCAGAAAGTTAATGCGTCTACTTAACACCAAAGGCGTTACAACTTTGCTATAAATAATTATTAAAATCCCCAATAGCAGGGTTTCATAAGAATTAAGCATTTTCACCACCTGCATCCTATTACCACTATGCCTTTCACAAAGGAGTAACACACTTTAAATTGTAGGTATAATTTGCCTGAATGTTACTTCTTTGTACGAAATTTCTTTTCATTCACTGTATGTGACCTTATTATAACGCAAATGCAAGCTTATCACTGCACTTAGATTAAGCTGGAATTTAGTTTTATGGCTCATATACTAATGTATTTAGTTTTATGGCACTGAAATATTTAAATATTTATAAAACCATAATGTGTATGTTAATTGAATGCGTAAAAATATACGACTATGAGTCAAATAGCTTTCACAGGGGATAAAAATTTAAAAAAATCCATTAACCATTATTAAAAATAGTTTTAATATGTTTTTTTATACAAGATTTGTACATGAAGACTTAATTTTACATGCAACAAGCGTCTTCCAAAATATGGTGAACTATTTGAAATACGAGTATAAAGGGTCATTCGTTAAATGATATTTATATATAAATTTTTATTAATTTATTATTAATTTAAAAGGCTTATCAATGCCAGTGGCATTGATGGGTAGCACGCATCCACAATGTCCAACTTTTTTATGACTTGTAGCATTAATCAGGCTAAATGTGACCGATGGCATTGGTTATATTGACTTTTCGGGCCGTTGCGGTTTGTGGATTATTCACATTAACCTACGAGATCGAATTTCACGATTTCAGTAGCCAGTTTTCATCACCTAAACGTAAGATAAACGTGCCCTCAACAGTGCATGAGCTGTGTGACATTTAGCGCCTTCCTACCGAAACCACATGTCATTGGTTTCCATATCATACAATTCAGGGCAAAAGAAGTTAGTAGTCATCTACCTATAGCCCAATTTACGTTACAAAATTTTTCACGTTGTGGTTTGGGAAAAGCCGAGTTCTTTTGAGCGATGTGAAATCGATTGCCTCTGATTGTACTAAATACACTCATATTTGTATGGTTGGGATTGAATAAATTACAGCCAATTTGTCAGATATAGTTTCAACAATATGGTCGTTATCAACTGTCAAAATTTGGAAGTCACTATATATTCAAGAATACCACTGTTTCCAGTTCAGCACATTTTGTACTAGATTCACGTATTAAACTCACTGCACTTTAAAAATCTGGTCTATAACTGACATTTTTCTAAAAAAAAATTTAGATTTCTGAGTCTTTTTAAGCACATTTTTATTCATCATATTTTGAAAATTTTCAACTGGTTTCTGAAATACCCTAGTCGTCTAATTGCTTAAAGGAGTTTATGAGAAAATTTAAATAAAAATTTGTATTAATTGCATATTAAATTATATTTTAATATGTACTACTTTTTAATGTCTGTTTATTCAAGGATTCTAATGGAAAACTGATTGGGAATCTGTAATCATATTAAATCTTTGAGCAGCATGAAGGAATAAATATTTGGATTGCTCCAGATGTACACATGTTGCAAGACCCAGTAGAAAAAGTAGGGCAAATAAATGAATACATAAAACAACAGAAAATTAGTTGTGAAGGACAAATTTATTGGAATTCTTTGAATTTAAGTATTACCACTTTATTCGGCTGCTACTTGAAGAAGAAGAAAGAAAATCATTAATAGAAAAACGGAAACAACTTAGAATCTTTGACAATTTCTTTTAGGCATTTTGTACAAGAGCGAAAGAACAATATCACGCTGTAATATATAAGACAAAAACGGAAATTTTGTGTAACACCGTTTTTAATGACAAATGCTATGTGGGACATTCTGACGTTAACAATATCATTAGCATGCATATACTTTTCAAAAAAGTTACCAAAATATCCGATACAAAGTGGTGGCTTGTAGAAATTACAGCACCAAGAATCTTCTTACGATAGGATGAGCCCAAGTTACATTTCGCAATGGCCAAAAAAAACGCGATAAAGTAAGGCTATTATGCGAAATGTATAGACACGAAACGTTTCACCTTTAGTCAATACTTTTAAGATCTGTTCTATTTCCTTTAAGGTGCTTTTGGATCAACAAAGAATTGAAGCTAGCGTACGTAAGCTTTCGAACGAACCCTGACAGCACCGAACTGATGCGAAACAAAATTTGTAAATAAATTTTTTCAGCCAAAGAAAACGGACGAGAAACAACTTTATTAAAAAATTGTCTTAAAAGAAATCTTATATATAAAGATAATACAGACGTTTTATTGAATGATTCTGAAGATGTGTTTGTGGTCTTATGCATGAATTTGAGTCATATGGTAATGAAAATTTTCAAAATTCAGCAAAAAGAAAAATTCAAAAAATATTTGAAATTATTTCATTAGTTTCTTTTTGGGGTTAATAAATCAACTTGTAGATGACCAAACACTAAAGAATTATTCAGAATACATAAAAATTTAACTAATATTTTTTTTGGTTCCAGATAATAAAAAAAAATTATTCAAAATATTGATTGAGCATTCTAAAATCGAGCTTTTGATAAATTGCGACACGATGCAATATGGACTGCACTACGTTGAAAAGGTTTCCCTGATAAAATCATTGAATTAATAAAAGGTATAGTCCTTTTGATGAAGCAAGCTGCCGTATATTGCACGAAGGAGAACTGAGTCAAAGTGTCAAGGTTAACATTGGAGTCCGACAGAGGTGTGTACTTTCCCCAACACTCTTTAACATCATCTTAGATGTTGTTATGAAACTAGCTCTCAAGAACCAAAGAGGAATAACTTGGGGCATGCATGGTCTTTTACAAGACCTTGACTATGCGGACGATATCTGTTTGCTTGCCCACAATTATGAAGATATGGTGCGCAAACTCGAATCGGTTGCTAATATAGCTGCTAAAGCAGCTTCGCATAAACGAAGAGAAAACAAAGTCTATGCGAATAAATGCTGAAAACAACCCCCTTTTCAATTAAATGGTACACCGCTAGAAGACGTACAATCCTTCCTTTACCTTGGATGTATAATATCAAATACCGGTGGAAGCTCAGAGGATATTGAGAATCGCATCAAAAAAGCACAGCAAGCTTTCGGCAAACTGAAGAACATATGGACATCTACCACAATTTCACGACGAACAAAGTTACGAATTTTCAATTCCAACGTGACCTCAGTCCTATTATACGGGAGTGAAACATGGAACGCAGCCTCAGATCTTATGCAACGACTACAGACTTTTACAAACCGCTGCCTTAGACGCTTGATGAAAATTTACTGGCCAAACATAATCTCGAATGCCAGATTATGGGAGTTGACAAACCAAATACCAATTCATTTGAATATTATGGAGCGGAAATGGAAGTGGATAGGACACACCTTGCGAAAGGCCCCGAATGATATCGCTAGGCAGGCCATTGACTGGAATCCACAAGGCAGTCGTAGAAAAGGTCGTCCCGCGCACACTTGGAGAAGACAGCTGGATATTAAAAAAAGTAGAAAAAGCTGGAGTGAAGTGAAAAATATTGCATTAGATAGACCTAGATTTAGAAACTTTGTTATGGCCCTATGCTCCTTATAGGAGTTAAGAGGAATAAATATATATATATATATATATATATATATATATATATATATATATATATATATATATATATAAATATATATATATAAATATATATATATATATATATATATATATATATATATATATATATATATATATATATATTATATATATATATATATATATATTCTAAAATCGAGAAAAGTTGAAAGTTGTATATATTAATATACAATGGGTACAGAGTTGCAAAAGATTCACGTCAGTACCCGCCCGAAGGCCCAACCTGACGGTGCACTATTGCACAAGGGTGAATAAAGCACGTTCACCACCGCCCCAGTAGCCCCGCCAAGGGCACATGACTGGAGCGCCAACTAACATGTGCCCCTGACAGGGACAACATGGCAGCAAGTTCCGTACAGGCTGCTGAACCATGTACAGACACCTTGCTAAGATGCTTGGAGCTATCTAACCTCCTACTACCCAAATGGCACGGCAGTGGAACTTTTACCCCCATCGGACCTGAGGCTTCACCTACCGTAACCATTAGAGCAGCTCTGTCGAATAGCAACAGCACCTACAGATATATGGCCTGAAGAGAACATCCACATCATGCCACTAGCCCATGATTGAAGACACACTCATCCAGCCCATACCTCTCCATGCGTATCTTTGGGTTTTAACCACAGCCACCACGTGATCCCCGAAGGGGCCTCACCAATAACCAGTCTAGGACACGTCCTAGGGGCTACTGGTTCCCGTGGCACCAGATAGGACTCTGGTCAGCCGCGTGTCAAAAGCACCTCCGATTTTAGGTTCCCAGCACACCTGAGGCATCGGTAACACCTCTACCCAGACTAGCGTAGCAAGCTACTTCCTTAATTACTTATATGCACGCCCGTTACCCTGGTATTCAGGGATTGGGTAGTAACATATTAAGTTTTAGGGCAATTGGCCAAAGGTCAAGGTCTGGAAAGACCAACTACCCCTCCGGACGAGCGAGCGAACCCGCTTTTACCTTTAGTTTACTTGCATGCGCGCCCGTTACCCTGTTGTTTCAGGGATTGGGTAGCAACATACAAGTTTTTAGGGGTTATCAGCAAAAAGGCCTAGGTCCGGAAACCTGATAACCCTATACCCCAGGAAGCACAACACCAAGACAAGATGTATTGACCGTGCCCCCCGGGGGGATACAATGGGTACAAAGAAATAATAAACATATGGATGCTAGTATAAATTATTAACTTAAAAAAATATTACATTGTTTTAAAACAGCTTTGTTTCCCGTAGCCAAATGCATAATATTCAAAACTGATTACAACTAGAGATGGTTGCTGCGGTTTTGGCCGTTACCTGTTTAAATGCTTCTATCTAGTCTATTAATGCTACACGAAAAAAACCGTTATGAATATAATTTCTCAACAACTTTAGAAGATTGGAAGCAATTAATGCATTGGTAATAAGGACTCATAATTATAATTAAAAAACTTTGAAAAAACCTCTAACCTGATAACTATTTTAGGAGCATAAAGACATTCATATGTGGAATCTTATGAATATTTATAACATTATAATGAATTTGTAGCAATTATTATTTATTTATTTACTTATATATTTAAAGGTGGCGTGGTGTAGTGTTTAAAGTGTTTGTCTAAAAAACCAAGTACCCCCGGTTTCGTTCCCTGGAAAAGGATAAAAAAATTTCAACAAGTTTTGAAAACTGAACTAACAATGGAAAAAATATATGTTAATTTAAAAGGACAATAAAATAAATTATATTGTGTACTTGTGCTAACAAAACGATTTTTTCTCTATATTTAATTTGCTACTCTTACAGCATATTTTAGCATATAAAAAAAAATCTAGCATATTTTTGGTGATCAACTTCAGTATTCGTTCAACAGATGCGAGGATCTTGCGGTCGCCGCAACACGATCCGTTATTTTTTACTCTATATGATAGAAATTAATTTATATAATCCTTGCTTCTTGAAATATTAATGACATGACCTTTGGCCTAATATAAAATATTTTGTAACTAAAATATTATTTAAGCAAAATTTTTTATCAAAGAAAAATTAAGAAAAATTATTTTTATTATTCCAACACAATTTCCTAAGGCCGATGGATCGAAATATCGATTATTACAGTTAAAACTCTTTAGCCGTTTAATAAGATCTTATGCTTAATAAAAAATTGTATTAGAATTATTAAAAAAAGGTCAAAAATATAGAGGTATTATTATAAGCTACTTTGGAGTTAAAAGCCATCTATTCTAAATAAAGTCATATTGTACATTAGATTTCTTGCTAAGGTAATATTTCAATTCAAATGACTATGGCCCACATTTAACCTTTTGTTGTAAAAAAAACATGCCCTTTGGCATAAATGTGCAACAAAAAAGTCATTGGAAACTACAAATAGTGTATCGTGATATCAAACCAAATAAAGTAAATTCAATTAATTTTTTTTCTTAATTTTTCAAAATAAGTTATTTTTATTACCTTAATCTAAAGCCACAATGGTGGAAAATTTTAAAATCCTTTTAAAATACACACTTGGCTAATTCACTATCATAACCAGTCAATACGCGTAACAATATTAACAAATGCTTGAACATGAACAAGAAATTTCATAAAAGAAATAGAAAAATTAAGCGCCTGGTTTTAACAATAATCCGCGAAATGAAAAACACCAAAATTATGTGGTTAAATGTAAAACTTTTACACTCAAAAACGAAATTGCATATTTTATTAATTCATTGTTTACAACAAAAAAAACCGATGTAGCAGAAAACTATCAATTCATTTTTACGTAAAGGAAAACTACATTAGAAAAGTTAAGTATGACGGAATCTAAACTGTTTACGCTTTTACAAAATCTTACCTGGATTATTTTCTCTAGTGTAGTCTTATATACTAAAGTATGTACGTATCTATTATCATTTCATGTATCTTTTACAGCATTCAAGAACTTTGCAACTAATGAATACAAACATCATAAAGGAGGATTTTTAAAATGTACCTTTTTAATGTTTTACTCGCCAAACATTTTTGTTCCGCTGTTTGTGGTACAAACAGTTGTACTGCAGTGCGTTGTACTTTTATCTCGATTACAAAAGGAAACGAGAGATAATTAAATTTTTTTTATTGAAGCAAAAACATGTATAGTTATGAAATGTCGAGTGGATTGAGACAATGAGAATTACTCAAACACGGATTTACAAATATTTCTTTATTCTTTTGTTGAATGTGTCCATTAGAACGGATCAAAAGAAAATTAAGCCAATCAACTCCTGGGATGTATGAAATTTCAATAACAAATCCAAAATTATAAGAAACTGTTCGGTTGCAAAGCCTTTTTTAAAGAAATATATATTACAAAGTCGCTTTTTTCTTAGGAAGTTTAAAATTCCAATTCAGGTTTTGGACGTATTTCAGAAAAATGGCATTCTCTACTTCTAATGTCTAATTACTTTCATTCTTCAAAGAGCCCTTGAAGAACATTGTGATACTATTTCTTAAAAGATTAATATTTTGCTCTGTACATCTTGATTCTTTTGTAATGCTGGAAGAAGATCCAAAATACTAAATGCGACATCTTAATTATAACAAAAAATCAAAAAAGGGGAATTAAACCTGTAGTCAGACGGTTAACAACCAGAAAATCCTAAATTCTGCTCTAAATGGAACTGCAACATATTCAAAATAACCTTGGCCCTATTGTATACCGTAACGAAAAAAATAATATAATTTATGATTTGGGTAGCGCCAATGAAATGCATGTATAATAAATGACAATTTTCAGCCTATTTAACCTGAAAAGGTATAATAATTCAATGTGAATAAGTGTAAACTGCAGATTTAATTCAAACAATTGTTGATGAAATGCATTTGTTATTTTAAGGTCGAACCCTACGGTTGCTTTCTAAGGGAAAAGGCTTTTATTAAAGCAGTTCACAATTGCTTAGAGTACTTTTATCTCATATTATGGGGCATATTAATATGCCTCTGCTGAATGGAGCTAAAAATTTCTGTTAAAGTTTTTATTTTTATTGGACCTTTCCATAGAGGAGAAGAATATCATGGGGGAAAGAGAGGGATATTCTAATACGTAGAAATACAAAGTCTTGGAAATTAAGAACATTTCATTTTAAAACTAGTCTGCTGGCAAAGTTACTCCATTAAAAGTCAGCTTTGTATATCAGTAAGTAAGGATACTGTTGATCATATGGCTTCAGTCATTAGCATTATTTTTAGCATCTTGTTGCTTTGAAAGCCATCTTAAACAGCCCATTTAGTTCCATGGTATTTTTTGTATGTAGGCACAATGAACCTCTCGCTCAGAGCCATTCTAAAATGTCGGCATCAACTATATATTTTGATCTTTATGAGGACAAAGATATCCCTCTTCATAAGCAATATTCAATATCGAAAAAAGATATCTTAGCAGTTTTAATTATACTAAATATTCTGAAATGTACAAATTATTCTAAAATTTTAGTTTTTTCTTGTTGTTAGCTTAGCCACATGTGATAGCAAAAAAATATGGAATATCACATAGAATTTATAATACAATAGGTACATTATTCAAACTTTTTATATGAATATATTTGCAAGGAAACAACATTTTTATAAACTGGAAATGATGTTGTTGCCCGCTGCCTCAGGGCGCGTACATTGGCCATCCACCATTATGGTATAAAAAGTTTTCAATTCGATAGCAATTGTGTTTGTTCTCATTAAAAAGTGATTATTAAAGTCTTATGTCTCCCTTGAAAGAAAATTAAAACATATTCCTAATTGGTTTCACTTCATTAAGGAGAAACCACGTATATTACTGCGTTATATATCGAATCGAAAATGTTAAATTGGTATCGGCTTAAAAATTTTTTGTACATAGACAAAAAACTTTAATCCATATTTTATTAGCTCTTCAGACAAATAAAATATTCTTTAAATCAGTCGAACAGCTAAGAAAGTGTAGATTTAGCTGCAGTTGCTTTCATAGTCCCCTTCCACACTATGAAGAGCAAATCATTAAACTCGAGCAATATTGAAAACAACTTCCAGTAATCTTCAAACTTTATTTCAAATTAGTCTAAGCTAAACTAATTTTTTATACCCCTGTTGATTTAATTTCATGTTTATTATGCGAAATTGGTCCATAATGAACTTAATCCTTATTGCTGAAAACATATTAAGCACCCGAAATAAAAACTTAAGTCTGCAAATGTTGCAATTTTTGACTTTCAATTTTTTTAAAGGAAATATTTGCTTCTATTTTCTTTCCGCTGATGTTAATTCAATGGGCATTATTACATGCCACCGTGATAGCTAGAAAATATTCAATAATAATACTATACAGTGGGTCTAATCTGTGATCTTCCTTCTTCAGAAATTTGGCTTCATTGCATATTCCTTTTATATCAAAGCAGGGTTTATACATTCAACACATTTAAGTAAACTTTCTTCAAAAAATCTATTTATTTTCTTTTGTCTAAATTAAAATAATTTATACAATACCCATAAATAGAGCTTAAAGATTTATTCAATATACAAACTTTTTTTGAAACTTTTATTGCAGTTAAATAGTACAATTAAGAGAAAAATATTTCAAAGAGCATTGCATGAACTCAACAATGTTATGAATGTCATTTATTTCTTAAATAGATTATCACATTTCCACACTCCTCTAATCTAATTAACAGAGTGAAAATAAATACATAAACAAGTGCGACAATTTAACCACATTCTAACATTAAAAACATATAAAAAACAAATTTTGCAATCAATTAGTTGGAATTTCTTTTAGAGCCTGCAATATACTGAACTGCTTTGTTTACTCGTATCACACAGCTTTCCTTTAAATCTTAAAAATGTTCAAATGAAAGTTAACCTCTTGTTCAAAAATGTTAAATTTATAAGCAAGATAATTCTTAAATTGACTACATTTTTTTTCAAATTTATTAAATCATTAGCCATAAATGTCTTAATAGTTAGAGTGTAGGGTATTTTAAGTGCGCACAGACTATCATGCATTTATTTTTAGCACCCGCATTAAAGACCAGTGTGTGTTTAGGGACTTTTTATAGTCTCTTTAATGAACATGTACTATCACAGTCATTGTCATCAACGTCATCTTCACCCTAATCAATTCAATTATTTATTCATTAATTTAACAGCAGATCTTTAAAACAATGTAATCGTGCAGAATTCAATAGCCATACGAGTACACTCGAAGAAATGACGTATTCGAAGCTCAAGTAAATACTTCTCTAAATCTAATATGGGCTATACTTAAAAAATTAGTTCATAATTCCACACAATTATTAAGCAAATGTTTATTATGCCTTTAACATAAATATGAAAAAATATTCTGGTAGAAGAAATTTAGTTTAGAGGAAATGATTTACTCGATATTAGTCCATAAAATTTTATGTATCTAAAACTTTTAAATGGTTGTCTTCAACTTTAGTTCATACTTTCTGCTAATTTAACAAAACTTTCCTACAAGTTCTGAACAATTACGAAACAGCTACTGCCGTATGCAAAAAAAAACGTAATAAAACAGCTCTATTGTTAGAAAATAATTGGATTACAAAACTTTTCTCTTATGAAAAGTTTAAGGCAATTAAAAGCCCCCTGTAAACCTACTCTATGGAATAAAATTTTTTGCTAACAGTATTCTTATTAATGTGGCAAATAATGCATCGTGTTGCACTTTAAATTAAAGCTTGGACTCTTAGCTTCCAGTGGGAGTTTGTTATTTCTTCATATATTGGGATTCTTCATATATAAATATATAAATCCACACCAAATAGTTACTTTTCCGGAATGCATTGGACGGTCTTGGATCTCATATGGATTGGTATTGTCCGAAATTTTATTAAAATGTTGGCTAACGCACCCATTTATCTAGCAATGAGCCTCATCGCTAAACAATTTAATTAAAACGCATAATTAAATTCGTAAGAAATAATAAACAAGATTAAAAAATATATAAGTAATGTCCACAATGGGTCCTTCATTGAACGCTTCATATCTTTAAATTAAAAAAATGTCAGATATAATTAATATTTTTTATTTATCATTGCCATTATGTGTGATAAATAACATCGTGCAAATATTTGCTGGGTGGCGCGCATCCAAAATGTAAAATTTTGCATGACTCTGGCGCATAAATCAGATTGAATTTGACCAGTGCCATAGATAATGTTAGCCTTGAGGTCTGCTGTGGCTTCTGGCTTATTCGCATCGATCTGCGATTTAAGAAAACCCCACAAGAAAAAGTCTAACGAGATAAAATCGTACCATCACGTTAGCCAGCTCACATTACCTCCACATCCGATGAAAAGGCGTTGAATTCGCTGGTGCAAAATAGCCAATGTAGCACGAGCTGTGCGTCATGCAGCATAGTCCTGTTGAAATTACATGTTTTTGTTGTCCATATCATCTAATTCAGGCCAAAAAGAATTTGGCAACCATCGACCTGTAGCGCTCATTGTTCACGGTAATAGCTTGACCAACGTCGTTCTCAAATTTACGTCGTTCTTAAATTTACTGATAACGCCACCATCTCAAAATCCACACCAAACAGTTACTTTTCCGGAATGCATTGGACGTTATTGGATCTCATGTGGATTGGTATTGTCCGAAATTTGATAATTTGTTGGCTAACGCACCCATTCATCTAGCAATGAGCCTCATCGCTGAAGATGATTTTTTTAATGAAAATTTAGGCCAGTTTCCAACCAATCCATTCAGCGAACATACATTATTGTCTGTGGTCTTTTACCTTCAGCTCTTGGGTCAGCTAAAGTTTGTGGTTTCATGACGAAGTCAAGATGGGAAACTTTCCAAGTTGTGGTGTGCGAAAAGTCGAGTGACGTGAAAACGTCTGCATGGGATTGTCCTGCATAATCTTATGTAGAGCAGTTATATTTTCAGCAGATCCTGTTATTTGTCGTGTTTGTGTGTTAATTCATCATTTACTGAAGCAAATTTATCCACGCCCTGGTTTAATCAAATCAAGTTCAAAGGCTCCGTAATCAAATACCATCTTCATTCGAATAAAAAGTTACTATTTATTCTTCTTCATTCATTATATTTTATTTGAGTTCATTTCATTTGCATTTTTATGCTAATGACAGAAAATAGAAGATTTTTAAAATAATTTATTTCGCTTCAAAATTATGAAAAAATTTTTTACGTTTTTGACTACCCGATTGAAATTGTAATCCTTTTTAATGATCGTAATATAAGGAAGATCTGATGTTACCCCACTTCATCGTCTTTTGAAATTAAATGACCAGTAAAGAAATTGCTTCCTCTGTTTGGCTATTCATTCTTCCTTCAAAAAAATTAAGTAGAAGAATTAAGGGAGTTCAAGAATCAGGATTTGGAAAATTTACTAGAGCTGAGTACACGGTCGTTAATAAAAACTACCAAAAAAATTAAACTAAATTTCTTTAATTGCGAATAAAAAGATCTTTAAAGAATTCAGTAAAAATTTTTCTTAAAATTAAGTAAAATATTTTAGTAAATCTGCACATAATTTTTTACTGATATTAATTAAACTCTTTTTACTATCAGCGGGCACATTCTAAAATGACTCTGGCGCTTACGACAATCATTTTGAATCCAAATTGCGTAAATTTACCTAAATTGTAGCTGATTTTTTTTTAATTATAGAAGTTTAGAAGCTTTAAAAAATTTAAATTCTTTGGAAGTTTTGAAAAAATATCCCATAAATCCCAGAAGTATTAGTCGAAGGGAATATCTGGATATTACATGATTCTTATAGAATAATGGAGTCTAATAGAAATGACCAGTTCTCAGTTCATCTGCAGAAATTTTAAATTTAAAAAAAATATAATCGGCATATCTTTTGAGGGTTATAGTTTTGCGAAACTTCATTCAAATATTTTCACATGTACTCGTAGGTATACGTTATGAAAATAGTCAATGCATTCTTTTATATATTCTAGAACAACACACATTTTAAGTGTCCGTTCCAATACATACACATGTACATACAGACGTTTGTCTGTAACTGAACTGTCAACATTATTTTTTATAACATGTTTATATTTATTTTTACAATGGGTTTTTGCTTTTATTATTATTGTTGCTCTTTGTCTCATTCATTTAAGTTTCATTCCAATCATTATGTAACCCCCACTGAATTTGATACGTAAAGACGTTGACCCTTTTGCTGCAAGCAATTAATGATGTATTTTAATGATACTACACAAGAGTAATTGTAGCGACCCCATGTGTATAACAAAAGTTAATTTAAAGATTCTCTATATCACGCAAGTTAAAAGGTAAAGCAAAATAATGGGAAAGTTGGATGAAGTTTTGCAAGTCGCTTTCAAAAGAACAAGAATTAAAAAATTGCAAAAAATTTCAATATCTTAATTTAGAATTGATATTTTGGGATTTAATCTCTAAAGTGAAAAAAAATTTTTAACACTTTTTCTTATCTGAAATATTATATTAGCGAAAATCGCTCTTAGCTATAAATTACCCTTTCCTGACTGATTAAGAGGCGAGCATTTAAAAAGTTATGGAATTATTGAGCCACCTTTTAATTTGGTCGGTGTCTTGTACATCTAGTAACTCTTCTTTCCTATACCATACCAACCAAATTAAAAGGTGGCTCAATAATTCCATAACTTTTTAAATGCTCGCCTCTTAATCAGTCAGGAAGCATCTATTAATTGGATCCTGTCAAAATATTAACAAACTGCATCTTTTTTTCTCTTTAACAGCCAATGATTGCAGACTGCTGTGTGATTTGAGAAGAAAATGGAAAAAAGTGAAATTCGTCTGCTCATTAAGCGTTATTTTTTGATGAAAAAAACCATCCCTCAAACAAAAGATAAGCTTCATATATACTATGGAAATTCTGCAAAATCAATTTTATTGGTAAAAAAGTGGTTCCGTACAAACACTGAAGATGAGAAACGTTCAGGTTCCTACATCCCAATCAACTGAAAGAAAATAATTATGGTTTTGGCCGATTGAGGATTGAAAGTTCGAGAGATTGTGAAAACCATAGAAATATCACATGGCTCAGTGTTTTCAGTTTGGAATTATCACTTGAGTGTGAGAAAGATTTCAACAAAGTGGTTGCCACGGTTGCTGACAATCTACCACAAACGCAATCGTGTGACAACTTGACATGACTGTTTGGAGTTTTTCAAGCGCAATGTTGGAGGATCTTTTAGCGCTGTAACCTTGAAAGAAACTTGGGTTCTCCATAAAAGACCAGAGGCCAAACAATAGTGAAAACAGTGGATTTCTCTTAATCGGCACCAAAGAAGCCCAAGGTAGGCTTGTGAGTCAATAAAATCTTGGCGACCGTTTTTTCGGCTGCATGCAATATAATCCATATTGGCTACCTTCAAAAGGCTAAAGCAGTTACTGGCGAATGTTATATTAACTTATTGGATCGAGTTAATGAGAATTTGGAAAAAAAACGGTTGCACTTGGCCGAAAAAAAGTTCTTTACCACCATGGCCAAATACCATGAATTAGGTTATGATTACTCCCACATTCTCACTATTCACCGAATTTAGCCTCGAGTAACTATTTATTTATTAGATTAGATTTTATTTATCAGATTTGACTACAAAGATAAAATTATTTCACAAGCAAATGCCTATTTGGATGATCTCGACAATTCGTGTTTCTTGGAATGGATAAAAAAAAATTGAGAAACGTTGGACGGAGTGTATAGAGCTCAAAGAAGACTATGTCGAAAAATAAAATTAAAAAATGATGAACGACTAGATCGTTTAGGACTTATTAGTCTTTACTTCTGTTAATTTTTTTCAAGTTGCGATGCAAATAATATAGATGTCGAATTTTATTAATTATTAGTTAAAAACTATCACATTTTCAATAAAGGAAAATATCATGGATATCATTCCTGATATCCATACTATTGAATTTATTTATACCAAATATTCTGTTGAGCAGCTCCAGAAAATCACTCAAATATCAACTTTGGTTTCGAACTGAGTATGAGAAATCTCCAATTATTTTATTTAAAATAGTAACATATACAATTTTTAACAAAACTTTAAAAAAAATTTTAATGAAAACAAAATGATTCTTTAAGGTTGATATGTTTAAATCAGCCCTTTTCCTCCTCTTCTTCTGACTTGGATCCATTTATGTACATCTGTAGTACTTTCTCCCAGCGTTAATAATTGATTCTCGTAGGAGAAGTATCCCGAGTAAATGTTCATATGAAATACGCGCCAACATTGGCGCTTGATCTGCCCTCGTGCTTGCCATACTTGTTCCAGTTGCATTAAATTCTAATGCCAAATTCAGTGCTAACTGTTTCATTACAATATTAGCAAGCATAACAATAAGGGCCTTTTATGGTTTGATATATATTGCACCTGCTATCATCAAGACCTTACCTATCATCACTGTTGTTTCTTCCAGCTCATTTGAAAAGAATGAAATGTTTTAAATAAAACTTTCAAACATAAACTTTTTTGCGATTCTTGCTTGCATAATTTTGTAGACCGACCGGAGACTCAGAAAATATGTAAGTATTTCTTAACTATCGGTAAAGTGAAATTTAAAAGTGATTTAACACCACTTGACCTGATAATTCACTTGAAGTACAAACGTATATATGTGTATGTCATTTACATATGTATGTATTTTTATGTGCATACAAATTGCAAGTTTTATTAAATATTTTATCTGTAAACAATTTGCATTGCATAAATATAAACAATGTTATAATTTTTCTTTTAATTTTTTACCCACAAATGTATTTAAATAAATTATGTATTTGCTCACACACAGACGTCGAATTTTTTTTTACGTTTATTTAAATATTTTAACACTTTGATTACAAGAGCAAAAAATTACATAATAGTTTTATACTCGTATATTTTAAATTTATTTTTATTTCGAAATCACATAAAATGAACAATTGTTTGGTAAAAGAAGGGAAAAACATGCAAAAAAAATTCAAAGAGCGTTAAGCGAATTTCATAACAATCTGCTTAAAGCAAAGAAAAAACATTGAAATTGAGGCAGCAGTTTAATGGATTTTACTATCACCGTTTTTTTATTAAGAAGTACTTCGAGGTCTGTTCAGTAGAAGTAGTGAATCTTCGTTTTTCTAAAAAAAAAATATTTATTTATTTATCATTTTCTATTTTGTTCCCTTCAAAGTATTCCCCTCTTTAGATATAATACAATTATGCCAGCATTTTTCCAATCCTCGAAGCAGTTCTGATATTCTCTTTTTGGTATGGCCTTGAGCTCTCTCAGCAATACGGATTTTATCCAATCAGTCGTCGTAAAACACGGTCCCCTCGTCGGTCTTTTTAATTTTGAGAACAGTAAAAGGTCGCAGAGGGTTAAATCTGGTGGCTGATACATGCTTAGGGTATTCTTTTCTGCCTAAAGATTTCGAATAAGCAATGACGAGTGAGCGAGGAGCATTTTCGTGAGGCAAAAGCAATGAAGTATTTTTCCGGACTTTTTTTTTTCTTATTGCTTCTTGCAAGGGGCGCATAACTTCAAGGTAATATTCCTTATTATCCGTACGACCATGTGGCAAGAATACACTACAACACGGTGAACGAAATTACGCCGCATTTGTTCGAAATTTGTGATCTTGGCTCTCCTTGACTCTTCTATTGGGATGATTGGATTTTGGTTTCGATGTCATAACTATATACCCATGATTTGTCAGCAGTTATGGCCCCTTTGAGCAAATCTAGGTCGTCATTAACGTCATTCAACATTCTCAAGTGACGATTTTTTTGTTCAAAATTGAGCAATTTTGGAACACGCTTTATGCCTAAAATTTGACAACTAACGTTGTCATTCACATCTGCTCAACCTTCTTTGAAAATCCTGTACAATCACCATATGCCACACTGAACACACTGAATTGCTTTTGAGCACTTAAATCCATTTTTTACATAAAATTCATGCAAATTCTTTGATCCATTTTTTCCACAGTAGGAAATCGCCGAAGAAGCAAAACACGACTAACTTAACACAAACAATCTCAACTAAGAATATATGTTCGAGACGACATAAAAAAATCACTAATCGAATGCACGTAGCCCGAGAAATTTTAAAATTCAACCTTTCTATAGAACAGACCTCGTACTTTAAACTGACACTTTAAAGCGAAAGTTATTAACACACTAAAACGTGGTAAAATTCTTACTAATTTTCGTAAAATTTAAAAGATACAAGGTAAACAGTTTAAAGACATAATGGACCTATCCCTCTTCACTTTTCTTCTTTTTAACTTTAACTTAACTAAATTTTTCCCTTAGAACAATCTTTGTTCTCCGGCTTTTTTAAGTATCATTAATATCGCTACAAAGCGTTAGCTCTTTATAGATTTACGAAAAAAATTTGAATATCTATTGCGTTCTCTTTAAAAGCAAAGAGAAAAGCCTTGTAAAACTGCTTTAAATAAAGTTCTTCATTATAGGAACATCTTATTATTACTCGACCTTGTTTCGTAATGGCGAAAAATAGGCGTAACTCTGGAAACAAAACTCAGCAAATGCTCTCTTAAGTGGCGCCGAGTTCACTGAATCACTCACAATTTTTTTGGCAATATAATCTAAGAAAATAATTGTGGAACTAAATACAATAAAATAAGTCAACGAAAATCTCACTCCCAATGGCATACTAAATAATTAATTATTAGTGGTACAATGAATTAAGCTGGTGCCAAAATTTATCATACTCGTAAATGCTAAAGCGGCATTGAGTAAGAATACAGAAACTTCTTCGAAGAAAGAAGTCAAGAACAATACAATTCTGGAAAACCAAAGAAGTATTAAAATTTTTTCATAGCCGAACAAATGCATCTAATATATACCTATGATATAAAAATTATTAATTTAATTAGCTCATAGGACCGCCCTAGATATAGATTCCTTAGATACATTGGACATTGGAATGCGATATTTACAACACAAAAAAACTTGGGAATGGAAAATTGATCATTTCGAATATGTCTCTTGCAAACCTCTTGAAGTTTTTTCTAAATAAAAGATAATATTGCAAATTAGATTATATTATAATTGTTGAGCGCTTATTCGAGTACGAGGGCGTGTCATTGGTTCGTGACTTTTTAAATTTTCCTCCTCTTAACTGAAAATGCAATACTGATCCTGTCAAGAGACATCTGGCAGTTGAATTATGTCACAATTTGAATAAGCTGCGTCATTTAGTGTGTGTTTGGCAGCAATTGATAGCAGACTACCCCTGGATTTGGAGAGAAAGTGGAAAAAGGAAATTTCATTTCCTCATTAAGGATTGTTTTTCCGGAAAAATACCTTCACTGAAACTAAGTCTGATAAATATTTACTATGAAAATTCTGCACCATAAATTTCAATGGTAAAAAAGTGGCTTACTAATTTTCGTTGCCGCCGTACAAGCACGGAAGATGCCGAACGTTTTGGATGTCCAGTTGAGATGTCTACATTGGAAACTTTTCAAAAAAATTCGCGATATGGTGTTGCCCGATCTTAGATTGAAAGTGCGAGGGATTGTGAAAGCCATTGGCATATATCAGCGCTCAATGGTTTTAATTTTGGATGATCACTTGGGCATGAGAAAGTTATCCGCAAGATGGTTGCCAAGCTTGCTCACAATCGACCACAAATGCAATTGTGTGACAACTTCTCAGGAATATTTGGCGTTGTTCAAATATAATGTGGGCGATTTTTTTGGACTGTTTCGTAATCGTGAACAAAACGTTGATTCACTACAGCACACCAGACACCAAACGGCAGTCATGGGTTTCTCGGGCTGAATCGGAGCTAATGCCAAGGTTGGTTTATCAGATAATAAAGTCAATCGTTTTTCTTTTTTTTTTTTTTTTTTTTTTTGTAGGATCCGGTTATAATCCATACTGACTACTTTCAAAAGGGAAAACAACCTCTGATGAATATTACATCTACTTATTGGTTGATTGGGTGCAAACATGTGCAGTTTCCATGGGAAAATTCCATGAATTAGGTTACGAATCGCTTCCTCATTCACCCTATTCTCCGCATTTATTGCGGAGTGTCTATTTATTGTTTTCTGCGGAAATGGCTAGGCTCGCCGCGGCGTTAGGAGATTTGACTACAACGATGCAATCGTCTCATAAACAAACACCTGTTTTGATGACCTCGACAAATCTTATTTTTTGGAAGGGATACAAAAATTAAGAGAAATAAAGAGATTTTTTATCCAACAAACTGTGTTTCATGCAAAAAGTCACGAACCTATTGAGCCACCGTCGTACACTCGAAATCGAAAGGTATTTGGGTTAAAATACAAATGAAAATGTCAGAGAGTCATCTCATGCATGCGACGATTGTAATGAAAAAAGCTTTGAAGGGAACGTGATTATGCATTAATATTGTTCACTACATTCCATTTTAAGTGTTTTAAAAAAGAAGTATTTTGTTGAAAAATCATATTTTGAGACTATAAACGAAGCTGAACTTTGGAAATTATTGGCCACGCTATCTAAAACAGCTATGGAATATGTGATTTGTATAGAAACATTCTAAGCCTACTATGATTATGTATTTGTTGTAATTCATATGCAATATTGAAATTCTCATATTGTATTTGATTTATAATAAACATTCGAGGTTGAATGTTTTCAAACTGCTTAAACTTCACTGACGATTTGGTTTTAGCAACCAATGAAATGTCGGCATATGAAGAGCTAAAGCCACAACAAACTTTTGATTTTTCTATGCATTTTGCAAAAAGCTCTAATTGTTTCTAACGATTAGTTGGGGAGAATATCCCAAATAGTGAATTTTCATATTAAGTATTAAATATTTTTGCTAGGGAATTCTTTGTTCTGTGTACAGGGAGTCCTTGTGGTCCATTGAGTTTCAAGCTATTGGGCATCGACTGACTTCCACTTAACCAGCTTTAATGAAATATATTAGTTCCGCTGCTCTATGTCCGCACTAACTATATATTTACGAATGATGAATTCTTCCAGTTATTGCCACATGGTGCTTTCAAAGACTAGCCGAAGACGTTGGGTATTTCTGCAGATAAGCCAAGCTATTGGCTATTATACTTTAAAAAAAATAACGTCAATAGGGAACCATCAACAATTTAATTGTAGCAAAAATAATTTAATATACATATTTATGTCCATTTTATTACACTGGTGGCAAAACACTCTCATGCACATTTATTTATATATTTCAACATAAATACATAGATTTAAATTTAACCACTATAATAAAGTCCCCAGAAAATATGAATATATACAAATTTGCATACAAGGCATACATTTACGTAGAAAGAGAAAAATTAAAAATTGTTTTCCAAACGTGCACAGGTAAATGCACGAAATAAAAAGCATATTCCCCCCCTATTGTCAAAAAATATGTATTTGATGTATGCACATACATATATGTACATGTAGTGAAAAGGTGAAAAAATATCTACACACACCCACCTCATACGTAAAAATATTAATAAAAAAAAGATCAAATTATTTACGTATTTGTGTTCAAATAAATTGCAAAGATTTATCAGACCCTCGTGTATTTATTCGTAGTATTTTCGCATGTTCAACACATACAATCATATGTGCACACTTGCACACACATATGTACATGCATGGCATATGTAAAAAGTTGCTGAACAGCTCAACAATAGCGACCGAAATAAATTGGAAAATACGCTGTTATGAATGTTGGGATTAACACTCTCCTCCAAGGACATCCAGCCGCACATCTCCACCCACAAAACATTCAAATATAAAAACAATAAATAAAACAGGGTCGATCAGAAGCGAACTTTTGTTACCTGAATGGAACATGCAGAGGATATGGCTACTGTCATATATTTATATTTTCGTTTTCCAAGTTCCATTAAGATTTATTTGAAAAATTAGAATTTACATTGCTAAATGGTGCTTAGAACACACATTTCTATTAAAGTTAATTTATGTTTTGAGCGTTTTGTTTGCATAACTTTTGAAATTTGACTGAAGTATTGAAAGGCAATGATTTTGGAGAATTGAATATATTATTTTTAATGTTGGTTTTTAAACTTGTTATGAAAAACACATTCGAACGTTTTACTTGGCTATTCAGTGACTTATAAACTGTAAATTTTTAATAAAAATCGTCTAATATTTTGAAAAATTTGCTAGTTTTTAATTGCATCTTCTTAAAGTGGTAGATATTTGTTGGTCCTTTATGTTGGCTAAAGTTTACGTCCCCTCGTTCGATTAGGTTTTCCAAATAAATGCGCTTATCTCCTCGATATCTCAATTCGAATTTCTTTAAGGTTTTGTAACGGGTTATTTATATAGCTCGCTCTTACTTTCAATAGATAGGCAATGATATTGATACCTCCCATATATCCTTTTTAGAAAAATAATGATTTAAGCTAAGCAAACCGATTACAGATTTAGTCTGCAGATTACAGCTTAAAATAATCGTTTAGGTAAAGCGAAGCAACAAAAAATAGCAAAAAGTTTCGCGAGTTCTAGCTTATAGCTTGACTTTTTTGAGATCAGTACAAGGACTTTCGAATGTCCTTTTTAGCAATATGATTTTATAAGCTTAAATAAGCTATCAAGAATTTAAAAAAATCACAAAATATAACTAAATATCTTTATATATTATTTTTCTACTATTCGCACAAAGGATATTGGTACCTCCACTATAGCCGTTTTTTAATTTTGATTTAAGGAACAAATAAAACTCGTAAAATAGTGCTTACAATCTATTTACCGGATTTTTTGGTGTTCATTATTAAAATTATGTATTATTATGTACTTAATTTCATTAATTTCTTTAGTTTTAACAAGACAGATGCTACCAAGCCAAGAAGTTATGTAGGCCTCTAATCTAGTTCATTTTCGTCTTTTAGCTTAATTTAATTTTTACATATTTTTCAATTAAAATTATTGATAAAATCATCGTCCTGATTTTTTTCTTCGTATATTAATATCTATTCAATCTTCTCAGCTGAGCGTGATCTCTATAGTTTAGAATATTGCGGGCCCGCGTGTTGCGATGGTACTAAAGTTCCTTAATTTATATTGTAATCATACGTAAGAGATTAAATTTGGTCGCCTTTGAATTTTTTCCATATTATATACCAAGGCGGTGCCCCATTAGTGAATCTGATAGCGCCATATTGATATCAAAATCAATTTAAGTAATAGAATTTTACAGTCTAAGCTTAGTTTTCCATTAAGCAAATAAATTTGTATTACATTTGAAAACCAGGGTATTCGTCCTTACCACGTTGCGGAATAATTTTGTAATTAATTTGTATTTGGACGACAAGTTTCCCTTCTCAATGTAAAAAAATATGTAAATATTTTTGCTCATTCATACCATATTCTTTATTCAACTATTTTTCCAACAGCGATTTATGTGTTAGCAATTCACGGGATGCCTTTTGAGGGTCCTCACGGACGCTTACGATAGCTGTATTATCAGCAAACGTTGATATATGAAAATCATTACTTATTAGCATATCGGAGGCATACATAGAGGCAGATAAATTATGACCCAAGGAATTCCTTTTGCTGCGGAGTGCCTAGAAACTACCTTCCCTAATAATACAATTACGACCAGTTAAGTAGCTTAATAATAGTCTGTGAGTGTTTAGTGATAAATTTTTCTTCAATTTATCAAATAATCCATCAGGTATTACGTTAACAAAACCCTCAGAAGCTTCGATGAAGTGAGCTGAACAAGGGTTTTTATTTCCTCGAAAACAGTACTCTATATATTTATTCGATAGTGCTAGGTTTCATCCTGAAATCAAATTTTTGATCAGGTATACAAATCATCTCGTTTGATATAGGGATCAGCTTATCCACAAGTAGTTTGTCAACTAATGAGAAAAATTGAGATCAGACACTTTTCGGCCTGTATGAACCCACTGTCGGTCTTTTCAGATCCTTAAGATTCTGCAGGATAGTGTCAAAGGCATAGAATACCATTGGAAATTAGCAACAAAAAATTTGTTGTCTATATTCGGTGGCTCTAAAAGAATCTTATCAATAAATTCATCAACACCTGAGACTTTATTCCAGTTTGGGCCATCAATAGAATTTTCATCGCAACAATTTAACAACAAAAATATTTCACTATAATATGAGTAGTCATAACTACAAATAATTATTTTGGTATACAACACAAAATGCTGTTTTCCAAACAGACCAGGAATGGCTGTATTTTGATAATGACTTATTTTAGCTGAAGCCAAAAAATATAATCATAATGTCCTGCTTTTTCCCTATAGTTACCAGAGAAACAAATTGAATACTTTTCTTAACTCCCTCATATCTCATGTCATTTCTTCTATCTTTTGCTTGTGTCAACCTTCGACACCATCAAATATTAAATTCTTGTTTCTCCATTAATATTAAGTTTAAGTTTTTTGTAGGGTACTTGTATAAAAAAATTATTACACAAATAGATAAAGATGCAAATATTAAATTCCAACTCGCTTTTTCTCTATGTTGTTTTACTTTTATTTTTGCCATTTGTATTGGCTGTTGCAACGTTAAAAAGGTTAACAATGTTCATTAGTGATGTCATCTGCAGTTTCTCATTCTCGTGCCCTTTTGTTTATTGCCTTTATTTCATAAAGGAAAATAAACACTTAATTATGATTTCGTTTGTTATCTCAAACAAATATAAATTTTATGTAATTTTTTAAACCAGCAACTGAAATATTCGCAGAGATAAAGTTAAAAAAAGAAACAATGAAATTTAAACAATGGGAGGCCAACAATGAAGGATAAGTATATCAAAAAATAAAAAAAATTAAAAATTGCAAAAAGGAAGCAAACGGTAGGAGTGTATGCGTATAAAATAACATTTCATTTTGCGTAAATAATGTGTGCTTTAATGGATCACTTTGAATATTTAATTAAAGGGTGAGACTTATGTAATATCGGGTTATCCATTTAGTGTGTGAAGTGAAGCTATCAGCAGGTAAATACCATTCACTTAAAATCTTATTTATTTAGCAAAAGTTTGGGCATCTACGAATATGGATCATTTAACGCGTAAAAATAGTTGAAACTTACTATACAAGTGGTGGTTCAAATGAGACCACTTTTCGAGCATTACAGTGTGATTATGGTCTTCATAACCGATCCAGTTTTTATTTTAAGTCGTTTTTATTAATACTACTCCCTCTGCTAGTTTCACATATTGGTCAAAAGGCGACCAGGTGGCGTCTGGAACAGATCAACTATGTAGACTCTCGCTTTTATGTAGCAAGTATTAATTTGCCGAACCGAACAGATATTAGAGAAAATTAAATCATTCAATCTCATATCTGCATACCAAAAAAATTATCCCACTTGTGTATCCTTGGAAGAAGCCCAGTTCTTTCTTCTTTTCATTTATAATCACATGCAGAAAAATTTTTGATGCTCTTTTATGAAAATTAAAAGATGTAAACAATTTTACAAATCTAATTTTTGAGAAATACCAAAATTTTTTTTATAATTTACCGCTCACACTTGGACACTGATATTTTTGCTTTCTGAATAGCTGAATAAGCTGTTAATTTAATATTATTTGTAAAATATTCCAAATTTTAAATACATGAGAAAATTCAAATATTGAAATTAAAATTAATAAACGCTTAATAGAGTTAACGTATTTTAAAGTTTTCCATTTAAATTGTTAGTTTAAATATCATCCATGTTTAAATTTTATACGTTTAATAACTTAACTAAAAAATTTTTTAATAACTATCATCATAATAAAATACCTAAAAAAATTTAAACATAAATATTCATTAATTTTGCGCGTTATGTAAGTATATTTAAATTAATTTATTAATTTCACTTATCAATAATCAAAAGTTATTTGATATTAAATAAATCACTGCGGTATGAATAATATTTCGAGTAATTTATATGCATTCAAAAGGAAAAACTAACAACAGCCATGTCTATTTATTATGTATAGTTGAATATGTTTTTAATTTAAATATAAAATAAATTTCCATTCAAATTTCCATACAAAATTCATTGCATAAATTTAAGAGATAATTTTTATGAATAAGGGGAAAATGTGTATATCAAATTGAGTGGAAAATCCAAAAAATCTGAAATCGAGAACTTTTTATCTTTTTGGGCGTTTGCCAGGCCATTTTAACACAAACTGGTATTATTTATCTGTAATAACATGCACAGTTTTAAATGATTGTTGGATAAGTTATAGCCGTAGATAGACTTGACCGGAGGCCCCATCCCAGAATTTTTTCTTAAAGAATTTTTCATAAATGACGCAGTTTTTCTCTTCGGTAAAAGATTGTAGCCACCGGAAAAATGCTCAGCGGTTGTAGCCTCCCTTAAAAATTATTTAGCTACGCTCGCAAGCTAAGTAGTTAGAAAAATTAGTAACTAATCAAAAAAATATTAAAACAATTACTTTCAACCTGGCACATATATTCATATCATATTGCATAACCCTAACCGACTGTAAGCTTTAAGAAAAAAACTTTTAAAAAATAAAACTTATATAAAGGAGTCAGATTCTTACAAAAATATGAATATGAAAACCATACTTAGTTCCTGCTCAAAAATGTAAGCCCTTAATAGTACTAAGACCGAAATGAAATTGCCAGCCTGGTTATTTCAGAATTTTAAATGTATATTTCATTTATAAAACTGTGGCTGTAATTCATGTATGATAGATCCATAATAATGTGGTATTCTTCCATTTTGTGGCGTATTATTTCTTTCCTTGAGTATTTATTTCATGACAAGTATTGGGATCTTATTTCCCATTTTTTGACGAACTTTTCACTTTTTAACCGACTTCAAAAAAGAAGGAGGTTATCAATTCATGTGTATTTTTTTACTCTTTTTAATGCTTGTGAATTTGTAAATCAATTTTTGGTTGAAAGTGTTTGCTTGCAGGTTGATTCCATATAATATTTTGAAAAATAGAAACTTTTTTATGTGAAAGAGCAGCTTGCAGCTTTTTAAGAATGTATTTTCCTGGGTGTAAAATATAATATGGAAATTGATTACCTCAGGTTTAAACTAAACATTAGGTTAGGTTAGGTTAGGTTGATTGGAGGGGTGTGATAGCCCGTGTCATACGACATACACTTAAGCCAGTGAAGGCTTGTTGTGCGTTCCCTTTAATTATCAAACACAAACTGCCAGAGTTCTGCGGCAGGATACGAACCTGCGACCTTCGCACTACGAGTGTAGTACACTACCTACTAGTCTAGGAAGGCCAGTTCTAAACCTTAGTTGCTTCGATTTTGTAATCTTTTCTGTTGGCTCTTTGTATTGAAGTCGGTTTTTTTGCCCGAAAAAAATCAAACGTAAACAAAAATTCAACCAGAAGAATCTTCAATATATGACACTTTTAAATTGAAAACAGCAAAAAAAGAAACAACTATATAATATAAGAGAATCAAACTTTGGCAAGTTTATGAAAAATTGTATTTAAAACTATATACGTATATGTGCATATATATTGTTGTATATCTAAGTTTTATTTTATTTATTTTTTAAGTTTTATTTTATTTAAATAAATTTGACTGAATAACCTCTCTACATTTATGAAAAATGTGGTAATATAAAAAAATTAAATAAAAGCCAGTAATCTCTCATTTTCTAAAAATCTAAAAGTTTTTTTTATTTTCCCAGGAAACAATAATTTTAATGTTTGCAATTCAGACTATATATCTTGTCTTTCACAATCTTCAACAAAATGGCTAAACTTTGAGAATGAATTACGCATGAAACTTTAAATTTATCTATATACCAGCATTTGGCCACATCGAAACATATTGTTTATATAAATTATAACTACATATTATATCATTTACAAAAACAGTAGTTATAATTTTTTATTTATCAAATTCGTTATTCGAGACATTCTCCAAAATAACCATTTCAATATTCTATTGTTTGTTGTTGGCTTAGCTAGGTATATGCCTGCATTTCATTGGCGCTAACCAAATCATCAGTACCCTTTTAGCCAAATCATGATTGAAAGCACCAAAGGGCGATTAATTGTATAAAGGCGTAAAAAGAAAAAACAAAAAGACGCAAGTCAGTTATAATTGTTTGTTGTGTTGTGATTGTACAAAAGCTTTCTAAAACTATTTATACTTTTGTGTTTTTGTTGATTACGAATAGAAAAATATGATTGAGTTCTGTTTGAATTCTCATATAGTGTTTGTAGTCTGTGGCATAAGTATACGAGCTTTGAATGCTTTCAATCATGATTTGGCTAAAAGGGTACTGATGATTTGGTTAGCGCCAATGAAATGCAGGCATATACCTAGCTAAGCCAACAACAAACAATAGAATATTATAATTTTTTATAAATTTTAAAGTCATTTTGAAAGTACTAAAATAAAACATGTTATCTTTGTTATTTTAAAAAATCACCAAATTTAGGGCAAATATCTTAAGGGCTTTAAACAGCTAATTTTGGGGCCAAAATCATCAGATTGACTATAAATTGTCAAATCTGGCAAATTAAATTGATCAACTTAGGGCGACTTGTATTGATTGATACAAAGTCTTAAATAAAATTATAAATACCTAATCAATTTCTTAATGCGTAGAAGGACGTAGAAGGATCTTCAATATTTGAATGATTCAGCGAATGATTTTTTTTTTATTGTGGTAAGAAGAAAACTCCAACGAGAACAAAATACCAAAAAAAAGGCGCGAAAAAAAGTTATTCAAGATGAATTTTTAAAGAAGTTTGGACTAGGAGGCAATTGATTGTACTACGTTAAGAAATTCTTTTAAGAAAAAAAAACAAATGACAACTTAAATTACTGGTGTTGGCATTAATATTACAAAACCACTTGATGTTATCATTGATATTTTGAGCTGATAGGCAACTGTTAATGGTTTGAAATTCACATAAAAATTAGTCCAAATTTATGTCGAAAATTTCTAGAAAAGAAACTTGTTTTCATAATTCGCAATACTTAAGCTATGTATAGACGGTTGTAAGATCTAACAATGTTGTTTGATTTACCAACGTGCTGGCAATGCACTGACAATTCAATATGGCAACAAAAAGGTAAATTGTTAGTTCAGACGATTGTAAGAAAAGCTTACAATTTCATTGTCAGACAACTGTTTGGCAATAAATTTACCTACCAATAAAAATTGTCAGTTCACACGGTTGTTAGATTATTGTACAACAAATTTGTTTTTCATCATTGCCAGAAAATTTAAAACATTAAATTTACGTTTATGCGCGCGCAGTGTTGCCAGTAGAAATATTTGTCTGACAATGATTCCATTGTCAGATGCATTACTTTAAACACACCTACCAATAAAAAATGAACTAAAGCTATGTACAGACGGTTGTAAGATCTGACAATATTGTCAGTAAAATAAGCCTTACAATGTCTTGCAACTGTGTGAACTGCCAATTTTCGTCTTACAACGTTGGTAGAAAAAACATTGTCAGCCTATTGTAAGCCAATAATATTGTTAGATATCTGCCAATCGTGAGAACACTCTTCTTTGCTATTGACAGGTAATTGTCAGACGTTGTAAGTGCTGGCAATGCTCTGACAATTCAATATGGCTACGAAAAGGTACATTGTTAGTTCAGACGATTGTAAGAAAAGCTTACAATTTCATTGTCAGACAACTGTCTGGCAATAAATTTACCTACCAATAAAAATTGTCAGTTCAAGCTCTAAACACATAGACGACAGCAGACTTCACGACTTCACGACTTCAAATGCAGCCAACTTCAAATGCTGCTCTGAAGTCAGCTTAATAAATATTTTGAAGACAGCAACAGCATAATAGTCAGCTGATGTGTATTCTAGCAATACAAATTTCAGGGATGCCGGATATACATTTTATAATGAATAAAATTAAAGTTATTGATTATAAAATGTAATAATATCACGAAAAACTATAAAAACACATAAATTTATTTCTTTATTGTATTTTTGTAATGTTCTTTTATGTTTAATATTAAAAAATTTTTTTTGTTTTTATTTATCCAATTTATATATATAGTGCCAACACTATATTTGTTTAGTGCTGCCCGTCAAAATAGAAAATAGCCTAAATTGGCAGCAGCAGCAAATGCTGTTGTGCAGTCGTGCTGCTGTGCTGCCGTCAAAATAATCGTTTTCATTTAAATACATGCATTTTATTTTTGACATATTGCTACTTGCTGTCTGCTGTCGTCTATGTGTTTAGAGCTTCACACGGTTGTTAGATTATTGCACAACAAATTTGTTGTTCGGCATTGCCAGAAAATTTAAAGAAGTTATTAATGGTCAATTGTGTGTGTTTGTAAAAGAAAATAGGTTTGTTCCACAAGATCTCGGACAAGTTCGGACTATTGAGAGCAAAATGAAAATTACTCTCTAAATTTGCCAAAGTTACCCAAAATAGCCGGAACGCAAAAAACCATTTTTGTAGTTCCTGAAATACTAATGCTGCTTACTTTTTAAACTAAAATCTATTTAAGTGCTTTTAGACGCTTAAAAGTCATCAAATTATAAAAACAAAGCATTTGCATCATTGTCAATAGCTGTAAAATAATTGAAAAACAAGTGGAAGAAAAACTTAACAATTGCATTTTTTTTTAATATTTATAAATCTTTTAAAATGGAAAGAAAAATTACGATCGATTTAAATATTTTTAATACTGTTTCTTTTTTCAACTTCTGCTTCTTAATATATTTATTTATAAAAACTAAACTTTTTCTTTTGCTTGCAAAGTTTCCGATAAATCTATCAGTTTCATATGTAAACAAAAAAAAACTGATTGTTAAATTCTTGTCCGAACTTACCCAAAGAAAAAGTTCGTGCAAATTTGTACAGGAAATTAAAAAAATTACTCTCTCAATTTCTCTCTTTTTTGCACAAAAATTGTTATGTGGAACGGTTTGGGTAATTTTGGGCTAGTTCGGACTGTTTCGTCATGCATGTGGAACAGAGCTAATATAATATGGAGCCCGCGCAGTGTTGCCAGTAGAAATATTTATCTGACAATGATGTCATTGTCAGGTGCATTACTTTATGCCCCTATTGCGGTTCACCACTTTTGTGTCAGTTTGGTCGTCTTAGGTGATTTCGCATTGCCGTTCTCAACTAAACTGCCAGTTGACTATTCAGTTGTGTATCTGTTTTTTCGTGGTATTGCCGTTCTCAACTTTGTAAAAGTTTGGTCGTAAAAAACGTTGAATACACACAACTGCTTAATTGTAGTTGTGTCATTATCAGTTAGAGTGAAATTTTTTTTAAAAGCGGTGAAAATTTAAATCAAAATGGAGAGATCGTAAGTATCAATTTTTGTAATAATTTTTTCACAATTTTTAAACACTTTTATTAGTTTGAAAATAACAACGAAAGTCCAATTTGAGCGGCTTGTTCAGATTATGGACAGGAATCCGGAAATTGCTCGCGGAAAACCAAATTTTGGTGCAACGGAAAATACGTGCAAGGAGTTATGGGAAGAGTTTGCTGTAGAATTAAATAGTTTGGGACCACCGACAAGAACATCGCAAGAATGGCAACGTGTAAGTGTGTCAGTAAAATAATATTGAACAATTACAATATTCTTAATATAATTATAATCTTGCACAGGTTTGGATCCACTATAAAGCAAGCATTAAGAAAAAACTTGCAAACAATAAAAGAAACACTCAGGCGACAGGTTGAGGCCCATCACAAGAAATCCCATTAAATAGCCTTGAGGATACTGTTTCACAACTCTTGTCTTTGCAAGAGGGAGCGGCACCATTAAATAGCCTTGATGATACTGTTTCACAACTCTTGTCTTTGCAAGAGCAAGCGGCACCATCTGGCCAAGTTTTTGGCGTTGCAGCATCCACTGCAAACATTAAAAAAATTAGAAAAAAAATTTGCATTGTTGGAACGACAAGCAAATGAGGCTACTGATCTTCACAATCTTAAGGTGGAGTGCGATAAATTACAAATAGAAAAACTTAAGAATAAATTTAAAAATTAATAATATTTTATTGTTTGCTGTTGTAAATTTCATCTTATTTTTTATATATTAAAATTCACAAGTGGTATTATTTTTTTAAGAATTACAAGTTTTTAAATATATGTACAGAATTCTTTTTTTTAACCTTTTAAGACTCAACAAATTGTTTCACAATACATAAATAAAATATTTTACACTTTTTATTCCCACAACACTTTCAGTTTAATTTTCTTCAAATTTCACTTGTTAAACGTGATATTTAAAGTTGGCAATTCGATATTTTAGGTTGGCAATTTTATGACAAACTCAACTAAAAACAGTTGTGTATCGCAATAACTAAAATGAGTTTGGTTGTGCATAAGTTGGGTTGACTCTCACACGACCAAACTGAGTTGAGTGGTGAACCGCAATAGGGGCATTAAGCACACCTACCAATAAAAAATTAACTTACAACGTCTGACAATTATCTGGCAATAGCAAAGAAGAGTGTTCTCACGATTGACAGATATCTAACAATATTACTGGCTTACAATAGGCTGACAATGCTTTTTCTACCAACGTTGTAAGACGAAAATTGGCAGTTCACAGAATTGCATTCATAAGCTAAAGCATAATCTTGAGCTACAGCTAATATCTTTTTCTTAAGTGCAATAAAATCAAGAGCGATTTTTATATGTGGAAAGATGATTTGCTTCCCAACCACCCCACCACTACTACTCGTTGGTGACACAACCACAGAAATTGTTCCAATTGCCAAAAATTATGAAATCGTCTTTAACGACAAACTTAGCTGGACAAACCACATACATATAAATGTTAAGGAGTTCATGAAGGACTTAGTAGCTAACGCATATTTGAGCTACTGCCGAAAACATATTTCTCGCCTACCTAATGTATGGATGTGAGATTTTACGTGTATACTCTGTAAGCAAAAAGAAATTCAATTTTACTTACAATAATATCTCCGTATATACTTATACATAGACAGAATAAATATCGCAAAACTTCACACCTTTCAAAGCAAATTTCAATGTGTCAATAGAAAACTTGTTAAAATGCCGCACGCTTATCTTTTTTCATAAGGTAATTTATACTAATTAAATTTTTTTAAATCAAACAACTGTCCAAAAGATATTTTAACATCAATGCCATTCGTTTATGAAACTAGCCTCTTTCAAATATTCAATTAATAAAAAGTGCAAAGAGATCCCTTTTAAGTCCACAATTGTCAAACACAAGTCATAAAGTAATACTTTTCGATATATTGATAAATTATATATGTTTTTTATAAAATATTTATTTCGCTACGACGCTATGACGTAGTGACGTCTATAGTTTTTGTAACTTCAATAATCAAAATGCCTTTATCCGTTAAATAAGTTTTATTTTTATGGTACTGAATTTTCATAAAAATAAATAAATATACAATTAATGTTCTTAAGTGTAATATAATAAATCTAAATAGAAAGTTTAATGAATACTCGTACATATATGTAAACGGTGGAGCAAACGTATTGTCATAATTTGAACTGTCTGCCATTTTGTTATGAGCTCTGATTTAAGAAAGAGTTAATTTGAAATTGTGACATTTACCAGAAAAAATTATATCGCTCAAATGATGCATTCGCTTTACGCCATTTTGAATTGTTGCTCGCAAAATATATAGCTCTAAATTGGCTTACTGTGGTAAATGCGAGAAGTCTAGCGCTATTCGATCTTGCGATCTAGAAGGCCAGTTTAAATCTCAAAAAGGGGATCACAATCTAGCTGGAAATCGATGTCTCAAAATCTCCATCGGTGTCCGGGCGGCGTGACCGTTTGCTCCGTCTTTTTAAAACCAACAATAATTGAGACCCAATACAGCAACTTGCAGTAAAAAATTGTTTAGCATTTGTCTATAACGCTCACTATTTACGGTTAAGTAGTGCCATCGGCGTCTTCAAAAAAATAATTCCTAATGAATGCAAATGCCACATCAAACAGTCCCTTTGGTGAACTGAAATGACCCTCAATTTCATATGAGTTCTCAGTACCTTATAAGCCCAAATTTGAAAACAACGATGAAGTTCTTGTTGCATTAAAACAGCAGACTGAAAATTTTGTCAAATCCGAAGTAAAAGTAATTCTATGTAGCGCTTAAAGGCGTACTGACATCTAATTCTTTATACATATATCTACATTATAAATCTAAAAACAAAGTGACATTTGGAGCCATTATTAAAAATTACATTAATACTTTTGCCCCTCCTTGTATATACATACATACATACATATTATATTTGTTATTGTAAGTACACATAAATGTGTTTGCTTAAATGTTAATTTGCTCATTAAATTATTAAACATACATATATAACTAAATAATTATTTAATTTGACATTTGCATATCGATCACAAGCATATCGCAGCTTCCACTCTGCTACGATATAAAAAATAATACTATATTTTGTTTTAATCTGCTGCAATTATAAAGCATTTTACAAGCATAAAACTATTGCATCTGTGAAAAAAGTTTATGTCGTAAAATTATGCAAAAAACACATGATATGAGAAAGTGAAAGAAACAGGTTTGATATAAAATATTGACATGTTTTCAATGCATAAATATTTATGACATTTTAATGATAAATGTCTAACAGACAGATATAGGGAATTATTTCAATAAATTATTTCATTATAATTGAGTGGAAAATTTATATGTTGGATTTTGTAGTCATAAATTATTAATATTTTTATTACAAATTGACATAGTCAATTAAAATATGTTCCAGATATGAAACTGCTATCTACACATACATATATGTATGTACATACATATGAGTACATATGTACATACATATATGAAAATGAAAACGTTTATATATTTGAAAGCAATAACTGTTATTCACACAATATTTTACTGTAGCGGAACTCAGTGTTTGCTGCATTTTAAATTGCAAACGTTTGCAATTTACCTTTTTGTTCACTTTTCCAAAGCTGCTTGAAAACTGAGTAACAGCTTATACAGACCTGCATGATTATCACTTCTGCGAACAGAGATGTCAACTCGATGGTTTTAAGTGGTTTTTAAAATTTTCGACGCGGAAAATTTTCCAATTGGTATTCAGTGACTCATCATAACATTTAATAGAAAATATTGGTACTGAAATGCGAAGGCAAGTCAATAAGCCAGTTTTTTTTGAATTTTCCGCCTTTTAACTGAAAGAGCAACACCACCCCCTGCACTTTCAAGAGGCATCTGACAGTTGACTCGTGTCTCAATTTAAACAACCTGCATCATTTATTTGACAGCCATTGGTAGGAGACTAATGCGTGATTTGAGAAGAAATTGGATAGAAGTGATTTTAATGTACTCATTAAGCATTATTTTTTGATGACAATAACCATCACTTGAACCAAGGATAAGCTTGATAAATACTATGGAAATTCAGCTCGATTAATTACAATGGTAAAAAAGAGGTTTACTGAATTTCGTTACCATCACGTACAAGCTGAACGTTGTGAATGCCGAAACTATTGTAAAAATTAATGGTATGGTGTTGACCGAACGGAGATGGAAAGCGCAGGAGATTGTGGAAGCCATAGGCACATCACATGAGTCAGTGGTTTCAATTTTATATGATCACTTAGGTATGAGAAAACTTTCCTCAAGATGGGTGCCGCATTTGCTCATAATCGACTGCAAACGCAATCGTGTTACAACTTCGCAGGAATGTTTTGCATTTTTCAACCACAATATGAACGAGTTTTAGTGACCGCGAACAAAACGTGGATCCACCATAATACACCACAGATCAAAGAGCAGTCAAAGAAGGCCAAGGTATGTTTGTCAGCCAATAAAGTCACGGCGAGCGCTTTTTGGGATACACGTGGTACAATTCACATTGACTACTTTCAAAAAGGTAAAACAATCAATAACAAATATTAGGCCTACTTATTGGGTCTGCCGCTATTTATGGACGATAGCACTGCCCTCTCGCAAAGGCGATCTTTATTGCTAAAATTATTTTGTAATACGCACGTTTCATGTACGATTAAGCCTTTCTACCTTTGACCACAGTGGCGAACCCTTCAGATACGCGCTCATCTCATCCGCCAGTGTACCCCAAAGTTTAAATATTCTGCCAGATTATACAAATAAGAAAAAGTTCCTAATTATATTCTTAATTGTGGACGGAGAAACAGCCCGTTATTCAAAAGCATTAAAACTCTTCAAAATTATGCTATAGTGCCGAAATGCACTAGAAATACAAACAGCAACAAGCAACAGCAAGATGCCACATTTTATTCAAACTCATTCACCTGTTGACATGTGATTGGAAAACAAACATACAAACTCTAATATTTATAATATTAGTAGGATCTCAATTTAAAATTTGAATTTTTATAAAAAATTAGCTTGACAGTTTTCATAAAAAGTCAAAGAAAATTGTTTGGCTGGTTTTATATGTCATAAACCATCAATATCTTTACAAAAGTAATTAATTGAAAAGATCAAAAAACTACAATAGATGTTAAAGCTTCTATATTGCAATATTATTTTAGCTTTTGGACTGTATATCTATGTTTATAAAGATATAAGAGGAGCAATATTATTATAGTCTACGACGACTCAGGACTTTTCTACCCAAACAAATTAGCAACGAAACGCAATTTTTAGTTTCTTTGTGATTCCGGAAACACTGTCAAATAAGATACGAGTATATTTTGTTGCGCAACGATAAGCGAAGTTATCCACACAATATATGACGGTATATCACATTTTAGTCTAAATAATTTAAATTTAAAACTATACTTAACTGCTATATCCGATATAAGCATTTATAATGAGGTACTAGTTTACAAAATTTATTTTATTTTGTAATTTTTATAGATTCTTCCGAATACGTCCCAGCGAAAATCATTTCGAAATGTGAAATGATTATAAAAATAAATACTGTTTTAATTATTTTCTTAAAAAAACGTTAAATTAAATTTTTGCGAAAAGAAAAATTGAGTTAAAGTCATTGTATTTAATATGAAGTAAATTAAAAAAATGTATTTTTAAATAAAACAACCCCTAATAAAATAAAATTAGTGTCACAAGGATATTACTTTGTAGGCTGTATACCAATTGAACAGTCATACTCGTATCACATACTAGTGTATGTATGTATGTACATATATACTTACGAATAACTATAAGAAAAACCAAATGAAAATGAAACCTTAAAATATCCCAAGCGCAAAGTAAATAATTTATCCAAGGCTTGGATAGCTCTATGCACCCTCTTAATATTCTCAACCAATAAAGGTGTGGTATGACAGTTTCTGTAAATTTGAAATTCAAATTTAACTTTTCAATTTAGCTTACATTCAATTACTCAAGAGTGAGTGAGTGTATGTGTGTGTGCTTGCGTGTCTGTTTATTATTATTGAAAAGTTCATGTAGCAATTGACACCTATTTGTTCAATATAGTTATAACTGTTTTTGCTTTTACATGTATTTGTAATAATAATGAAATGTATACATTTGTTTGCATAAGTGATATTACAATAGTTTTCCTTTAATAATATTATATTACATAAATAACAATAAATGTATTTATTTTAGCCCACAGCCATTTCTTTGTTTTCCTATTTTACTTATTATTTTAAAAGTTCTAATATTCAAGTGTCTGAGATACTTATAGTTGCGATACACATACTCATACTGTCACCGGAGTGACATGCAATCCAAAGATAATTCCCAAATAGTATGTAAACGGAGAAGTGAGAAAAGACAAACACGTTTACAATCGTAATAACTTACGCAGGAAGAAATCAACGTGGTGGTTTTGACGGACAGAGTATAATCAAGAAAATAAACACTAAGAATACAAAGGAAACTTATATGAATAAATACTTAAAATAGACTTAAATATTGAACAAGGCCACAATGTGTAAATAACAATTTAATGAAAATTATTGAAGAGCAACCCTCATAATACTATGGGATACTCATGTGCATATAAATATATAAATATTTGTAAACATATATGCATGCATATAAAAGTATATTTTTTTTCTTATTATTGATTGCATCTAAATTATATGAACAGAAATTACCGAAATTTTTTTATACATTAAATATTGAATTATTAATTTATGTACATTCAGCTAAAGACATAAATTTTATTTTAATTGTTGTTAGCGCTATTTAGCATTATTTTCTCCTATTAGAACGGGGTCATCAATATTTTCCCATCTAAAGGAATATGTATTGGAACGGGATATAATAGAGCGAGCTGAAGTCTCTTGTTACAGTCTAAAAATTAGATGATATATCAGCTTGCATCAAAAAAAACTTTTTGTCTTCTTGACTGTCTTGCAGCTCCAAGTATTACTAGCCTGACTTTACTACGGAACACAGTAACATTAAAGGTATAAAAAATCACGAAAATGTCATGCCATCGACTCACCCAACTGCTCTATTCACGCAAAGAAAAAAAGTTTCTCCTAACGATTATATAGAACATGAAATTACATATATGAAACAAATTTTAATGCTCATGATCATTTTGCAAAATGTTTTGGGGCAACATACTATTATGTACCTTAGGACGTTAGTTAAAGATAAGATTTTATAGAACGGATAAACAAATTTACAACTTCACTTTAACCTAAAGGTGAGCGAGAAGTGAAAGGCAACTTCATCCTTCCTATAACTTTTATCGCAAGTGTTAGTCATTTGAAGTTGCCACATTTATAATTTATTTACTTACAAAGGCATAAGAGCCAAAACTACTAAATAGTACTTAACATTCCAACCAAAAACAGTTTTATTGCCATATTTTCAATAAAATTTATTTTACTTTAAAGTTTGATTGTAATAACCGAAATTTGTTATATGTTATTTTATATCTCACTTTAACTGCATTTACCTCCGTCTATCGGGAACTTTAGAGGTAGGTTTTAGTAAAGGGTCTCAGGATAATAAAATACAAAAAGAATACATCTGTATACTTTTATTTAAAATGTCTCTGTGTATATCTACCATATTACCTAGTGTATATAAAAATAAATTAAAAATTAGTTTTCATTGATGAGATCACAAGTTCTTCATTTTAAAGAATTCTTTGGGACTGCTTCTGTTACTGGACATTCATGTATGAATTTTAAATTTTAATTATATTTTATTCAATTAAAAATATTATTTAGACTTTTATCTGCACATCAAGATATTTAAATATCATTTAGAGTAATTTATTCAGTTCGAGCGGCTTTTACTAATTTTTAAAAAAGATTTGATCATAAAATTGAAAATCAACTGGTATTAAAATTGTTGCGACCTTAGAAGAAAATCTTTATGAAATTTACAATCATGATATCTAATTGCACATTTAATTGCTGAAAAAGTTCAACCTCCCATAAAAATTAAAATAATATCAATCATTTCGTTCACTTATTAAGAAAATAAAACTTTTTTCGTATTCTTACTAATTAGATATAAAAGTTAATTTAATTTTGAAAGCTTCCACAAACTTAACCAGTCTCCCATCACATTGAATAAGAAAGAAAGAACAAAAATATATTCTTTTTTGAACTTTAACCTTATAATGGATTTTATACGACGACATATTGAAAGAAAAAAATGTCAATTAAATACGAAAAAGAATAAGAGCAGAAAAGAATTTCACCCAGACAGAAATTAAACGTTTTAATTGTGTGTGTTTTCTTAGAGATGACAGAGAACGTTGCTGAAAAATACGAAATTATGCAAAGAATATAAAAAAGCAAAGTAATGTGATATAAAAATTGCTAAGGTCGAGGCATATGTGGCAAATATTGGATAATATACATTGATTTTCGAGCAATAAATTATGGCTTCCTTGAAATATTGTTATATGGAGTGCCCAGCGGCTTCGAAAAAGCCTTCCTTTACCGCAAAATCATTTAGGATTATACAAAAATTATCCACAAGGTCGGAAGTGAGAAAAACCCTTTCCTAAAGAAACGTAGTATGCACTTTTTGGGTATTATTTCATTGTTTTTGGGATAGGATGAATTTTAATTATTTAAGTTCCATGTCATTGGCAATTATATACGATTTATTTCGTTGTTACTTCATTTAGCCAGTGTAGTACACAAATACGAACATTGGTTATCAAAGGTTATTTGAAAAGGAAAATTATGATATATTAAGATATATTACCTTAAGTGAGGGTGAGCGAAATTGTGTAAAATACATGAATAGATTTATCATTGGTACAGTTTACGAGTATATAAAATTTTGTTGAGTTTATACAAAATTTTGCTATGAATTAGCCAATTTTTATTATTTCCCAAATGTCTATAATATTAAATATCTTGACTATTCTTTCCATTGTGACACCACAGGATAGGAAACTCTAATTGCTTAAACGAGAATATCCCAAATAATGAATTTGGACTTCAAAAAGTGTCTAATCGTATACAGACTTGAAAAAAATAATTATATTTGTATATTCATATACTTTGTAATATTTTAATAAGATTATATTCTCATAATGCATATGTATACTCGTACTGATTTTTGCATTAATATACAGTGTTGAATGAAAATATCTATATATGAAATGCCAACTCCACAACAAACAATAAATTTCTTGTACTTTGTAATTTCTATTTTAATTAGAGTAGAACATGTACATATTTTTCCCTGCAGTGGTGTATATATATATATATATATATATATATATATATATATATATATATATGTATATATATATATATATATATATATATATATATATATATATATATATATATATATATATATATATATATATATATATATATATATATATATATATATATATATATATATATATATATATATATATATACTAGCGGACCAGGAACTTCGCCTCGCCCCAATTTTAAGCCTTCAGACAAACTTTCTATTTTTTAATTTGAAAAGCCATTAAGGAATAATTTCAAACAAAATTTCATACAAAAACTCGATTTTCGATTTTTTCAATTTTCCGACTTTTCAGGAGGGATTTTCCAAAATTTTCTTCCATAAAATTCGAAAATACGAACAACTGACAAAAATTTTTACAGAAATCGGCCAAGCCGTTCTCATTTTATGAATTATTGGATTTTGTCACGCCCCTCCGCCCACAGACCGAAAATAAAAAATTGGACTTCACAGTGTCACCCGCCCGAGTATTCTGAAGGTTCCCTGAAAATTTCGTCAAAATCGGCCCAGCCGTTTTGGAGCCATTACATTACATTAGTACATACATACATACATACATACATACATACACACATCCTATTTTATATATATATATATATATATATATATATATATATATATATATATATATATATATATATATATATATATATATATATATATATATATATATATATATATATATATATATATATATATATATATTAGCCCATAAACTTACCTTTTAAATGCATATAAAATTGCTCTGCCTTTGAATTGCTGAATTTAATTAATTGTTTAATTGAATTACACGCCCGTACCGATAACCGATTTATTCATAATATTTTAAATATTCTTCTCAGAAGCACATACATACATATGTATGTATGTACATACACACATACATATTTACTTCTCACTTCAAAGTCAATAAAAACTTTACTGATATTTGCTCTTCTTTTTACTTCTCTTATTTTATAAAATTTTTTTTCTTTGCTTTTTTCTTTGGAAATGCCAAAAACAAAAAAAAAATAATTATGCACTACTCTAAAGATATGGAACATGCACATTCACATTACTCTTCCATACTTATTCACAAAAGCAATAACAATACACCACTGCTTGTAACAACAACAACTACAAAGAACTTTTAGGCTGAATAGAGATTCTGATTTTTTATTTCACAAATTTTTTGCAAATACACAACTTTAACACATTTTGTTGCAATTTTTATTGATTTCCTTTAATGAATTATATTACTAGAACTATTTATTTTTTATTTTAACTTTAATTAAACATTTTAACTTGACTCAGAATGCATTTTTTGGTCGAGCGACAATTTCTATCGACTGGATTTGATGTGGAGCACGTGAGAACTAAATGTTTGGCAATTAAGGCAGAGTTACCCATAGAACGCGTTTGCTACTTATTAAAGGATTGTAATAAAAGGTTTTTATGTAACAGGGTAATTCGTCACCGCAATCAAACATGTGTGAATGCGGTTGCGTTGAAATGGTAGCACCTCTGGAGCATACCATTTGATAATAAAAAAGAGTTTTCAAATTCGGATCACAAGCGCCGAAAATTTGCTGTACATCGTCAAAAAACATCTTGAATATACCATCTAAATTTTTCTTTAAATTCGGTTAAAAGAATATATATAATAAAAATATATATATATGTATATATATATATATATATATATATATATATATATATATATATATATATATACATATATATATATATATATATATATATATATATATATATATATATATATATATATATATATATATATCTTAAGATCATTGACATATGATTCTTAGTGTATACTTTTTAAAAATTGGAAGCAACTATGATTGTGACCAATGATTTTGTTTTCTTTTAAAGGGTTATTCAACAACAAAAGACTGTGCTATAAGCTTTTAAACAATATTTCTATAAGTGAAAAATATGCACAAAAACGGCATATGTCACCAAAATAACATAAAACATATATAACGGTTCAAGTAATAAAATTTAAAAACTATTTTAAACGAAAATTATGCAAATTTTTTACAAGAAAATAAGGACCACTTATTGTATTTTATTTATGTACCTATACAAATAATAAGTTAATTTTCGAATTTCTATTTAGTATATTAATAAGTCTGACATAGTTACTCATCTCTTAAATTCAAATAATATTGTTCTCCTATTGAATTATTATTAATTTACACAACAGTACCGATAACCGAGTTATTCAATAATATTTTAATATTGGCAACTCTCCTAAGAACTACAAACATACATACATACATATTTCCTTTTCATTTCAAAAAAATGTTTTGTTTTTGTAAACAAAACATAATAAAAACTTTATTGATATTCTCTTGCTTTTTGCTTATTTAATTTTATTTTAATATTTTTCTTCTTTGGTTGTTTTTACAATGCCAAAAACAACATGACATTATTATGCACTAGTATAGAGATAAAACAAACTCACACTCACTTTCTTTCTACACCTAAGTTAATAGTAATTTTTCCTCTAAAGCAATAACAATGCTCAACCGGTTGTAGCAACAACAACAACAAAACAGAACTTTTGCATACATATAAAGATGCTTTTTTATTTCAATTAAACACTTCATAATAAAAATTTTAATAAGTTCCTTTAATGAATTAATAAGTTAATAGTAATTTTTCCTCTAAAGCAATAACAATGCTCAACCGGTTGTAGCAACAACAACAACAAAACAGAACTTTTGCATACATATAAAGATGCTTTTTTATTTCAATTAAACACTTCATAATAAAAATTTTAATAAGTTCCTTTAATGAATTATGTATATTATTTATTATTTTAGCTTTAATTAAAATTTTAACTTGACTTTTGGTAGAGCGACAATTTCTATCGACCGGTTTTAATGAGGAATACGAGAGAACTAAATTTTTGGCAATTGAAGCAGAGCTACCCTTCGCACGCCTTTGCTACTTATTAAAGGATTGCAATAAAAGGATTTCTGTAACAAGAGAGTTCATTGTATTTGACACATATTATATTAAATTTATCAAAATCGTTATTCGAGATATTCTCATATATTGTTTGTAGTCTGTGGCTTAAGTATACAAGGTTTGAATGCTTTCAATCATGATTTGGCTAAAGGGTACTGATGATTTGGTTAGCGCCAATGAAATGCAGGCATATACCTAGCTAAGCCAACAACAAACAATATAATATTATATTAAATTTTAGTATTTTAAGTTTACGAATAATTTCTTTAGTAAAATGAGTATACATATACAAGAGAATGATCAAACAATCAAACATGTTTGAATGCTGTTGCCTTAAAGTTCAAATGATAACTGGTGTATATATAAGTATGTAAATATGTATACATGTATGTATGTACACGTATACAAAAATATACATAAGTTCATATATATTACTGTACAGTAATTTTTATATAACGTCACAAAATCGCTATTGTTAACCGACTTCAACGAAATAGGTTCCATATTCAATAGTAGACTTCAAGAATAGTATAATAGTAAAAGCTCTTTAACAAAAAATCTATTTACTTCACCAATGGCACCGGGTCGTAAGATTTCACTAAGTAACGCATCTAATACCATTATCTTATTTCGGAAATATTGGAGACTATAAATGAACTATAAACTTGTTGCAGCTTATTTTTGAAGTCGATGTGATTTTGGTCACAACGTGTCCATCTCCGAAGCAAATCAACTTTCAACACTCAAACTCTTATAGTCATATAGTTGAATATTAATTCATATAGAAGAATCATTCCTGCGACTGCTCATACTCAGAGTACCCCACGCTAATTTTGTACAATCACACTATTATATTAAGCTAGATATACCCTTCTACCTGGTGCTATCACATATTGGATAAAATGGTACCACCTCTGCTGGTGCTTGAATAGATTACTCTGCAAAGTCCGTTTAACTGCTTTTTAAAATTTTAATTTATGCTTAAACATGCGCTTTATTTAGCTTTTAGATATGCATGAAAAAATATATATATGCAACTACAAATCGATGCCATTGTGCTTAAAATAATAAAAGATAATTAGTCGATACCTTACTCCCTTATATATATGTATATTACATTCATATATATTCAACAGAAACCTTACAAATAAAATGCATACTTCAAGTCATATATAAATTTAATTAATAACCTTTAATTTAATTTAATTAAACCTAAAACAAAAAAGTATTTAGAAAAGAAGAAAAGTATACAAATTAATTAAAGTAATTTTTTAAAGCTGTTTCCTTCTGCTCACCTTTATTAAGCATTAAAGGCTTCTTTCTGAAACTCTAAGCACAATATCTTTAAGTATCGATATTGCTCTTTCGACCCATTTATTTAACTCATCAAAATGACTTACAACGTTCACATATCCAACTTTTTTTTCAGCCAATAAAAGAATGCCATTTTCATCACGATCAATGTTTCAATTTTCTTCAATATCAGCATCACTAACGCGTTGTGCTGGATCATCTCATATTAACTATATTTAGGTATCTATTTTAGTGTATTTTCTTATACTTTTATTTCCTCTGTACTTTTAATAAAAATCTCTAAAATACTGTATTCTTATTGCTGTCCGTCTGTTTGTTTTACTTTCCCAAAAGTGCTTTAAAATTTGTATTTCTATAAGAGTAAGGCATATACATATTTTTCCCAGCACTGGTTATACATACAAACATATTTATATACAAAAATATTTCAATAGTTACTCACCTCTTACATTCACATAAAATTGCCCTGCTTATGACTTGTTATTTAATTACACGCCCGTACCGATAACCGCTTTAATCGTAATATTTTAAATATTGGCAACTCTTCCTTGATACATATACATATTATGTACATACATACATATTTATTTGATTTGAATTTTTGCTCTTTGCTATTACTTTGGAAATGCAAAAACAAAAAGACATTATAATGACAAGTGTAAAGACATGGAACACACACATTCACACATTTGTTCTATACTTAGTTTTTTTTCGCAATAACAATATACTAGTGCTCGGAACAACAACAACCACAAAGAACTTTTGGGCTTAACAGAGATTCTGATTTTTTATTTCACTTTTTTTTTTTGCAAAAACCCAACTTTAACACATTTTGTTACAATTTTGATTGATTTCCTTTTATGAATTATATTACTAAAACTAATTATTTGCTATTTTAGCTTTAATTAAACATTTTAACTTGACTTAGAATGCATTTTTGGTGGAGCGACAATTTCTATCGACTGGTTTTAATGAAGAGCACGTCAGAACTAAATTTTTGGCAATTAAGGCAGAGTTACCCGTAAATCGTGTTTGCATTTTATTAAAGGATTGCAATAAAAGGTTTAACACAGGAATTTACTGTATTTGTGCAAATAGTATATTGAATGTAATTATTATAAGTTTACTAATAATTTCTTTGAGTATCTATCAGAAAATAACAACGATTTACTAATTGGTCACCGCAGTAAAACATATGTATTTGAATGCGTTGCATCGAAATTCAAATCGAAACTTGTAGGGATTTTTTTCATATGAATTTAACATATTAAAATGTCAAACACTATATTCACTTATATGCTACATTCTTACAGAGATGTCACATTTTGTGACACGGTTGAAAAGGCCATTTTAGGTATATATTTAATGTTATTTTTGGATTTATATTCAATTATGTACATACATATCGAGCCTTTGGTGCAATACCGTAGTAACTCAAAATTTGAATTTTTTAAGGTTATATTACGAAATTATTCGCCTTGTCGTTTTTTATATTCTGTAAAAGTTTCATAAAAATATTTTGTATACTCAGCTCTTGAGAAAAGAACCAAATTTTCTTTTACCATTCACTTGTGTGTAAATTCAAAACTTTAAACTCAATTTCTGCAAAACAACTCTTTTTGAATTATTGCGTTATTACAGCAAAGGCTCGATATGTATATTTTTTCATATGTAAACTTGTACAGTATTGCTTATATAACTGCACAAAATCGTTTCAAAGAAAAATGAGGTTATGTATTCAATTGTAGACTTCAAATATATTCTCTGAAAAGTATCAAAGTTTCATATAATAAGATATAAGACCATTTTATCTAAGTTTAAATGGGAGGTACCCTATTTCCGGGCTCCATTTCTGAATCAAACCACTTTATATTAAAAAAAGAAATCGTTTCGTAAGCGTCGAAATATTGAATATAATGGATATTTTTTTAATTTTTTATATTTTTTTCTTTGAAAATTGAAAACAGAGGATTTGAAATATGTAATGGTAATCATTGCTCGGTTCTTGAAGAAGTAGGCTCCAACGATGCTGCCGGCGCATAAACCGCACCAACAGGCTGCATTGGCAGCTCTTCCAGGTGGCCTAATATCGCAAGCTCAATTGTTGGAACCAATCTTGAGGTTTTTTAGATGTAATACTTCATTCTTGCTATAACTCCAAACTCTTAGATATCAAAATTACTATATTTTTTTTTTTTCTCCAAATGACAATAAATTTTGTTCTTGAGTAACTTTTGGTGCAAGAAAACTTGCAGAAATCAACATGTTTTACATTATATATCAAATTATTTTACGAAAATCCAAACTGAAGCTGTTGATTTTGACACGCTTCCATAATTTATGTATATATAAATAAAATTTAAATTATATGTATCACAAGTTTACGATTATATGGCGCACATTATTTGCACAACTTTTTCATCAAGATCCACAATGTGCTCTTCAAGATATTTATTATTTATGATATATAAATAAATTAAATATTTATCATATCTATGTAGGTATATAACAAATTGAGTTCATTTATTCATTCATGGTGCATACTTCAGTTTTCACGAATGTAGATTCATATATACATTCACATAAGCAAATTAGAATAAAATAGGAAATTCACATTTTCTATAAACAATACTTATGATTTTTTCTTTTAGAAGAAAAACTTAGAGAATGAACAACATAAAGAAATGTATGCAACTTAAATATAGTATAGTGGGCTCTCGATAATTTGAAAGTCGAGGGATCAGAGACAAAGATATACCAAACGGTGCAAATAGTCAAGAAGGAGCTTGACCTATGTATTTGCAATTTCTAAACACTATAATTTTTTTAATGAGCATAAATTTACTATTATTGTTTAAAAAATTTTTCGATTTTGATGATCCATACAACTTTAACTTGCGAATTTCAATTGAATGTTTTTTAACGGATATTATTAAAAGATTCAGACTAACAAGAGTCAAATTATAGAGAGAAGACTGTATGTTAGAATTCCTATATATAGTCCAAACAATATTTTGCTAAATAAAACTACTGAAAATGTCAGTAGACTGTAATAATTATACTATAGCTAATAACGATAATGATGATAAATAAAAACTGCAAAAGAAAACAATGAAGAAAAACTCGCCAAAAACCGCAAAACAATTGTTGTCAACCAGACAACAACATGGCCACAGACTAAACCAGCCAACATGTTAAAATTTTTCACTCATTCTCCGGCGAAAAGCTTTATTTTCATTTTATTTTATTTTTCGTTTTTGTTGTTACTCGTATTTTCCTGTAGACCGGAGATAATGTCATGGATGTCCCAGAGTACTTTTAATACTTTATTTCCTCATTTCGTTTTGGATTATTTATTTATTTTTTATGCATAGTTTTTCATATTTACATCGTTATTTTATAATGCAAACTGGATTAGTAAAAAAATAAATAGAATTGTATAATTGTATATTAAATGTTGTACTCTTTTGCTTCGAACAATTTCTGTACTCTTATACCACATAAAAATATAAAAAATATATGTCATAAAATAAAAATATATGTCTGTTTAATAATTTTGTAATATGATTTGTTAAAGACAGTGCTGTGGCATTCTGCAAAAGACTCTTTTTTCCCTTTACTCCGCCACGAACACCAAGCATTATATCAGGAAGCTTATTGCTACTAATTACACTATTTTTAAACAATAATTTTTAATAAACTTATTTAAGTCAATATTGATATTCCCAATATGACATTTTGGGCTCTTTGTAAAATTACATTAAATTATTTTATTTTATATACGTACAGGTATTAATGTACATAATTACATGTAATTCTTTATTTAAAACGCTGTAGCTTTTACATATTTTTAATTATTGCATATCTTTAATATTTTATATTTTAGGTTATGAAAAATCTAATAAAAAGCCATCAACACTACCATTCAACACTTAATATCCTTTTAACAAGTTTTTATATTCGTACATGTGTACATGTATGTATATCTTTTTGGTTTTTTTATTTTTATAACCAATTTGTCATATTCATTGACACAAAGTGCAATTTTTGTTTAATATACAATACATATATGTATGTATATCCTTGTTTACATGCACATATGTATGTGGTACGTCTGTATGTAAGTATGTATACGTACAAGTCGAATTATCAAATAAACATTTATTGTGGTTATAGTTGAGTTTTTAAAATTTCAATATCTATTGATAAACCATTTTTTTGCAAATATGAAAATGACTTGTCGAATACTAACATGGATTTTATTAAATATTTTCTAAAAAATAATAAATTAATAGGAAATCTAATCAACAAATTTGCCAAACAATGTGATTTGTTACATTTTCAATAAAATATAAAATAATTTAGAATTTAATTTTATTAAAATATATAAAAGTAGTTTGGAATGTTGCATGATTTTATTGAAATAAATAACTAGAGAACGTAAATAAATTTAAGAACTTTAATACGGCAGGCCGAGATTTAAGTGGCCCAGACATCCAGAACTGGTGGTGAAAGTTAAATGACTTCGAGTAAATCTGTTCAGTTATTTGAGGACTGACAGACTACAGAGAAAAAAATATTGCCGATAAAATTTCAAACAAACACTTTGTCTAAAGTAAATTTGAAATTAGGTTAGGTTAGGTTAATTGGAGGGGTGTGATAAGCCCATGTCATACGACTTAAGTCAGTGAAGGCTTAAATTAAGTCACACTTTTTTATTACACCTGTTAATTATTAGTTTTCATTTTTAGAATGCAAGTAAGTTTGATTACTGAATATAAAATTAAGTTTTTTCTATGCAACATCGCCGATGTTTTTCATGAAACGTATTCTCATTGGTTAATAAGAAATTGAGTTAAAAAAAGTGTGGATCAAAACTATAATTTGTAGATACTGAAAAAATAATTGATTTTCAAACAGAGTTTGATATATTTTACTTATTACCAGCATATTTTTATTATGTATGTAATTATCTCAGAAAGTAAAAATCGTTGGGCTGTGAATTGTTAACGTAAGTCAACGTATGTTGCAAGAGTCCTACGGAAATGGTAGTGCAAGATATCGTAGCTGTTATTTTGCAAACCAACAATATAATACAATAGACTTCCGATTTATATCGTTAATGGATACCGAGAAAATGCGTGACAAGTCGAAATGATGCAAATCCAATGGCTTTTTAATCTACTTCAAAAAAGGAAGAAGTTATCAATTCCTGAGTATTTTTTAATTTTTTATCGTATAACTTTATAATTTGTGAATCGATTTGAAAATTTTTTTTGTTTGAAGGGAATTGTTTGCAGACTTGTCCCATTATTTTTTTCGAAAATCGGACGGGCAAATTTAGAGGGGGAAGTATTAATTATCGCATAACTCCTCTATTAATCCACCAATTTCAAAATTTGCTTCATAGGGTTTGTTTGTAGTTTCGTCAATTATTATTTTTTTTCGAAATCGGATGGGCAATTCGTCCCTCCCACCTCCAAATAATTATACAACGCATAACTCCATCAGTTATAGCTATAAACTAGAAATGGTATGTATCGGGTCTTAAACTAACCCTTAGCTGCTACGATTTTATAATCTGAAAATAGTATACAATATGACAAGCCATTTATATAGGCTATTTGGGCGTTGAGATTTTTCAAAACTGTTGATATTTTTAGTGGACTCTAGGAATTTAATTTTTTTTTGTTGCAATTTATAAAGCTAATGGTAAAATTTAGATTTCTTTTAGTTTTCCAAATTTTCTTTATAACAAAATTTGTTGTATTAAAGATATTTTCCAGTAAAAATTATACTTCGGCTGGATTGCATTATGAAAATTTAAAAATTCGCAAAATTTGCAAAATCTGCTTACATACGAAGGCACGATTAAAGTTCTCAATTCGAACGCAACTATTTGTATAATTTAATTGAAAAATTTTATATTGAAGTGTTTATTTTTAAAATTATTATTTGTGCATCGAAAAATGATTTCCGGCATTTTATTTTCTAAAAAAAAAATTAATATTAGGCTTTCAGGGAGAGAAAAATGGAATCGGGTTATCTTTAGTAATCGTTAGCTTATTGGCACACAATCATGAAATGGACTACAGCAACAAATAGATTATTTTTTTGCGTTAAAAGGCTTATGAATTTTCAACTTTTGTTAATTTTTTTTATATTAAATTTTTTTCTGGTTCGATTCTTTTAGAACCTTTGGATTTCTCTTCCTATTTTATTTGTGCCTCTTAATTTTTTTGGTCTTCAGTGACTTTTTGCTAAATATTATTTGTAGTGAACTTTCGAGCTTATTTGTGAATTTGTTGTTTCTTTTGTAAAATATTTAAAATTACTATAATAAACGTTTTGGCATTTTTTCGGATTTTTCAATTTTTGGTTAATGTACACAAATGAAAGAAAAAAATGTTCACTTTTGAAAAAAGTGATTAAAATTCTTTTAAATACTCATACATATATACATACATATAACTTCGCTTTAGCTTTTTTTATATAGTTTTTAAGCTTTTGAGATATGACTATATTGCATTTAAGAAGAGCTTAACACAAAAGTTATATTGACAAGTTATATAACTTCTGTTTAACTCTAGACATGATTCTGATTTGTTTCCTACATATCAAAAGGATATGAAGTAATAATTTTTCATCAATAACAATAAAAAATTTGATTTTTAAGTTACATTGTTGTTACATTAAAAGAATAATATATATATATATATATATATATATATATATATATATATATATATATATATATATATATATATATATATATATATATATATGTATGTATGTATGTATGTATGTATATGGTATATAGAGTTTATATAAAAAATTTAAGTTCCAGTAAATTTTCAAATAATTAAACTAATCACAGAATAGTATTTTTCTTTTTTGAGATAACAAATTACTATCGTTATTACAAATAAATTAACAAACTTACAACACCCTTTCCACAAAATTATATTTTATGAAAATTAGCATTTCTAAAAATGCTGAAAAGTATTGGAAGTATTGTAAAATCTGTATCTTGAACTCAGTTTCATTAGAATATATTGAATGATTTAAAAGTTTTGGTATTTTCAAGTACTCGTATGTTAGTTAAAGTTCATTTAAATAATATTAAGTACTTAAATCATAAATAAAATGTTAAACTAATCCTACTATAATTAAACCTACTCTAATTATGCTTTAACAAACAAACACTGAAAAAAACCGATGATTTGTATCATTAGAAAGAAATTTTATCGATCTCATGCGAAAATGAAATCCTTAAGCTTCTTTTACAATAATCAACAAGTATTTTTTTTAATATACGCATTTTCAAATTACGTTAATCAATATTTCTATTTTTTGTGTTAAGTATACATACAGACATGCAAGAACTTATATATACATATATATATTTTTTTTTTTTCTAACAAAGAAAACATTGAAATGTAAGCCAAAAATACAACTAATCGATAGCACAACCGTGAGACACTTTAAGAAGAAATGCAAAGATAAACAGACAAATATAACAAAGACGAATCAAATAGAAAAAAGGAAACAATGCAAAATTGTCCGATTTTAATGAAATTTTATTTTATTTCGCATTGAAATTTTAGCGATTTTCACGCTTCGTAATTTTTCTACAAGCCTTTTGAATTTAACATGATTTTTTTTATTTGTGACAAAGTTTGAACGTTTTTAATGCTTGTGTTATAAACAATAATTTGTACAATCATTAATAAATTTTAGACTAGAAAAAAATCACTTAAAAAAGAAGAATTTCTAAGTAAAAAAATTTTAAAGTAGATTTTAAGACCTCAAAAAAGAATTAATCAAAACAAGTATGCTTGTTATGAAAAACAGGCAAAGTCAAGACAAATTGGCGAGATCTTAATCAATAGCTTCCAATATCTTTAAAAAATTCAAACTAAATAAAAACTTGTAGATATTGTAAAAACAATGTTATCGAAAAGTTAATATATTTTTTATTTTCATTTATTAAATTCATCATTCGAGATATTCTGCAAAATAGTTATTTATAAATCTTTTTTTATTTTGCTTATAAAAGGAGGCATTTGAGCAATGTCACAATTTTGTTATAAATGAAAAAAGAGCTCTATTTATTTGAAAGTGTGTCCCGAGCTGATGCATAATTGCGCTCATTTTACGGCATTTTGAATTGTTGCTCGCAAAATTTCTGGCATCAAATTGGCGTTTTTTCCTTTATGCCAACTTTGAAGACTTGCAAGTTTCATGGCTTATTGTGGTAAATGCGTAATCTAGAAAAGCCCATAGGAAGAAGTGTGGTGTTGTTAGATCTGGCGATCTGGTCGGCCAGTTCAAGTCTCCAAAGCGAGAGAATACTAGACCTAGAAATTGATCTGTCAAACTTTCCATCGTTGCCCAAGCTGTGTGTGTGAGCGGTTGAAACCAAGAATGACCGAGACCTAATGCAGCAACTTGCGATGGTGTCATTCACTTTTCATCTGCAAATGTTACACCTAACAGTCACTTTGAAGGGATGCAATGGCTCTTCATGCATATGAGCCCCAGAAACACATTTTTTTGTTAACATAACAAGTTAAATGGAATGGATTTGAACATGATGTCACTTTAAGTTTTGCGCTGTCCTATAAAATCTAAAACTCTTAGTGCGCGAAATCCCCGAGTTGCCAAAAAAAAAGTAACGAAACCAGTACAATGAACCAAAAGACATTTAGAACTCAAAAAATTTGGAATCTATTTTAGTTATATATATATATATATATATATATATATATATATATATATGTGTGTATATATATATATATATATATATATATATATATATATATGTATGTATATATATATATATATATATATATATATATATATATATATATATATATATATATATATATATATATATATATATATATATACAAACAATTGTAGATTGAAAATAAATGAATTTCAAAAAATAGCACCAAAAACAACCATAAGAAATTTCCAGTTACCTGTTATGACAGCCAAATTTAGTAATAATCCAATTAGTTTCATAACGACTCAGGAGCTGAAAATGATGGACAATAAATATTGAAGGTGCCAGCAAAGAGAGAATCTTTGAAGAAGAATACACGTAGCCACAAATTGTATGTAACTACAATGACATTTATTTGTTCTTTTGACTTTAAATACTATTTTTTAATTGCTCTTGAAACTAGTTTATATATTTTATATTTTTTTATTAATTTAGTAACAAAACAATTAACTTAATAAAACACTCGCTCAAGCTTACACTTCCACGATATCGAACACACTTCTATGCAGCCTCTCAGGGGCTGTTGTTTAAATTAGGATTTTTTTCTTTTCTGCTTTTAATTATTAAAATATATTCACCGATTGATTTAATTGACCCGAACAAGGTATGATTTTTTATTATTAAAAATATTCGTTATATTTTCTCTATTTTTAACAACACTGTACTAGTTTGTGAAATATATTTATTACCGTTTACACATTTAAATAATAATAAAACTCACACAAGCTAAACGTTCAAGTTTTCAACTATCACTGAGAACTTTATGAAAAATTTTCTTCCACTTAGACTAGACCACCACAATTTGCTTGAGAAGTGATTTAGCTTTTTTTCCCTTTTGTTTTAATAAAAATCCAGAAGACTGCCAAAAACAAGAAAGAGTTGAATTTCTGTTTTATGAGTTTTGTTTTTTATTCTAATTAAGTTTTCCTTTTTTTGGTGCTTTAAGATTTTTTATAAATTGTCTTGTTATGAGTCGTACAAATGATGACGTCAAATTGTTGATGACATCAAGTTGTATTTTTTTCTTTGATTTTATATTTACACCCTGTAACACTTAAAAATTGGCCAATATTTAACAGCACAAATATTAGCGCGCTACTGAGTAAATATTATGTTGCAAAGATGCACTTCACCTAAGTTTCACTAATTGAGTGAATGAGTGATAAGACTCTCTGCGGAAAGTAAAGCAAAAAAACAAACTACGCGACGTTGTTTCTTATCGTTACAGAGAGTAATTGTATTCTCTCGAGTCTCGATTTTAAAACAGTGATGGATTTCTGCAACAATATTACTACAATACAATTGATGTGACGACAACAAGTGTTTGTTGCTAAACATGTTGTTGAAAATATAAGCAGAATATTGTTGTTTATTTTTATAACAGTTAAATAAACAGTTACCAGGTCAAATTGATGAAAATTCTTCTTCAACTCGGACAATAATAAAATATTTCCTGGCAACACATATCAAACACGGAAAATGTATACGTACCGGTGTTTACTACCTAATTCAATTTCTTCTGTCAAGCTCTATATGAATATATTACATTTTTGTTTTTATCACTATCTTATGTAGATTTTTTCTGAACGAATTTTCTTGTTGAACATACATATCCATATGTATGCATTTGTATATATGCATTTGTATGTTTTTATGTTAAAATATTCATTCTTAAATGTTTGTATGTTAAAATCTTCAATATTAAATGAAGGGAATATGGCAACATCGAAATCTTAATTTTTCCTGTCTCACTTTTAATATAAAAAAATTCGAACTTAAATTTTAGTTTTATTCACCAAGGTTTTTGTCACAGCTAAATAATTGTCCTCAAATTTGATTACAAAAATTTCCCGTATTTTATCTGCTATAAAGTAGTCATTTAGTATTGCATTCAACAGCACACTCTTACGGGATAATTCCGCAAATTAATTCATTTTAAGTTTTCGAAACCTCTTTGGACAGTTACAATCGTAGCAAAGTTTTGTCCGAAAATTTTAGAGTTGAATACAAGAATGAATATATGTATTATGTGGTCAATATTGCTCACAGCTGCCAGACTCGACAGTTTATACTTTCATGGACGATATTTTGTACCAAAGATAGTACTGATGATAAATACAGTAGAATCTTAAAAAAGTTAACCAAAATGTCCCAAGGGGTATTAACTTTTTCGAACTTTTAACTTTTCTAAGCGGTTTTTTGGTCGAAAAAAAGGAATAAATAAAGTATGTATGTAATATGTAAACAATTTTTTTAGATACCAAATGTTAAATTTATATTAAAAGACTTATATAATAGTTTTCATTATTACAAAAAAGAAACTTAGCTTTAGTTTATACTGGGTGTTCAGTTTCAGAGTCCAGCTCAGTTTTTTTGTTCGCATAAAAATAGTTTATAGAGGTTTAAAGAAGCAGTCAAGGTTTGTTTGTTTCTTTTCTTTTGTATAGCTCTTGATCATTTTCGTGCGCATATTGATTAGGTCTGACACATGATTTGCATCATTGTTGCTCTCAAACCATTTTATAACGCTATTGATGCTTTCAACTGCTTTCGAGAAACTTACTTTATATGTATATATGTTTGTACACGCTCTAAAAAGTTAACCGAAAAGTTAACTTTTTAGAGCTGCACGTGGATTATGAAAAACTGTTAACTTATCCGCGTGTTCTAAGATCCTACTGTAGTATATTTTCGCAAATGAATTTATTAAAGTTGCAATATTTCGCAGATTTTTTAATTTTAATACACATATTTGTCAGGAAGGAATTATGTTAGAAAAGCATATAAGACATTTCTTGCCATGTTATTCAGTATCAATCGTTGAGCAAAAAACAACATATGATATTAAATAATATATTCAGTTAAATATTTCGACCTTTCTGCATGTCTGTGTTCTGTTCTAATAAAATAAGAAGTACTGCAAAAAAAGAATACTATCATTTCTGAATATGTTGCGTGACTATGTCACGATAGTGTACGTATGGTCATCTGTTGACTTGTGATGACAATATTTAACAGACCTTGCAATACATCAAAAAGCTGAAGAAAAATTTTCAGTTTGGGAATTAACTCTACTAGGTGTAGTTTTTCTTATTTTTTGTAGACTTATAATGCATACTTCGGTCTCTCAACAACAAAAATATGTACATTAAAGCGAATTTATTTTGTGCCTTTGATAATATCTGTTTTTTATTAATACTTATATACATAGTTTGAAGAGCATCTTACCTATCACCTAATGCATGGGCCTTGGTGTTAATAGCATAGCTGTCTGGAATTTCTTGGAAGCTATACCATTATCTTATAATGCATTATTTGGCATCTCAATAATGACAAAATACACATGAAGGAGAATTTATTCGCTTATGACATCACCTCGTATTAATGCATCTTGTTCCTGTGTACATTTTTTTTTTTTTTGATAAACAAAAATTCATGGGTACAACCCTAAAAAGACACAAGGACTTAATTTTTGTAATATCGGTATACATTGTCAAATGAGCTGACTTAAACTAAAAAACAGACGAAAACAGCGAAAGTAATTTGCATAACTTACAAGCTAGCCTGCTAATATCACCTGTTATATTCGCCTTGTGCATATACCATTGGATATTCATTCATGCTGTATACCAATGTTGAGATTTGTGATACAATTGTATCAATTTCGGTACAATTGAAAGTTGTATGTTTCAAAGTTTTAACATTATATTGTTGTAATTATCAATCTCCCGTTACACATTTTCAAAATAACAAGTCCTGGTTTTTGTTCACATTAAATTGTTATATTTTATTGCAAGCAATCGTTGTAATAATTCTTTTCTGAAACTTATATCTCAGTTATAGAGCTGATGCGATCTTATATGCATATATAAAATTTGATAAATATTGAGTATGTGCATGTACGAGAAGTTGTTCATTGGGTTACGAGTATTATTTCCTAAAACTTGGCATCACTTTTGCTCAATACCCAGCTGTTAGTCATAACGAATAATTTTTCATATAGGCTACTAAAACTTTTCCGCAAATCAAGTGGAAAACACGCTATCTTAGGGTACATATAGAAAAATAAAATTTTATTTAAAGTAAATTAAAAATTGTGATAGAAAAGAAATTTTAAAAAGAAAGCAGAAAGTGCAAAATGGTGATACCTAAAGAAATTTTAAGCGATTACAAAGAAGTGTACGAAAAAGCCGTTAAATTGGTCAACGAAGAAAGTAAAAATGACCCGCCCACTGATCCATATCGGTCACATTACGAGGCCAAAGATTTATTACTGCGGATGAAGGAAAACCTCAAGAACTCTTTGGTTTCTGTACAGGCTGAAGAAGCTGATGATGGAGTAGATGACTTTACCTATCAAGTAATACAGGCATTTGTATGTCGTGATTTGGGGCGCATATATGTTTTCTGCGAAGAGCCTTCAACTGGTGAAAAGTACTTGAAGGAATGCTTAGATTTGATTAAAGAAAGGAAAATGGAACCAGAAGCTATTATACCTTATGTAGGAGCTATGAATGAATTGGGTATAGTTTGCGCCAATCGTTCAGAATACAAAAAAGCCCATGAATATTTGCTTGAGAGTGAAAAGGCCTATAAGGATTTTAAGATATCTTCCAAGAATGCTTTAGCCATTACAGATGTGTTTGGTACAGAGGAGGAAATTGAAGTGGGCAAAGGTAACGATGAGTTAGAGAGCCTTTACACATTGTGCACCTTTTATATGGCACAAGTTTATGGCCATTTAACGGAGCTTGAAAAATCTGCTCAGTATTGTCATTTAACATTAAGGCGGCAAGTGGAAGCCAAATCGTATGAAGCAATAGATTTTGCTCTTAATTCTGCTACTTTGTCGCAATATTTCATAGGCGAGAATATGTTCAAACAGGCACGTCATCATTTGGCTGCTGCCACCTTGGTGATGGCCGAACATGAAGCACAAATGTTAAGTCCAGCTGATTTAACCGAGAAACAAAAACAAGATATCCTAGAAACCTTTAAACATCGCTATGCTGATGTTGCTCGATGTTGGGCCAAATATGGATTGTCCCTATTATCGGCTTCCAAAGACCGCCTATTTAACGATGACGACGAAAAGTTGGCAACTGGTAAGTATTAATACTAATTTTTAGACTTCCAATTAATCAAATAAAATTGGAACATTTTAATCCTGCAGATACTAAATATCTTAAAATAGATGGCAATTCTTATCTATTTCCCGACTTGCCATTGGACTCTTATGAGAAACTTATTTCCTGTGATTACTGTTTAACCTTCGATGACGCCAAAGAAGTCTACCATTTTGTTATTAAATGGCTGGATATTGCCAAAGAATATTACACACCTGAAAACGAAGCTACAGAATATGCTAAAATCATAAAAGACTATGCAGAGCTTTACCAGCATATTGCTTTCTTCGAAGAAGATCCTGTTAATCAATCAAAAATGCAAAAACGCCGAGCTAAATATTACGAAGAATTGTTAGAATTGTTAAATCCTGTTTTTTATATGACAATATGCCGTGAATGCTGGTACGGAGCTGGTCTTGCATACTGTGCTATATTAGACATTAAACTTGATTGCTTTAAAGCCAATCGCACCCCAAGTCCTCAGGAGCTTAACAAAATAAACCAGGTATGCCAGCAGGCCATACAAAATTTCAAGAGCTACATTAATTCATACACTGATAAAGATGGTAACCTTAAGACTAACATTGATGTAGATGAGCAACGAACTTTACTCTATGCCCACTTTCATATGGGAAGACTGCATTACAAAATGATCACACCAGATCAAAATCTTCAATTGGAGAATCTCTCTAACAGCCTAAAGTATTACAAAATATTTACCGATGAATGTGCTAAGCTCGAAGAAGCAGCCAAAGCTTTGCAGGCCGAAATTGGAGTTTGCCGTGAAATGGTGAATTTGTTGCCTTTGAAAATAGCTAACGTCAAAAAACGATTGCGTAAATAAATACGCGAATGTATAAGTATAGTATTTGTAACATAAGCCTGCTTGCAAATTAAATGCAACCCCACTCAATTCTTGTCAATGTCTTGTTAAAATAGCTTTTTTTATATTTTATAGCAAAGATAATCTAATTATTTCTCTTGATAATGCATATGCATCAAAAGCATATTAACTTATTATTATGAAAACTTTATTCCAAGTAAACTAAAAATAAAGCAGTGATGATTAACTATTGTTATCAACAAGCGATGCATTTATTATTATTATTAGTTTGATAAATAAAATTTATTTAATTGCTTTGGGAAGTGCTGCCTTTCGATTTAACCGATACACTTTGAACAGAACCCAGGGAACATCTTACACCTATTGAATTACCAGGTTTACGCTTTGAATATTCTTTTTGTATTCTTAAAGCAAGTTGTCGTATGGGTATAGTTGTTATAGTATCCAACAAATTGACTTTCGCATATTCTATAACTTTCTCAACTAAGCCTTCGATATTTATACTACGCCCATCAAAAGTATACTCTTTTTCCAGGTTATCTACAATAAACTGGACAACATCTTCATTTTGAAATTCTTCTAATGGCAGAACCTCTATTAGCTCCTTAAACATGTGAACCAATATAAATTGTATTTTATTCAAAACACCGGTCGCTTGGTTCAAAGCAAATTTAGCATTATCGTAAATGCCCGATACCACGTCTTCGGTGTTAACATCTGACCGCTCATAATCAACTACGCCCAATATTTCGCCAAACATTTTCTGCAAATCTTCTCGGCACAATAGCATAAGATATTTTTTTGGCATTATATTTTGTAAATTCTCTATAATACAATCCATAATGTTATCTGTGACTTCGCCTTCGAAACTGTAGGCAGCTTGTCCTAAATATCGTGCCACTTTGTACGCATAATGTCGCACATTTTCTTTGCTCGTCATTTTTCCAAAATACTGCATAAACAATTTTTGCACAACCTTTTGACAGCGTTCCATTATAAAATCATCAGGCACCAAACGTCTCTGATAGGCTTCAGCTTCAAAGATTTCTGGACATATCTGCGCATTATCGACGGGTATCATTTTTTGATGTACAACAGCTTCTCTGGTTTCCGTTTCGCCATAAATTTGTAAAGGTTTCGATTTCAATCGCAAAGTACAAATTTCTCGTTCTAAGAACTATATCATAAAATGTTTGTGATTTAGTATATGTTTGTATGTATGCCCATATATGTATACCTTGATTTGTTCCTTTTGTTCACGATCAATTACCAAAAGTTTTTCTATATCTCTATCTATGTTAAGATTCGGTGGCTTAGACCATTTCTCGAAATTCTTTTCTTGATTGGCTAATATTTTTTCCAAAACACAATTTTCTTCTGTTAGTACTGTTAAAATGTTTATCTTATTGGTATTATTTTGGGTTTCCACAATAAGTTCTTCTTGAGCCAAGGCTAGTTCTTTCTGAAAATTATACTTATTTTAACTCAATAGTTTCAAGGAATATTATAGATTTTATATATTTTGACAGCAAAAAGAAAAGTTAATTTCCAATAGACTCATCATTACATTTCCCCAGCACTAGTATTCGATTAGAGGAACTAATGGCGTTTTCCTTTCTCGAAAAAAGTGCAACGTTTTGATAAATTTATAGATCTTTTTATCTTTCTAATTTAACAAATGTAGCTCCCTTACAGAAATGCGCAAAGCACTCTTCTAAAAAATGTGCGCTCATTAAATCCATTTTTTCACTTTGTGTTACACTATTTTTAGAAGGGAAAATGCCATAATTTTTATGTTTTAGTAAAATCAATAATCAATCACTAGTACCCTCTTTTTTCCAATTTGCAATTCAAGCAAACGTAAATCTTCCTCAGCCGTTGTCTCTAATTCAAAGACGTATTTACGCAAAACTTCTTCCTCCAATTCGTTCAAATCTACAACCATACCAAATCTTTTCATCATTTCCTGGCGAATCTTTTCCTCCAATCGTTTGATTTCGGCCCGCATATACTTGATGTCTGTATTCATGCGACGCAAGTGAACAATATTTATACGGTGCAAGCGTTTTGTCTCCAATGACTCAAACTTTAATTGATTTACCCGATCCTGCAGGTTCAGTATAACAGAGGAATCAAAAAGTACTACTTTGGTTAGATCGCGAAAATCTTCACCCTCTCGAAAATGTTGTATCTGATGCATCTGCAGAACAACTGCTACACTCACTTTATTCAATTCCTGTTGTCGTTCGCGCTATATAAACGCAAACGAACATTTATAAAAAGAAAGGACTTTTTAAGGATTATTCTTTTAATTGTATATAATGCAATTGCTTTACTCTGAATTTTAATAAAGTTTCATTTTCCTTAGCATATACATCCGTATGATGCTTCATTAGTTTTTGGGCTTGTTTTACTTCGAGCATCTTATCGTCGATTTGCCTTAAAGCCTCTACCAGAGACCTTTCCTGTTCGTGCCTGTCAGATCGCAGCTTAAAAGCTAGTTCATACGTGGATCTTTCAAGACCTGATGGACAATGGGTTTCATCCAAAATTATTGTCGTCATATCGGTAGAATCAATGCTTTTGATGTCGTCCTCTTCATCGCTGGACGATTCATCATCATCAGAGGAGGATTCAGATGACTCTGTAAAATATATGTACATACATATTGCACATACGAATAAATAAAATACAAAAATAAAAAATAGTTGTGGTGCTTGTAATTGCTTTTTATAAAATTAAAAACTTCAATTTAAAAAAAATAATAAATGAGAATATCTCTTCATAAAATAAGTGCTTTTTATAAAATTAAAAACAATTTCGTGTGATTTATTTTAGAAACGAAAACTAAATTGCATATTTAATTGTCCTTTCAATTTAATAAAATAAATGAGAATATCTCTTCATAAAATAAGTGGCAACCAACCATCCACCAACAGTCACATTCGATTAGTTGTGTTTAGTAGCCATTGGCGAGGTTTTTAGTTAATACACCAACCATTTCAGCAATATTTAGCCAATACCGAAACCATTTAGTCTACATCCCAATATGTCATAAGAATATAATTCTCGTATTCTTTTTTGTAATACCTTCAGTATATATACAATTTTTATTCCACGCATAGGCGGAGGTGTGTGTCTTCTGTTTGTGATGGCACGTAGCTGGACATTGATCGCTAGACCGTTATTAGTGTTTGCAGATCTGCTCAGTGGCATCCGTCACACACTATTGTTTCCCATAAAATTTGCTTGACAGACGCTTGGTGTTGAAATTCAAATGCCGGTTTTCTGTTGCACCGACGACGGGTCGGTTACGCACAGTCAGTCAGTCGATATGATTCCCCAAGAACTAGTGGCGAATGATTGCTGGATTCAATTCCACATTATTCAACAAAGTTCTTGGTGTGTATGCATTCGCTACGAGACCTGCATCGAATTTCCCAGTCTGTCGTTTTCAAAATTTCTTAGTTAAGTAACTTGGTAGCTTAGCTTCGGATTTTCGTAAATTTGCAGTTCAGAACACTTCCATATCGGTGGCATTGCCGAGCAATTTGCCCATTTTTTTGCTTGTTTGTTGTTGGATCAACTTAATTATTTCAACTTAATTATTTTAGTTTTCATTCTCTTAAACATACAATTTGTGAACACTAACTAATAATAATATGTTATTAAAAGTGGTCGCCATCTTCTGCTAATTAGGATAAAAATTACGTCCTAAAAAGTTGTGGGAGTGGACAAAGGCCAGTCGTTTAGTTTCAGACTGGCCCCCCCTTTGTTTTCCTGACTGTGGATATATAAAAATATCTTTAGTATATCTCTATCCCTATTACAAACTGAACAGGCCCATTCTCCAATTGTAATAGTAGCGGATCTAACACATAGCCATTATGAGTAGCCAAATTGCGTAAACAATTGAAGCTGGACAGACTGTAAATAAATATTTGCAACTTTTTCAATGCTAACAGAAGACCGACCAAATAATTTAAAAATCTTTCTAAATGGCTATAGAAGTCCGGAAAACTAAAAATCGTTTTTACTGTCAAAGTAAATAAAAATCTTGATAACGGCTATATAAAGAAGAAAATAAAATAGATTGTAAGGATTGTAGATGATCAAAAAGGAGCAACAAAATTAATTATGATTATTAGATCAAAAAATAGTAATAATAATAATAATAATAATAATAATAATAATAATAATAATAATAATAATAATAATAAATGCGTTATTCAGAGAGTTTTCTCAAATGTATGATTATTATTTCATAATTTCTTCAAATATTAGTTATAAATAACAGTATACAACAGAATCCTACCACTATTACATGTACTCGTATCTATCTACTTACAAAAGCAGTAGCAAGTACTACTTCAAATATTTTTTTTTTCCAAAGTGAAATAATAAATTTTGTTTTGTCTTTCATATGTAAAGAACCATCATTAAAAAAATTCTCTGGAATAGGGTTTTAGGACATTTTCTGAGAATGCGGTTAGCTTAAAAAAAGTATATGGAACGTTTTGCAAAAGTCGCAAGAACTAGGAAGGATTATAGAATCGTTTTTGCAACCGTCTAAAATTGTTCCCTTCCAAAATGTAGAAGAAATGATAAAACTAAACGGTACCAAACAATTCTATCAAAGTCTAAAAGTTTGTACTAATTTTTACCTGTTGTTACGGGAATGTGTTCCCGTACTTGAAAGTGTGAAAAAAGATTGTAAGACAAAATATTTTATGAAATTGTTATTAGTAAAATTTTTGCCTATAAGAATTAGGCACTATTTGAATAGCTGCTTTATTTTTATGAAATTGTCAGTTTGTAAGAAATTCCATAATATTGAAGAAATTATAAATAAGTATTTGCTAATTATTAAAAAACAAAAGTGGTAAGGGCATCCACTTAATATTGTAGTTTGTACCAATGCGTTCGAATTAAGCTGGGCGAAATATTGTACCTTGTGGGCAGTGGGTACTTCATTAGACGGGGGAGTTGTGTATGGTACATAGTTCTTTGTGAATTTGGAATAACAAAAGGAGTGTTTGCGATGATGTTGGTTAAAAATTATGATGTTAGTTAAAAATTATTACTAGCTTTCATTTACTCTTCCAATTTTACAATTTTGTATTTGTTTCAGAATTTAGAATTTCTTTAACAGTATCCAAAAACTTTGTGAACACGTGCCAAAAAAGTGGCTAATACAACTTGGCAATTCGAGTGTTGAAAACACCGACATTTCATTTGAAAGTCAATAAAACTAAATATAACTTGACGCGCTAATATACTTTCACGGACCGATATGTAGATACAATTCTATGTGGAAAAATAATTAAAATATGTACATGAAAAATAATCCAACTTACCATCTGGGCCCTTGGCCGGCTTAGGAGGGCGCCATTTTTTCTTGAAAATTCTTCTCAAAAAATCAAAAAATTTATGACCCTTAACGGTGCTCATAAATTTTGCCTGGATTGTAGTTATTTGCTCATTTATGCGATCGCAACTCTTGCGTATATCTTCAATTTGACGATTCAAGTTATTTATAGAAGATTGAGCCTCATTGCGAGTCTTCAACGCCTGCTCGGCATTGCTTAATAATTTGTTTTCTATCTCTTCGCTGTCGCGTAGTATATATAATTCTTGATTAAGGGTAATCAAATAGCTGTTCATGAACATAGCATCAAATTTATTATGTAAACGTTCGTTGTGTAGGTCTAGCAAACGTGAGTTGAAGAGACGTACATTCATATCGATTGAATGTAGAATAAAATCCTGTTCCAACATCATATCCAATAGCCAACGATAACGTGACTCTATGAGCCAGGGTGTAGGATTTTGTGCAGAATTGTCATAGTACAGAGGATCAGATTGATGTGGAAGCTCTTTAAGTTCCTCCATTAGCACATCGTATTCTGGGAAACACTCAACGCTTTTAATATCTAATGTTGAATATTTGTCCAATTCGAGTAAAGCCTCTTGAGTCATTGAGGATTTGACTTCTGGAGGTGGTGGTGGAGGCAATAGACTCTCCACCGGTTTGTCCAAGTATAGAATATCACTTATTTCTATATTACAACCCGAGGTAAAATGTTCATTTAAATTCAATTCTGGCCACTCGTCATCCATATTAAGTGGTGGTATTTCCTTTAAATATTTGCGATTTTTTTCCGGCAAATATGCATGTAATTCATTCAGACGTTTTTGTTTCTGATTGATTAGTTGGAAAAGGTTCTTTTTCTCTTCTCTTATCTTAAACATCTTGTTATTGAAAGCGTTTAAAATTTTATTCAAATTTTCTCTTAGTGTAACAATTTCTTTATATTTCCATGTCAAAGTTTCAAAAGGTTGTGGTTCATACTCGTGTTGCGTTTTGAGCTTATAGTCTCCAATACTTTTCTCAGCTTCTCGAATTTCGCGATCATCATCTGGATGATTGCGATTGGGATCTGGTTTTAGTTTAAGAATTTTTTCCCAGCGATAGGTACGGTCAACTTCGTAAGATTGCCGAGAGCGATATCTACGTAATAAACGCAGCATTTTACGGCTAAAACGTGGAATTATGGTATTAGGATCACGTCCAAAGAAGAAGGTTTCGGGTGGTGGCTGCAGCATACTTCCCTCTTTTACTTCTGCTGGCATAAATTGCACTGGTCTAAGAACAAAAAAAAAACAAATTAGAATGCGAGTTTACTAACAGTTCCTGTATGTCGAAGAGTGTTATTTGTATGGAATTATGTGTAATAATTATTCTAACGCTTTAAGCTGGACATATAGGAACTTTAATTTTTAATTAAGAAGTTTCCTTTTGAGTTTCCTGTATTTTTTCTTACTCATTTGTTAGTGTTGGAGCAGCTTCATCTGCTGTGTCTTCTCTGTTATATGCAGCATGTGAGTAATATTAAAATACTTTTATTTATGTAAAACTCAATATACATATTGTGTAAATTGTTAAGATTTTCTACTAAGTTTTTAATAAGTGTCTTTTCTTATTTGTTTTACTTACACTCTTTTTAAAGCTTCCAATTTTAGACGTTCTTCAATATCAGCTTTAATGAACTCAAAATTTTCATCTAGTTCTCCCACGCGAAATGAATGTACAACAATACCATCACTTAAAATAGTCCAATAAGGTTATTACAATTAATAAGGATTTGAAAATTGAAGGTATATTTTAAATATTAAAAGAAAGGAGTCACATATCAATAATAGAGTTTGCAATAATCGGACTTTGACTTTCAGAAAAGCATTGTAATGATATACGATTTCTTACGTACATACTTATCAACATGTATAGGGGTATAAAAATATAAAACACTTCATATGTCACTGAAATAGAATGATTCGGACATTTAACTCTATTATATGAATTGAGAGCTTTATAAAAGACTCAGGTACGATATAACAATAAATCAAATTTAAGTGAATTTCAGTGATATTTAAGTGAAAACTAATAATAGATGCATACATTTAGTGACCAACCAACCAATTATATATAAAAAGTACTCACCGTATGGTCGAAACTTTAAACGGTATGTGAGTCAATCCTTTTAAAAAATAGTCGTACAACTTTTGTTTTCCCACTTGAGCCACTTCTAGATCGTAGGCTAAATCTTCACGTACATCATCCAATTCTGCTTGCAATTCATCTTTTATTTGATTAGTAATTCTTTCATCCAATAACATTTCACGATGAGAGACTTTTATATCATGGTGCATTGCGTCATTAGCCAACAGCAACTCATCAAATTTTTTTTGCAACACATCGATATCCGCCAAAACTTTACGGTCATGAGCGGCAGCAGATTCTTCTTTCCTCTTCATTTCGGCATGGATTTTTTCTTCCTCTAACGAGGGATACTCGGGGTCGTTAATGTCTTCACCTGGTATAACTTTTTTGGGCATTAATAACACAGGATTCGATTTAGCCTTGGCGTGTGAACCTAGCCATTCGTAAACGAAAACATTGCCATCGTGACCAATAGAGAACAAAAAATCGCTACTACGGCTAGGCATAAGCCGTGGTATATTGCCATTGAGCGGATCATGTATATTAAAATATCGGTAATTTCTTAAATCCGTAAAGTCATTGGGATTCTTGTAATTAATGCGGATTTTTCCATTGATCATGCCAAATAATAGATATTCTTCACTAAAAATATCAAGATAGTTTTCAAGTTTACAAGTTACACTAGATTTATATGACACTTTTTCAGGTGCAATATATATTTTTTTTGCAAACCAGAGGGAATTGAATTTTTAATTTTTGAACAATTTTTAATATTTCGATATTCAATAAGGATGATCCACGTTTTGACTCTTCTAAAATTTTGGCTTTTCACTTAAATTGTTTTTCTATTTGCCATATATAGTTAAAACATCGATTCTCGAGTATCATCACATGTGAATGAGAAAGATGTACGTATGTGTGCATGAATGTACATACATACATAACTTCTCTTCTAATTCATAGGAAAATATATTCAGCCATTCGTTATACTGAGTGAAAAAGGCAAAGTATTCGTTATATGAGGCAGTTAATGTTCAAAAAAACTGCTCATTCGTTAAATCACGAATTCGAGACTCTGAAATTAAACGTCTAGCGTTTGAAAATAGTTGAATTTAAAATAGCTTAAAATGTAGAAATTTCGAATTTCAGCAACTGGGCGATCACTAGTTTTTATAATTTTTTTTTTTTTCACGCTAATATATGTTTATTGTATCTTCAAATAATTGAACTAACAATAAGTGTTCAAATCTTAAATATATAAATAATTATTAGGCCCAACCAGTGTCGGACATAAACTTAGTGATAATAATTAATAATACATAAAATTCATGTTACGCACAAAAAGTATTTTCAAAGAATTTCATCTGGAGAGTTGCGTATTAATGCCGTAGTGTCCCTATTTTTTAAGCGGATGTGTCCAGGAAAGTTCAAGATGTTACGAGCAAGGGGATTAGGATGGAACTCGAGTTTTGTTAAATATTTTCCAGCATATTTTGCAATTTCAGCGGTCACAAGTGGCATATTTAAATCACGATGTAAAATAGAATTTTTCAAGTACCATGGAGCCGTAGTTATTAACCTTAATATTTTGTTTTGCATTCGTTGGATTCTCTCTACATTGGAAGCTGAAGCAGTGCCCCATAGCTGAATTCCGTAACACCATATCGGCTTCAAAAGCGACTTGTATATTAAAAGTTTACAATCTAGACTGAGGGTAGAATTTCTACCAATCAGCCAATGTATCTGGGTTAATTTAAGCTTCATTTGTGTCAGCTTAGAGTCAATGTGGTGTTTCCATGTAAGCCGTCGGTCGAGGTGAATACCAAGATATTTCACATGTGAATGTTGAGGAACAACTTGATTGTTGATTTGAATGGGGGAACAAGTATCTCTTCGTAGGGTAAATGTAACATGAACACACTTTTGTTCATTTACTTTTATTCTCCATAAGTTCAACCACAATTCCAACAGGTTAATATGTTGCTGAAGATAACGGGATGCCTCGTGAGGGTTTTCATGCATACTAAGGCAGGCTGTATCATCGGCAAATGTAGAGGTGAGGATATTACTGCTCAAAGGCATATCACAGGTATAAATCAAATACAAAACTGGCCCCAGTATACTCCCCTGAGGCACCCCAGATGAAATGGTTTCGGGCACACTCATGAAGTCTCCTTCCACGACAGTGAACTTCCGGGCAATAATGTAACTTTCCAAAAGATTTACAATGTTTATTGGTAGATATGTCTTCAATTTTAGAATTAGGCCTTCATGCCACACTTTATCAAATGCCTGAGAGACATCAATAAATAGGGAAGAACAATACTTTCTTTCTTCAAATGTTCTTCTTATGAAATGAACCAATCTATGACATTGTTCAATGGTGCTGTGCTGACTTCTAAAACCAAATTGATGGTCCGGTATGCATCCATTATCAGCTAGAATTGGGGACAATTTTGTCATGAGAAGTTTTTCAAAGAGCTTCGAAATTGTTGACAGCAAACTTATTGGCCTATATGACTCAGCCTTGGTAAGATCTTTACCCGCCTTTGGAATCATTTTGACCATGGCAAGTTTCCAGCTGTGTGGGTAATACTCCAGTCGTAAAATGCCATTAAAAATAAATAACAGGATTCTAATAGCAATACGAGGCAACTGCATCAGCATCTTGTTACTAATTCCATCAATACCCGGGGCCTTCTTTGGATTGGTTTCAGCAATTAGTTTTTGTACATCAAGCATCTTAAACTTTATAGGTCGAGGGGGTAGAGCAACTACGCTCGGCAAATCAACAGCACCAGTACATGTGTTTGGGGTAAATACGTCTTTTAAATGACCAGCTAATATGTTACCTTTTTCAGTATTAGTTCTTGCCCAACCTCCGGTAGAAGTGCGCAGGGGTGGTTTAGACTCAACGGGTGTTTTAAGCTTTTTAGCAGCGCGCCACAAGGAGTAATTAGATGCTGCAGTGACATCGAGACCTTCCAGGTAGTTCTTAAGAGAAGCAGATTTTTCAGCTGAAAGCAACTCTTGGAGTCGTTTAGTGCATTCTCTAAGTCTGATTTTATGTTGGGGCGATCTGTGCTGTTGCCATTCCCTTCTAGCTCTTCTTTTTTCACATACGAGACGTTCAATGTCCGCAGAATAAATTCTATTAAACCCAGTCTGCGGATGGGAGGTAGTGGCATGTTTAGCAGCCTGTTTAATATTCTCGGTAAGATTGGCAATGTTAAGTTCAATATCATCGGGAGTTCTAAGCCTGATGTTTTCCGTACAATGACTACTGAGATATTTTTTGAACCCCAGCCAGTTAACACGATGTATCATCTTCACATATGGGTCAGGTAAGTCACTTCTTAGTGGGCTACAAATTGTAACGATCGTGGGAGAGTGATCGGAGGAGAGATCATGTGAAGCTTCAACATGAATTAAATCCCTAGGGATATTTTTCATGACCCCAAAATCTATAACATCCGGAATTTTTTGTATGTCAGTAGGCCAGTAAGTGGGCTCCCCACTAGAAATGACATCCAAATCCATTTTTGAAATTGTGTTGAACAATGCTCGACCTCTAGGAGTAATAAGACGCGACCCCCAGAACGTATGCTTTGCATTGTAGTCTCCAGCTGCTACGAAACAAGGGCCAAGAGTTTTGTAAAAATCCTCGTATTGATCTTCACTGATTGAAAATCTGGGAGGGGAGTAAACTGATGAAAGCACAAGATTTGAACAAAAATTTTTGATGCAAATATTTGTTGCTTGTAGATGGTCTTCACAAGTGTTCTCAAGAATATAGTGCTTGAGTCTTGACTTTATTAGAATTGCTGATCCTCCACATGCTCTTCCTCTCGGGTCCTTTGTATCATATAAGGTGTAGCCACTCATTTTAAAAAGGCTTCTCGAAGTCAAATGAGTCTCAGATACCAACATTACATCAATATTCTTCACCGTGAGGAAGTGCTCTAGTTCGTTTCTATGTTGGCGAATGCCGTTAGCGTTCCAGAAACATAACTTTAACGTGTTCATGGCTTGTTAACTAATGCTAGAAACAGAGTGTTCTGCATTCGCAGCATTTCTTGCATCATGCTAGTCATATTTGTCGTAAAGTTGCTTATAGTTTGCACCAGATTATCAATAGTAGCTTCAAGGCGATTGAAATTAAAGCTTGCATTTGCGTTTGTTGTATTGTTTGGTGGTGACACTTTTTGAACGGGAATAGAGTTGATCTTCACAGCGTCAGCATACGATACATGTGAAGTGATTGGTTGGGCCATTAGGGGATGAGTAGCGGAGTACGTATTTCCTGCTTGAGCTGGAGTTACTTTAGGCTTTTGGGTCATAGCTTGTTTCACAAAAGAGAATACAGGACATCCTCTGTAGTTAGCAGTGTGATTACCTCCACAATTACTGCACTTTTTTTCCTTCTGGTCCTTCGACTTATTGCAAATAGCAGTGTTGTGTAATTCACCGCACACAACACAAACAGACGGTAATTTGCAATAAGTTTTCGTATGGCCATATTCTTGACAATTATGGCACTGTACGGGTCCTGAGCGCTTGTGTTGTTCTTCGACTGTAATTTTCCGGTATAACAGATATTTTAAATTATAAATTGGATGGGTCTCATTTTTCTTCAATTTTATATCATTCGGCTCCAATTCAACGCGAAATAAGGGTTGGGGGATCTTCTCCCTGTTTATTATGTTAGAGACATTCTTTACCTTAAATCCCTGGAGGGTGAGAGCATCTTTAATTTCCTCAGGAACTACATAAGAATCTATGCCTTTCAATACGATCTGTAGGCCTTTAGCACTCTTAAGCTGGAATGTGTAGAAACTTGTTTTATTTTTTTCGAATTCGTTAACCATTTTGCGGAAGTCTTTTTCATCATATATTTGAACTTTTGTTTCATCAATGTTACCACGTTTTATTGGAACAATGTGAAATGACTTTTCACCAATGGCCGAGATTAGTTTTTTAATAAGTGTGTTCGAGTTTTTTTGTCTCAGATAGATTGGTGGTGGTTTTGAAGTTTTTTTCGAAGATTCTTCGGGTTTATCGCTGTCATCTTGTAATATTTTAAACCGGTTTTGACGATTAGCTGAGGCGGCGTCGTTGTCTCTGGATATTTTCGGAACAGATGAGATTTTGGATGAATTTGGGCTTCGCCCGCGCTTTACTACCGTTACATATCTGTCCATTCCGACAGGCACTTTAGGTTTTTGAATATTATCGTCCATTGTGATAACTGGGTTAAGTGATGAACACGAGCCCAGAGCGGATAATGGCGCTGACTTAAATAACGATGAACTAGGCAATGGTAATATTACCGAATCACTACTTGGCATCGGAGTAAGCGAATTTGATCGCTCACGTAAAATTGGCTTTGCCGTTAGAAAAAGACTGTCATCCAATTTTTTCTTTTTATTGTTTGCATTAAGAGCTTCAGAACTCACAGTAAAATAGGCATTTCTGCCGTTAGAACTCACTTCACAATTTTTTGTTTTTGAGGTACTCATGCAGAGTATTCCTCAGTCACTTTGTTTGTGTTTTTTGTTTTTTTGTTGTTTCAGTTTATACGAAAAATATTATTAATGCAAGTAAAGCAAATTTAACAAAAACTGTACTTATTACGAATCAGTACTTATTACGAATATTTTTTTTTTTTTTGTTTGTATTTTTGTTTGCTTAGTATGAGAAAAAAAAAACTCCGCTAACACGTCTGTTCACTACGAAGGTTCAACAAGACTCGTTTTTATAATTGCATAATTTTTATTATGCTTTCCATAGCAGTGAAAAAAATGCATTTATTTACATTATTTTATTTGATTTTTATCTGAAGTTTTACCAGTGAAAAATGTAGTCTTTTTATAAATATTTTAGAAAAGTGTGTATGTGATTTATTTTATTATGACGATAAATAATTGAAAATACTCACATATCTAAATAAGAATGTATTTCAATATCGTCGCCATCTTTTATAATTGTAGATCGTAAGGGTTCAGAAGCACCAAAAGCTAATTCATATATATAACCAGCATCATAACCACCAACAGATACCCATATCGTATCATTAGTAGTATAACGCATCCATAAAATAGGATTAGGTACAGCGGGTATGTGCAAGGGTTCTTCCTCTTCCTCCGGCTCAGAGTCTTCTGAAAGAAAATTAAGTTTTGATAAATTTATATTGAGCGCGTGCCATCAAAAAGTCATAAGTGAGAGATTATAGAAAATAAAACTAAAGTTTTTAAACACACATAAATTTTGAGATAAAGATGGGAAATGCTGCTAAAATTTATATTTTAACTAAAAAAACTTCTTGATTGCTCCCAATATTCAGCTCTGAGCGCTCATTAAAAATTACGATTTTGGCTCAGTTCTGAGCAATTTCGTTTCAGTTTTAATCTTTTCGTTTCACTTCACATTTTGCATTTTTTAAGCAAATTTTTTTAGTTTTGTTCAAGACGTGACATTTTCACACGTTTGGTGATTTGCTGCTATCAGTACTATTCTCTCGAATCACTTTGTATCGCCCCTAAAAATATTACGTTCGTTTTTAATATGGAGTTTGATATTTATTTGATACAAATTCGTTACAAATAAAGTTAGTTCGATCAAACTTATTTTGAAGAATATCTCAACAAAATGTAACCCTTTTTATATTAAATTATCTAAACCGTTTTTATTCTTCAACTGAACTTAATAAATTTGATACAAAAAAAATAATGAGCAACTGATATAACTGAGCTACTGAACGAACTAAATGAACTAGCTCAACCAAATGAGCTGAGCTGAAAATAGCGGTCAGCTCAGTTAGCAGAAAAATGCAAGTCCACTATGTCAAAATAAACAAATTCGATAAACATATTTAGTTGCACCCCTTACTTTCGAATGTTGTTACAATCCATCGAAGAATACAATTTTTTAGAATTGGTTTTTTTAATGTTGATATGATTAAATTAGGCAGAATAAGTAAATTAAACTATTAGATAGTGTAACATGCGCATTTTTTCAGTTTAAAAATCAAATAAAAATTTTCAATTTCCTTGGAGTCTAACTGGATTCGAACTCGAGCGCAAATAAATATGTTCATTTAATTTATAATCAATAGTGTTCTACCAAAGGCGGGTAAAGATCTTACCAAGGCTGAGTCATATAGGCCAATAAGTTTGCTGTCAACAATTTCGAAGCTCTTTGAAAAACTTCTCATGACAAAATTGTCCCCAATTCTAGCTGATAATGGATGCATACCGGACCATCAATTTGGTTTTAGAAGTCAGCACAGCACCATTGAACAATGTCATAGATTGGTTCATTTCATAAGAAGAACATTTGAAGAAAGAAAGTATTGTTCTTCCATATTTATTGATGTCTCTCAGGCATTTGATAAAGTGTGGCATGAAGGCCTAATTCTAAAATTGAAGACATATCTACCAATAAACATTGTAAATCTTTTGGAAAGTTACATTATTGCCCGGAAGTTCACTGTCGTGGAAGGAGACTTCATGAGTGTGCCCGAAACCATTTCATCTGGGGTGCCTCAGGGGAGTATACTGGGGCCAGTTTTGTATTTGATTTATACCTGTGATATGCCTTTGAGCAGTAATATCCTCACCTCTACATTTGCCGATGATACAGCCTGCCTTAGTATGCATGAAAACCCTCACGAGGCATCCCGTTATCTTCAGCAACATATTAACCTGTTGGAATTGTGGTTGAACTTATGGAGAATAAAAGTAAATGAACAAAAGTGTGTTCATGTTACATTTACCCTACGAAGAGATACTTGTTCCCCCATTCAAATCAACAATCAAGTTGTTCCTCAACATTCACATGTGAAATATCTTGGTATTCACCTCGACCGACGGCTTACATGGAAACACCACATTGACTCTAAGCTGACACAAATGAAGCTTAAATTAACCCAGATACATTGGCTGATTGGTAGAAATTCTACCCTCAGTCTAGATTGTAAACTTTTAATATACAAGTCGCTTTTGAAGCCGATATGGTGTTACGGAATTCAGCTATGGGGCACTGCTTCAGCTTCCAATGTAGAGAGAATCCAACGAATGCAAAACAAAATATTAAGGTTAATAACTACGGCTCCATGGTACTTGAAAAATTCTATTTTACATCGTGATTTAAATATGCCACTTGTGACCGCTGAAATTGCAAAATATGCTGGAAAATATTTAACAAAACTCGAGTTCCATCCTAATCCCCTTGCTCGTAACATCTTGAACTTTCCTGGACACATCCGCTTAAAAAAGAGGGACACTACGGCATTAATACGCAACTCTCCAGATGAAATTCTTTGAAAATATTTTTTGTGCGTAACATGAATTTTATGTATTATTAATTATTATCACTAAGTTTATGTCCGACACTGGTTGGGCCTAATAATTATTTATATATTTAAGATTTGAACACTTATTGTTAGTTCAATTATTTGAAGATACAATAAACATATATTAGCGTGAAAAAAAAAATAGTGTTCTACTATAACCGGCACCATTAATAAGTAACACCACTTATTCAAAAATATTAATAGAAGCAATTAAAAACAATAGTAAAACTTGAAAACAAAATTAAGAATGCAATTATTTATGAAATTTTTTTTTTTAATTTTTTCGTGCAAAAAAAATTTTTTAATTGGTTATTTGCGAAAATTTTACAATTATGAACTGCAACGCAATATTATAGCAATTTATTTTTGCAAAAGGTCCTATAAACATTTGTGGTTGGTTCTTAAATTTTTTATGGCGAATTATCACAGCGAGATGATTTTCAAAAATGATGTTGGAATTAGAGCCAACGAAATACCGATATACATATGTATGTATATATAGCTCGGCCCACAACAAATAAAAACTTTTTGGAATATCTAGAACTTTCGAATACAACCTACATATATCTTGATATAAGTATGGTGATACCCACCTAAAGCTTGTTCCATATCAATTTGTAAGCCTGGATTAACTTCTTTCAATTTTTCTATTTCTGCCAGTTTGCGTTGCCTTTTTTTCTCCTTACGTTCTCTTACTGCTGCTCTTTTTAATTCTCGGCGAATCATACTTTTAACTGATGTAAACTTGGTGAGCTTCATTTTATTTTCATCTGTCAAATTGTAGCTTAAAAAGGTTTGCTCTTCTGTCACCTCTGTTGGTAGTATGTATTCGTAAACTTCTCCCGTTTTACAACCAATCAGGATTGTATGTCGCTGGTCTTTCCAATAAAAACAATTGGGTATAGCATCAAGTTTTATAAATCCTATTGGACGTATATTAATAAAGGCACTATTTTTCGTAGTTAAATCATATATGAAAACAGAGCGGTCTGCGGATCCTGTCAGAAGCATAGTATCCAAAGAATTCATTGTCATTTTGGTAACAGAAGCGGTATGAGCTTTTATTGGCCGTATTAAATAAATTGATGGCTCATTGATAACTGTCAAATCTAAGTATATATGTCTAATTAGGCCATCATCGAAGCTAGCCACTAGCTCCATACTGGAATCCGAAATATTCGGACCAAACCATATTAGATCAGTACCCTTAGCTTCAAATTTCTTTTCAATTATAAGTTTTTCAAACTTATAGTCGTATACTAAGAGTCGGCCATCTTCTCCCAAAGTTAATAAATGTGGAGAAACAGGACTAGGTTGAGCTGCTACTACTTTACCACCGTGACACGAATACAGTTTATATGAATCGTTTGGCACATTCTTGGTGTTGAGATCACAATACCAAATACCTCCATCGCCATCCTATAAATAAATATTTTTTAAGCTTTGTAAAATATTTTTTTAAATTTGTGTATCATACAAAGTTTTTTTAAATAAAGCAATTAACTACAAATAAAATAGAAAGTTAATTTATTTTTTAAGCTTAAGGTCTCTTTTAGTTTTTTTAACCGATATTCGATGAGTACCGAAATATCGATTTAAAAATAATTAAAAGGGACCTTAAGCTGAAAAAATAAATTAAGTCTATATATAAATTGAAACAAAATGGTCAAAAACTAGAACATATAAAAAATAAAGTTTATACTACAATCCAAACCGTTCTTGATATTCTCCCCTTTTTAATTGTATCGATTTTTTGATTTTTTTTAATGTGTACAAAAAATTTTTCTCAGGTTAATTGTTTGAATTTTTATGTTTATATAAAAAAATTAATTTTTTGTTATTTCAGAACTATCAGAATAAATAAACAAGTTCTTAGTTTTAGCTGGTTCATACAAGTTTTCTTGTTGAATTCATCTGAGAGAAAGTTAGAGAAAATATGTATTCCTTTCTCTATCTTTCTCGCAGCAACTTGAGCAATTAAAATTGCCTATTCAAGAGAACACTGAAGATGGCACAAAGCCGAAACCGGTCTGTTTACAAACCAAATTTGACGTGGGATGACGGAAAATCGTCCCAAATTAAAATTCGAGAATTTTATTTTATACTATTTTTATGTATCACAATTTACTTTTCTATATAACATTCTCTCTACTTAAGTTAGTATGAAGATTTTCTAATCAACACATGCTTCGTTCTACCTTTTATTCGATTTACGATTGTATTAAATATATGAATTGAAATTTTCATTTTAGATATCTACTATTATGTACATATGTACATACATATGATTTGAATTCAATTTTAAAATTTTGATTAAAAAATCCTCTTAAAAGGAAGTAGAGTGTATTTGTTGCTCCTACAAGGAGCATAGAGCTGTTGAGTATAGTAAGCCCCGATTAAGTACTTCGTCCAATTTTATAAGTATAAGTAATTATGTGGAAAAAGCATTTAAACGACTGCACTCAAGTACTGCCCATGATGCAGTTATATATTGACAAAAATGAACTATTTAATGAAAACTAAAAATTAGCTTCATTATTTTATTAAATAATCATGATGCATTGAGATAAAAAATTAAATAAGTATTAAAACGCAACTCAGGATTGTTACCAGTAAGTATTTTCAGATAATTGCCCGAATCAGGAAATTAAGCAAAAGTTAATTAAGCGTGGATATTTGTTAGAAAAATATAACGGAAGATTTAAAAATCTAAGCAAATAAGCGTGAAAGATAATTATAAAAAATTGCCAAAAAACATTTCATATCTATTATAAAATACCACCTAACAATTTATTCTTTGTTCTTGGATTAGCTAAGTATATGCCTACATTTCATTGGCGCTTACCAAATCATTAGTAGTCTTTAGCCAAATCATGTTTGGAAACCTTGTATAAAAATCAAAAAACAACAACAACAAACAAATTGTTTAACAGTTATTTTGGAGGATATATCGAATAAAAATTAAATATATGTATAATATTAACTTTAGAAATTATTTTTCTATGCTTCTTTTGATTTAGAAAGCTGACTTACCAAAACGTAGTAGCTAAAATCATTTTCATCAAATGGTTTGATTTTCTGTATCATCCGTATTTCACATTCTCCCACATAGAACTCGTAAATGGGTTCAATTTCTACAAAGCGATCTTCGTCTGGGGGATCGGCCAGATCAACAGTTTCCCAGAACCAAATCCGAACGTAACCATCCATACCAACTGTAGTAACTTCACCATTATTAATGGTAATTTGCACAATGGGTTTTGTGTGACAAGGTTTTCTGCCTTTGCGGCAAATTTCAAATTTAATTAAGCCGGCCTCCCACAACAGCATATTACCCCACTCGCAGCCAGAGATAACGTTTTCATCAGCCAACATAAGAATGGCATAAATATCACTAAAGTCTGTCTTACCAAAACGCCCCAAATCACCCTGGAGCTTGAGTCCTGTAAAAGTGTTGGCCATTTTCCAAAATTTTATATGACTCAAGCCGCAGCTAACCAAAAGAGTTGGATTATATACGGAGAAATGAACATGTAAAATGTCATTTTGAAAGGATTTGGAACGCAAAAGAATTTCTGCCTTTTCCCATTTCCATATGGTAAGCATGTAATCTGGATAACCTGCTTGAGAAGCAAATACTTCGCCATTGAAATTGTAAGAGCCGCAGGTAAATTGCTGTTTGGCAGCTCCTTCCAGTTTAATACGTATTTTATGAGAAGGATATTCGTAAATAAAAACTGTAGCCTTTGGTCCATTTTCCCCAATAGTTAATAGATTTTGATAATCTAGGTGATAGTTTTTCTTTAGAAATATAAAAAACGAAATATTTAAAGATTATATATGTATATAATTAGAAAATTGTTCTCAGAACAAACCGTAATGAAGCCTATACCGCATCCAAATACCGACTGACGAAATGTTACTTCCCTTTTTGAAACACTAAAATAATGTATATACGTTCCGGAGGCAAATACCAAAGTGTCCGCATCTATCAACACCATGTTATACAAACGTTTGCAGTCATAGCCAAAGGAATTTCTTGAAATTTAAATTACTTAAAGAACTACATGTATTTTCTGGAGCAATTTATACCTGAGTCTCAATATATCTTCCCCAAAAGTTGGTGTAAACGCTGTTTCTGTTTTCGACTCGTTGGAAGTTTCTTCATCTTCTTGCTTAGATTCTGCCATTTTTAATAAAATGTTTCTTTTCTAGATTTACTAAATAGAATATTTGCTGTCTATTTCGTTTCCTGGGTGAAAGTCGTCGTCGTTAATGTCAATAAAAAGTAAACAAGTTTTCAAAAGTACACAAGAAAACTTAATTATGAAAACTATGCAAGTACAATAAGTACTTTGAAATGGAATATTTTAAAAGCTTTTTTGGAGCTTTAATAGTTTGATACACATACAAGTGGAACCGTAATATTGAAGCAAGAACAATTGTTTGATTTTTATTAACTACCGGCTGTATCCATGTAATTTTGGAGTAACTTAATTGTTATTTCTGAACACATTTGAAAACTGTTAGTATATCTTTTCCTATTACGACCACTTCTGTTACGAATATCATATGTTGTTTTATCTACACACACACACACTTTTAAAGCCAGTTTTTTTCTTTTCTCTATTGTAAAACTATGGGCCATTTGGAACAAAATAGTCCAAACATTGAACGTAAAAAAACACGTGAGAGTGTTATTCTTATACAGTAGAGTGTGGATATAAGAAATTGTAAAATTTCATCACTACGTTATCGTTTGAAAAGATTTCAGATAAAAGAAAACCGTTTCGTAATTTTTTTCTTTAAAGATGTGTGTTTCATATGACCTTAGATTTTTACAAGCGAAATGTTTTTCGTTTAAGCGGAAGTTCTTTCAAGCAAAAATGTTTTGTTTGCGACTTAAAAATTCACAAGCATTTTCATATTTGATGCTTAAAAAATATTTCGTTCGTTTCGCGAAGTTCGTTGCATCCGCAATTATTTCTATGAAACATTTGTATAAAACTATTAAAACCGGTGAAGTTTTTCGTTAATGGCGACGATTCATTATATACGGTGCATGCTGTAACCTAAATCCACTATATATTTATAAGGATCAATACCACAAACTTGATAAAAGAAATTCCAATTTTGAGAAAATTTCAGTTTTGTAAATTTTCGTTTTATATTTTAATTGTGTAAAGTTCTTTCTGGTTTCTGGTGAATTTCAATTTTATTTATTTATTATTGTGATATTAACCGGGAGTTTAGACTTTTATGACAAAAATTTAAATTTTCTCGCAAATCTATAAACCATTCCCTTTAATGAGATTTAAAGAGTTTTATGAAAAATCTGAAGATTTTTGCAACAAATGTAGAGAATTTTAAATTTTTTTCCGGTAAAATCTCAAATACTTATGGATTTGTTTTATTTTCTTTATTTCCTTAGTGAATTAAAATCAAAATTGGAGCAACATTACAAATTTATGTTTTAAGTTATGTGTTCTTTCTAATATTTCGAAACAGCGAGGAACAAGTTACTAAAAATTGGCCAAATAGGAAACAAACAAAAGTTAAAAAAAAACGAACTATATAAATTCATGTAAGTCGGCAAAATCACTAAAATCGAAGGTAATATGAGCAATGAGAAAGCGGCAACCAAAATTTAAACCAGAGAAAAGAATTAATTAAATTTGAAAATCTTCTAATGGGAATTATAAGCAATTTCACCAATTAATAAAAAAAAACTTAAATCTTTCTTAGACCAATAAAAAAAACCATTAAAGCTGAAAAAGTTAATGAACGTGTTGCTTGGTGTATCATATTAACATCTCTATAGGGTTTACTCGCCCATAAAACAATATTTTGATAGTCTTGATATTCTAGTACTTACACAATATTTCCTTTTGAGTTCATTATACACACTTTCCTTTAGAAATATTTTTATATGTTTAACTTCAATTTATAAAATCAAAATATTAACAAATTATATCTCTAAACGCATCATCATCATCTTGGAAAAATTCTTCAATACTTTCAATTTCTTTGCTTATCTCTAAATCTTGACTTATAATCTTAGCAGCTGCTGAAGAGCTATCATTTGATTTCATATTTTTTTTAGGATTAAGTTGCTGATTTGCTTCAGTTTTAGTAGGTGAAAAGTAGTTCTCGATTTTATTACACTGCAAAAGATTTGTAAAAAAATTATATTCAAATGTAATGCAAAAAAAAATAGAGGAAAGCATGAAATGAAGCCCACCGTTATAGGAGCAGCAGTATGAGTAGCATCCTGAAGATTATCACAAAATATACCAGCTTTATTTAAAGTGTCTTGTTTATTTTTTAACATGTTCCATATGTGATCATCGGCCGTCTTCGCTGCCATTAAATAACGGCATGTCACCGGTTTTGTTTGGCCAATTCGGTGAGCTCGACTTTCAGCTTGAGCTAAAGTCTAAACATGTAATAATAATAATAATAATGATAATAATGATAATAATAATAATAATAATAACAATAATAAGCATATACTAAATTTAGGATTTTCTGAAGAATATATTTTAAGCTTACACTAGGGTTCCAGGTCAATTCAGCAAATATTATAAGGTCGGCTGCAGTTAATGTTATACCGGAGTTACAGGCAACTAATGATAATACCGCAACCTTACACGAAGATGTCTTTTGAAATGTGTCTATAAATTCTCCTCTATCCTGTTTGCGTGTACTGCCATCTATGCGTACATATTTTACTTTAAGTTTACTTAAACAGTCGCATATAGCATCCAACATAACGCGATGATGAGCGAAAACTATAAATTTCTTTGGTTGTTTAACTTGTTGTTTTAAATAAGCACTAAGTGAATTAAAGATTTTAAATTGTGGTGATCATTATTATATGACAAGCTTACCACACAGCATTAGTTTTAACTTCTGCTGTTTGGGCATAAAATTTCAAAAGAATTTGCTCTCTTTCAGCAGCTTTGCAAGTCTGTAAATGTTTCGCTACAGTGTCCAAGGACTGTTTGATCTCTTCGCTGGGCCAAACTAGAGCTGGGTCTAAGACTACAGTTTCTCTGTACATAAAATTAAATAAAATTCATATATTTAATAATTATATATACGTATATAAGTATATATATATATATATATATATATATATATATATATATATATATATATATATACATATATATATATATATATATATATATATATATATATATATATATATATATATATATATATATATATATACATATATATATATATATATATATATATATATATATATATATATATATATATATATATATATATATATTTGAATCCTTACCTAAATTTCTCTGATAAATCATTTAGTACCTCTGCTTTAGTTCTTCTTATCATGTACTTAAGTTTTAAAACTACATTTAATTCATCCAGATTAGATTGACCATTAGCATCCCAGCCAAAGTTAGTTTGTTTACCGTCACAATACCGAGTAGCTGAAATAATTTTTTAAATTAATAAATAAATTTTTATTCATTAATCATACATATATTGTTTGACGTAGAAACTCACTAAACTCCATAAAACCCATAAACTTCCTATCCACCATTTGCAATTGACTGAATAGTTCTAAAGGTCTTGAGAGAGCAGGTGTACCCGACAATAACAAAACATGCTTAGCCTTTTGTGATAGGCGATCTGCTACCATTGTACATTTAGCTTTAGAATTTTTTAAATTATGCGATTCGTCAAATATAAGAAAACCAAATTTACGTTCCATTATTTGATTAATATTTCGTTCCATCATACTGTAACTCGTGATTAGAACTTTACAATCACCAATATATTGTTGATTCGAATCTAATACTTGTATGTAGTGCAATGGGATCGAGGGTAGTAATTCCCTTACATGTTGGGCCCACGAATCACGCGTGGATGCAGTTGTGCAAATAAATAAGGGCCAATTATCGCGATAAAAATCTGCTACAGCAATAGCTTGATAGGTTTTTCCCAAACCCATTTCATCACATATCATACAGCGGCCTTGTTGGGCAATGACAAAGCTAAAAAAATTAATATGAATATTAAAACATGGATTATTGTTGAATCACGACTGCTTTTTAAACCCAAATTGAATTATTCATGGATTTATTTAGTTTATATCACTACGTGCTTGAAGCTTAAATTCAATACTTTTTGGTTCAACTTTATTCGCAATCTTTCCTTTAACTTTCAACGAAGGACGCGTATATAAATACAATCTGATGAGTTCCATATACTTAAAAATATGTTCATTTCAGTTCAATTCTAACCTACGGTAAATATTTTTATTAGGATTATTATTTATATAATACACAAATTTTTTTTAAATTGTAAATTTGTACAATATACGCATGTATATATTTTTTTAATTCTAATTAATTAATTTAATTTTTTTGTTAATTTTTATTTTATTAACATCAGTTATATATACAATAGGTTCGAATTCATGTTAATACATTTCAGAATTATAATTAATTTAATCGTTTTATATTTTTTTCCAAATTTTTTCAGTTTTAAAGAACTATTTGATGTTGACCGGAAGAATAATAATTCGGCTTGAGCCGAATAATCGGGCAATAATTGACATATTGGCATGAATTTTCTTTTTATAATTATATAAAATAATATTTTATGAATATAATATTTTATAAATTAAGAAGTCTTTATTTAAATTTTTGCTTAAAAAATATGTTATTTTTCAAGTCTTTTTTGTTTTAGATAATAATAGTTATTTGCTCAGTTCTATTTTTAGAAAATAACGATTATTTTTTCGATTTTTGTGTTTTTCTTCCGACGGGGTTTGTTTGAATTTGGGACGATTTTCCGTCATCCCACGTCAAATTTGGTTTGTAACCAGACCGGTTTCAGCTTTGTGCCATCTTCAGTGTTCTCTTGTTCCAGTGTTCCAGTGTTCAAGAGAACACTGAAGATGGCACAAAGCCGGAACCGGTCTAGTTACAAACCGATTATTTTTTCAATTTATTTTAACAAATAAGATTTTATGTACGGACTTTGGAGAAAAATTTTAAAACTCAAATTAAATAAAGCAAAACGAAAATTCTTGTAAATATTCTCCAAGCAAAAAAAAGAGAAAAATAAAGCATGAAAAATATCTATTGTTTTCCAAGCAAAAAAATAAACTCATAAAATAATTATTGATTTCTAAGAAAAAATATATGACTAAAAGAATAAAAGAAAATCCCAAAAATAAAATTGAAAATAATCATTATTTCTGTCCCTTGCGAAACTCTCAAATATTTTTAACACTATGAAACAAAAACGGAAATTCCCAGCCAAAAAACAAACAGAATTTTCCTGAAGATGATACTCAATGAGTACTGAAATGTAGATAATTTCAAATAAAATTGTTTGACCACTAAATAACACATTGGAGCTTAAATAATATTTCAATCAAAATAATTGAAAATATTTTAGTCTAGTCGAAAATCACATTTTTGCAAATATAAAAGATAGATAAATCGTAACCTTTCTTATTACATATGTAATTTGTTACATGTACGAAAGGGTTATAAATATCGTGGTATTTACATAACTGAAAATTTTTTAGCGAAAGTTGACCCACAAAATTTTTTTTTGTTTTTAAAAAATCATTAATACATGAAGAAAATTCGCTTTTCAAGAATAATTATATATCTTCTTCTTCACTGGAGTTCATTATTATTCTTTAAGTCATGTTACGTGCTACCTGCAGAATTGAATGAGGTGAAGCTTCACTGAATTTTGTCTGTGTATGGTTTTTTAGTTAGCGATTGATTAACAAACATCCCAGAATTTTTCATAATTATGCATAATGTTAGTAAAATATCTGTTAATACAGTAACGATTTTCTTGTTAAAAATGTCTTGCTTGTTTACATATACTTCTCTTAAAAAGTTATTTATGTAAAAATCTTACCATACTCCATCTTGCTGAAATGGCATTAACTTTTCCGCCAATGTAGCCTCTATACTTTGTAAGCACGATTTATTAATAGGTTTAGGTGTTGTTTGACACAAATTTAGAACAGTCTTAGGTATAATGCCAATAACAACATCGGGCTTTAGAGGATCAATTCGATCCTGTAAAGTTTTATAATCGGACAATGCAAAATTCCAATAGCGTGTCTTGGAGTCTTAAAATTATAAAATTGTTTAAGGATTTACAATTAAAATTAGAATTTATATTACCATAAGCTTTACTTGGAATGCTTTTAAAAACATCAATAAGCTTAGCATGGAAACTGGACGGTTGTACTTCAAAACGATTCTGGCTTATCATTGCTACTTTACAAGAGACGCTATTGACAAAAACAGGATGTACTTGCTTCCGTGGTGGTGCAGCAACTGTCATGCTTGAAGTGGGAAATTTTGTTTTATCTGTATGTCTAATAGGACTTGATCTCTTATAAAAATTATTAGCATCTTTGTGTAGCGTTCCGTCCGTTGATGGTCGTTTATAAGGATGCACTGCATCTCTGGCAGCATGTTGCTGTTGCTGTCGTTGCACAAACACGTTGCTGTCCTTTAAAGCACTAAGAAACGAAGATGCTTTATTTTCAATATCAATTGGGCGTTGTGTAGAATTTGTATTTGAAGCACTGTTATCATTGTTGGTTTTATTAGAGTTAATAATGCCTCCTTCTCCAGAAGGTATTTTGCTTGCGTTATTATATTTGTTTGAATTTGCCGCCAGTTGAGCCTTTTTTGCTTTTAACTTCTCCAATGCAATTCGTTTTTTCTCAGCAATCTCAGCTGCTGAACAGGAGGACATTCTTTCAATATAATATTTAAATTGCAAATAATTTTGTAAGAAAAACTAAATAAACTACTTCCAAGCTCATATAAGCTCATATTATCAGACGTTAAGGTCGTAATACACGTTCAAAATACTCAACTAGCACTATGGTGGGATTGGTGAAAATTTAGAAACATGTGTGACACACGCGATGGTGGATGAAAAATTTATTCATCAAGCACATACACTTTTTAATGAGACTAAAAAAGGGTAATTATTCAACATACACGTAGTCTTATATAAATAAATAAATCAAGCTGGTAGTATCACAACATTTTAATACATTTCAAATAACTGACATCATGATATAACCAGATATATTTTAGTGAGTACCGAAAAAGTGTGTATTTGAAGTGCCGATGTATGAAATATATTATCTCTAAGAAATATATTCCCCCTTATTATGATTGTCGTCGTCAATGTCACATCAAGTCGACAGTAAAAAAAGAGAGCAGTTCTGAACTCGTTGTAGGCAATAATTAACTAATATTGATGGCCAATTGCGATTTTATAAGCCACAGTAGTAGTAATATCCTATCAATAATATTTAATAGTTCTCGATAACGATCCCACAATTGGCAATATATTGATATCGACTTGGTGTGACGTCGACGTCGACAATCATAATGAGGGTGATTATCTCCATTTACCGATTGCAGCTTTATATTGGACTGCGAGAGTGGTCACTTATTAAGCGTTAATATAAAAATACCTGCGTAGATATAAAGTTGATTTGACAACATTGCAATGGTTTCGGAGCAACTGTTTTATTTAGAATAAAAATACAAAAGAAGTCGTAGAAAAGCATTCTAAAATGAAATTCGTCGCATAAAAAGTTGTTGCAACATTACATTCTTTTAAGAAACAAATAAAAAACAAAAAGCCCAAGAAAGAGAATTAAATTTCAATTAAAAATTTTCTGCTATGGAATAACAGTTTTCGTAAAATTAAGAACTATTTATAAAATCAATTCTAAATAAATACAAAATCCCATTAAGCAGACAGTACAAAAATGACAAGTTTAGAAAATGAGGAGGAACATTTGGCAGAGATGGCTACATACGGAAACATAAGTAAACTAACATTGTTTGATTTGAGCTGGGAGGATGTAATTATACCCGGAATACTTTCACATTTGTCACTGAAAGAATTGTTTATATTGCGTTGTTGTTCTCGAGAAGCAAAGCGCCTAGTGGAGTCTGCTTTTGAACAAATAAAAGAGATTAATTTTTCTGGGAATTGCTCTCGAAATGTGGAATTGTCTTTTGCTGTACTAGGTGAAAACTGCAGACGTTTGGAAAATTTACATTTAGCCCGTTGCCATTGGCTAACCGATGAGCTACTTTTACCCATATTGGAGAAAAACAAACGTTTGAAGGTTGTAAATTTAAATGAATGCGTGAGCATAACACCACTGGCTCTGCAGCCCATCATAATTGAGTGCAAAGATCTCCGTGTATTAAAGTTATCCAAATGCCAGTGGCTTACTACTGGAGCAGTAGATGCCTTAACGCTACATCAAAGCAATTTGGAGGAATTTGATATATCCCACTGTGCTGCTATTGGGGAACGTTGCTTGATAATTTTCTTTAGAAAACTGAATAAATTAACTATACTTTCGTTAGCCAATACTCCAAGTGTAACTGATCAAGTGTTGATACAGATTGGCAATTATTGCCGTGCTTTGGAACACATTAACTTGGTGGGTTGTTCCGCCATCTCGGACTATGGAATACAGTAAGTAGATGTTTATGTTTATCAGGTGCATTGAGGATAATGTCTGTTCTCTAAATTAAATTAGTTAAGAAGTTACATTTTCTTTAAGATTATATATGTCGATCAGAATATCTCTTGTGATCTTTAAAAAAGTAAAATTTTAACATTTAAATTTCTTAATTGTGATCTAAAATGTTTTAACCTACTACCACAATAATTTACTGTCCTGACCACATAAGTATATTTGAAATTAAATATCGTTTGCGGAAATGTTATGTCCTAAAAAATATCCTTGAATTGATTTTGTTTGCGATATCTTGTATGCAGCTTTCGTCATAGACTGAATTTAAAAAATAATTAAACGCTCAATCTTATTGACATTAAAAAATTTCCATTTTTGTGTGTTCATTATCAATATTAATTAATATGTTTGAAATATGATTTAATTTTGTGTAATTTTAATTTCTTTTCATTGTAGTGCTTTAAGCAACCACTGTTTACGTTTGAAATCTCTTCTAGTTCACCGTTGCCCTCGCATCACAGAACGGTCGTTAGGTCCATTGCGTAAACGTATCTTTATCGATAGACGCAATCAATTAGACTTCTATCAAAATGATTTTTATCCTAGTGATTTTTTAGTCTATTAGTCGTGCTATTATGAAAATATTGCTTTTGTTTAAACCAACAAACATTAATTTTATTTTGCAGAATTTTAACAAAAAGTTGTGCTCAGCTGAAGTCACTGATGGTGCAAAGATGTGAGTTGGTGACCGAAAGAGCATTAGCGCCTTTAAGAAGTAGAATACATATAGACAGACCTATTAGAGATGCTGAATTTGGAGGCATGCAATTAGTCCCATATGGCGTAGAATATCCAATAAATCACTTGTTTTTGCAAGTTTAAAAATTATCAAAACTTTAAATAGATTTAGTTTGTTGCAAATATTATTAAAATTTATTAATATTTTGTGTTTAAATTTATTTTAGTATTCTTTCTTAAAATAGCATCAAACATTTTTTATGTTTTAATTAAGCTTAATGAATAATAAAAAATACATCATTTTATAAAATAATGCATAAATAGAAATTCTCATCATTGTGCTTTTATTAAAGGCGAGCTTAGAGTCGATGATGTTTCATCTTCTACTTCTAATTTAGTGTCACGCATTTTTCGACTAATTGCTTCCATATAGGATTTGTGATCTTCTTCAATATTATGTGTACGCCATTTTTCATGCAACTTCATTAATTTGTCATATGCCGCCGTAGAAATGTTAAGGCTGGGCATAACCTCTAAAAGACCTAGCTCACCAATAAATGACAGACCACAAATACCTAAATATGTATGAAAAGGATCGGTGGTAGAATGAGGCCATTTAGCAAAACCACCAACTACATTATCTTGGGTTTCCAAGATATAGGAACGATTCGCCGCATAATCAGTTAATTCAAATGCATTAAGAATTTTTAGAGAAGCTCCAATCCAAAAGGAATAACATGTATCTACAGGTTTGTTAGGACGTCCTTGGAAACCATCAACTTGACGGAATATGCACCAACGTTTAATACCCTCCAATGTTTCGACATGAACTCGTTGTAACTGTCCGCTTAAGCATAATGCAGCCAATGCACAGTATGTGGTACCACCATGTCCTTCGGCTTCTAAATTTTGACTGAATCCATAGTCGTAACGCTAATAATAAAAAAGTTTTTGTAAAAACTAAGCTTTTCAAATCAATTAATATAGTATCATACTTACAATACTGTTCATAATAAATTCATACATTTTAGTTTTGTTTACATCACCCCAATAGTCTAACATGTGACATATTGCCGCCGCACAGAAAACAAATCGCATATCATTTTCGCTGCCATCTATACAGGCACTAAAACTGCCATCAGGCCTTTGCACAGCAGCAACACCTAAATGCGAATATTTATATAGATACATATTATATTGAACAGTTTCAAACTTCATTCTTTTTTCTTACCATCCACAATACTTTTGCGATCTAAACGTGTCAGATCATCACCCAATGTTACCAATATGCCAATGCTAGTATATGTCATAGCCAAGTGGCCCCACTGATAACATCTGGCATTGGCTAAAAGTTCCTCGTCTTCGCTTTTTATAAGAACAGAACGGGAACCCTAGTTATTAATATAATAATTTAATAATTTTAAATTAATTTTTGAAGAACTTATAAGATTGCAAATATATAATAATAAAGTGAGGCCCGTAACATCTGTATTTTCTTTCGGGAAAATTATTTTTATAGCTTTCACTGAATTCAAAAAGTCTGTAATGAAAGATAGATGCTGCATTGGCATGGGTAGTCTTATGGCTAGTGGCTAGCGTACTAGACTAATTGTGAGAAGGTTGCAACTTCGACTCGTGCGTATATTCTGTTTCTTTCTGCTTTCTGCATTCTTTGTTGCTCTTCTGCTTTCAATTTTCAATTCTCTATTAATCACAGGTATCAGAAACAATATATAATATAATATAATATAATATAATATAATATATAATAAATTAAGAACGGAAGTGAGAGAAAATTGCCTAAGTTTCCATTGTCATAATTTTATACATGCATATGTATATTACACCGTCATTTTTCATATAAATGCAATATTTCGTATTTCATGGTTAAAAAGTTATGTTTTAAATAAAGCGAGTGTCATGGATTCTAAGATTTGTCTGTATTCCATTGGAATTTAAATATCTCCCCACTAAAAATACACGATCCATATGTACATAAATGCGTAAGCATAAAATAATATTATGGTGTCTTAAAAACACCAATTTAATACTGAATTCGCAGACGCAGAGTATAAACGTTTGGAAATTAGTATATATTATTAAATAAATTCGAAGTCAACGCTATTTTTGTTATTTAAAATTTCAAAACAAATTTTGCTAACTACATACATACTTACATATTATATGAAACAGATGTAAATATTCAAAACATATTGTGTATAATCCGCATGCGATAATTTTTAATTTTCAGTCTTTATGATCATAATCTTTAAATAGCCTAAATATTAGCATATTAAAATAAATAAATAAAGTAGACACTAATTAAACATTGATTTAAGAAAATGAACAGATAAAATATTGACTGATTCGCAAAACACGTGACAAACAAGTTATACTAAGAACAGAAAAATAAAATTGAATAAACTATGTAATGTACTTTATAAGAACTGTCCTCCAAAAGTCACGTATATGTACTTAATAACTTTATTAAATGTGTATTAATGGAATAAAAGCATTTTCAACAACAAAACTTACTCCCGTATACCAATAGTAAGAGGGAGGGTAAATAAAGATAGGTTTCATTATTAATCTATTTACCAATTAATTTGCTTATTGGAGATGATTACGTTGTTTTGAAAAGGATTTCGAGAAGAATGATATGAAAAATTATCAAATTCTTTAAAAGACATGCTTATGATACGGTAAAAGTAATTAATATGTAATAAATAAAAAAACTGATACATGATATATTTGCAAAAAAAAAAAAAAAAAAAAAAAAAAAACAGTGAAATAAGTGAATTATATCCTCACATGTACCACCAAAATTTTTACGGAACGCGTTTTCAACGATTTTCTGTCAACGATAAATATCGTTTTATTCCAAAATTTTTGATTTATTTTTTATAAATTAATATTACCATAATTTCTTTAAATAAACAATGCAATAAAGGAAACTCAAAAACAAGTTTCCAAGACTTGTAATTGACAAAACTTTTAAAGTCGAAATACGACCGTTTTTTATAAATAAAAAATAGTACATTTTTCGTTATGTCGCGATTTGCAAACTATGATTGACAGTAGTCATAAGCGACGCAAATGACGCCGTTAGTGCTTATCTTAAAATTATGCAAAAGATTTATTCCACGTCAACTTTCTCCTAATAAAAGTACCCCGACTGATAAATTATTTTAGTTTATTTCCGAATGCTCCTTGCAGGAGTTAAAAGGAATAAATACATGTATATATTTCCCAAAAAAAGCGGCAGTGAAACTGTTACATCATACATACATACATATGTATATACATATAAGTATATACATTTTACATAAAAATTTTACTTACACAAAAATCAATAAAATTCATATAAATCAACAAACGCACAAACCTGGAAACCTGAACAATTACGTTCTCCTGGTTGTGGTATAACTAAACTGCCATATATCCAATCTATTATGTTTTGGCGCATTTCAGGGGTTAATAAGTGAAGGGAATTCAAAACATCTAAACCACAAACAGCAAAAAACGCAATAGTGCCTCTGAAAATGTCAAATTAAAGGTACAACACAATAAATATCTATGTTTTTTCTTTGTTAAAATTACATTTACCTGGTGGAGTCGTGAGAAGCTAAACGAGCCGGTAGCAAATGTAAGAATCTAACAAAGTACTTCGCATGTTTAGAAAGTAAAACTGGGGGTGTATCTACTATGGGAGCCTCAATATTCAAAGCATCGTAAGACATGGTAAAGCGGGCAATCAGGAACTGTTTTTTATATCAATGACTAATATATTGAAGGTAAACTGATCATAATATGTACATACATACCTTAAATATATTTGTAAATAAATTAACCGGTTGATCTTGGTGGAGTACTTTGTTTCAACTAATTAATGTTTATATAATTTTGAAAATTTAGTGCACCCTTTCTTTACTTTTCAAATCTTTATTTGTTTTTGATAAGATTTAAAAAACCCAAAAGGTAAAAAAACGAATTAAAAAGAAACGCTTTCAGTATCAAAAGCAACAATATGTTTAATTAATAAAAATAATCGAAGTGTCAAAATCAAGGCTGACAGCCAGATGTTGAGCTAAGCAACAACACTGTCTTCATGAACAGCTGTTAGCCAAGATTTTTTGAACACTTCCATAAATAGTTTCATAATTTCTGCCATAAGGGATTTTATAAATTGTACAAATTCTTAAAATTTATAAAATAAAAATGCGTTTAACACAGTTTTTAAGGACGAAAGTAAAGAATTTTTCCAATTTTCCAAAGGAATACATAGAAAGAAGTAAAAGACAGGTAATACAAAGTGGAGCACGTTGCTTTTCTGGCGACGCACGTGAAAAGTAAACTTTTATGTTTATCATCAATTAAAGGTATACTATGATACTCCCAAAGGGACTCCACAATATTTAAATCGCACAGTTGAACGCAAACGATTCCGTTATACCATGAACCGCCCTTGGACGGGACAATTCCGTCAACAAAATTTGCCGGGTACAATGCGTAAGAAAGTATTTATAACACCCGTAGGTGAGTTAATCCAAATTACTAGCAATTTTTTTGTAAAAAGAAATCTTTTTTACAGAGGAGTGGGGCTTCTTTCGTGGTGATCGCATTGAAGTGTTAGTAGGCAAGGATAAGGGTAAACAGGGCTATGTTACACAAGTAATTCCCGAACGTAATTGGGTTGTAGTGGAAGGGCTAAATTGGCACTATCGAGCCGTTGCAGGAGAAAAGGATTTTCCTGGTGTTTTAATTAAATCTGAAGCGCCTTTAGATGTATGTCAAAACTGTTGACACTTGTTTCATTTTTCTTAGCTACATAATTTCTTAAATTTTAAGGTTACCAAGGACTTACGTCTAGTTGATCCTTCGGACTTGCAAGGCTGCGACTTTGAATGGCGTTATACAGAGGAAGGCGAAAAAGTGCGTGTATCTGTGCGTACTGGACGTATAATACCCGTTCCAGAATCTAATAATCACACACATGATTACAAAACAAAAGCAGCTTATCTTGAAAGAGAAAAGGATACGCCAGGTAAGAAAACGCATTGCAAATTTAAATTAAGCTGTAAATTTAATATTTCCTTTTTTTGAAAACTATTTTAATAATTAATATTTTCAACTTCTCTATTCTTACAGCTACTGTGGTTGGAGAAATAACCTTTCAGCCAAAATTAACTACATTTGAAATGGACATTATGGAAGAAATGGGCATAAAAGAGGACCGCATACCGAAAAAATCTTACTGGTATTAGTTTAATTTAAAATGATATTAATTTAATTGTTACAAAATTGTAATTAAATTTATTAAAAATTAAAACCCAAATGAATTTATTTTTGAAAATTTCTATTTACGTGCCATTGTAAAGATTTCCTCACGATGATCTCTTAAAGTTTTTGCGAGATTTCGTACCGTTTGTTCGGTTCTGTCAAAATCATGCCGCAAGGTCTTATTAAAACTTTCATACAACCAAGTAGATGCTTTCGAGATGTTCGATTCATATGATACAAATACTTTGGAGGTGTGCTCGTATCTGGCTATATTGGCAACATCGGTTATCATGTAAGTGATACAGTGCTTAACAGCTAAAATCTGACGGTTGCTTATGTGTTTTATTTCGACATGGGGCAGGGAGAATTGAGCACATTCCAATGACACCAAAGACGATTGTAAATCTTTTCGACAAGATAGTGCAGTTTCGAGTTTTTCCTTCGGGTTTCTGAAATAGGATTAAATAAATTTTAATTATCTCGTTTATTTATTGAGTTTGAGCTTTACTAACACAATTGTTTTCACTCGACGCCATTGCTTAAGACTTTGACATGCGGAATTGGCACTAGCTCGTAGCAATAGCCCACATATGCGCCATTGCTCTAATGTACTCCCTAATTTGTCTCTTACATCGCGGGCCACCTCCAATTGAGAATCTAAGCTTTCTTCCAAACGACTCATATAAGTGCCGCCACTTATGAAAGCTGAGGAATAAGAAAATTTAATTATGTATGTATATGCATATTATGCACAATATCACCTATAATATTGCAAAAACTCGTGTAATAGTAAAAGTTTGGCTCACGGATCTTATACGTATAGTGTTAGTGGAAATTTGATGGAGAAATTAATTTTTTTTTTTTTTATTTTAATAATTATTTACAATCTATCCTATTATTGAGGATAATAAGCAAATTAGATATAATAATATTTCAAGTTATTGTTGCTCTCCAGTGAAAACAACAACATTCATTCAATACATTTCCTTTTTCTCAATTATTTTAAAATTTAGATATTATACTAAAATAATCTTACATATCAATAAATATTTAATAGTATATGTTAAATAAATGGTAAGTCAAGTATATGGTATCTCTTCAGTCTTCTCACTTCTTCAGTATCATCAAGTAGGGATATCGCTAGTGGGTTGCAGTGGTTACTTAATCTATTGAGATAGTTTCCGCTATAATTCTTTATTTCGTCTTTGACTTTTGGTACGTTCAGGTCATAGTGCATAGTTTGATTTGAAACAAACTTTGGAGCATTAACAATAAGTCTTAATGTTTTATTTTGATAGCGCTGAAGAATTTCAACATTAGAGTTACTGGCAGTTCCCCACAATTGAATGCCGTAAGTCCACACTGGTTTAAGTATAGTTTTATATATTATCAATTTTGTTTCAATGCTTACTTGAGACCTGGGGTGTAGAAGCCAATAAAGACGTTTGGTTTTGATTTTAAGATGCTCGTTTTTTGCCTTTACATGAGTCTTCCATGTGAGCCTTTTGTCAATATGAAGGCCAAGATATTTAACGCTGTCTTTTTTTGGAATTTCAATACCATTAATAAATAATTCTGGACAATCTCCCCTTCGTAAGGTAAACACAACATGTGCAGATTTTTCTGTATTAATTTTAATATTCCATTTAGATAGCCAAACCTCTAACTGGTTGAGTTCGTTTTGAATAAGATTTGAAGCAATTGTTGGACAGGAACTGGAAGCTAAAATTGCAGTATCATCTGCGTAAGTTGCAACTAAAACGTTATCTGTTAAAGGCATGTCAGAAGTAAATATCGTGTAGAGAGTTGGTCCTAGAACACTGCCTTGTGGAACACCTGCTTCAATATCATAGATTTCGGAAAAATCGTCGTTTACTTTAACATAAAAGTTTCGTTCGCTTAAATACGACTTCAGCAATAAATAATAAGGTGTTGGTAATAATTTCTTAAGTTTGAAGAGTAAACCAATATGCCAGACTTTGTCAAATGCTTTCTGGATATCCAAGAAGATGCCAGAACAAAACTTTTTACTTTCCAAAGTATTTCTAATGAAAGCCACGATACGATGACACTGTTCAGGAGTGCCATGTTTATGCCTGAAGCCAAACTGGTGTTCAGGAATAATATCGAATTTATTTAGGATAGGTAACAATCTACTCATAAATATTCTTTCAAATATTTTGGAAAATGTTACCAACAAACTAATGGGTCTATAAGATGTGACAGTATTTTCCGGTTTATTAGGTTTGTTTACCATTATTATTTGAGCACATTTCCATTGAGATGGAAAGTGACTAAGTCGCAGCATAGAGTTAAAAATCAACGTTAAAAATATAATTGCTTTTTTAGGAAGATATTTAGCGATCTTTCCATTGATGCCATCATATCCTGGCGTTTTGTTATTATTTAACTTGTTAATTTCTACCTGTACTTCATATGGCGATACATGTTTAATGGGCAAATCCATTGGGCAAGCGCTATCTAAAAAGTTAATTATTTCATTAAAGTTGTTATTATTGCAGAGGTGATGTGGCTGAAAAGTGTTTCGAAGATGTAAGGCAAAAGCTTTAGCTTTGCTTTTATCTGTTTTGCACCAATCTCCATTTTCATCCTTTATCGGAGTATTTCTTTTTACGGGACGTTTTAAATACTTTGTAGCTTTCCATAAATTAAATTCATCAGCTTTTGAAGCACCCAGATTTCTTAGAAAATAGTTGAGTTGTTCTGTCTTTTGTTCATGAAGGCGTTTTTTTAAATCCTTTGATGCCTTATTGAACCGTCGATTGTCTATGAGATTTCTACTGGATTGCCAAATTCTTCTTAATGTTCTTTTATTTCTTATAAGATTTCTTATTTCATTGCTTATAACCATTCTGTCTTGATAATTAAAACTTTCATCTCTAGGTGTAGATAAGTAACCTGCCTTATGTATCAAGTTGTTAAAATTTTCAACAGCATCATCCAATTCTTGTGGAGATTTAATTGGTATATTAAGGTTTAAATTTCTTTCAATCCAAACTTTAAATGAGTTAAAATCAGTCCTTCGGTTTATAATTTGATACTTTTTCAAGTTATTGTGCAAAAGATTATTAAAGTTTAATAAAATTGGCGAGTGGTCAGAGCTAAGTTCATCACAAAGTTCATTAGATATGTTTAGGAACTCTCTCGAAATACCAGAATACACAAAAAAATCCAAAAGGTCAGGATTTCTTCTTGGATCTGTGGGCCAATATGTTGGTCTTCCAGTTGATAAAACTGAATAGTTTTTGTTGATAATGCAGTTGCGTAGCTCTATGCCTTTTGGATTTTGGATTCTTGACCCCCACCATTGGTGTTTAGCATTAAAATCGCCACCCACTATAAATCTTGGTCCCAAGAGATTAAAGAAATCTTGAAAATCTTGGCATTTTACATTAAAACGAGGTGGAAAATAAATAGAACATATTGATATGGGAGTCAGATTACAAAATATCTTAATACAGACAGCTTGAAGAAAGGGTTGACTTATTATTTTGGAGACTTCATACTTTATTGAAGATTTAATAAGAATTGCAGATCCAGCATGGGCATTATCATTTGGTTGATTAGCATTTATTATATCATAATTTCTTATCTTAAAAAAAGTTCTGCTGGTAAAATGTGTCTCTGATACAAGTAATATATCTATATAATTAGACTTAAGAAAAAGTTCAACTTCATTGGTGTGGTTGGAAAGCCCATTTGCATTCCATGCTGCAATACGAAGATTTAATTGCATAATTTTGAAATAAGAATTGTGATCATATTAAAAAGTTTATTAGTTAGCTCAATTTGATTTTGAAGTAAGATTTCAATTTTTTCAAAAGGACTGTTGTTTGAATTTTGCTGCGAATTTTTCAGAACATTTGCATATGAGCTTTCATTTTGTTGATTATTGTTGTTGTTGTTGTTGTTGTTGTTGTTGTTGTTGTTGTTGTTGTCAATTATTGGAGTAAATGTATTATGGTCCGGCACATAATTTATATTGCGAGGTCTATCAACATAATTGTTGTTCTGCAGTTTTTTCTTTAATGCTTGGCGGTAAACGGCACAGCCTTTATAACTAGCTGGATGACTATTCAAGCAGTTTACGCATCTGGGTGGAGTATCATTTGGCTTCGTGCATTCAATAGTGAGATGACCGAGTCCACATTTTACACAGTTCACTTGCTTCATGCAATAGGTTTTAGTATGACCAAACTCTTGGCAACGGTGACACTGAACAAGGTCATTATATTTTTTAGGTGGAACTATCGAGACTATTGCGTTATTTATATGTCTAATGTCATATATATTTTTGTTGTTAGAATTTGGTTCCAGATCAATATAAAACATAGACAGAGGAGTTTTAGTAATCCTACTTCGAATATTCGTGACATTTCTAACTTTGTGTCCTTGATTTTCAATAGCAAGTTTGACGTCTTCAATAGGTGTTGTGTGGTGTAAATTTTTCAGTACAACTCTATATGACCTCTCCTGTCTGATTTGATAGGAATGAAAGTTGAGTTTTTTATCTCTCAAATACTTAACCAATATTCTATATGAATTGATGTTGTTAACCATCATTCTTATTTGACCATCTTTAAGTGTTTTATATTTAAATTCACTGGCTCCAATTACCCCAGAAATTTCTTTAGTCATGGAATTAATATTTCCCACATTAGGTATAATTATTGGTGGAGGTTTTGGTAAATTTACTTCCTTATCTTCATTATCATTTTCACGTTCTTTCATAACATCATTATCTTCATCATCAATTTCATCACTGCTTAAAACTGAAAACCGATTTTGACTTACATGCTTATCTGTTGTTGCATTGACTTTAAACATTGTTGTTTGTTTGGATGTACTAGGTTGCTCATTGCAGAATTTCGTCATATTGTTATTTTTTATTAATTGGTTCACGCTATTGTTATTTATGCTTGAAAATATATTATTGTTTGGACGTTTTGCTTCGAAAATTTTTGGGGATTCTGTTAGATGTCGTTTTTGTAATTTCGGCGATGGAACTACCTGCCAGCTCAAATCATTTTCTTCATTATCGCTTTCATCATCCATTATGATGATTAGTGCAAATAAACAATATAAATTGTTTTCTAAGAAAGAATGTTTGTTTCAAAACTATTTTACGCACTTTTAATTAACAGTTATAATATATTTAAAATTCTTTTTTTTTTTTTTTTTTTTTTCTTTTAAATGACACTTCACTCCACAACAGTTTGATGAAAACTGAGAAATTAAATTAAATTTAAAATATGATGAATATTTTTTATTTGTCGCTTGAGATTAATAATTTTATTTTGTATTTAAGTTTGAGACTTCTGTTATCGCATTGTGATATAAAAAATGTACCTGCTCCAACTGAACGGCATATTTATTTACAATCTAATGAAAAATCCGAGTAGATTTTAAAACTATTGATTTCTCAAAATTTGATTTTAGTATTCAATAAACTGTGCGATTTACTGCAGTATAAATTGAGTAAAAAAATTTAAAGATCAAAAATTTCTAAAAGCCAATTATTTTTAGTAGAGAAATAAGGAAAATTATAAATAATAATGATAAGAAAAAATTTTTTTAATTTCATAAGTATGTACTATAGTTCTATACCTACATGAAAAGTTCGGACTAAAAATTATGGTTTTTCTCATTCCAGCAAATTTGGGTAGCTTTTATAATAATTTAAAAAAACTTAATTTTATTTTTGCTCTCATTATTCCGAACTTGACCAAAATTATCTAGAACAGATATTTTTTCGAGTTCACATTGGAATTACTCTTAATGCTTAGTTTTGATTTTTCTGTTAAGGATATTAAAATGTCATGGTAATCTTAGCGTAAAATGTCAGTTAAAAAAAGAGAAACTTACCAATTATACCATCATGATTGACATACAGCTCATTGAGTTCGGCGTAACTGTCAAATAATGTTTTCAGCCTTATTTTCGTGTGTTCTAATATTTCATGGTAACAACGTATTGTCATCAAATGTAAAGCAGACTCACTTAATTGTGCAAAGAAATCTTCATGTGTGGAAGCCTTTTGTACATCTCCTATTACTCCTAAATTTAACGCTAACTGAAAGTAGTCAACACAAACAAAAATAAATGCAGTTAATTAAATCGTTAGGCTTGTATGTGCATACATATGTGTGTACATATATGTATGTACATATGTATGTATACACATACATATGTACATATCATTCGTAGAAAGGAAATAGCATTTAATTAAATTGATTTGAGTTTTTTGCTCCATATGCAGGACCTTTAATCAATTTTCATTTCATTAAGTAATAACTTTTATACTAAAATGCTTGCCCAATTATTTTATTTTGCCAATTTGAATATTAATAATGTGCAACAGTTGCGTGTTAACAAATTAAAATGAAAACCGAATTACTTGTATGTAAGTGGCTTAAATAGAAATTTCTTTAAAGCTTAAAATGATTTGTGAATATGTATGTATGTATATGAACACTAATGAGGAGATGAAGCAAGCGGACTCCGAAAGCTAAATTTTCTAAAAATTATCACACATCTAATTATTTTTTTGATTACTAATATATTATAATGTTTATTAATAATTTAATTTTGACAAACATTTAATTTAGAACTTTCCACAATTAAATTTTAACAGAGAATATAGAACTTTAAATAAGCAAGTCCAAAGCCACTTCAAAAGAAAGTTTTTTTTTTTTATTATACAGTATTTTTGACTTATCTGCACAACCAACTCTTGAGAGGTATTTTCTGCAGATAAGTCGAAAATGCTGTTATGTTAAATGCATTTATCTGCCCAAAAGTGTAGTTATAATTAAAGTGTAGTTATAATTAAATTGTCAGAATTAACATATGTATGTACTACAAACTCGAGCCAATTCCCTTTGAAATGTGACTTATTTGGATATTAAAATCAGTTGTTGCTTCAAATACAAGAACGTGATCGAAAACTTTCAGCAATATAAAGTCAGTGCGAAAGGATTTAGTACAATAATTAAAAACAAACAAAAGCTTTGTGCAGCCGAATCAAAGTGCAATTGCTCATCAATGAGAATTTAAAAATATTTGCATTCGATTCTTATATAATTCCAAGATATGAATTATCAACAGGAAAATTTCGATTATTAGACGTACTTAGATAATCGAATTATTACTCTAATAAATTCTCAAAGTCGAATTTTAGTAAGAATTGCAGATGCAATCCATACTTGAACTATTCCAGCTGTAGATGTAAAAGTTTAAAAACGCCAAAAATATTTGCCATTAATCTTACATGTGCAGGTATATAAAGTGCGCTTAAAAGAAGAAAATGAAGCATAAAATAGAGATTTGGCCACTTAAGTCAAAAGTGCTCTTAAGGAAAAGGCAGCTAAATCAAAACTACTTACTCGAACTTTAATTTATTATTATGTTATATAATAAATAAATAATATTTTTAGAAAAAAAGGATATTGCGCAGAATGTTTTTTATGCATTTCAATATTTTACTATGATTTCACTACGGTCTTCGAAAATAGAATTTAAGCCGGAATTCTTCTTTATTTCTGATACTAAGAAGCTATTCTGATTATGTCCGCTTGGCTGTGCGTGTATATATTTCTTTGAGTTTCTATGTGTATGTAATTTTTAATAAAACTTTTGTACAGCGATACATACTCTTGGGTACATGATTTGTAAGGCCTTTCGAAGCCACTAACAATGGTTAACGAAAATTTTCTAACTATGTACTCGGCAGTGTGATAACATGTAATAATCAAATAAATTGTGGTTTTTATAGAAAATAGAATTTAAGTTGCAGCAGTTTTATACAGCATTGGAAGCGGCTTCTAATGACCTCTCAAATACTGTACAAAAGAAATTTTCTATATAAAGATAAAAAACATAATGATGTATTAATTAAATTAAAAATAAAAGTTCTACTTTTCTTTATTAGGGCAGACAAGAGCTGGAACAAAGACCATGGACAGGACAGGATTACTAGCGCTACTTTAACATACGAGTATATAGCTAAAACAACATGCAAGTTAGACTAGACTTTTTAAGGAAACACTACTGAACGTATTGGATAATATATGAACAGATTAACACCGCATCAGACATAATATTCGAACCATTAAAACATTTATAAACAAAACAAAACAATAGCTCAATGGAAGCCACCAACGCCATATCAAGTTTTTGTTTTTAATTAATTAATAAACACAAACTGCGAAGCTGCTTGTGTTATCTGCGGAGACATCCGGAGTCTCCGGGAGAAGTCGAACCTGCCACCTTCGGACTACCAGTCCATTACGCTAGCTACTAGTCTACGAAGGCACTCAGAAACCAAGTAGATCTGGAGCTATACAGAGACATACGAGCGGAGATACGGAAATCGGTGTGCCACAGGGGAGTATACTGGGGCCAGTTTTGTATTTGATTTATATCTGTAATATGCCTTTAAGCAGTAATATCCTCACCTCTACATTTGCCGATGATACAGCCTGCCTTAGTATGCATGAAAACCCTCACGATGCATCCCGATATCTTCAGGAACATATTAACCTGTTGAAACTGTGGTTGAACTTATGGAGAATAAAAGTAAGTGAACAAAGTGCGTTCATGTCACATTTACACTACGAAGAGACACTTGTTTCCCCATTCGAATCAACAATCAAGTTGTTCCTCAACAATCACAGGTGAAATACCTTGGTATACACCTTGACCGACGGCTTACATGGAAACACCACATTGACTCTAAGCTGACACAAATAAAATTTAAATTAACTCAGTTACATTGACTGATTGGTAGAAATTCAACCCTCAGTCTAGATTGTAAACTTTTAATATACAAGTCGCTTTTGAAACCCATATGGTGTTACGGAATTCAGCTATGGGGCACTGCTTCAGCTTCCAATGTAGAGAGAATCCAACGAATGCAAAACAAAATTTTAAGGTTAATAACATCGGCTCCATGGTACATGAAAAATTCAATTTTACATCGTGATTTAAATATGCCACTTGTGACTGCAGAAATTGCAAAATACGCAGGCAAATATTTAACAAAACTAGAGTTCCATCCTAATCCCCTTGCTCGTAATATCTTGAACTTTACTGGACACATCCGCTTAAAAAAGAGGGACACTACGGCATTAATACGCAATACTCCAAATGAAATTCTTTGAAAATATTTTTGTGCATAACATGACATTTATGTATTATTAATTACTATCACTAAGTTTATGCCCGACACTGGTTGGGCCTAATAATTATATATATATATATATATATATATATATATATATATATATATATATATATATATATATATATATATATATATATATATATATATATATATATATATATTTAAGATTTCAATACTTATTGTTAGTTCAGTTTGAAGATACAATAAATAAATATTAGCAAAAAAAGAACTAAAATTAGTTATTTACGACTGGGAATAAGCTCAACAATCTGGAAGGAATAAACATGTTCTCTTTATATGAAATAAATTTTATTACTTTTTGATTGAATACATTAACATTTCGTGTAGATTTAAAGGAATTATTTTTTTGATAAAGAAGAGAGATGTTTTCAGTTAAATTTTCACAGATGTGTAGATGTAATTCATATTTTTAATCATAATTTTATCAAGTTCACTAAGAAGTTGAAAAAATGCACTATTGGATTCTTAGAAGCAATGAAAATGTTATTTCATTTTCTTCACTTTCTATATAGAGATATAAATTACTTCTCAGTGATAAAAGTTAATAAATATCAATTCGATTGCATACAAATGCATTCATGAACTTTTTTAATTTTCGGAAGTTGATAAAAAAAAACTTGGTTAAAATTTAAAATAGTTTTTAAAAATCTGTGCAGTTTTATTCTTTAAACTTGTATTATTTTTCTTTAATTAATAGTTGAGACATGACAAAAAATAAATTGTTGTTATCGGTAAGCTTGTGTCCTTTCCGAATGTAAGTTGAGAACCAGTCGTAAACTTTTTTCCTTTGCTAAAAAAAAATCAAATTCCACTAACCCATTGAAAAATTAAAAAAGCTTCTTTTTGCAATTACCAGCCGATATTAAAATGATAAGAAATTAGTCATAGTTTGAGCTGCTACCGGATCACTCCATTTAGATATTTTTTATTTTTTCAAAGTTCTTGACTTCTACCATTGAAATTATAAAAAAGCTAAAGCTAATCGCAATTTCAATTTAATAGTTATGGTCTGGATGAATGACCATTAGTCCTAAAGCTTGTTTTTAAGTATATTATACTAATTGTTTTTTTTAACGGCAGGAGGTGAGCAAAGAATATACTTTTATTCTAACGCTGTCTTTGTGAATGTCTAATTATAGGTGTTTCGAGAAGCTTTCTATAAATGTGCAAAAAGATTTTCAGCGTGATATATATGTTATTCAATAAACGAGCTTTACTTCTTTTTATAAAAGCAAAACAAATTTATTATATTTAATATTTCGATAACTTTTTGGGCGTCTTTTTTTAGGATTTCTTGTTATATTTATGCCAACAATAGAAAAGTGTTAAAATTGATTTTACATGTATGACTACATATATTCATACATAAACAAATTGGAAAAAACTTAGCAAATCAAATGAAAGTGAAAAAGTTAAAAAAACATAAAATTAAAAAATATTCATACTTGAAAATGTTTACTAATTTTTTTTACCATAACAAAAAACTATTTCCATTCCTATTAATAAGTTTACCTTGAAAAACGTTAACTATATCAGTTTTCTAACATATAACGTCGTTTAAAGTTCTTCTCTATAACTAAAACTGATAATTTTTTAAAGTTGGGAATATGATTGGAATTAAAAAAATGTTTCGTTAAAGATGTTTTTTTTTTGTTGTAAAATTTACACATTCCTATACTTCTGACAAGACACAAGTCAGTGTTTTGCCAGCCTAGTCTTTATTTTATTCTTTGTATATATACGATATATACAAAGAAAATGCGATATTTCTTACCATCACATGGCATCTTATAAACTAAATTAGAAATATAAAATTTTTCTACTTTATCTTTGGTTTTTTTGTAAATAATGTATGTACATACTGTATTATACATTTTATGAGCCACTTTATGTTTTTTATTATCGAAAATATTTAATTTTTCTAATCTAACGATTATAAACTATTTGTTCCGAAACAATATCTGATCTTGTCCTATTATTTTAAAATTGTCTTATCAATTGCTTAATAAGGTGTATTGGAAAACTATCATCAAGTAAAATATTCCTAATTTCTTCTTTATTTTTCTTAATGAAATTAACGTGGCTTATCGATAAAATTCTTCGCCGTATTAATAACCTTTTTTCTTGGATGTCCAGAAAAATAGCTGATAATCCTGCCAGAATATGTACGATTTCGGTATTTGGATAGTTCATCCTTATTACTACTGAATCGAAATGTGGAAGTACGAAATTGCATTCTTTCTAAATAACAATATTTATATTTATTATTTTAATATTTTATTGTTTATTGTTGGCTTAGCTAGGTACATATATGCCTGCAATGAAAAATCAAAATTTATAAACCGCAAGTCAATTATAATTGTTTGTTGTGTTGTGATTGTACAAAAGCTTTCTAAAACTATTTATACTTTTGTGTTTTTGTTGATTACAAATAGAAAAATATGATTGAGTTCTGTTAGAATTCTCATATAGTGTTTGTAGTCTTTTGCATAAGTTTTTTTTTTTTTTTTTTTTTTTTTATTTTTATTTTAACTAACAAACACAAACTGCGAAGCTACTTGGCTTATCTGCAGAGACACACACCCGGAGTCTGCGGCAGGAGTCGAACCTGCGACCTTCGGACTACCAGTCTAGTACACTAGCTGCTAGTCTACGAAGGCACTCAAGTATACGGGCTTTGAATGCTTTCAATCATGATTTGGTTAAAGGGTACTGATGAAATGCAGGCATATACCTAGCTAAGCCAACAACATACAATAAAATATTGAAATAATTCTTTCTCAATTGTAATTGTAATATCAGAATGGAAAGGATAACATAACTAACTTCTACTCCACTTTCCGATATAGTACCAATGCAAAACAAATCATCAATATATTTGTCTTAAGAAGTAATTTTTCAATGCATTTGCCTAGCAGTTCTTCCATTATAGTGTCAGCCACAGTAGGTGATGCTGGGGAACCCATTAGAAGTCCTTTCTGTTGTACATAAATCTTATTATACTAAAAATATCTATTATCTATTATACAAAATCTAATAAGAATATAATGAAAGAATATTATAAAAGAAGACCTAAAGCTCGACTATTGAATAATATATATATATATATATATATATATATATATATATATATATATATATATATATATATATATATATATATATATATATATATATATATATATATATATATATATATATATATATATATATATATATATATATATATATATATATATATATATATATATATATATATATATATATATATATATATATATATATATTAAAACATTACGATCGAAAAATGGTATTAATTGATTTTCATCTTAAAAAAATGTTGTGGGAAGGAGTAGCGTTTGTTAGGTGATGTTCCCTAATCATGCATTTTGCTGGAACTAAAAAAATTTATTGTGGAAAGGAGTAGCGTTTACATATGAAAGTATCAGGAAAGACCCCATCATTGAAATTGATTTATATCTGAATTGGAGAAACCTATCGCTGCACGGATTTTTTTTTGCATTTTGTTATAAATAAGGCTTTACTAATTCTAAATAAAGTTTAAACTATTAGTACATTTATGTATATTTTGTGCGTACTGCCACAACGGGAGATTCTTTGAAAAGTGATTCTTTAGTTAAAATTATGAAAAATACAATAGAACAATAGAATTCTTAAAAATGCAATTCTGGGATGGGCAACACACTACAGAATGGCATTTCTACGCCAACGTATAAATAAATATCGTCTGCACTTTCTGAAAAATTAAAGCATAAAAAGTTAAAACATCTCCTTATGCTTTTTAAAGCATATGAATAACGTAAAAACGTACAGACAATCAAAACCTATTTGTATTGGAAATCTAACATTTATTACTAAAGAAAGTACAAAATAATAAAATGAAAAGCTTGTCTCTAATTAGTAAATATATGGCAGTTGATTGAACTTACATTAACTAAGTCCTGTGTAGGTGTTTTAGCGACAATGTCATTAGATGGCAATAAACGTTTAATGCCATAGTCACCGGCAACAATGCCATTAATGCCAACATTATGATGTTGTTGTTTCGAGGGTACAGAGTTTAATAAAAGCGGATGTATTCCATTCCGACCACTGTTAGTGACACCACCCACTTTGGCATATGCGATCGCCTTATTATTAATATAATGAAATGGGTGTTCCGCTGTAAAACCGTCAATATTAAGTACGCCATTATCTATTACCTGTGAGGGTAGTGTGTGCTGTTGTTGTGACAAGGCCGATGTCGAAGGCAATTCCTTTTGTTCCGTTCCACGACTCTGATGGCTCTGGTTTATTTCTTGGACATCGGCACCCATCAGCTCGTTATATTTTCCTTGTAAGTATTCTATCCAAGCCTCGCAAGTGGCCAAACGAGGACCTGGACAAGTTGCCTCCAGTTTACCGATTTTTTCATCGAGACGCACAAATTCAAGGACAACGTCTGCAGGATTCTAAAGCGCACGTAAAGGTATTTAAACAAAAACAATAAATTTTATTTCGTTTGAGTTATAAATATATAAGTATGTATATACATATGTACATATAAAAACACACGAAGAAATCAAACCAGCAATTTAGAGGCGCACATGTGTACGTAAGTACGAGTATATATATATGGCATAAATATGCATGTGTGTATCTAAAATATTTCCTTTGTGATTATTGTTTCTGTTTGTTGAAAGCACAAACAAAAAAACATAAGTTTGAATAATTATTTTATATTTAATTACTACCGCTTGCGATAAAGGCCATTGGCTAGAAGGCTTGGGCATACCAGCCATGCCCCCAGTTGATTCATCCATTACACTATTTGTTTCCATTGAACAATTACAGCCCATCATTTAGGTGCACAACGTTAATTAAATAAAAACATTTTTTAAAACTATTCAATTTATTTTTATTTTCAATTTATACTAATTATGCACTTTACTCTTCCTTTAAAATTTCCTTTTAGTATAAAAATTTATTTCGTTTTTTTTTTGTTATTGTAGGGAAAATTAACTTTTTTATATTTTCTTCTGTTATTTTATCTACATGTTACGTTAAAGTACTCTAATGTCCCATTTTCAAATGACTACAGGACATTCATGTCAATAACTCTTATTTGTAATTTTGTTTGTTTTTGTTAGTGTTTTACATGTTTTTGTCAACGCACAGTGGGGTAGCTGTTAGAAAAATGCTATTGATGAAAGGATATTTTATTTAATTTCCATTGATTGTGCTGTTGTCATAATATAATAACAGTAATAATAATTAGTGGATGAGATAGTTAAACAACACAATAAAAAAATTTTTTTAATATTTAATTAAGAGAGTAATTTTAATATTGTGAAATAGAATATTTGTTGTTTTGCCAAATAATCAAATCATTGGTGTTTAATTGTATACATGTTGCAAGAAAAATAAAATAGACTCACGTTGAGTATAATTGTTTGATGTAAGAAAAATAAGTATGATTATGTATTTTGTTATGATTCATATATAGTATTGAATTCTCATATTGTATTTGATTCGTATGGCATAAACATCCGAGGTTGAACGTTTTCAAACTGTTTAAAGGCATATAAACAGCTAAAGTCACAACAAACAAAATACTTTTTAATAATAATAATAATAATAATAATAAATAATTAATTATAATAATAATAAATTTGAGAGAGTAAATGCAACACTTTATTAAATAATCAATATAAGAAAATTGTATTTTATGTTCAAGCATTTAATTTAAAAACATATATTCCCGTATTGTGTTAGGTAGTTCAACAGTAAAAATAATTACACAAGTTCTTTTCACAAAAAAAATGAAATTTTTCTCAGTGTACTTGCTATAAAACATTTTGTAAACATGTGAGAAATGTCAGGATTACCTCTATGTCCATATTTGGTTATTATTTCTTTTTTAGTAGTTTCTTCATGTGTGTTTGTATATTCATACACAAATCCATATACAAATTATATTCATATAAGCTTGACACAGTGACCGAAAATGGAAAAAAGTCGTTACCACTTTTAAGCTGTTAAGTTGATTAGCTTAATGCAAATAGAATTATGTGCAACTTTCTATTCACGATAAAAAAATTTATAGCGATTACGAAACTATTGCCCACCGTGAAAAATATGGAAATCATTCTCAAGGAATGCATATTTCCTCTATTACGCAGAAAGTCAAGTTGATAATATTTTGATTAAAAATCTTCTTGTTTTTTTTATAGAAAGTGCGTATGGATTTCTTTAAAACAACATAGAAATACTATTTTTTTTTTAATTATTAATTGATAACATTACTTCCACATTAATAAAACAATTGGTTTGTATCATTTCCAAATGAAGCCACATTTAAAATATCCAACGCAGAAAAGTTTTGGTTTTGAGATCGGATATTTTTAAAATATATTTGATGAAATTGTACGTGTATATATGATTTTATATACATTGCCAATAAATACAATACATTTACTTTGCCATAGTAGCGTTTCCGCTGAAGGAATTTTTTCAAAACTATTGCTGCAGAAAACTTAACTTGTGTATGGACTTAATGTGGGCACTTACAAGCTTTCGTCTCCAAATTTGTTAGCAGCAGAGCTGAAGGATTGGACTACAAGTGAAGATTGAATTAATAAATATTTCTAATAATGTATTCTTGTATTCTTAATTCAAATCTGAAAAATATGTGCAGAAGGAGGCAAACACCTTTATAAAATAAGCTTAAAATTTTTCCTACATTTTTTTATATGTCCTAGGTTATATCTAAAGCTATTGTGTAGTTTCTTTTCCAAATCTTTTATCAACTTCTGTACAATATTTAATATTAGATACGTGCTTTCTAAATTAAATTGACTATGTATTTCGAAATAAAGAGATCAACGTTTCAAATGAAAAGGATTAGAAAACTACTAAAAATTTATATAAGTGTGTATATATATGTATGTATGCTTACACTTAATAGAGTTTTACTACTATTAATCAAACCATATTATAAATTGGTTTTTAGCTCTAATTGTTTTTAATTTTTATACAAATATTTTTCTTATAAGTGGAGAATTTTCTTTGATTGCTTATTAATGATTGCATTTTTATTTTTGTCTCCCAAATTTCTATTATAATTACATCGTTAACATTTAATAATTTGTTTAAAAAAACTTGATTTTTCCTTTTCTTTCAAATGCAAATCGGCTTCCGAACGAAAAGAAAAACAAACAACAATTTCATTGAGTTGTGTGATTGTTTTCAACAAGGCAGGTTTATGGCGCATTGCCTTTTTTCTTTAATAAATGCAAAGCGAATATTTACAACAAATCAAAATTTTGTTTTATACCATTTCATACCTTATAAATAGAATTTTAATATAAAAATAAACAATCATGTGACATGAAGTGTGAGAAAGTAATTCTTTTATTTTATTTATACGCGCTAACTGAATTGATGTTAACACTCATACAAAACCAACACAAACCGATGCAATATTGGCAACAAATTTTGCTCAGTGTAATACCAATATGAACTTGCACATAACCACTATCTCTCTCTATTCTCTCGTTGGCCAGCACTGCTCCCAGCGTTACCGTTGTGACCATAAGTATAAATTTTTTGCAATTTTATGAATCCCTTGACCCTTTCACGATCCTTTTTTTAATTTTTTCTACTTCGTGCACACTTTTTATCTCTTTTCGAAAAATTACACTTGCTATTGAGTTTTGATTTATTTATATTAAAATATTTGCGTCATACGAGTTCTGTTCAAAAGAACACGTATGCTATTTTTATATATATTGGCAATTTCAAAATTCCCCTTTTCTTTTGAACAGACCTTTTGCTGAAAGGATTTCTTTAAACTAATAAATTAATACTGATGAGCAATAAACTTTTAAATAGACTTAACGTAAAAAGTCTGATAACATTATAACTTTAGCTATCGGCAAGTATAATAACCGGCAATTTATTTAAATTTAATGTTTTCATAAAATTGCTCTATTTAAAGCTTTTTGTGATCTTATGATTTTTTTGTTGCCAATTTGTGGAAATTACGATTTTTCCTAATGAGTTTCAAGCAAATTATATTGTTTTTTTTTTTCATTTTAAACCTCGTTTTCAAAACTAAAAGTGACTCAAATAAAGATAAATGAAAAATTTATAGTGGAACAAAATTATGTATTACATACTGTAAGTTAAATTGTCATTATAATTGTGGCAATCAAAAGGAATTAACTTGCTTATGGTGTTGTACTCATAAGTGTTGTCATTTTTTCATTCATTGAAATTCTTTCGAATTATGGAAGTAAACTAATTAATTAAATTCTTAACAAAAAGCTGAAACCGTTGTGTCATATTAGCATTGCGTATGAAATTGTAATAAATTAATTTTCGATTAACTCATACGTAAAAGAAAATTGAGTAATTTATATTCATTAAATCAAAATTTATATGGTTCCTTGTTTCTTTAAAAGTTCATATAGTTAAGGGAACACGGTTCATTATAGAAATAACAAACAATTTCGTGTATTTTACTTAGTTTTATTACATTATTAATGATTTCATAAATTTTTTGGCCTTCAATAATATAAAACAACTTGCCACAATATCTATCTATGTCAGTCATGTACATATATACGACCCATTAAATATACTTGTTGCTATAAGACAAATGTTTATGTGTGTATGTGGCAAACAGAAAACAAAACACAAACATTTTCGTTACGAAAAATGAACAAAAACTACCTGAAGGAGAAACTTAAGGATATAAAAAAAAATTAATAATAGCTAACAACAATTCATATTAAAATAGAAAAGCACCAACAACACGCCTAAAAAGGAAATTCCAAAAAAAATTTTATATTTGGCAGCGATAAAAATACGTACATACTTATTTGTAACACAGTTTAAAATAAGATGGTAACTAAAGGCGATTCATGTCGTGAACTGGAAGTCAACAGGATGACAAAATCTTAATTAATAATAATATGAAGAATATTGGCACAATGTAAGAAATTTTTCGGTATGGTTTCTAAGTTTTTCATTAATACGAGTTTTAATCGGCTGGGTAAATAAGAATATGCTGAAACTGAACATAAATATGTTGAGAATCTGTATTTTCAGTATGAACACGTGTATTTTTTATTTTCTGCACGGAAAAAGTTATTTAAAAAAAATTCAAACAAACATTTTGCTAAAGTAAATTCTACTTTCAGTCAAAATTTTTTTATCGAGCACAAAATATTTACTAATGAATTTGATTACATGGTTTTTGCTTCTTACGTGACATAAACACATAATTTCATACATGCATACATGTAAGCAAGTGCATATGTATATGTACATATAACGAACTTATTAACACTGTTAAAAAAGTCAAGGTAAAACTGTGCGAGAGTAAAATGAGTAAAATAACCGTTATGATATGAGTATCATAGTTGCCAGATAAACTTGATATGGTAACATTGTAACATTGTGTCTATAATTGAGTTGTAAGATTTTTGAGGAACTTAATTTCATTCCTAATGGGATTTATTGTTGTCTAATATAATCTCTTTGAAAAAATCGCTAAATATTATCTGGTAGCGATGGAAATGATTTACTAGTCCAGTAATGTTTTGAAAAATTTATATAGGAAACTAGTTACCACTTTGACAATCAGTAGCAGCAAATTCCATATTTCTAAAGGGATCATTTAATTCTCTCAAATTAATTTGTAAAAAAACATTTCTGTTTCAAGATTTGTTCATGTCTAATTACAATGGTCGACTTGATAGAAAGTTAAGTTGAGTTAATCTTGATTGAAATATTTTATTTGATTGAAAATAGTACTTAAATTCTTCCACATAAGAAGAAAAAAATATTGTGACAACTAGCAAGTTTTTCATCTTTCACGACTTCTACTAGTTAACAGGCTTTTCGTTATTTAAAAAAATATCCACTCCCGTTTAGTGCGTGTATGTCGTTGATAGCTTATGATTGATTCAGTATGTTATTAAAACATACGACAAACCTATGTTAAAATCACTTGGGAATAAGTTAAGTTTGCATTTTTTACATAAACATTTCTGCAATTAAATGAGTTTTTAGGGAGCTCGTTTTCACTGTTTCAATTAAATGTGTAATAAGTATAATTTCCATATGAACTACAATATAAAATACTCGTATACTTTTGCCAAATGCATTGTTTGTTGTGGCTTTACCTCTTCATATGCCGACATTTCATTGGTTGCTAAGACCAAATCGTCAGTGAAGTTTAAGCAGTTTGAAAACATTCAACCTCGGATTTTTATGCTACATATATAAATCAAATACAATATGAGAATTCAATATTGCATATGATTTACAACAAATACATAATCATAGTAGGCTTAGAATGTTTTTATACAAACAACACAACAAACAACGTGAGTCTATTTTATTGAATGTTTTCAAACTGCTTAAACTTCACTGATGATTTGGTTTTAACAACCTATGAAATGTCGGCATATGAAGAGCTAAAGCCACAACAAACAATGCATTTTGCAAAAGCTCTAATTGTTTCTAACGATTAGTTGGGGAGAATATCCCAAATAATAAATTTCAATATTAAGTATCCTCGTATACTGTTGGACGAAAAGCATTTCAAGTACTTTCAAAAAACATCAACAACAACATTACTTCAGATTCAGTTATCAAGTTCCAAAAAGTAGAAAAATCTTGTAATGACCACCCCATGTTAAACTTATTGGAAATGATCCGCATTTTTACTACTTCTTATTAGCAACAGGTAGTAATGACAATTCGAATCATTTTCAGTAATTTTAACATAAGGTTGCCATTACAGGATATTCTCTTTTTTCATTCCTATTCACCGATTTGGAGGCTGTCTTTAATATGTTGTAAAAAGTAAACTTTTTATGAGAGTTGTATTTTTCTCCCGATAGGATTTTCTAGAATTTGGAATGATTTTCCGTCATCCCATGTCCAATTTGGTCTGGTCCGGTTTTGGATGGCTGTATGCAATCTTCGGTGTTCTTTTTCTTACTAAATTTTTTGTGTTTTTTTGCAAAGAAAATAATTATTCACAGATTTGTAGAAGGAATTCACATTTTTAATCATAATTTTTTCATCTTGACTTTCTACGAAGTTGAAGAAATTACCCATTGAATTTTTTGGAAGCAATGAAAATATCGTTCCTTGAGAGGGACTTCCATTTTGTTCGTTGAGAAGCTGTGGATCTTATAGAATTCTTTGGAAGTCATTTTTTCGCTGGATATTTAGTGTAAATTCACTTATTATAAATCTATTTGCGAAATGTTAAGAAATTTAGATTTTTATGTTTTTGCAAAGAAAATAATTTACGAAAATTTCTTTATCAATGGGAATGGATTCTAGTCTGGAATGACTAAAAATGTAGCAATAGTGTGGATATTGTTTTATCTTCTGTAAATTAGAACGAAATAATAATTTCATGTAAATTAAAAAAAATATTTAGCTCTGTAGCATATTGTGTTTCTTCAAAAACTAGAACAGAATTGCACAGATTTGTAAAACTGATATAAAATTTTAATCAAAATTGTTCAAACTTATATAAATAGGCCAATTTATACTTTGGAAGCATTAAAAACGTTATTTCTTAAGAATAATTTCCACTTTTTTCACGAAGAACAAGTTGCTGTGATGCCTGGATTTGATAATTTGAAAACCAAAATTTCGGGATTTGAAAAAAATTGGTAGCTGTTCCTTAAATTTACTATGGTTAAGATTTGCTTTATATGCCACACCTACTTTTCTAGTATCGTGATTATTGTTTTTTTAACAATCTATAATTCACCATCATTACAATTAATTTTGAAAATTTGCTTTGTTTTTAAAAGTGAAATCCGAAACTTACAACAAAATCAAATCTACAGTAGCCCTACAATTTGGCACATAGGCTGTTAATAAAAAAGCTTTTCTTGTAATAGTGTGTTTTTCGCACTTACGATTTTTTTCGTTGTTAAAGGCTCGATATGTACTTGTATATTTTTATGTGAATAGAAATTAAAAAATGACGCTTGATAAAATAATAGAAAATCTCGCATTAGCTTAAATACTCGCTTAGAACTTTTATTAAATTAAAATTTTGCTGAATTATGGAAATAATTGATTAAAACTATTTTAACTAACTGAAAATTATTTTTACAGAATTTATCGTAAAAAAACCAGCAAACTTTTTAGTGTCCTAATTTATTTTTAATGTAGTATTGATTACTATATTAATAAAAATATAAATTTTTTGGTTAAGAAAAAGTTTGGAACATTGTTTCATGTGTAATTCTTTCTTAAATAAATAAAGAAATTTACAAACATTAGTCTATTGATCCCGACTGAATAAAGCAATAATCGTCATTTTAGCTTTTTAATTCATTAAAATGATTAATGATATACATAGACAACTCTAGCAATGTTTATAAACAGAGAGTTTCTTGCAGCCCAAAAGTGGAGAGTCCAAGTCCTTGAAGAGAGCGAAAAGTAAAGCAACTGTAAATGTAATTGTAGTCAAGAAAGAAAACTATTTTCAGTTGCAATTATGGGTGAGAGGTTAAAATTGAGAGAGCGTGGTGTGCTACTACCTTCTGCTTGTTTGTATTTTTTCTACGAAATGTAGGTGGTTGTGGTGAAATTTTGTTTACGTACGAATACCTTCCATGGTGAACATGGCAAAATAGACGGGATAAATGCTTAATATACCCAACACAACAACACGAGTGATTTTAGTCATTTAAGAGTTGTGAAAACATGAAAACGTATTTTAGAATAAAATAGTTTTTAATTAAACTTAAGCGGAAACGTAAACAAACGAACAAAATTATAATAGATATGATTTAAAAAGAAAATATTTTAGTCTCGTTATATTTTATATACATATGTACATATAAATAGTCTGCAATTGTTAGAATTAAAAAAAATCATAAAAACAATAGAGAATAACACAATGGGTCTATCGAATAAATTACGAAAAATCAAGCGCAACAGTCCCTCCAAAGGCATTGAGTTACAAAGACGTCGCTCTAGCCAAAGTTTAGTTGTACCAACTGGCCAAGTCACCGAACAATCATTACAAGTATGGCGTGCTTTGCCGCCGCAAATAAGACATGACCCCAGTATGGTTTCATTCCGAATGGAAAATGAGCGTTTGCATGGTGAGTTTAAACAGCAGCTGCAAAAAAAGTTTCGAATGGTAAGACAATAAAAAAATACTTAGCTTAAAAAGGACTTTTCTTAACATGGACATGGGGTAAATGTTCGCATAAATATCTGTATTAATTGCGTATGATGATAATAAAATTTTATTGGTCTGGATATTAAACAGCTTTACAAGCACTTTATGTTAATGCTAAATTTATGGTACACATTTGTGTGTGTGTGTGTGAAGCAAGTACAAAAACGTTATGTGAATAAAAAGAATCATTTATAGAAAAGGAAATTATATCAAATAATATACAGCAATGTTTTTTTTTTTTTATAAAAGGGAAGAAAGTACTAACAATGGAAATAAGTGTTTATGTTTGTATATATATTTTTTCAATTCCTCCTTGTTTTTTTTTTAATTAATTAGTTTGGTTTCTTGCCAAATATAAATGATGAAAGATATTTTTTAACCTGCAGAAAACGTATAATAAATTAAAAGAATTGAAGAAAATCATTCAAACATACACGTTTGTCTTTCCGTCGGCTTGTCTAAAATTTAGAAATGAAATGTTTGCTTCTTGGAACAGCAGATAAGTTTGAGTGATTTTGCACGTTACAAATTTTATTTGATGAAGTATTTATCACATATATTATATTGAATTTAATTTTTTCCAAAATTTTTTATAATTTGCAAAATTGTTCAATGGTTTACTAAAACATATATTTGCTAAATACATACTGATGGTATTTTAAATATTTTGCGTGGGCTATTTCTTTTAATAAAAAATAAAGAAAAATTCGAAAATACTTTTCTCAAGAGCTTTACGTGTAATATGTATATTATATATGTTTAATTGCTGCAAATAGTGTTAATCAAATGAACATAATTATCGATTTTTGTGATATTCTTCCGACGGGGTTTGTTTGAATTTGGAACGATTTTCCGTCATCCCACGTCAAATTTGGTTTATGAACAGACCGGTTTCGGCTTTGTGCCATCTTCCGTGTTCTCGAATACTCGAATATTCGAGAACACGGAAGATGGCACAAAGCCGAAACCGGTCTGTTCATAAACCAAATTTGACGTGGGATGACGGAAAATCGTTCCAAAAACATAATTATCCTTTATGGGCTCTAGTTCCAATCTCTTCAGGCTGCAATATGAAATTACGCAAAAAATTCAAGTCAGTACCTGCCCGAAGGCCTAACCTGACGGTGCACTTCTGCACAAGGGTGAATAAAGCCGTTCACCACCGTCCCAGTCGCCTTCTCAGAGGAACACACAAAGCGGACCTTACATGTGCCCCCAATATTGGCGACATGGTAGCAAATTCTGTACAGGCTGCAGAACCATGTACAGACACTTTGCTGAAGTGTTGGAGCTATCTAACCTCCTACCACCCCAATGGAAACCATCAGGGCAGCTTTGTCGAATAGCAACAACACCTAGAGATATATGGCCTGAAGAGAGCATCTACAACAGGCCACCAGCACCATATTGCAGGCACACTCATCTGAGCCATACCTCTTCCCGCGTATCTTTGGGTTTTAACCACAGCCACCACGTGATCCCCGAAGGGGCCTCACCAATAACCAGTCTAGGACAAGTCCTAGGGGCTACTGGTTCCCGTGGAACCAGATGGGATCTCTGATCGGCCTTGTGTTAAAAACACCTCCGATTTTAGGTCTCATGCAAACCTGAGGTATCGGTAGCACCTCTACCCAGACAAGCATAGGCAGAGCTACTTCCTTTATTACTTATATGAACGCCCGTTGCCCTGGTTTCAGGGATTGGGTAGTAACATATTAAGTTCTAGGGGTAATTGGCCAAAGGTCAAGGTCTGGAAATACCATATTACCTACTTTCCGGACGAGCGGGCGAACCCACTTTTACCTTTAATTTACTTGCATGCGCGTCCGTAACCCTGTTAATTCAGGGATTGAGTAGCAACATACAAGTTTTAGGGGTTATCAGCAAAAAGGCCAAGGTCCGGAAACCTGATAACCCTATACCCCAGGAAGCACAATATCAAATCCACACCAAAAACAAGATGTATAAACCGTGCCCACCGGGGGAAGGCTGCAATATGAAATGATGTTTATTATTTTTTGTTCACAAATGGCAGGGAAAGTATATTTAACACCTCTCCTTAGCGAATATATGCACATTTTCGGTACCGCCACGCATCTCATCGGCAACGAACTTGGTATAATTTCCTAATGGAGTCTGATGCGATTTGGAATCGAGCCCATAAATAGAATTTATTTTTATTGGACTAAAATGAAAATGGTTGGACAAGTTTACGTTTTCGAATGTTTTTGTTCGAGGGTTTTTATGTATCTTGACCAAAAATCAAAAAATACATACATGAGCGTGAACGTATAATTTTTTTGTTTGAGGGTTTTTATGTATCTTGACCAAAAATCAAAAAGCAGTCGAAGTCAACCAAATGTCTACGCAGAATTACGCAAAGGACATAGCGATGTAACTAGTTGGATCGTTACTTATAACGTTTTATCTTCATGAAAAAATTGTTTCGCTTGTTTAAGGTGTTTTTTCAGACTAAAACCAATACCACATCCTCGTCCTAGACTGCTGTGACGATAGTTGTTTCGCGTAGTAAAAAATATAAATTCCTTTCAAAAATTTTCTGCGCTTAAGTGGCTCGAGCGATTTTTTCTGTAATACAGAAATTTTTGTTGATTTGTCATAGCCAAAGTTTGGACTCTTATTTCTCTGAAGAATATTAAATTAAATTTTTTTTGTGTGGTCACCTTGTCATTATAGTTCGATTGCTCAGTTTTCTGTAATTGATTTTTTATTTGTCGGCTATTTAAGTCAACAAACCTTTCGCTTCTTCGGAATTAATATTTAATCTTATACATAATTGTAAAAAAACATCATATTTGGTATTACATTACCAAATGACATCGTTGTTGATGCTCAACTAGTTGCAACGTAAAGGCTTTTACTGAGCAACAAGGCCAAATTGTTTGCGCCGATTTCCTTCTGGAAGTATTCTGATATATGCTAATAGTTTTTTTTAGACATTAAAATTTTTGAGTTGGCAACATTGTTTTGTTTAGCAACCAATTTGACAGCTCATAGATTTTGTAGTTAGTTTGGCTTGTCATTTTACAATGAATACGAGTAGACTTTTGGTGAAGCCACTCTTGCAAATTATGAAAATTTATCAGTTTGTCAATTAATTCACACAAATAAACAATTAATGAATGAATAATTTCACAATACTGTATACCACTCACTGACCAATTTACATGTCTAAGCCGAATATTTGGCGAGTTTGCGAAAATTAGACGTTTACAATGCGCCATAAATATGGGGGCCGTGGAGTGCATAAAATTATATTAACAATAAAACCATATTTATTGATATTAAGTATATTTTTCTTTGTTTTATTTTAATTAAAGTTGTGGGTCTTTAAAAAAGTACCCTTTATGTAGAAAAAATGAAATAGTCACCAACGAAATCAAATCAAAATCAGACTGCAAAGCGTTAGTTTTAATCAATGAAAATCCATGAAAATTTAAAGTATTTAAAAAAACATTAGTCATAAGCGTGCACAGCTTAGTCTGGTGGCTTAGCCCACTACAGAATAAATTTAGCGAATAGTTTTTCCTTCTTATGGAATTTGTAAAAAATGACATAATTTTCAAAACAAAATTCGTCAAAGGGTTGAAGACCTCGCTCCCAAAGAAAAAAAATCTAAGTGGTTGTAGACGCGCCTAGATTCTCCATTTACGCCAGTGCTATTAATTGATTAAATTTTTTAAACGACACGAACTATTATAATTGCCGGCCTTTAATATAATAATGGTAAACGATTTTGAAAATGTAGTTTTTGTTCTTGTTAAGGAAATAATTCTTTGCATAATACACTCAACCATGTATAAAAAATACATACATAAGTTTGTTAAATTGTCTCACTGTCACATTGTCAAATTATTATTATTTAAAGAAACGCTTAGCACATGATTCTTTTATAAACTCATCATATGAAAATCAATAGTTAATCCCCTCCCACTAGTTGATTGATAAAGAACAAAGAAAAACAAATGTCTTTCACACCAAATTCTATTTAAAAATATACATATTCATTCAGGTACTCTTTTTATAAGAAAAAATTTTTTTACTTATTGCAAAGATTTTTTTTTTCATTTCTTTTGCTTATACAATTGACATCTTAAGGCCAAATTATCGCAAGGGACAATTGTCATAACTAATTTTATCATTAAAATTGCAATATTATGTATGATTTAATAAATTCCCACTTACCTTCGTAGACTAGTAGGTAGTGTACTAGACTCGTAGTGCGAAGGTCCTAAGTTCGAATTCTGCCGCAGAATTCTGGCACTTTGTGTCTGATAATTAAAGGGAGCGCACAACAAGCCTTCACTGGCTTAAGTGTATGTCGTATGACATGGGCTATCACACCCCTCCAATCAACCTAACGTAACCTAACCTAATAAATTCCTAATATGATAAAATTGTTTCACTTTTCTAAAATGGTGTAATATTTCTTTCTACTGTTAAATATTTTTATCGTAAAGAACTGTGTGCAACTCCAAGTCTATGCCGGCAATAAATATGTTATATTATCTCGAATCTAGTGTCTACACCAGATGATTTTATATCATGACGAACGTCAAATTTGATATTAAAAACAAACACTTTTTTTAATTTACATTTTCGAATAATTCGGCATACCGTGCTTTATTATTATTTTCTACTGCTGATTTTCTAAATATGGGATTTGGCATTTGTCATAATATAAATTTATCAGGTGTAGACACCAAGTAAAGTAATCTGTTCTATAAGGTAAATAATTTTTAGATGATTCTCCTTAACAGTTATTGGTAATAAGAATGTCAAACTCAGTTATAACGTGCTTCGAACAGTTTTAAAACGTTAAATTTCGAAAAAAAAGTTTATTTGTTGAAATTAGACTCTAATAAAAGTTTCTAATATTCGTATTAACGTTGCCTTTTCGGTTAATAAAAAATGGAAACTTGTTCTTTTGTTAAAGTAGAACAAGACAATCATGTTATTTTTTTTTTAAATTATGAATGAAATTAAATTATATATAAGTATGTATATGTCACAGAATACATTCTGTGGTATATGTGCTCTAGTAACTTTCACATAAACAAAGTCATCAGTAGTTAATTCATGGATTGATATTTATAGCCTGGCGATTATAATAATTATGGAACTGTTCCTAAATATACAAAATAATGTCAAAAGGCAATATAATAATTTTATTTAATTACAGTGTTCGTAAATATACTTTATTTCAACAAATGAAAGAAAAACAACACTGAAGTAGATTAAATTCATTTCTTATTTTTCGATAGGTTATGCAACATAATGTACATATGTATATCTGTTTAAAACTTTTACCGATTTTTAATTATTTTGATCGCTTTGTCAAATAATGGTAAATAATATATACACATTTTAATGGCTTAATATAGTGACAGACCAAATTAGCCACTTTGTTTTATTCATTGCAATTGTATCACAATCGCTGAATGTTCCGGATGTCTATAAGGATGGAATTGCGTACGCTTCTTGAACTTCACCTTCTTATAAAGTGTGGAACAAAGATACCTCCTTGAACCTCCAAATCCGATTAAGATCCGTCCATATAGACATCAGGAGCATCCAGCATGGGGAACGCGCTGACATCTCTACCGTAAATCTTTTATCGGATATAACCTGGAGTTAATCTGGGTACAGAGGCACGGACTTGTAACCGGGAACGTGCTTTCAGACAGAAGGGGCAGGGACGGAGACCGATTTAAGGATGAGGATACGGATCAACTGGTAGGCAAAGGGACTGCAGAGGATTAGTCAGGTCACCTGCTAGATGTCGAGACTGATATTGCTCCGATATCACTGCAGGAGATCTGCACTCCTAGAGGGGTTTTATTGGGATCAGTTACGAACATTTGTTACGATTTCGACGAACTCTGCTGTATAGATATCCTTGCCAAGAGAATGGGTCTCCCTCACAATGACTTCTGTATGAGAAAGGTGGGGGGAGAAGGGAAGTGATGAACACTTCCTCGAACTCAGCAACAGCTCGCTGCTGTGATGTCTGGCAGAGGTATCGGACTCCGACATTATGGGGATAAACTATTTTATCCGGACACCATTTTGTGTTACAACCGGATCATTTGAGGAGGTTGTGGACTAATGACATGATTAGCCATCTCTGCTCAGTTCAGGTTAGTTTCATTAACTTCTTCCTACACTAAGTGTATCGAATTATTTGAGTAAAAACATTTTATATTTCAAAACTGACCTTGTACTAAAAAATTAATTCACATAATTAAATAAAAAATGACAAAGAAAAATAGCGTTTATAATAAAATTTCTTTATATATAAAAATATTTTTGGAATGAGATTTTAGGTCAAACTGAAAAAAAAACTTTTCTTTAGAACTCATATTCTAAAACAATTCGTTTAAACACAAAATCCCAGTAGAGTAGACATTTTTTAGTTCTACAAAAACTTACTTCTCCTCAATCCCAAATTCAATTTTACAGTATGGGTATTAGTTACATTTTCTGTTCAGTGTACCATATCCAACAATTTTTTTCTCCATTACTACTCTTGAGAGCATTTGGCTTCCACAAAGGATGTCCATCTTTTACGAGTTGTTGCAATTGTTTTCGCATTGTTATTTGCCTTGTATCAGTTTCGTTAATGAGTTGTTGTTCCAGCTAAGTAGATCTGTTGTTGCCTAGAAACACCCGTGTATTTTAGTGTAGTAGTGAGGAACCTTGCTACCAGGGGGTGGTGGCTGCCTGAACTTTGTCATGATGTTATTCTCTTTTCCAGGGAGAGGGGTGGTCAGGAGAGGGTTTGAAGCCACTTAATTTTAAAACTCGAAAAACCATGGTGAACAGTTTTCGTCCTCTGCCAAGGAACGAATAACGCCACCATATCCAACTATAGGATGTACAAAAATCGTTACTTTGATTCTGCATTCGATACGACAGTTATCTGAAAACTTTTAAGATCACGGCAGAGTGGATTGAAAATAAAATAAATGTAGGAACTTGCGCTTTTAGAGAAGTAGTGATTTTGAGCTCTCAATTAAAGGCGCAGTTACATTATCCAGAAAAGTACGATTTACACATTCGATAGTTGGATTTGGTTGGGATGTTTAAGTCTGCTGCAGGAGACTTTAGTTAGTCACTGTCCCTTGCTCTGAGTTTATACTTTTAAGCTTTTGTTGAATCAATTCTTAGTTTATTGTCAAAGGTGATAAGATGAATAGAAACTACTAGACATATGCATGTACGTGTTCTCTCAATCGCATAATTTTTGATTCACCTTTTTTTATCACAATCGATAATATACGATCTCTAAAATTAAATCCTAAAATTTGTTTATCGTTTGAAGTTGTATCACAAATTTAGAACAAAATCTCTTGTAATATTTTGTGTTTATCCCTTAAGCTTTTTTTTTTGAAGTTTAGTGTCCAATATTTACACCAATTAAAAAAAATATCGCATGCTCAAAGAAGAATAACAATTTCGTCAACAAAATCTAACGAGTCCAAATGACCAGACGTGTAGACTATATGACAGCAGACATAATTACTTTTGCGCCTTGTAAAATAAGCGATCCAACCATAAATGGTAAGATGGGCCATACAGTCTCGTAACACTTCCTTATGTGATTTGCTTCCTGTTGACGGTAATTAAAAATTAACATCTTATCGAGTATTCAGTGATGTCTTTTCTAAAAGACAATTGCAAACAAACTTTATATACAAGATAATAAAAATATCTAATTAATTTTGATTTTAAACACAAACACATACGATGAGACTATAGATTATCAGTGTAACACAAATTATTGCATTGTAGTTTAAACTGACACTGACATTTTAATAGTTTATTGAACAATACCGGGAAAATTAGATGTAAATTTCAAAAGTTTTCTATCAATATGAGTACAAAGCATTTTACAATTTTTACAATTCTATTCAAACATTTTCCAGAATTTTGTGTTTAAAATTAATGGTCATAAAAATTGTTTTCATTCATTGATATATTTTCTTTGTAATTCATATGAATTAAACAATAGAGAAAAAAATGCAATATTATCAGTTGAGATATTTACGCTATTTCGTTCGTTTGAAAGCTTATTTCAAATATATGAAGGTCATATTTGAAAATTACTTTAATTCGTTAGAAACATTTGCACCTAAATTATTACTTTTTTGCATTCAATTCTTATCTGCTCGTACGAGTGTGAAATTAAATCCGTCAGTTAGATCTGTTTTTAGCCACCTTGTTTTAGCTTGCATATGTTGTTAAGTTAACAATATCGTAATTCTTTAATAATGTAACGCTTGAAAAATGGTCAAAAATTTATCCAATACTTATTTCTTTAAAACAAAAAAAAAAAAATATCAATTCAATAAGTCAAAAATTTCTTTAAAAATGTGTATATATGCAGGAGTACCAATTATTAAAAAATTATCAGAATCAGAAAGACTTATAGAAACAAAAGCTACAGCGTAGGAAATTTCAAAGCTATGCAGACTGTGTGCAGAATCAGTATAGGTTTTTGGGGAATCGAACTTAGAAAATGGGATATTACACATAATGATTTTTTAAATTAAAAAGTGGATGATATTCGAAAGGGTGGACTACTAGGGCTTTGTAGATTTCAGAATTACATACATATATTATATGCAGAAATAGTAGAGGTTTTGAGAAATCGCGCTCGGAAAATAGAATATTACACTGGGAGTTTTAGAATTCAAAAAATTATTCAAAACCTTTGAAGTATTTTATTCATAAGAAGCATTATCAACTTAATAATTATTGTTTTCTTATGTGTGCATTTTTCAAGTCATGTACAAGTCAAAATATAACTCAAATTCAATAGGAAATTGTGTATTTAAAAAAAACACAAGCTGCGAAGCTTTTGGGATTATCTGCAGAACACACACAGAGTCTACGAAAGGAGACGCATCTACGAGACTACTAGTCTAATACTAGTACCAGATAAAAACACTCTACACCAAATTAATAAATGTATCGTATATCGAGCGTCAACCGCAAAAAAACGTAGGCAAAAAATACACAATTTATTAATTTGCACTATAAAATTGATTTTGCTTATAATTTGCACTTCTCGTGACTATAAGATTTTCAGACTTAATTATAGTGATAGAATATTATGGATCGCGTCAAAATCTTAAATTATGTCACATAAACTCTTCCGGCAGGATGCGGTTGTGTATTCCCAAAAAAATTGATTTTGGTAAAAGTTTTCTAATCGCACTGTATTATATAGTTTTTTTTTTAATATTTTTGGTTAAAAGTGTTTTTCCTGAGTTTTGGTAACGTATATCTTAGAGTAAATTTATTTCTAATTGAGTCCTTTTTTATTCTGCAAAAGATTCAACAGATTTCTGGTCTTTTATCGTTTTAGGTGTTATTTTCGAATAGTAATATTCTCGTTTTTCTCGGCAATAATTATGTTTTTTTTGCGATTTCGCTTAATTTTTAACTCTTGCAACTGGTTTGATTATTGCAATAAATTGAAGTTTTCCAAGATCTGATTTTCATTTACCCTTTAAGTGAAAAATTTGTTTTCTTATATCTTTTTGGAGATTTTGGAAAGCACGATCATTTTTGCCTGGAGTTAAAGTCTTTGCAAATCAATTTTTTGTGCGTTTCTAAAATTTTTAACGAACTTGCACTAACAATTAACGGCACTTGATTTTTAATATAACATCAAAGGATTTCGGAAAATATTTTAATATATATATATATATATATATATATATATATATATATATATATATATATATATATATATATATATATATATAAAACCGAGTACCCCAGGATCTCCCTGGCAGAGGTCAAAAATTTTTCATAATGGTTTTTGAAGTAAAAAAAAAATGAAGTGGCATCAACTGGCTCCTAAAAATCCATTCAATGAGCCCTCTGACCACCCCCTCTCACTTGAAAAGTGGATAACATCATTACAAACAAAGGTCAGGCAGAGCCACCACCTTCTGGGAAAAAAGATAGGAATCAAATATTAGCGAGGTTTTTCACCACTACACCAAAATACAGAGGGGGCGTTGTTTCTAAGCAACGACAGGTGGTAGCTCCATTGTTCCAGACCTGCTACAGCAGCCCAATTATCTACTTAGCTAGAACAAGAACTGATTACCGAAACTGATACAAAGCAAAAAACAAATAATAATAATGCGAAAACAACTGCGGTCCATTTTTAAATCTTTTTTAGCTTTAAGCCTATTTTGATTCGAATTTCTTGTTGTTGCGAATTTCGGGTATTTTTATGTACATATTTGTTTTTACTTTGCGTAAACTTTATATACATTTCAATTTAGAAGTCCTTTTCTGCCTTGAGAAAGCTTTCTATTTAAAATCTGTCAGTTCTTAAGTTTTACCCAATATTTACAATTTTTCTACGATTTTCATCCCATCTAGATGTGCAAAATATAAATAAACATATTTTCTTAGATTTTTTAAATTGATGTTTTCACTTCGTGTAATACAATTTTAAATTTAATCAATTTAAAATTTAATCAATTTTAAATTTAATCAAAAATACTGGTATTTAAGGCGAAATGGTCTACTCTGAAGTGGTACTCTGGTTTGGTATTAAATACTTAACTGCTTAAAAAAATTATTAAAAATTTAAGTATGAATGAAGACATTTAATCAACTACTCATGATCGTGTTGATCTACCATACTTTTATGCGAGTTCAAAGAAGTTAGGATTCCTTCTAAAATCAATCTGATTTGGTCTAGTTCATAACATAATTGAAGTTAATAATGTGAATAATATTCGCCAAGTATAGTTCAATTTGCTTTTAAAATAATAGTTTAAGTTATTTTTTTATTTTAGGATCTGCTGTACCCACCGATGATGAGTCCAATATTCCCAACGATTTTCCAACCAGCCATGAAGATGACAAAAGTTTTGCCGGCTCGGAGTTTATAAACATGAAAACTTTGCCTTGTTCTAATCCCAACGAAGTCGACCGGAAAAGGTAAGCTAAATTATCTAGGAAAACTATCAGATATATCAATGGAAAGATAAAAATGTAATGCACAGTTCAGTTGTTAAATGTGGTATTAAATACTTATGGCTACTGATAACAGGACGTCCTCAATTTCATTTGCTTATTTATGCTTTTCTGGCAACTGATGTTCGGTTACTATCCCTAATCGAGGCATCTGGAGTTTTATGAAATTCTTCTGAAAAAAAGTCTAACATTTTCTGCCCTCTCATAGAAAAACTAAAGCACTTGAAGTTCATTATTAAGTTCAAATTGACTCAATACGAGCGAACAATACCTCAAGAAGTTAAAGTTTTCTACTCGTGATCGTTAAATTTAATTTTTGGACTCTGAAAATAAAAATGTTACACTTTATTCAGAAAAGAAAACGACATTAGTATATGATGAACCTTGGACACTTGTTGATTAAAAATTAGGGTCATCAAGATTATGGTGTTTTCATTTCCAAAAAAGGTGTAACATTTTTATACATAGTTCATAAAATTTATTTTTTTATTAAATAAGACTTTTCCCTATTTTTTTCTTTAAGAGGGTAATTTTTTTAAGAAAACTCTATTTATTGATATTTATCAGCAACGTATTAACATTTAAGCCACATATAGTCTAAAGGCTTATTCCATACGTAGACTTTGGTTGGTAGCTCTTGATGTTGTTTTGCAATGGAGGGTATATGAATTATCAAAATGATAATGTGTTTGAAAGATAACAATAACACCTAACAGAGACCACTTGTTAAGGATAAGTTTCTCACATTCCTCCTCCCAAGTTTTGACCTTAAGACATATATGGGCCTCTCTGAAAGCCAGTTTAGAGCAAACATCTGATTGTTTATTGATTTTCGTAGTCTCGAGTAGATCTTTGATCAGTATTGTTTAAAAGACGTCTCTACTTTTGAGCCTCGTACCTTAAAACGTATTTTATGCCCATCTTTTCACAAGCGTGATCGAATATCAAGTTGTCGTTAATCACTGAAATACCATTACTGCCTTGGAAAGTAAGCTGCAGAGCGGTATATATACTCAAGATACTCAATGCCATCCATCAATGTATACCGTATCGATCAGAACAGTGCACCAACTCCTTTTCAAGTAGCTGAATTAAACTCTATCAGCTGAATTAAACTCCTGGCACAAAGACGTCTCATATAGAAGGTAGAAGCAACATACATGGACTCTCACATATCCGCAACTAATAGCCAGTCCCAAAGTCCTTGCTTCCTGTGGTGCAAGATAGACCCGCGACTAAGAAACTTTTTCAATTTTCGCTCAAGTGTGAGCTAAGGAATTTCTTATACACCTTAAGGTATTACCCGGAAAACTCGGGAAGGCACAGTGGGACAGAAAATCTATGCTGAGAAATTCTTTTAAATATTTTCATTGAGAAAAAGATTGTGTTATTATATATTATTATTACTCGTATTTTTATCCATTTTTTTCCATTAACAGCGATGATGATGCCATGCACTCAGACCATGAAAATCAACATTGTAATAGTGGCCAAAAACAAACTGATGCCAAAAATAAGGATGAAGCAAAAGCAAATAAGAAATTAAAACGAGATCGTATTAGGCTAACAAAACGTTACGGTTTATTGATATTTTGGATGTTTACGGCTATTGTATTCATGATATTCGAGGAAAAACATTTGTTGGAAAAAACATTGGAAGTGCCACAAGAAAGAGGCAAAAGTATGTGAAACTTTGTGTTAAGGGAATTTGGAGCAAAGTTAAATAAGTTTCACACACATTATATTTCAGATTTTATTTTACCAACAAAACCTACAGGTGACTTTAATCTAAGAATTTTCGGCACATTTAATGAGTCCTTTTATGAAGCCAATGAAACGGAATTTTTTCTAACCCTACAGCCACAAATATCATATTTGAATGAAACGGAAAATGCCAACGACTTTAAGGTAATTTTTTTTAATTATATGTAAAAAGATTGGGAGCTGGAATTTGATGATATTTTCTTTAAAGGACATTCTTCAAGCCTGGCGTATACCATTAGTCAATGAAGAACTTTTCGATTATGCTCCAGTGGTAACACGTAATTTTACTTACGCCATGTCCGAAGATGTAATGGACTCTTTGGATAGGAAGGACTCTATAATGCGTCTGAAAATATATACGAATGTTGAGAAGGACATGGCCATTAAAATTATTTACAATCCTTTGATAATAAATGTTAAAACTGGCACTTTTTTAGCGGCATTAGTTGTGATGATATTCTATGCTCTGCTGGTATGGGAGGTTGGTTATAAAAATACAGTTGTATGCATATAGTAGAGCTGTAAGACTTATGCAATTTATTTTCTGTAAGGTCTTTGAAAGAACTTTCGTGGCCATAATATGTTCTATGTTCTCCATTGCGATTTTGGCCTGTTTCGATGATCGCCCTAATATGACGGAAATCGTGCAATGGATGGACATGGAATTACTGACCTTGCTCTTCTGCATGATGATCTTAGTGGGCATTTTAACAGAAACCGGAGTATTTGATTATCTGGCTGTGGTAGCTTATGAAATTTCTCAGGGAAAGACGTGGCCCATGATTTATAGTCTGTGTGTAATAACATGTTTTATATCGAGCTTTCTAGATGATTTGACCACTGTTATATTAATGACTCCGGTGGCTATACGCTTGTGTGAAGTTATGGGTTTGGATCCTGTGCCGGTGCTAATGGGAATAATTGTGCACTCGAACATAGGTGGTGCTCTTACACCTATTGGTGATCCCATAAGTATAATTATTTGCTCAAATCATTTTATAGCGGCAAATGTTAGTTCAATTGCTCTTAAGAGAAAATCTAATTTTGTGTGGTAATCTATCAGATTTTATTTTCAGGATGTTAATTTTATGAAGTTCGTGGCCCACACCATACCAGGTGTAGTTTTAACCGTTCTACAGAGCTGCTTGTATTTGCGCTTAATTTTCAGAGACATTGAGTCGTTGCGCTCTAATGAGCCCAAAGAGATAAAAGACTTGAGACGGGAAATACGCGTTTGGCATAAAGCAGCCAATGCGATATCCTCATTCTCCAATGACGCTGATTTAGTTCGCGAAACGTTGCTTAGAAAAGTTCGTATTTTGAAAAATTCTCTCAAGAGAAAACTTAGAGGTTTGGACAAAACCGATGTCTATGTACATACACTTGAAGATCTAAAAGCCAAGGTAAGTGGCAAATTTTAATTTATTTTTTTTTAAATTGGGGGCTTTTGTTGTTATTAAATCTTAAAACTAAAAGTCACATACTTTGATACAATTTTCACTGATTCAGTCGTTATGTAGTGTCACATGGAAGTTCAACACCAGCTGTGAAATTTAATTAAATTTCTACAAATGGTTATTGAAACGAGAAAACATATTTTTTATTATTTTTACTAAATTTACAACAACAAAAAATAATACAATTGATAAAAGTAAGACTAATTAATGGAATGTCATGCATGCAAAAAGATTTTTAAATTGCTAGCAGACGGCTTCCTCGAGGAAGGGATGGGAAAACTGGACATACTTTACAAAAGTGCAATTGTCTGTAGTACCAATGAAAATAGCTAAGTATATATAAATAAATAAATTTTACTATACATAAAAAAGGGTTTCTCAGTAAGGTAGGCTTAATATGCGCAATCCTTGATGACTATTATTATTTAAAATATAATAAAAACCATGTCTTCTTGTAAGATAAAACGATAGAATGGTCAATCTCATGGCTTAATATCATGGTGCTTTTACCACTGGAAGAACTTTATGTATCGATCAACAACCCTGCACAAAAATTCTTACTTTAATACACTAGAATTTTAACTACAGTACGCAATAAGTCCTTGTACATGCTGCCACCAGCGGCGTCAGTTGACGCTCCAATCGTCCGTAATTTCAAAACCATCATTTTAATACGGGAGAATGCAATTTCCTAATTAAAGACATCGTTCAGCGTAAATAATTTTAGTAAATAATTTCCAGACGAACAGGAAACCTTAATTTTTGTCTTTAATATTGCAAAATGTTCTTCAATGATTTAGTTCTTATGAGAAGGCGGCTTTGCGTAGGCTTTTCTCATACATTTTCGCTTATTAATCCAAGGGTGCCTTGGAAGGCTAGTGGGTATTGTACTAGTTGTGGGTTAGATTCCATCTAAGACGAACGTGGGTCTTTGTATATTATATGGCTGCGAGATATTAATCATTCTATGAAAATGATCTCGTTATGAATATCTTTTATAAGGTGGTATAAATCGTCCATAAGGAATATACCATTAGACGCTACTAGTATATTTCCTTTGAAATCTGAACGTCTCGAATATTTATCGCTGAGAGAAGCCATTGTGAATATTTGATCGATATCATGTCATGAACATTGGGCGGGTCTTTGAAAAAGAAGTTGTAAATACAGTCGAATCGGATTACTGAAAGCGATAAAAATCCCCGCACTGATTTTAAACGCAGCTAGTCTTATTCACTTCGCTTTAGCGAAACATCGCTTTACTGAAAATATCGTATTACTGAAAACCAAAAGCAAGCCCACAACTACGTTTTGTATGAAACTTACTTCGCTTTAGTGAAAAAATAAACCATGACAAATTTATTTATTAGAAATCGATTGCATACAAATTTGAAAACAATGACTCAAAGTCAAATTCAAAGTTATTTTAAAAGCAATGCATGATTTTGATTATTAACTGTTATGTTAAGTACATACTTAATGCATTGCATTCTGAGACTGAATTCTTATTAATTTATGTTTTTTTAACTGCATTCATAAAAATGTAAATACTCAATGCACAGCATTGTGAAACTGAATTATTTTATTTTTTATATTTTAAACTTTAATTTTTTGTTTTAAAAATAATTAAAAAATATGAGTATGTTTTTATGAATAATCTTTTTAAATAAAATTTTTATGACGTAAAAAAATATACAGATTTGATATAAAAAATATTGTTTTACAGATTTTAAGCAGTACGCTTAACTGTAACAAATTTCATTAATCCGAACTACGTTTTAGAGAAAAAAATCGGATAACTGAAAAGAAAATTGGGTTTTGGTTATTTCCAGTAAAGCGGAGTCGACTGTACTTTAATTTTTTACACATCTTGTTTTGTTCTCATTTCAATATAGAAATGCATTTATTGGAAAACCCTTTGTTAATACCATACTTAATTTTCACAAATTTTAAAAATTGGAACATTTAATTTTTCTCGTCTTACGCAGTATCCCATCAAGGACAAAAAGCTGCTGGCACAAGCATGTGGATCATTAGTGTTTGTCATCATTTGCTTTTTTATACAATCCGTGCCACATCTTAGAACTCTGCCCTTAGGCTGGGTAGCTCTTTTAGGAGTTATAGCACTATTAATAATACTTAATCGTGAAGATATGGAACATTTAATGCATCGCATAGAATGGACCACTTTGCTGTTCTTTGCCGCAATGTTCGTTATGATGGAGTGTGTCGAGCGACTGGGTCTTTTCACTTGGATTGGTGAAGTTTCTGAGAGTATTATCTTGCGTGTGGACAAAAAGAATCGTTTGGCCATGGCTATATTTATAATCTTGTGGATATCTGCATTGGCCTCTGCCATTTTGGATAGTATTCCAGTGACAGCTATGATGGTTAAAGTGGTGGTTTCCTTGGTGGCTAAAGAAACTTTAGGTTTGCCCTTGGAACCGTTGGTATGGGCCTTGGCATTCGGTCCCGCATTGGGAGGTAATTAAAAGTGCTATCCACTTTTATCATTTATTAATATCGTGTTGCATTTGTTTGTTTTTTATGTAGGAAATGGTACTTTATATGGGGCTTCCGCTAATGTTTTGTCTGCTGGAATTGCTGAGCAACACGGCTATAAAATATCATTTACTCGTTATTTAAAGTAAATTTGTGGTTTAATTTTTGTTTTTAATAACTGGTAATTTTTAATTAATATCTGTTCTAGAATTGTTTTTCCAATGATGCTGGGCCAAGTCACCATAATCACTGGTTATTTGTTTATCTCTCATATATTATTTGAGTGGCACTAATTAATTGGGATTTGGAGCAAAATACAGTATTTTCATGTTTTTTTTTGTCTCGAATAGATTTAAAACCTGAATGACTTAATTTATTTAAAATTTATTTCATAAATATACCAAATATAAAATCTTTATCTAAGTAATTAAAAACTATAAGAAAATATAAATAAATCTCTTTGAATCCATAAAGAATAATGAGAAAGCGTTCCTTATTAATCGTACACTGTTTTACAGTGAAAATGTTTAAAGTTTGTATTGCGTTTTGAACAAGAAAAATAATCTTATTTTTTTAGTTTAAATGTCATCTGAAGTCAAGGTCTAGTATCTTTGTTACAAAGGCTATTCAATTACGCGTCAAATTATGGTTAATTTCGGATGGCTTCGATCGGCTAAAAAATTACTGAGTTACAGTGAGTGGATCGAAAGTAATTTTTCAAGAAATTTTTTAAGGAATTTCACTTATTATTGCCATTTCGGTAGCTGCTTTCTTCAACAAATAATAACAAAATTCAGAGTTCTATAATTATGTTCAATAGTCCATGTAGTTTCTAAAAATCTAATCCACTTTGGACTGAAATTGGATAAAAATAAAAAGTTCTATAAATAAAAAAAGTGAAAACACTAGCATTTTAATTCACTGTCAAATTCTTTATTTAATATTTAGACATCATATTTAGATATCTGATAAGATCACTCTCTGATAGCTTGAAAGGTCATTCATTAAATGCCTGCCTGATAATATTTGTTCCGAAGAATGCCATTTCAGGCATTTGCTTAGAATATGGAAAACTATATGTTTTCTTTTTCTACCTCAGCCCAGCTTCGGCAGAACGTATTAAAGGAAAACCGTAACCTTATAGCTTGTCTGTTTAACATCTGGTGAGTGAGCTGTCACCGCTGCGATCCATGGAGTTCTGAAATTAACTGAAAAAGGATCACCGCTCCTGTCAACAGGCATGCGTCCGCTGAATCCTGTCAAAACTTGAATATGTTGTGTCATTTAGTTTGCGTTTGACAGCCATTGATTCCCATTAATTTTGTGTTCTCATTAAGTACTATTTTTTGCGAAAAAAAAAACATTAATTTCCTATACAAAAAATCAAAAGTTTGTTGTGGCTTTAGCTCTTCATATGCCGACATTTCATTGGTTGCTAAAACCAAATCGTCAGTGAAATTTAAGCAGTTTGAAAACATTCAACCTCGGATGTTTATGCCACATAAATCAAATACAATATGAGAATTTCAATATTGCATATGAATTACAACAAATAAATAATCATAGTAGGTTTAGAATGTTTCTATACAAACCAACACAACAAACAATTTACTCAACGTGAGTCTATTTTATTTTTCTCTCAACACCCATACAATTAAACGCCCGTTGGTCGTTGGCATAAACATCCGAGGTTGAATGTTTTCAAACAGCTTAAACTTCACTGACGATTTGGTTTTAGCAACCAATGAAATGTCGGCATATGAAGAGCTAAAGCCACAACAAACTTTTGATTTTTTGTATGCATTTTGCGAAAGCTCTAATTGTTTCTAACGATTAGTTGGGGAGAATATCCCAAATAATGAATTTTCAATATTAAGTATTAATTTCCTATGGTAGAAAAGTGATTTACTGAATTTTATTGTGGCCATACAAGCACCGAAGGTGCCGAACGAACAGCGCACTCATTTGAGGCCGCTATACTCAAAACAATTGAAAAAAATTCAGGATACAGCGTTGGCCGATCGCAATTTGAAAGTGCGAAAGACTATGAAAGCCAATTTTTAATGATCATTTGGGTATGAGAAAGCTTTCTGCAATAAAACGCAATCGTGTCATAATTTCGCAGTAGTGTTTGGCGTTGTTTAACCGCAATATGGACGAGTTTTTGCACCGTTTTGTAACTGTAGAAAAATTTTGATCTATCACAACACACCAGAGATCATCAGCCGGTAAAGTTATGACGAACGTTTTTTGGGATGCTGGCGCCACAATCCACACTGACTACCTTCAAAGGGGTAAAACAATCATTGGCAAATATTATGCAAACTTATTGGATCGATCCTCATTACATTTGAAAACAATGACCGGTCAAGAAAAAAGTTCTTTTCTACTAACAAAACCTAAGGGTAAAATTCCATGAATTGGGCTGCGATTCGCTTCCTCATCTGCCCTATTCTCCGGATTTAGCCCCGAGTAACTATTTCCTTTTTCAAAACATAAAGAACTGTCTCGGCGAAAAGAGATTTGACTGCGAGGATGAAATCATCTCACAAACAAATACCTATTTTAATGACTTCGATAAATCTTACGCTGAAAAACCTTAGAAACTAGAGAGTTTCCATTAAATTTTCGAATTCTGTTTGAGTCCTTAAATAAATTGAAAGGGCGAAAATAATTTTCAAAGCTTGATCTATATACTTTCAAAATGTTACTTGAGTTTTGGTATGTTGTTTTGCTATCCTCGTTTATTGAAACTTTTTAACACTAAAATGTTATATTTTTGATACTTGTATGTTTTCCTGTTCAATATTATTGGGACTTCATATTGAAAGTTGTATTAGTAGCCGTTGAAAAACTTTATTTTTTTGTAAAATTGTGCAGCAACGAAGAAATTTTCGAATGTCTTGCAGGTTGCTTGTATATTCACACAGTCGAACTAGTAAAATTTCAAATTTCAAAATGTCAATGAAACAACTAAGAAAACTAAATCTCTAAAATTTACTCATCATTAAATAGCAATTTTATTATTGGCATGGCGGTACAAGTAAAAATTCGCGATTGCAAAAGTGTACAGATAATCCATGATCAAAGTTTATATTAATTATAGTAAATTTGGAGAATTTTTTATTAAGCTAGGATTGGATAGTAGTAAAGCTGATTGATTGAAGTTAAAATGTAGTGCCTTTCACGCAAAGTTAATATGTAGGACCACAGTAGTGCGTCGGGCCAAGTTGAGACCTTTGCACAAAGTATGTATATTTACATGAAACAAAATTCTGTGTTTTATCGCTCTCATAAATTTCTTTCGCCTTATCATAGGATGATCAAATCTTAAATATAAAAACACATTAATGGGTTATCTGAGAGGTTGAATGTGAAAGTCTTACAGCAAAAGTTTCCTGAGATTGGAAGGTATAAAAAGTGTATATGTGGGAGTATGTAGGCCTGTCCAGGGCAATTAGCACGAATAAAAGATTACTGTGAGTTAGTAGTAAAGAAAATCTAAAAACGAGATCTTTTTGTCTATGAGCACGATAGTGCGCCGTGCCAATTTCTTTCCACTCTGACAACACTGATCCGTAGTAACACATATATTTTCAAATTTGTGGAAACGTCAGCTTGGCTTACCAGTAGATAGGGTTATTGTGGAGTTACACCCTCGCAAAAATTTTCAGTTCTTCTGGTATATGACCAAAAATTCATGTTCGTTAAATGATTGTTCCTCACAAGCGAAACTCTCAGAGATTGTAGGCCCCGCACAAGAAAATTCTATAGCTACACCCAGAGGTTATGCATACGAAAGAATTTTTAAGTAATCAGAAAAATCCTTTCCACCTGAAATTGTCATTATCATAACAAATAATTTCAATTTCCTAAATAGTCTTGTTACCGTCGTGAATAAAATATCCTTTGTCCTTTACAAATCATTTGCTTCTTACCTGTCATTAGTGAAGCCTTGACTTGATACATTTTCGTTTCTAGGCAACTTGGCAATATTCTTTACCCATCTATTATAGGAAAGAATCGCGGGGAAATATAGATAAGTTAGAAAATTGCCTAGAAATTAGATGGTACTTTGTTTGTTGACTAGAGAGAATAGTGGGCATAACATTTCCTTTATAAAGTAGATAATTATGTTTGACTCTATAAACAATGATAATAGTGAAAAACATGCAATTTCAAACTAAATTAAAAAAAAAATTATTTTTTTTACCAAAAATGACAATGGCGCCTCGGGAGAGAATTTATTACCATTATTAAGGTGCTTTACTACAAGTAGGCCACGTTTCAAAGCTTGTAAAACTTTATGTGCAGCATCATCAGCGACAGCAAAGAAAGGATCAACAGCGTTTCTTTTGTGATCGCCATAGACTTTGGGAGCACAGCATAAGTAGGATCTATCAGAATCATATGAAGAAAATCCTTATAGCGTAGACAGACGACAGCGTTAATTTGCATTAGCAGTCTTAATTCAAATTAACTTGTGAATTATCCCCATCGCAATGTGTATTAGATTTGATATAAATGCACGAAATCAGACTGAATTTATACTGAATTTAGCTTTTTCAATATGGCAATGCTATTGCCACTCTCTTATCGAGTGGAATACAAAGCCTCATGTTGCTATCCAACCTCTCCATATTTTGAACATTTTCACAAACTTTTTGGAAAGCCTTCCTGTTGAGGTGAAAGTTTTCCTTAAATCTGTTATCGTCCATCGTAAGCACGTCACACTCCCAAAAACTGGTTTTGTGGTCCTTTAAAAAAATGCCATATAAGAATTTTATCCTCCACGAAAATATTAAACCTACAAATTTCCACAATTGCCTTTCTCTTATTTCAGACTGTCCTCTTGCGATCGCAAGTTGTAGCAATACGTTCAGATTTATGGTTGCTAGTGCATGTACAATTCTTACATTATTATTACAAACAAACAGCTGTTTACTAAATGCAGAAACTGTCGTCTGTCAGCGTTAAATTTTAATTCAAATTAGTGAGCTTCTAATGCAAATTAACGCTGTCGTCTGTCTACGCTATTACATTTGGTAGATTTGCTGCGGCCAATTTATTAGCCACTCTCAATTTACCAGTCCTCTTTAGAAAGTTAGAAACAGCTTTAACGCTTAAGTGTTTTGAGATTGAATAATTGGATATTGCGTTTAGAATACAAGTTGGAGAAAATATTAATAATGACATCAGCTAAAGTTTTGTCCAGGTAATGTTGGCTATAGTGTCCTAAACATAAAGAAAATATTTATTATCATATATTAGGAGAACTATAATAATGAGGACCCTAAAATTTTATTTGATTGTCTGAGTTGCAAAATTACATATACACATGGGTAAATAAATGAAATACCATTGAAAATTAACATTGAACAAATTTCTATATATTCTTTACTATGACGTAGATGGAACATAACGTGTCGTAACCATTTAATAAAAAAGCAGTAGTAAAAGTTCAAATATTTTTATAGTTTTATAACTCATGGGATGCGTATTCCATTTTGAAACCCAGTGGCATTCATTTGTTATTTTGCTAGTATTTATTTGCAATTGTTTGTTCTTATCTGATTTTGAGTAAGTTTTGAGGTCGTTGTTGTAAAGTTTTCTTCATTTTAATGAATATATGTTTTCCGTTTTTATTCATTTACTTACATATTTTGCACATACTTGTATATGCAAATTTACATCTACATTACGATGTTATCTATGTTTGATTATACATATAAACAAATATCTATTATTTTTTAGATGTTAATGGCTTAGTTGATTATTAGATTTTCTTTTTTGTTGTTTTTAACTTTTACTTGTACTATGTGGATTTAATTTTCAGGGAAAAGCAATTAATGTTTTATCTATAGCAGGCCTTATAAAGCGTATGGATCTAATAAGTCTTGGTTATATACTAAAGTTTCCTGGACCATAACAATATAATATGGTGGTAACTTAAATTTCCAAAACAAGACATCGTAGCATCCAGACCTTTTCTAATAGTTTTATAACTTTTCTATGCTTTGTGGCTTTCTAAGCATAAATCAAAGCAATAAGTATTGGGTTATCCATTTAATGATTACAAAACCTCTAGTCTGGCAAGGCTGTCAGCTATAAATTGCTGTCATTTAAAATATAATTGCTTTAGTGAAAGATTTGCCATTTTGGACTATAGATCGCCTAATAAAGGAAACGCATAAAAATATTCAAATCTTACTACAAAAGTATAAGCATTTGACGTTTTCTCGAGTACAGTCACCTGTGGGTTCAGCTGGTTGATATGTGTGTGCAACAACGTCTGCGTACCACAAATTTAAAATTTTTATATATATAAGGTGGCGCAAAGTAATAATATTTTTGCAGATGGCGCCAAATGTCAACGTGCTTTGACATTTGTGATATTAATATCAACAAGCCATGGAGTTATATATACCTGAAGGACATGGAATTATTGTTACTGATTATTTGAATAATTTTCAGTCTGTTAGTGAATTTCGCCGTCGTTTTTCTCGTCGTGGTGCTCCATGTGCTCGAACAATTAAGCGTTTGACTGGGCACCTCGTGTCAGCTCGATCCATTACAGATATGGGAGGACATGGCCAGCTTCGTATTGTTCGACCTCAGAATACCGCTGTTGTTGTTTGATAAGTTTTGACATTTCTCTTGAGCCACCTTGTGTAGATATAGTTTTGAAAGTTTAATTCGAAAAAATGCTTTTTAAGCCAGTAAAAGGAAAATTATTAAAAAAAATTTTGAAAATGTTCTTATCTATTTTGCTCCACTTTACCTTAGAACATTGTTGCTTTCATAGATTTCCGTAGGTAATGCATGGTTTTCATTTCATTTTATCATAATTGATAACTTTAATTAGTACCGATGAGGTATCTGAGCATAAAATTATGGCTTTTCACATTCCACCAATTTTAGCAAACAGCCTAATATTGGCTAGAACTTCAATCAAAAGTTTTGAAAAATATCTTTCCATGTTTTATTCCAATGTAAAATCAATCTTATCGAAACAAAACACCCTTTCTTTTTCATACATGTACATACATATATATTTAAAACATTTTGCTGTAAAATGCTTTTAATTAATTAGAAAAGGAAAGAAAAACCAACACACGTTGTTAGTATGTACGCGGTTACGTAGTTTTTGCAAAGTTTCTTCATGTGTGTTTCTAGGTTTTCGTCATTCATCTAGATGATGACCATATACTTGACATTGCCTGCCGTGTTTCCAAACAGTAAACACATTGGAGGGGGGCATGAAATTACTGATGTGTAGACACATTTATGTATTAGAAAATGAAATGAAAATTCCAAAAAGAAAACAAACTCAGACACGAAAAAGTATAAGAATTAAAAAATGGGACAGAAATTTATGAAAGAGGATATATTTTCGATTTATTCAATAAAACAAACGCTTTCACAGTGGCTTGAAACAGTTGCAATTTCGCATAGTTCGTGTGTAAAATGTTAACCAAATTCATCTCTATTTAAAAGACTAATGTATAGAATATAGCAGCGTTGAAATACTCGCCGCAGATTCAGACGATTGGATTTTAAAGAACTTTGCTGTATACTTATATGCGGTTGAAATGTCCGATGACCCTATTAATGTGGCCCTTAAGGCCATTGGTTGATGTACGCAAGGGCGTAGCCAGGATATGAAATAGGGTGGTGCCACGAAAATTATGATTTTTTATGATTATGACAATTTCGATCTATTTGAGGAGTAATCTGCGTGGATCTTCTGTAAATTTTGCTAGAATTTTTTCCAAAAATTCGTCCTTCTTCTCGGTTACCAATCTTCTGTAGACGCTTAGCATACATAGTCCTGCAATATACATTATACTTATTTTTTGATAATAAGTAAAATTGCATATTATTTTACTGTTTAAACGAGCTTCAGTCATTGTGGAGCGCAACCATGTTTTTTCTCGCCTTATAGTGCTAAATGACCGCTCAACAGTTGCAGTAGTGCACGGCTGTGACAATGAAATTAATAACGCCTTCCTTATATTTGGATAAAATAATCCAGCGTCTTTCAAAATACTCGCCAGCTCTAAGTCGGCTAATTCGTCTTTACCCATTTTCTTTTGTTGCCAAGAATTATACCAAAGCTCAATTTCTCCTTCCAAATCATCCAACTCATAAAAATGCTCAAACGTTTTTGTGGCATCTTTAAGCTCTTCCAGCTTCAAAGAAAGCATTTTTGACGGGTGCAAACAATGAATTGCAAACGCTGTCCTATTCTCTTCATTAAATTTTCCGTCCAGTGATGAAATTAAAGAATCTATATAAGGAATATATATAGATCGCTTCCAGTATTCAGCAGGTGATGAAAACGGGGGATTTAGGTGAGTGCCACGGCCCTCTAGGCCCATACCTAGCTACGCCAATGGATGTACGACTATAAAAAATCTTACTAAGAATCGTCTAGTTTGTCTAACCGCATGGTTTTAATGGCCAGTTAAGATCACTTCCATGTGAGGTAATTGTTTATGTGGAATATCAACTGTGTCGTTCGCAGTGTGGGATATAAAATAGTATTCTACATGTCTTCAAGTCGCATCAGTATACCTATGCTAAAGTTTGTATAGGATTATCAGATTTCCGGACCTAAGCGTTTTTGCTGATAACCCTCAAAAACTTGTATGTTGCTACCCAATCCCTGGCCCTGCCGGTTACGGTTGGTGAGTGGTCCATGATAGGGAGGCTTCTTACTGTTGGGCCATTGGGGTGATAGGAGGTTCGATATCTCCAGCACTTTACCAAAGTGTCTGTACATGGTTCTGCAGCTTGTGCATAATTTGCTACCATGTCGTCCCTATCAAGGGCACATGTAGATCCTGACCCCATGTGTGCCTCTGTAAGAGACGACGGAGACGGAGGTGAACGGCTTTATTCACCCCAGTGTGAAGAGCACCGTCAGGTTAGGTATTATGACAAGGTCTGACGTAAATCTTTGGGTATGTAAGAATTTTACTGCCTCCAGTTCTGCTGCACATTTTGAAGAAGATCTGTTATGATTAACAGCTTCCGTCCCAATACGATAATGGTGAACTTTATGCATCCGTAACAAGTTTTTGTGCGTTTGTATGTACATAGACATGGGAGTATATAGGCCTAGTTTGAAGAGGGCTGAACACCACCCAGAAGAAATTAAGTACCCCACAGAATTTTTTCCTTCTTGTGGAATTTCTATTACATGACATATTTTTCCTCTTCGTTTAAAAAATCCACTGGGAATGTAGATCTCCTTTAAAACTCTCTAGATACGTCTATCTATATATACTATGCAGCACCACGTCTTTACGAGCCATCGACTTGGGCATGACATGAACATAAAAAAGCCCCTGGCTGAAGGCAATAGTATTCCCAAAAGAAAATGCCGTAAACAATTTTAATTGTATAAAAACTAACAAAACAAAAAAAAAATGAAATAAAATAGTTTCAGTGGAATGAAAGCGTTACGGAATTTTTATTGGAAAATAAGAAGAAATAAAAGCACAAAATGTATACAAAAATAAATATGTATATAAGCAGTTCTTCTATTCTGTTAGAATTTCTTCATCGCTTTATTTATTTTGGCCTTTTAGTTTGTTGTTCTTGGACAATGAGACAATATATATATATATATATATATATATATATATATATATATATATATATATATATATATATTGCAGATTTTGGGGTAGCATTAATGTTTGGTATTCGCAACACCAACAGTTTTGAATTCGAGGCGTTTTGAAGCACATACACTCTGTTGTGAAAATAAAGCAAATGCGGATGACGGCGGTTTGTTTGGAAAATACTATACGCAAGGGAAAACGCGAAATTTTTATGATATTTAACAAAAAAAAATTATATACAACTAGTGAACTAAATATGAGTTAATATTTATCCACATGTATATTCGTTTATACATACATATGCACTCAAATATATAAGTATTGAGTAAATAAAATGTATGAGAGTGTGTATATGTGGTGTAATATAATGTGCTTGCATCTAAATATATTCTAAAATCTAATCATATTATTGAGTTTGTATCGAAAGAAAAGTGTATCAATCCATTTAATTACAAAAATATTTGCTTGTGATTTTTGATTTATTAAATATAAATTAAAAAAGGAATATACATATTAAAAAAAATGCTTTCAGAATTATTTTTTAACTTTGTTAATATAATTATTCTGATTTTATAAGCGCTACACAATTCTTCTTAATAGAGGAAAAATAATAAAATACCAAATGTCACAACATTACAAAAAACCAAAGTTCGTCATCAATGACGATTTAAATCACAATGACAACAGCACGTCCTGCCATAATGCTAGTGGACAGTTGTATGATTTTGACATGGAAGAGGAACCTGATCGAAATTCAAAAATTCAAGAGCTTTATAATTGGCTACATCAACGTTATCGCAACAACTGGTAAGCTAAAGCACATTAAAATTATATATTTAATGTACGAAAAACATTAATTGTTTGCTTCTTGGCAGAAGAACAAAAAAAAAAGACAATTCAATAATCTTAAAGCATTAATTTTTCTATTGCAAAATTTTAGGAAATTGTATTAACAACATCCAGATGTTGAATTTAAAAGCCATTCGAAATTTTAGAAAAGTAATATATAAAAAAAACAAATAAAAATATATTTATTTATTTCTAAACATTAGTGGTAATTGCGACATTTGCATGTCGGTTTAAATACTATAATTTTTCCCTACAAAGAGTAAGTGTTTTGGACTGTAAGTATCGTAATAAGTTTTTTAAAGAAAGCCGATTTTTAATATATTTCAGACTCTATACTTGTTAGAGTTCTTGTGTTTTACATTGAAGCCAAATAAAAATACAAGATGATATATTTTCTATGTGGACGTATTTTTTCAAAAAATTTATTTTGAGTGAGTGAAAAAGTATGTTTTTTTGCTTTAAATTAAAATGAAAAGCTATTGCGGCCAAAATTTCTTATACAATAAGTGTAAAGTATTCTTATTATAAAGTATAATTTTAAAACAATTTAATAATATTTACATTCCAGCTAAATAAAGTAGATCTAAATTCAAACATTCAAATAATTTGTATACAGGCATGTCACTAAAAGGACTAAATTTTTTTATCTCTGTTCACTAAATTAGAAATTGCCTTCAATATATTAAGAAAAGTGGACTTTTTAATGTGTTTTCTGAAAGAAAATGGTTTTAAATTATGTTTTAATCAATTAATTTTCAATACTTTTGAATGTGATTAGAATTGATTTCGAAGAAGAAAAATTATATTGTTCTGCTCTATTCACTGACGTTTATTAGGCTTTTAGAAAAGTATGCCACGAAGGACTAAATAATGAGTTGAATCAAAACTTACGAAAGAGCACTCGCAATATATATTTAAGTGGTCCCAAATATATTATTAGAGCGGAGAGCGCTGTACAACCGATCCAAGCAGTTGTTCTCCGACGCAACATTTTGGTCCTATATTAATATCTATATATGAATTCGACATACCCAAAAGCAGTAATATTCACTCTAACAGACGTTAAAACTTTTCTAAGAGTCCATGAAAAGCCTCAAGAAATATTCAAAAAACTACAGAAAATATGCTTAAAACCACGGAAATTAAAGATTACTGAACAAAAATGTGCACTTAAAAATTCAACCGTAATTTATCCATATGAAAATATAAGATATTCAAATTAATTGGTTCATGAAAGAAACTCACACATACATCAAGCCTTTTACATTTTAAGACCATTATGACACTATGGGAAACTTTTGCAGCATCAAATATAAAAAAACTTCGAAGGTGATAATATAAGACTTCTCCATATGATTACTTTTAGTCCCTGATATACATATAAAAAACACGTCAATTTATAAAGCTCTAACCCCGGTTCCATGTCATGCTACAATCATTTACAAACAATTGCAAATTAATGAGAAATTAATATTGTTTTAAAAGCAGTCAAGTTAAAAAACTCTGAAATGTTTGACTTTTGTCAAGAAACTATTCCCAAATGAATATACCTATTGCAAATAGAAAAAATTTGATGCATTCGTGGTGAAAAAGAAACGTAAGCCAAAAAAAAATTTATTTTTATTTATTATCCGTTCGGAGACAAGCCACATTAGTTTCAAACAAAAGCAAGTTCTTGCAAAGTTCATTTAAGATAATTTGGCCGAAAAAGTCCCATCATATAAGTTTTAAGGAAAAGCGATAGCCCGTCGCAAAATTCAAAAATAAATGAAATTTTTCGTGTGCAACATTGACTGCAGCGCAAAAACTTGTACCAAGGTTTGTTGCACAACTACGAGTACTTATCATTACATTGATTTATGCAAGTGTGCCGCAAGCTCCAGCTCATACAGAATACAAGCTGCAAACTTCTTTCGTAGCCCTAAACTATTTTTCAAACATGTAACGGAGCTAAACAATATTAAGGGCTTGGATTTTTACTAAATTATCTTTACACTGATCTTGTGGGCCTAGTTTTTTACCATTTAAATTTTTTTATTATTTATGCCTAAAATTGTTTTCGCTCAAGATTGTACATATGTACATATGTATGTGTGTATTTTGTTTACTTTTGTTCTTTAATTTTACTCTTCGAACACTTAAAAAAAACTCGATTCGTTTCATATCGACTGTCATCAGCAGAAAAATTTGAACGACCGAAATTATCGTGATCACGGCACCCAGAATTAGCCCCAGATTTGCAACTGTTATTTTTATAGTAGTGTTGCCATGTGAATGTTTATTACCATCGGACTTGGAATTGGTTTCTATTTGCTACCTACCACATAAGCAATGAGTACTGCATTTGCATATAATGCGTCTTCCAGTAGCAATTACCAAATTTTGACACTTGATAGCGGCCATGTTGTTGAAGCTACATCTGTAGAATTGGCTATCATTTATAAAATCTGTTTTGCGAAATCATCATTAATGGATATAGCGTTCTGTTCGTTCAACGTTCCGCACGATTTTCTCATTTTAAATGGCGACAGTAAAATCGTACTCCATTTGTGGATGAATGGATACATCAACAAACTAAATTCTTGAGTTTGGGATGATAGCAATTCAAATGGCATCCGAGAGCATTCAATGAATTCCGAAAAAGTCACAGTTTTGTGCGGATTTCGGGCTCGCGGCGTCATAGGTCCATATTTCTTTTAGATCGACGTTAGACAGTCCATCAATGGCGGTGTAGCTCGATGATTACCACCTTCTTTTGGCCTGAATTTTTTTCAAATGATCGGCGCTACGTGCCGCACAGCACATGCCACATTCGGCATTCTGTACGAGTGATTTGGGGGCATGGTTATTTCACATGGAGGTGATGTGAACTAACCGCCGAAATGGTGCAATTTGACCCTTTTGTACTTTTTCTTGCGGGAATTTCTTTAGTCGATGCTTTATGTGAAAAACCTACAATCCACAGCGCACTTCAAAGCCAACACAACCCGCTCCATCGGTAGAATTTAGCCAGAGTCATGGAAATTCAAGCATTTTGGATACACATCACCCAGCGATGCCACGTCGGACATTTGCACAATGCTACATTCCATACATAAAGGCATTAATAGGCCTTCCAAACAAATATATAATACAGGAAATATGCTCCAATCATTGTTTAATGAATTTGTAGCAATACAAAAGGATAAATATGTATATATTTAAGTAACAATTAAATTAGTTTAGAAAAATGTAGCTTCTTGAAAAATTTACTGACCATATTAGTTAAAATGGGGAGGGCTGCTACACTATATAGAGATAGTAGTGCAGGTATCTCGAGTGCTCAATAAATTAGGTTTGCAGAAAAGGCCAAAAAGGGTAAAAAATGTGAAATTTGAAGGTTAGAAATGTTTCCTGTAGTATTTCACATAACACAGCTTATATTTAAAGGTAAAGGTTACAAGATTTCCTATGAATATTCACTATGACAATGGGAAAACAGGGGGATACTTTGACTTCCGCTTAAATAAACGCCAGATATAGACATTTAAGAAGCCATAACATGTGAAATTTATTTTGCTCACGTTTAAAGCTGTCATTAACAATTTACATGGGCTTCTGCTAGAGGTGTGTCCATATGGTAATACCAAGACACAGCTGTATCAGCAGCACAAATTTTTCCAAAATTTAGCAATGATTTGCAGAAATTTCTTGATTAAATTATATATACTACGTTTATACGCACGTCTTATTTGCAAATGAAAAAGAAGAATGTTGCCGTATAACTTTTTTATTGTAACTTATTAACTCGCTTAAATAAGTCGTGAATAACGACACTATTTGCAAATAAAAAGTAAGACGTTGCCACTTCATGAACGTTTTTTGTGTTTTACTTACCAAACAATCATATTTTCGTCACATGGCATCACTAACAATAATACAAGTTCTGTATGCAATTTCTCGTATAAACAGTGAATTAGTTATTTGCAAATAGTTCTATTTGCAAATAAGACGTGCGTATAAACGTAGTAATAGAGAGAGTTCTAGAAAAAATAACTTTTTGAATATAATTATTTTTTCCCAAAACCCCTTATGAATGTGCCTCATATGAAAATCTGGTGGCGCTTTATTCTCGGGAAATATTTTTTGCCGCGACTGCGATTTTAGGCCATAAGGCAGGGCCTTGTACACGTAAATTGCTCTTACATTATCATTCACTAGTGGCCCGTATTCTGAATAAATGGACAATTGGGTTATTAAAAAAAATACATATTGTCGATTGTCTCAAAATTGTTTCCTTACTATATTTAAATTGCTTTATGTAAAAAAAAAAAATTCTAATGTAATTTATTACAATCCGTTAGAAAAGCATACATAAATTGAGTAATTAACATCCGTAAAAATTGGATGGAAATGAATTTTAACGAAAATTAAGCTGTATTCATTCACTTGCCGCCGTTTGTTTGTTTTTTTTTTTGTGTTGTTTTGTTAAAAATATTTCATGGCTTTTCAACATATTTTTGTAATTGCTACTAATTTTAAATTACAAGTTCCTGTTAAATAACTTTTAGTTAGAAAACAAATATTTATATAAAAATATAAAAAAATCAAACGGACGAATTAAATTTACGTTGTTAATTGGAATTAATTAAACGTAAAGGTTTACTAAAGTGGAATCTTTTCTAAATTGTGATTGTTAGAGTATTTATTCTCGAGAACGATCATACCGAGATCTTCTGTGCAGTTTACATTATAATTAATTAAATAAATGTTTTCGATTTATTACTTGATACTTACGAGTATGACTGTATGTTATTTCATTTCAAATTTAATTTCACTTTCCCACTTTTTATTGTTTTTATAATTTAACGATGTCATTAACTACTCGTACTTCAAGGTTGGAAATTATAATAAGTTTTTTTTTTCATACATAATTTCTGAGAAGTCTCAAATAAATAGTCATAAAATGATAATTAATTGTCAAGTTAATAGAGCTGTTGCAATGGCACTACACTAAAATGATTAATATATGAATTTGGAAAAAAGCTTACGACGTAAATTTTGGACATAGAAAATTATAAGTCAAGTATTTATTTTACACAGGATGAGAAAACTGATCGCTGTTTTGGTTAAGGAATAAATTATTTTGTTGGTTGGTAACAATTTAGATATGAGAGTGGATAGAGCGGTCTGCAGCTACTGAGGTGATTTTTTTTATGAAGAGCGAGCCCAGCGTTTTCTATTATAGAACAAGTGTAACATTTTTTCCTACTCGTATTAGGACTTAAACTCCCAAACATCCTTGGTATTTTTACGTGCAATTTAATATTCATCAAATCAATTATTTTGATGTATTTTCATTCTTAACTGCACCAGCACTAAAGGGATGACCCGTATGTGTTGTACCGGAATTAGAGGATAGAGAGAGTATTGTCTGTGGACATTCGACTCGATGTTTTCAATATTCAAAGTGACAGGAAACACCTCTGACGGAAATTTATTCTGCTCAGCTAAAGAACGAATTTTCCCGGAAATGCGAATTTTGATTAACTGGCGCATTCACCACAAATAGATGTCCTCTTTATGAAGAACGAGTGGTTAAGAAAAGTTTTCGGAAATGATTTCCTGTAGTAGTATAAATTGCAAAAACAATAAAACAGTGAGACACACCACAAACTGCGCCGATGCTATAATGAAGTAATGGAGTTGGTTACACCACTGTCACCGATGAACCTCTTTGCCTTCTCCTGTAATCGGTTTAGTAAATAAAATAAATTTTGAAGCACCTGTTCATACATGGGAGTTGTATTTTATTTTTGGTCTGACATAAGTGGCATAAAAGGGTGAGGAGATCGGTGGGAGTGAAGTATCTCTCAGACTGTCTTAAAAAACTTAAGACAGACGAATGCTTCTACAGCGACGTAAGAAATATGCTCAGTACATCGAACATGACATTGGAATTTTACACCAAAAACATCAAGAACTTTTGGTTCCTCAATATCTATATCAGCCATAATTAAGTAAAAAGTTTACGAGTATGAGCATTAAAAGTAGGCCTATTCGCAGGACTTTATTGGTAGATTGTTACAGAAATTTCCCCATCGATTTTCGCCTGAAAATGTTGACAAGCGAAAAAATTTATGTCTTATAGTTTAATTGTTAGATATGAAATACTGCGCTAAAGAAATAATCAATTCGATTATCCATATTCCATACAAAACACGGCTCAAATATTAATTTAGCTTTACTAACTGTGAAGAGAGTGTTCATAAAAGATAAGGGATGGATTAAAGATGCTGAAAACTTTGAGCTTGGCAAATGTCAAGGAGCATTAATTTAGCGTTGTTAACAAGGACAGTTTGGGAGTTGCGGTATGAAAATTAAGCCCATTCTATCTAATTGGATTATTCAGACATTGTAACTTATTGCACAGCCCCTGCAACAATACAATGACTACATAAAGATATTTTCTAGTGGTACAGTGCATTGTTTCCAGGAATTGTCGTGAGTAAATGAAATTTCCTATAAAAATTTAACAGGACTGAATTTTAAAAATTTCTTAAAGAACAATTATGATTAAAGAATCCACCAGATTTTTTAAGTTTTATTAGGTACGATCAAGGGTATTTGAAAAACATAATTTCAGCCCCAATTCGTGAAATAACAGATTTTCAGCAGATATTTTCCTGAAGCCCCTAAAATCCATTCTCTTGCCAAATATATTTCGCAACAAGCAGCTTGAACCCAGAGCCCTCTTGTGGCTACAAGGAAAAATAAATTAAAAAAAATTTGATTATTACCTTTAAAAAATTTACATATTTCATTTCAATTTGTAATAAGTGAATTTTTTAAGGTGACCACAATTTAAGCCCAAGCGGTTGTTATATTTTCTATGTCATTTACAGTCACAGCCTATATTTACACTCACATGTAAAAAGCAAGTTAAATTCGGCTCCATTTGGGCAAAGTAGTTATGGAAATTAAGAAAAGAAATCATATATGTAGACATCAAAAATATACATAAATGCTCTTTTTATGTATTTTCTATTTCAATTAAAAGATGTATTTAAAAAAAAAACATATTCTTTACTCTACACCCTTTATGTGATACTTTAAGAATTGTTTTCCTTTGTTTTCTGGGTATTTCTCTTTCACTGACAATCAGCATGATCACTGATTATTTATAAAATGTTTCTTATATTTATTTTTCCTAACAACTTTTTTAATATCAAAAAGCGTGCTAAACTTCAACGACATTTGAATAATAAACAGATTTGAAAATTAATTAAAAGTGATGTTATAAAATTATCTAAGCAAAATAAAATGTTAATGACTTATCTTTTATAAATATAAAATTTATAAATAAATGATAGTTGAAATTGTTTAAACAAATACTTAGAATCAAATAGTGCAACGAAGTCAAGTATTTAGACAACTTAAGTTTTGTTAGCCGTATCTAAAAACAAATGAAGAAAGTCATAAAATTGTTAATTAAAAATTTGATTAATAGTGCTCTTCCTTAGCAAATCGATTTTTGTCACTGGCATTTTCAATACTTATATTGCTTTTTTGTTTTACAATATATGGCATTTGCAAAACTATTGAAAAATACATTATGAAAATCTTTTGTAGTTGAACAAAACGACTGCAATTCATAGCCCTTCAATCACTCGTCTTCATAGGTGTGAGATATCTGATTAAAGTTTTAACAATATCGTTAGTTTTTTACAATTAAGCAAGTTAGTTTTGTTTTGCCACTGGTTACTACTGCTGAATTTATGCTTAAATTTGTTGATTTTTTATTACCTAAAGGGAAATACTTAACGCATCACTATGCGGTTAAGGGTGACACTGCTTGATTTCAAAGTCCTATCGGTTTGATTATTTCAGCAATTTGTTATGGCTATCCAATAACAGAAGATGTATTTAAACATGTCTTTCTCTTCCTTTTCCGACCATATCAATGGAGTCTCTGTAGGAAAAATTTACCATAATACAGTCCCCAGTACAACTACCACAACGCTATAGTTTGGGTCTCAGGTGGGTATATTTGGTCAACACAGATCTAAAAAGCATATTGTATCAGTGATGGGAAATGAGATTTCATTTCGCTATCAAATAATTTTTCTGAGAGTACTTTTTTAACCTCAAGAGTAACAAATCTATTTTTTTTTTAATTTTTATTAAACAGTAAAAAAATCTGTATGAAAACAAAAAATTAACAAAAACCATAAACCAATATATAAAAAGTTCATTTTACCTATAAACAAAACATTTTTAAAATTTATTTTGTACTTTTTAAGATATACCTTATACTTTAAACTGAAAAAGCCCCTAGATAAATAGCGCCAATTGAATGGATTTGGGTTTATTTCGAAAATAATTTTCTCTTACATTTTAAGACCATTTCCAAAAAAACTTCCTCCATCACATTAAAGTCAAAATCATTGAGTATTGTCCTTCAAATAAGCCCAAATCTATACCAGTAGCGTTACTCATCTAGGATTTATTTCAATTTAAAGTTTTATACTTAAAAAAATACCCAATATAAAATTTTACATATTCAAAAAAAAAAAAAATTAACAGAGGACATAAATATACATATATGTATGTTTAAATACAAATTCATTATTATAACTAAACAATCTATTTTAACTAATAGTTATGTAAAAAACAAACAATAGCTATACTAAAACAGATGAATTTAAGACGTATCACTGAGAGTATCAAATGTAACAGAGGAGTAACACGGTATTTTTTCAAATCAAATAGTATCAAAAAAAGTACGATCGTAACAACTTTTCCATCACTGTATTGTATATAACTGAGAGAAGTCAGTTGGTCCGTTACCATGTGACTGGGCACACCAGCATGCTCTATCAGGCAAACGAGGGAGCTGTATCCCCAAATCCCTTTTTAGCTGATCATTAGTAGAGACACTTTATCTAGTGGTGTCAACGATTCGACATTTGCCGACAAACGGTTTTCGCTTAGTTGCAAATACCCCACTTTTTCAAAAACCGGTTCTCCGGTTAACCTAAAAACCGGTTCGAATAACCGGGTTTTTAAGTTTTTTTTACTAATTGTTATTAGAAAAAAAAATCAAACTACACACATTTCAGTCTCAAACGGCGATGTTAACTCCACCACTTTTGTGGTACATCTACTTACTTGGGTATCGTACTCAACTCTACTACTTTCTGAAAAATATATACATATAAACATGTATTTGAAATATAAGATAATCGAAACGTATCTCCCGCAGCTGTAGTAGTATTAAGAATAATCAATGCATAAGGGTATAAAGGTAATTTATAAAATTTATGGGCATAATCAAATTTAGTCATTTCTCAGTATTTTGTATCGGTAATTAAAGCTTAAGAATTTTCTACTGTACTGTCCATATTAATTTTTGCCATATTTTGGTTGCGATTTTCTATTATTTATTTCTAAAATATGGAATTTGATACATCCATCCGATGGCTTATAACTTAAATCAATATTCTTTTAAATGAGTTTGACACATTTGCCATAAATGTGAACTTATTCTTACAATTTTCACCAAAATTGCGTTTATATTGATAGACACTGTGTATTGGTTTAAAAATTTTCGTTTTACATACTTACATATAATAAACTTTAAACTTTACAATGAAAAAATATATCTGATTATATAAATTTTAAGAAGGCAGAAAATCTGTTCAGATAAATCGAAAACTGATAATCGGGAAACTGCAATGGAAGTCGAAAAAACTCTTGCAACAGTAAGTAAACTAATTTTGTAAGAAATGCTGTAATAAACAATTACAAAAATGTTGTATTAAACAATTTAATAAATTGCATTTGATTTTTGCAACTTCAGCAAATGGGATGGCCAATATCATTACCGCAATAAATTGTAACGTAAAACTAGAATAATTTAAAGCACTAAAACTAAAACTAATCCAAATACAATCATGTGACAGCTACGCAGGAGTGTTTGGCGTTGTTCAACTGCACAATGAACAAGCCGTTGCGCTATTTCATAACTGTGGATGAAACTTGGATCCACCATGCAACAAACAAATACCAAATAGCAAACAAAACAGTGGGTTCCTTTGACAACATGCTAGAGGATAAAACAATAAATGGCGAATATTATTCCAACATACTGGGTCGAGTTAATGAGGATTTGAGAAAAAGACGATCGCATTTGGCCAAGAAACAATTTCTTTTCCACCGGGACAATGCAAGGGTGCGCACATCCTCATGGGGAAATACTATGGCAGAATTCGTTGAATTAGACTACGAATTGTTCTCTCAATTGCCCTATTCCCACCAAGTGACTATTTTTTTTTTGTCCAAACCTGTAGAAATGGCTTTGCGCATAGAGATTACACTCTAATGATAAAATCAACTGACAAACAAATGCATATTTTGAAGGGATACAAAAAATTGGAGAAACGTTGCACAAAGTATATCGAGCTCAAAGAAGATCATGTTGAATAATACAATTAATTTTTGTGTAAAAACTTGTGTTTTAATTAAAATAAACAGACTTATTAAGGCACCCTCGTATACACATGTCGTTTTATTGAATTATATATAGGTTTGCGCCTGCGGTAAAATTTCATTTACAATAGTACGTTTTATTCTAACGATTGTTCTGGTACACTCAGTTATTTTTATAGAATTCATTCGGCATATTCAACTGAATTTTGTGTTAGAGGTTATAACTGATTCAATCGACAAATGACGATGCTGACAAATTTTGTTGACATAAACAAATTAGTGTTCTATGTACATGTATTAACACACCACCTACAACTTTTTTAAGCTCCTAAATTCAATAGAGCAAATGTTTATTTGTCAACTTTAAAAGTATGCACGGAACGATTTTAAATATTTATTTAATTATTTCCTTAATGTCACTTCCACTTTGATAGCAGAGATGGAAACGGAAAATTTATAAAAAAAAATTATTTCATTTCCGCAGAAGCTAGCATATTTTGTACGTCTCTTCTAATAAAAATGCTACTAATACCATATGTATATCAAAAATGAATTCTGGTGAACACGTTGTGTATTGCGCAAAGTTATATGGCAGAGGCGATATGCAGCAAATTGCCAGGGTATCTCATTTATTGGAGTTTGATTTAGGTACTCCCAGTTGACATATATTTGAGTGTAGAAAGCTGGATTTCCCAAAATCTACTCTGATATCAAAAATAGTTGCACATGTTAATGAAATATTCGGCAAGCGACCGTGGAATGTTATAATTAGTTAGTTAAACTTGGAATGCCATTGACTAAGCAAGCTTGATCGTACCTGATAATATGATTATGATGGCGAGAGAGCTGTTCGCCAGGCCAGACCTGCTTAACGACTGCGAGTGCAACACCATACAATAAACAACTTTTAAATACGATTAGAAACCCTTAAACTACATTATGAATATTTCGAAGTGATATATATTTATTAGAATTTTGAGTGAAACTTATACCACATTTTGGTTCGTTGTATTACAATTATCGTTTAGTAAGTATTTCGTGAGCTTGTGTTTTCTGCATGATAAATAAATTTTGTATTCAATAATATGAGTAAATTATGCGAAAATATTCAAAATGCCACCGAAATTTTGGTTCAATTAATATATAATGTATACGCACTCCCTTACGTATACTTAATATTAAATAATGTAATGTTTCATATTACGTATACGTAATGATTATTAGTACCTTCATAACTGCATTGCTGCGCTGCAAACAGTAAATAAAAATATTCTCAAGTGCAACAGTTAAACAGATGATGAAGAAATCTGGTTTATATGGGTCATATACAATAGTCGCATAATAAAAGAAAATGTTTGCTTTTCTGTTGTAACACAGTACTGCACTTATGTACGTGCCCAAAGTACATCAAGTCATATTTTTTTACACCATTTTTTTAAATTTGAATTCAGAGTTTTTACCTCTGTCGAAAGATTTTATCTACAGAAGTTTTTGGGAGAGAAAATTTCGATATGACACCGAGTGTTTAAAGGTAAATAGCATCAAGTGTATTCAGTGTTGCATACTTCTAGGCTACGGGTAGTTGTCTAACTAATAGAACTTTAGTAGTTGAAACCTTGGCAGTAAGTCCAGAGTCCGATGTGGAGAGTTGTGTTAATCACCTTTAAGAGGCAAAAGCGAGAGAGTTCGGTCAAGATTTATCGTAGCGGAAGGAGGAAATAATGCTAAATACTAAATCACATATTTCATAATTTCCCCATTATTTGGTAAATTATTTTTAAGGAAAAGGCAATTCAAACCTTTTTAGATCATGACTTGTGTGTATAGACAATGTGCAAAGTATATCAGGATTGTAAAGGTTTAAAGATTGTTTAAATATGGAAATACAAAAGACGCTGACGTCAAACAATATTTGACAACTGATACCTGTCACATACGCGACATATTTGATACTAAAAAAAGGACAGTTAAAACTATTACTGAGGAAGAAAATTGCCATATACAAACGGAAAAGGACGAGCGCTATTTAAAAATTATACTATTTAAAAACTAAGCAGATAACAACATCTAATAATTATACTAAAGAACAGATGTTAACGGCTGATCTAAAGAACCGATTTTCCATACCTCCTTTAACAAATGATTTAAATTAATATAGTTACACTGTATTAGATTAAATTAATAATTTTGTATTTAATAATTTTGTACGGGACGAGACAAGCCTCGAGAAGAGTGTTAGATGACTTTCAGTCTTTCAAATTGGACTGATAATAAAACACTTGGCTTAGAATTTTAAAATTTGGTCGGATTAATGCTACGGGCTGAAAAACACTATAACATTAGTAACAAACTTCTTTTTACCTAAAGGTCATACACACATATGGAGTGCAATACAGTCCATGGAGTTGTAGAGAAGATCAAAAGGATTACAAATTGTGACAGCATGGGATTGTAAGCATATGGATAATCTATTTTGACCTGCTACCTTTCATTCCGTTCGATCCAACGCATATGATGATGATGACGCATTAATCGTCATCACTTTTTTGAAGACTAAAACAAAATTTTTCTTTTTTAATGTAATATTTCTTTGTTTTTACGACTTTTTTAATTGCTTAAGAACGAAGTAAACTATTTTTATTTTTTTTTTATTGCAGATGTTTTTGAATAGAAAATGATAACGAGCTTTTGCTTTGATATCTCCTAGGCAAATTCATAACAGGTAGAATTAACAGCGCTGCTAATAACTTGTTCTTGGTTTATATAAAATTCACTGTGACATTTTCATATGAGAAATTGTCATACTTATGACATTTTCATACATGAAATTCGTATGAAAATGGTGGTGCTGTGTTTCAAAGGATGTGAGTAGTACTAAAAATATCATTGGGGATAGAGAACACCAAGTCATTTTGAATAAGTAACTGCAACAGTAGACATAATTTTATCAAGGATATCACAAATATATAAAAAGAACTATTAGAGTTGTGCAAAATAAGTCAAATTGTGAAATACGCAGATATAATTTCAACATGTTTTTGCGGTCTCATGCAAACTTTCCAAAATGTGAATTGGTGTAGTTTAAACCCCAGTATGCACGAAAACAAACTTTCCACAAATTTATTATTTTATATGGATAATGAAGACATCTGTATACAGTTTAATATTTCAATCAAATACAACATGAGAATCGCTATCGTATATGATTATTAAAAAATATATAATATATGATATAGAATTCTCATATTGTATTTGATTAATTTGGAATAAACATATGAGGTTGAATGTTTTCAAACTCTTTAAAGTTCACTGACGATTTGATTTAGCGATCAATGAAATGTCGCCATATAAATATCTAAAGCTACAACGAATAATACATTTTTTAAACTGTAATTGTTTAAGCGATTAGTTGGGTAGAATATCCCAAAATAATATATTTCAATATTTTGTAATTCAATCACATATTAAGTTTGATTTATTTGTTATTTCCTGTGTTTTAAAAAAAGTTAAGCCCTTAAGGCTTTGATTGTTAGGATTATTGAAAATTTTTTGTTCTCCTTTATAAGTGATGAATTGAATCGGAAAAAATATTTTAATATTGTTTTTCTGCTTTGAAATAAATGATTCAAATTTCACAAATATATATATATATATATATATATATATATATATATATATATATATATATATATATATATATATATATATATATATATATATATATATATATATGTATGTATGTATATATATATATATATATATATATATATATATATATACGTATATAAATTATAAATAAAATTACACGTACATAAATTTTTCACTAAGGAAAATGTGCTTAAGTTTTATTTTGTTGTTTTACACGAGAGCATTTCTTAAACTTTGAAAATTATTAAAAAGGTAAGCTTCCATACATGTTTGGTAGCCTATTTTATTAGAAAAAAATATTATATCAGTTCCTATCAATTCTCGCCGAGGTCTCTGAGCGTTACTGCAGAAAAGTCAAGAAGTTTCGTAGTTATATTATAACTTCCTGAAAAATTGGAAAAAAGTGAGTAAAAGTTTGAAAGAGCCACTTTTATAGTGGAAGATTAAAAAGGTGCTATTGGCCCGCTTTAAGCTAGAGTCTTGAGACTTCAGATAACTTCAGCATTTAATGCTGAAATAACTGATTTAAAATTTGATCAGTTTTTTTCCTTTGAAATATGAAAAAAACATTTTTTTTAATTATATTTCGTGGCTATATAATCCAAAAAGAGCCTTTGCAGTAGCTTTCAAGGAAAACATTTGCGAATTTTTGTCAACATTTTATAATTTTTTATTCATCGAGGTATGGCAACACTGTTTGTAATATTGACCCAAATATTTAAGTATTCGTACACTGTATGTGTGTATTCATGAGTATGTATTAAAATAGCACACACGACTACAGTAGAGTTCGATTATAACATACACCGTATGTAACGAAATATATGTAGGATATAACGAACAACTTGGGAGCCCTCGTGAACTGATAGCTAGTAGCTAGACTAGCAGTCTGGTAGCTAAGCTAGTAGTCTGAGGGTCGCAGGTTCGATTCATACAGATAAGCCAAATATACGTATATTTGTCACTGAAAAAATTATGATATACTCATTATTTCCATTCTCTGGGTGTATTCTGTACTTCTCAGGTCGCAATAGTTGTGAATAAATATTTTATAGAAATTATTACGATTAAAATAAACTACGGTTATGGGGTACTTTTGCTTATAAGTCCTAAATACAAAAATGCTTGTAAATTTTTACTCACGAACAAAACAAAATCGCAAAACCTTTTTTACTAAAAAAAAGGTTCGTTCCCATGCAGAGGACAAAAATTTGTCAACATTGTTCTTCGAGTTTTAAAAATTAAGTGGCTTCAACCCGTCCAAGAAATCCATCTAAGAAGCCCCTGACCTCCGCTATTTCTGGAAAAGTGTATAATATCATGACAAAGGTCAGGCAGAGATACCCCCTGGAAAAAAAAGGTAGGAAACAAATATTATCAAGATTCCTGTCACCACTATACCAAATATACAGAGGGCGTTGCTTCTGGGCAACAACAGATGGCAGCCCCATTATCCTAGACCTGCTACAGCAGACCAATCATCTAATTAGTTGGAACAATAACCGATTAATGAAGCTGATTCAAGGCAAAAAAACAATGCAAAAAAATGCAACAACTCGTGTAAGATGGAGATGCTTTGTGAAAGCAAAATGCTCCCAAGAAGGGTAATGGAGAAAAAAACACATGTCTTATAGACATTCGAGGAAAAAAAATTTAATCTATTTCAGTGTTGTTTATTAATATTTATTGGAAAATATGTAACGAGTTAATTTTCCCGGTCCCATTTAGTTCATTTTAACCGAACTACAATGTATGTGGTGATTTACTGTGTAGCATCTAGTTGATACTTGCAATCATATTCTAGACTTGCTGTCATGGCCAACATCTGTTATTTAATTTGCTGTACGTGGTTGTACCCGTATGATTTATAGTGAGAAAAAGGTGTTTTTTTATTTTTGCTTAAAAAACATATTTAAAATAATAATGAGATGAGGTGTTTGGTCTTTTTTTTTTGTATTTTCATTATTTTTTCGCAGTAAAAAATATCGCCACAATATATTATCTTTGTTTATTCTCTGTTAATGGATGTAAGATAATTAAAATAAATTTTTAGAAATTAGAGATATGAAAATTATGGTTAGTAATATTAGAGCAATAAAAAAATGCACAATATTGTTTTTGTTTTCAATAAAAATAAGCAAAATTAATTATCATTCCATTTATTATAAACACTGTCCTGTTGGACTAGCGTCCAGTTTATGAGACTAGCAGTTAGAGGGTCGCTGGTTCGAATCCTGCCGTAGTCTGGATGTTTTACGCTTTTTATCTTCTTTATTCTCCCGCTTTTAATATTCCATTCCCTTTCTATTTATTTCGACTATAACAAAGGTACCAAATTATGTACCCAAGGGGGGCGAAAGCTACCTGTTGAAACTATCCTAACCTACATAAACAAACACTAAAAATTCGAAATATATCAGACAGATATTATATTCTATTATATTACTGTTTTAAGGATATTTTCCTCCTATTGAAAAAAATTAAATTTTTGTTTCAACTCCAAGCCAAAAGAGTATGAAAGCATTACATTAATAAAATAAAGCAACATAGACATTTATACATACATACATAATTTATGTAAAAAATTTTTACCAAAAGCAGCATAATGCGTCTGGGAACAGTTTAAAAAGAAAATGGGAAAATCATATATTTTTTTTTAGGATTGTGATAACAGGATAATTTTTTCTAAAGAACAAAATATTTTTTGCACTTAGGGAAATATTTTTGTAATGTGCACTTAATGTCTTATTAAAGCGTCCTTCGGAATAAAACAGTGTCCGTTAAAAATTTTTAGGCTGCTCTTGGAAAGGGAAACATGTCCAGGTAAAAATAGAAATTAGCATGATGTTGATGCGATTGCCTAAGGGCGCAATTAACATCATTACAAATCTTGCAATGTAGTCATATTATTAAAATGATGACATATATTGACAGTCCTCCAACTTTTGTTTTCAATGTTAAGCATAATTGAAAATTTCGTTTTAAAATGTAGTCACAATCTTGATCTCGATGTTGTTAAATCACAAGAAATATGAAAATAAAAAAATTACAGACATTTTTCTTAAGCTTCAGTACATGAATTTTCTTAATTTTTCCAAGTGAAGCATTTTTTCATTGGGGAAAGAATACATCACGGGACAAAGTTTTCATAAATTTTTCAAATCCATAATACGATAAGAAATATAAAATATTTTAATAGTTTTGCACTGTACTGTACTACTGTGAACGCAGTAAGAGGAAATTAAAGTCATACGTTTTGTATTTACAACAGTGTGGTGGTACAACATTTTGAGAAGTATTTTATATTTAGTATTTTATTTAATTTAATTTAATTTTTATTTATTTAAGTATGTAGTGGTGAAACTAATTTTTTCTGAATGAGCAGCAATTTCTGCCTGGGTAGTGCTCATAATTCCTGGTGTGAAATGAAAGCCTTTGTGCTGGTTCTAGAAAAAATAATTTCAAGCAGAGTTTTCAGGTGATTTTAAATAGAAATAAATATTTTAAATAAACGAATCTAATAGTATTATACATATGTATCTACAATGTAAATACTTTGAATCAAAAAAAGCAACTAGAACTAAAAATCATCAAAATGAGATTTTTCTCTTGTGGCAAATCACCAAAAATTGCACGCAATGTTCATTAATCACGTTGTTCACTATATTTATGAGCAATTTCATATATTTGAAAGCATATTAATTAACCTCCACTCGATTTTGATATCCCCTACTGTAGTTATCACATTGTTGCTTCTACTGACTTGTTCTATTAACGCAAAATATTCTGATAGGGGCAGAACTTCCGATTCAATTGAAAATTATGACACATTGATTGGTTCAAAAGTATTTGCTGTTACAAAATTTTCACTCTCAGCCTAGCGATACCACTGCCACTTCGCTCTAATCAGTGGAAAGTTAAAAAGATCTTGCGGTGATTTTAGAAATGGTAATCAATCTATAGAGTAATCGAATGGTAGAAAAATTAAGTTTGGCGTTATAGATTTGAAAGAACCGAAGAGAACCCTGGGCTCTATCTAATATTAATCTATAATTTTTGGATTACTGGTGTACATCCTTACTTTCCAACTTTCCAATCCAGGAAGTTTAATGAGGATGTGTTAATAAAAATAAGGTAGTAATAAAAAACTAACTAAGTTTCTCTAGATATTTATACATTTTCCAAGTTTTTATAAAAATATTTATTATCGGAAAACTTTCTGTTTATATTAATTTTGGCATAGAATTTTAAACACGGCTTAATGTGCAATCTATATCAGAATTGCAGTCTTTGAATAAAATTAATGCTAAAAGTGCCAAAAATTAAAAAGCAATTCTGAAATTTAAATTTTTAAAGTTATAGGCTCAAGATCTATAAGTTTATATTTAAGACTTTAAGAAATAATTAAAGGCTCATACAAGTTGTTGATCTACTATCGTTTACTTTAACCAAGATTTTGGAGGTTTGGAATGAAAATTCAACAATAAAATTTTAAGATAAAAACTTTGATTGATTTTTTCTATTTCAAATCGGTCAGCAATATCGCAAACGTTTTAAACTGGACTCGATTTCATACTGAAATAGAATGAAAAATCGTAATTGGTTAGAGTTTTTTTTCATCGAGTCATGAACTATTACGATTATAGGAAGTATGAATTATAGAAGAACGATTTTTCCGGAGAATCACGCGTGAATAAATCATCAATAAGATTTGATCTTCTTAGATTGGAAAAAATCATATCATATAAGACTTAAAACTACATTTTATGTTCTTTAATATGACATCTCAATGAAACATCTAGCGTATATACTCGTATTTTTAAATTTACACATATTTTATTAAACTGAATTTAGCACAATTTCGCTGAATTTTCCCATCTTCGATTTTGTTTATTTCCCGACCTAGATTTTGTACTAATAATTAAAATGATATTATTATGCCAAAGGCATCATTTGACTCGAGTTTTATCAATATGGGAAGGGTTAAGATCTAAAATCTTATTTTTATCAGTTGTTCATAAATACTTTTACTCGCATATAAATAATAAATTTTTCGATTTGAGCGGTTTTATGAAGAATCTTTCTTCCGTGTGAAGTGGAGGATAGGTGTACTTAAATATTAACATCAGAGCAATTACATTACAATTACAATTACATTCCTCAGTAATTGTAATTAGTAATCGACTCCATTCGCCCACAGCAAAGGAATTGATTACTTTTTCAATTCCTTAGGAATCATTTCAAAAGCTCTTTTTATTTCATTACAAGGAATTATATTTTGTAATTGAAATTAATTATGTACATTGTTGATCCTTTCTTTAACAACTTAAATAAATTGAAGGAATTTCGGCTGATAAAGAAAGCATTTAGAAAGTCAAACACTCCGTTGATGTCCTCGGCGCCGGTTGAGAGATTATTTTTATTTACCGGCATTGTAAATACACTACGACGCCATGCTCTCTCCGACGATCACTTCGAAATGCTGAACTTAATGAAAGCCAACGCACATTTCCTCAATTGATATAGTTTTTTGTTTGTTTATTATGATATGGAGAAAACCTATTTTCTGTTTATTTATTTGTTGTTTGTTATTTGTTGTTAATTTCACAATTAAAAAAATTAATATTTCTTTCAAATATTTTTCTTTTATGAACTTTGCCAGAAAAAATGTCCAATGAGTTGTTTAGATTTTAAACTTTGACCACAACAAAAATTTCACATTTCATATTCGTGAATGACCTTTCATTTTTTCAATTACTTTTACAATTCCTATGAGGAATTGTAAAAGTAATGGAATTACAAAAAATTACTTTTGAAATGATTCCTAAGGAATTGAAAAAGTAGCCAATTCCTTTGCTGCGGATGAAAGGAATTGATTACTAATTACAATTCCTTGCAATTTGTAATTGAGAGTAATTTAATTCCTGAAGGAATCATTACTACCCAGTTCGGACTAACATTGATATCATATGCATTAATATGTTTATAATATTTTTACAACATCCCTAAAATTATTTTGCGACTTTATTTATTATTTATGTACACAAATAAAGAAAAGACACAAAATATCCTTGTGCAAAGTAACTTGAGAATAATAAAGAAGTCATTAGAGTTTAGAAACGACTACAAGCCGTAAGTAGATTAGGAATGAATTAAATAAACATAAAAGTATCAAATGGTTTTTATTTTATTTTACACATCAACATAAATATGTGAACTCAGACATCATTACTGATCCTTATCAGGATATATAAAAGAGGATGATAGTCATTAAATTCAATTTACAAAGCACATATTCGCATTGGTACCTTTTTTAAAAATCTTAAAATGTTTCAAGATTTTGGTAAATTCCTTTTTGAATAAAATCAAATAATTTATTTAATCATTTATGCTGTCTTATACATATGGTTGCAAGTTTCAGTTTTACAATATAAATTAAAATATTCCATCAAAATAAATAAGTAAATTATCAACGACAAAGGTTATTAAGTTTTGTATCCGTATAATGAAGTACGAATATGGTTTCTTGCAGTCAGTCAGTAATATTTAATATGTAATAATTCTCTATTGATTGCAAGAGTGTTTCGTGCTTTTAATAGATCTATCAAGCTGTTGTTTAATCACCGTCACTTCTTCCTTTTCACTTCACTCAGAAATAGGATTCTTCTTTGAACGATTCCAGAGTCAAAAACGGCCATGCAATTGGCATTTTCTTGATAGAGTAGATAAAATCAAATGAATTATATTGCAGGATTGAAAAAAATTATATGAATAATTTTAATGCGTGCAAATATAATCTTAAATTTAACTAGCAGAGACGCAAAGCTTTTATTCTTTTTCCAGTTATCAAAGGCGTGTTTATCACTTAAAAAATACTGATAGTAAATTTTATGAAAATGAGAATATTTAATAAATGAGACCAGATCCATATGAAAAATACTCCAAGCAAGCGGTTATAAAAACGCATAATTCTCAGGAAAACATGTACTATTTATGTCAAACTGATAAATTGTGGGCATATACCAGTATACGAGGGCAGGTCAGTAAGTCAGAATTTTTGAGATTTCTTAGCGAAAGAAAGTGTTGGCTGAAGTAATTAGCGCGTTGACTACAAAGCAATTTATGACTGAGAACCTGGATTCGATCCCTGTTCAAGACAAGCCATTAAACAATTAACATCATGAATTTTTCTGATTTAGTTAGTGTGGCATTGTGTGAATTGTTGTTGGACTGTTTAAGTGATGAAGGTCATATAACAGTAGCAGCGATTGGATACTTTTTATCAAAGCGCCCTCCTTCGTCGGTAATGTCGGCAGAATCGTCGGCGAAGTTAAACAATTAATAAAATGGCTCTATGCACATACAGTTTAAGAGACTTTAATGCGATTTTTGTGTTTTTCTTCCGACGGGGTTTGTTTGAATTTGGGACGATTTTCCGTCATCCCACGTCAAATTTGGTTTGTAACCAGACCGGTTTCGGCTTTGTGCCATCTTCAGTGTTCTCTTGAATACCATTCAAGATGGCACAAAGCCGAAACCGGTCTGGTTACAAACCAAATTTGACGTGGGATGACGGAAAATCGTCCCAAATTCAGACTTTACTGCGTCTACTTAACACCAGAGACGCTGCAACTCTGCTATAAAAAATAAAAAACAACGCGGAATAGTTGAGTTATAAAACAGAAATTAAGCTCTCTATCCCTCTCTGTTTTCTAATTGCACCGCCTGTCCTTTCTACCCTATCCCTTTCACAAAGAATTTACACCTTAAGTAAGTAGTAGGCATTAATTGCTTGAGTGTAACTTCTCTTAATTTCAATGGTAAAAAAGTGGTTTACAGAATATCGTTATGGCCGTACAAGTACGGATGCCGAACGTTCTGGACGCCCAGTTAAGATTCTACACCCGAAACAATTGAAAAAGTTTACAATATAGTGCTGGCAGATCAGAGATTGAAAGTGGGACAGGTTAAGAAGCCATAAACATGTCTCATGGAGCAGTAGTTTAAGTTTTGAATGATCACTTGACTATGAGAAAGCTTTCGTCAAGATGGATGTCGCATTTGCTCGATCCTATGAAAACTTCGCAAAAGTGTTTGGCGTTGCTCGATCATAGTATAGACTAATTTTTGCATCGTTTTGTAATCGTAGACGAAATGTGGATGCAGCAGTCAAAACAGTGGCTTTCTCTTGGTGAATCGGCACCAAAGAAGGCCAAGGTGAGTTTATCAGCTAATAAAGTCATGGCGAAGGTTTTTAGGCATGCACGCGGTATAATCCACATTTACTGTTTTTAGATGTATAAAGAAAATCACTTACTGGGTCGATATAATGAGGATTTGAAGAGAAGCGACCGCATTTGGCCAATAAAATAGTCCTTTTCCATCAGGGTAATGTAACAGTGCACACATGTGCAAAATTCCATGAATTAGGCCACGAATCGCTCCCCTATTCACCATATCCTTTGGGTTTAGCCCCGAGTAGCTATTTCCCATTTCCAAATATCCAACTATGAACTCATCTCACACACGAATACCTATACCTTGATAAATCTAATTTTTTTGGAGATACGTGGGAAAAAGTGCATAGAACCAAAAGAAGACTATGTTGAATAAATAAAATTACTTTTTTATACAAAAACCTGGATTTTTTTGTTGTCCTGCCCTCGCATAACACTACACAGAAAATGTGCTCTAGACTGGCTTCTAAAGAAATAATTTCAGCACTAAAATTTCTATTTATCTGTCTTTCTTGTCAATTAAGATAAATAATTTTTCTCCAATTATTTTCATTAAGGAAGAAGGAGAAGCCAAGTATTACACTAGCAGAACGGAACAGTAGTGCTTTCGATGATTGGCCCCCTTGTAAATTGATCACGTCATGCAGATTCTCCGATGAGAATTAAACTTGCATCTCGCATTAAAAGGCATTTTCTGTACCGACATACATATTATTTATTCGAATCATTTGTGACACATCTTGCTTTTATTTTGTTTATATTAGAAGTTTTATTAGCTCTTTGAGGTTTGGTGAGTTAAAAACTCTCCTTTTATTTGCTTAACTTTTCAGTAAGAAAAAGAACTTTCAGAAAAGTCATGAAAATGAAGAGACCATTAAACGGAAACAGTGCGAATTCGGAACATTAGAAATGATTTTGGTACAGCCAAAATGTTTGCAATGACAATTAGTATTGGTTACTTATCACTGGGAACAGAATTTAAAAACTTGAGAAAAATATGCTTTTATGTAAAAAGATTTTTAAAATCTTTAGCAGATTTTTGCAGATATTCAGAATTAACTTTAATTTTGAATCACAATTTTTTCAACTTGACTTCCTAGGAAGTTGAAAAGATGCAATAATAGGTTTTTGGAAGCAATGAAAATGACCTCTACATTTTTTATCGGGCCTTAATTCATTTTAATACTTTATTCCAAACATTTTCTTTTGTTTGCAATAAAATGGATCAATGGATCAAATAAATAATAAAAAAGTAAAATTATGCAAATCAAAACGCGCCAGTAAATTGCATGTGCTGCTATAAAAAGGCACTTATTTTCTAATTGTATAATGGTTTTTAGCAATGATTTTTTTACATCGTGGTCCTCAAAGGGTTATGCAGTACAATGTTTAAAACTTTTCGAATTAAAATTTATTTTTTCAAATTGAAACTTTTTCTTATCTTTCTACGAGTACAATGTACAATACCAACATTAGCAACCCACCTTTTCACTTAAAAAAAAATTTAAACAGAAAAACGTTTGTGTGCTTAAAATAAAATGCCACAAATTGATTCGAATGATGTTTTCATGTGACTAAAATTATGATAAAAATTTTATCAACTTTAAGATGTGCGTCTTAATTTAATATTTTTTAAACGTATATTTCAACAATAGCAAAAAAAATTAAAATGCTCTTTTATTTCCAAGTAAAATTTATTTCATATAACCATTTTATACGAGTACAAATAAAGATGACGTGCCACATATACACAGATCCATATATTCTAGGGTACATCTATACCCAACAAACACAAGATGATACTTTTGGAATGTGATGATTTTATTTATCATTTTATTTTATTTTTTCAAGCTTAAGATAGTTCTCTCTGTTGTTTTTTTTTTTTTTTTTTTTTTTTATTAGTCGATATATTTCGGAATTCTTCTAGTATATAAATATATAAATTTATATAAAATAAAATGCATAAATATTCTGAAAATGGTACTCGCAGAGTACGATTAATAAAATTTAAAAAAGGAGATCTTACGCTTTAAAAAATAAATTATACAAATAAAACTGTCAAAAAACTAAAACATGTAAAGTCCGAAATTGAACGTTATTATAAAATTGCTAAGAAAAATTTATAAAACTTTCATTTCTGTGAAAAAGTGTAACATGTTTTGCCCTTTCAAAGAAAAAAAGAGAATTAAATGTTCTTTAAGAAACGCAAACTAATTAAGAAAAAGGCGGCAGTTGTGTAAACTAATTAATTAATTCAATTAGATCGACAAATAAATACATATATTTTTTTAATAAAAATTGTTGCATATTGCGCAGAAACGAAAACGCTATAATTTTGGCGAGATTGAAAGCGGGAAGCTGAATTTAATACTCTTTTAAGTAAATATCGCAAAAAAATGTTGGTTTGAAAAATTATTTTAACGCTGTTAACAAGGATCTTTAGTTTTTTTCATTTGATTTTTCTGGGTCAGGTTAAGTTACGGTGGTAGTTTCATCGAAATCCTTTGGTCCGCTATCTACAATGTAAAATGAATTCTCGAATTCATACGAGGACTTTGGTAGGATCGTGGTGCTGCCTTCTTTTGGTTCGCCCAAAAAGATTTTGGTTATTTTTTTCTATACTTGCATGGGACTTTTTCCATTAAATTTTTGTTTCCGTTTTCTATACTTACTGCGAGTGAGTATAGAAATGCTTTATTTGACAAAAATAAAATCTAATAAAAATTACACTTAGAGATAATTCACAATTTTTCATAAAGAATTTACTACACTTATCGAACAATTTGTGGACTTCTTTAAATATCTAGATATCGGCTTAAATGATTTGTATATACAGACGGACTTAAAATAACGATGCACATTAAAAATTTTCAAGAAAATAATGAACCTTCAATATTTAATGTATATAATTTTTAAACTCTATTGTTGCCTGATACATTTTCAATTTGATATAAAAAATACTCACATTTTATTGCGAAGCTTTATCACATGTTGGTAGTTTAGGAGAAAAAGTAATGTGAAATGCGAAATTCATGTGTGTGCTGGGTATCTACGTCAACGATTGGGCTTTTTTGTAGCTGTGATTTAATTTAAATTTATTTGGATTTTACTTTCATGGATTTCGATCTTTCCTCTACGATATGGTGACATTATTTTATTAAGCTATCGTTATTGCCATTACTTTTAACAAATCTTTTGCTAGATCTCTATCTCTAGATTTCTACAACTTTATGCCTGTAATATATTTTATATAAACTTTTATACAATGGCAAAGAATTCAAGAGATATTAAGCATGCAGTATGAGCAATTTTTCCTCATCAAAATTATTATTGCATGTTACAGATTATGTTTGAGACATGATTATCACAATTATAACATGTTGTTTGCTATTATGGTTAAGAAGAAAATTATTGTCATATTCGAGTACATTATACGTAGATTTTTTTACCTCTACGGTAAGGTAGGGGTGTTGATCTTGAGCACAAAATTTTGAGAAAATGTTTGTCAACTTTCACCCACTTTTACTTATATATTAAAACATATTTTAGCAATTTTTATATGTTACTCAGTTTTGGTAATATGTTTTGTTCGAATTACATTAAAAAAATTATATGTCTATATATAAAAGTTTTATGTAGTTAAGGAAATAAATATTTTAGAGCATGATATTTTAGACTTTTTTTGTACATGCCGCTGTTGTTGTTGGTTTGTAAATGCCGCTGTTGTTTTTGTTGTTGTTGTGAAATCAAATGATTTTGGCTTTGCTGTGCTTTGTTTATTTATCGAGCAGCGTGTAAATGTGTGTGTGTATATTTCGTTTTGTTGGATCGGTCGGTTGTTAGTTCGTTTGGTGGGGAACATAAAATGAAGGGAGGGGAGCGTGGACACTTGTGTGTGCTTGAAAGTTTACAGATCTTTGCTGTCGTTTGTTTACTTCTGCGAGCAGCGTGTAAATGTATGTATGTACATTAATACAAAGGATTGGCGATGGAAACGCTCACTATATCAATGGCGTTTTTCCTAAACACATTTCTGTGAATACATTGGGAAGTAGTTGGAAAGCAGCTTATCTATTGTGCTGTCATATCATAAAATGTATTGATAGATTTAAATCATTTATCAAAAATTATATTTAATTCATATATTTTAATTGCAAAATGACTAACGTATTCTACGTCTGACCTATGCGCCCGTGTTATCCAACACAGGCTTGTATTATATTTTTTTTATTAATAACCAGAGCATGACATGGCCAGGTAAATACACATAGTCCAACAAAAGTTTATGATTAAGTATGACAATAATATTATTCGCATAAGGGCCGTGACGGAAAACAAGAAAAATTATGTATAATGAAAATATGATAGTTGTATTCCGTTTTGAAATTGAGAATTATTTTAAAAAGCAGAGATTTGATCGTCTTATATAGTGCAATTTAAATAAATCGACACTCCGTCGTAATTAATTTATATGAAATATTTGTATGAAATGGTTGGAACGGCGGTAATACGTTATAGCCGTTGTATACTGTACCTAAGTTCCACTGTTTTTAGCGATTTTTGTTTTATACACTTTTACAAACAAAATATGTTTCTTATAAGCGATTTTATTTTAAGCGGATTATTTTAAGCGATATAAAGTACTTTGAAATTATTATGTACTTTTCTTTATTATTAAGTACTTTTCTTCAATTAGGGGACTTTTTCTTTTAAATGGTCTTCATTTATTTGAATTCGACTATAATTGTGAACCACTTCCATGTCTATAATTTAACTTAATTTTTGGGTAAGTATTCTAGGACAAGCCGATCCTTGCAAATTCATGCTAGGATGGTACATAGAATATCCCTATATGATGCCTTGTAAGCAAACATAGTTAGAGAATGAGGTTTTTATTTTTATTTGTTTTATTTTCTATGTTTATTTTTTGAAGACATTCGTCTTCGGCCGAAAGTGTCCTGTTCTTTAGAATTTTTAAATCATGATATTACTGGAGGTACAACAGGTCCATGCTTCAGTTATACGTTAGGTATCCGCGTATAATAACGTGCAGGTATAGCGTATTTTCAAATGAGACCGAATTGTCCAGCTTTTCGCTAGTAATTCGAAGGCAAGCTTGTCTCTGCAATCTGGAGAGATTTATCCTTCAGTCCAATGCACCCCATGAGGTAGTTAAGCCTTAGGTAATAACGATCCTTATGAGTAATAAATATACAGCTTGTATCACCTTCTTTTTACAATGGGTATAGAATGTCTATAAGGCCTCCTTTATTGTGGGTGAGTAGAAAGACTCCACTTATACTCTTTCGAAAATTTCAAAGTAATGCCGCCTAGTCGTGGTGATATATATTGCGTAGTTTGGACTTGGACAATTGTAGAATTGATCTAGTTATAGAATATTCTGCTCGATCCATGCAGGTAGTTTTTTGCTAATTAATATCATGTATATCATTATCTCGTTCATAACTTTGTTTTGTATTGTAAAAAACTTACTGTTTAGATAAGGAATACTCGTACACTTTTGTATACAGCAAATAATTTAAATAATAATCATGATATTGAAATTAAAAACTTTTCATTAAAATGAATACAAATTAAACATTAATAATAAAAAACAATTTTAATTTCCGTTACAATTAGTTTTTCCATTTGCATCTATTCTTATTCGATTTTTACATGATTAATGAACAAGTTATCGGCAATTGTACCCGATTCAAAGTGAGTAAATACGAGTATAATTATAACTTAAGTTTATAGATCGATGGGATGAAGTCGAGCTCTTAGCTCTGGGCCTAGGTTTTATTTGAATTGTTTTTTTTTTTTTTTAATTTATATAAATATTGTACTTGTGTAAAAAGTTTAATAAATTCTACAAATTTCTTTTTACTTCGAACTTTGTTTTGCGCAAATTATTTTCGATCCCATTCAGTCTTTTAAAAGTTATTAAGAGCTTTACATACTATATGTTTACACACAAACAAATACATACGGACATTATCACAAAAATAGTCACAATAACTTCCAAGAATATAAAAAGATCTGAACACATTTTTATTTTTATTGCAGAAGTTTTATTATTGTTGTAATATTATTATTATTTTTTATTACTTAAACGCATCTAATTCATTTTGTATAATTGAATTTCGTATTGTTAAACGTATTTAAGTTGAACTCTGTTATATTGTTAACCAAATGTACATATATATGTACTCATATATATGAGTTTTCCTTATATGCTCGAGTTAAAATCACATCAGACTCCAGTAGAGAATAATGTTTACGATGGCAGTTCAATAAGTCCTTGAATTTTTGAATAAAATACAGGTTTTTGGTTAAAAAATCATTTTACAGTCGAAATTCCATAACTCGAATCACCATTATCCCAAAAAAAAACTTCGACTTACGGAGACTTCGAGTTACAGAATTTTTTGTTAAAATAGAATAAAAGATTTTTGTATCATGCATTTTTATTTAAAATATCCTCTAATGGAAAACTATATAGTTCAGATATTAAAAGAACAAGTATATGTACTCATATATGTACATATGTATGTAATTACAAAATTACAGTTAAGTAAAATATTCTGAAATAAGTGACTGACATTTTACTTTTTTTTATTATTTTTAGTAAAAAATATATCGAGGGCTTATAGTCAAATTGTGCTATCTACAAAAATACAATTGTTCAGGAGACCAAAAGAAACTGTTTAAGTTTCTTATTAATAGAGATTTACTCAAAAAACAAAAAAATAATGAAAATAATGGTTATAGTAAAAAAATTTTGCACGAAATTGATATCATTGATGCAGAATGGATTACTAGACAGTTTGGCATCAAAAACCCATTTTAGACAAATCTGAAGATAGCAAAATTTGACTATAATAATAACAAAATCGATTTCAACATTTATCATCTAGCCTGAATTAGGCATTGAACTGATACTTACTTATGCAAACAAATTTGTAATTCCCCGAAAAAAATGCACAAAAATAGCATGAAAAATGTACAAACCAGCTCAAGCAACAAAAGAGAGTAAAACAAACAAATCATAACGTAAACAACAAAAAAAAAAAAAAACATTTAAACAAGCAAAATTCTTCGAGTTATAGAATTCATGTGTGTGTTTTTTGTTCGAGTTATGGAGAACTTCGACTTATGGAAGTTCGAGTTACGGAAGCAAAATTGTATGTAATTTGTTCTTCTAACGCTACTGCCAACCAAATTAGTTCGACTTAGAGAAAATTCGAGTTAGAGAAGTTCGAGTTATGGAAGTTCGACTGTATTTTTTTAACATAGTCTCCTGTGAGCTCTAGACGCTTTGTCAAACATTTCTCCAAGTTTTTTTTATCCCTTCCAAGATATTAAAATTTGTTGAGGTCACAAAAGTAGGTATTTGTGTATGAGATAATTTCATCGTTGGAGTCAAATCTGCATCGGACGAGCGATTTCTTGAAGAAATAAGCACATTGGCGAATACGGTGGATCAGAGAACAATTTGTAGCCAAACTACACATGCGTACACCCTTACATTGTCCTGGTGGAAAAAGACTATTTTATTGGCCAAATGCGATCGTTCTTTTGAAATCCTCATTTAACTGACCCAATAATTTGGCATAATATTTGCCTAAATTTGCAGAATAGGGCTGATGAGGGATCAATTACACTCCAAATTCGTGGAATTTTTCCATGAAAATTACAAATGTTGCACCCCTACATTATCCTGGTGGAAAGAGAATATTTTCTTGGCCTAATGCGGTAATTTTTTTAAAATCCTCATTAAATGGATTAATGGCATAATATTCGCCATTGATTGATTGTTTTATCATTTTTGAGATAGTCAATGTGATTTATGCCGCGACTATCAAAAAAAAAAAAAAAAAAAAAAAAAACGGTCGCCATGACTTTATTGGTTTACAAACCCACCTTGGTCTTTTTTAGCGCCGATTCACTCCGAGAAATCCAATGTTTTTATTGTCTTTTTTCTGATGTGTTGAGGTGGATTCATGTTCAGTTTACAGTTACGAAACGTCGCAAAAACTCGTCCATATTCTTGTTAAACAACGTCAACCACTCCTACAAAGTTGCAACACGCTTGCGTTTGTGGCACTTATCTTGCGAAAAACTTTCTCATAATTCAAATGATCATTCAAAATTCAAACCATTGAGCCATAGGATATGCCTATGGCTCCCACAATCTCCCGCAATTTCATTCTCCGATCGGTCAATACCATATCGTGAATTTGTTCAATTTTATCAGGCGTAGAGATCACAAACTGGGCATCCAGAACATTCGGCATCATCCGTGCTTGTACAGTCACAACAAAATTCACTGAATCACTTTTTTACCATTGAAATTGATGCTGTAGAATTCCCATAGTGTTTATCAAGCTTAGCTTTAGTTAGAGTGATGGGCTTTTTTTCGGAAAAAAAATAATGCTAATAAGCACACGAAATTCAATTTTTCAAATCACGCGCTAATGAGAATCAGTGAGTGTCAAACGCAAACTAAATGACGCAGCTTGTTAAAATTTTGAGAGGAGTTAATTGACAAATGCTTGTTGACTGAAGCAGTGTTGCAATTTCAGTTAAGTGTCGGGAAATTCAAACTCACGGAGTTATTGACTTTCCCTCTTATTTATTTTTAATGTTTTTTATGATTAGAAATTACAAGAACATGCGCTCGTTTCTGATGTCGCCACATTCCTCATCAGCATCCGAGTCAGCGTTTGAACAGCTTTATTGTTCAAACTTAATTGGTATTCAAACAAAGGTTTTGCGAGAAATGTTTACTGTCCATGAGCCATAAATAAAGCTTTAGTATTCTGCCAAAGCTTCCTCTACTAATTCTGTTATTTCTATTTTATATTGATTGTCAAGTTGCAAAATATTTGCATATATGAAAACTAATGATATTGACATGGCTATAAAAGAAATAGAGTAGAAGATAACAATAATAAATTATAATTTGATTAATTTATTATTATTATAAAAAAGGTCAAGGAATATAGATATATTAATAATAAATTATAATGAAATTTAAATCTACAAAATATATTGCAATTAAAAAATACTTTTTCGATACGTCTTAGTCCATTTTTTCTAGTAGCGGAAACAAACACAAATTAATTTTCCATAATATCCATAATGTTCAAAACCCAAGTACATAAAATTAGAAGCAAAAATTTAATTTCAAATTTAGTTTAAACATGGGTCGAAGCATTTTTAAAATTCGACAGATTTAAAATATGTATTTTAATATCCCAGTCTTCAAGGTGTGACATTTTCATTGCTACCAAAATATGCATTAGTGCATTTTTCCGCCTTCCAAATATCCAATTGACATAATTTTAATTTAAAATACAAATTACTTTTATTTCAAATATTGTGAATCTCGATTTGTAAATACTTCCTTCCCTTTTATAAAAAACATAATTTTTCTTTAACCAATATTGATAAAATTAGTTTCACGTAAGAAAAAAGAAATTGTTAGTACTGGCGAATGTGTACGCCAGATGTAAAGCTTATGGTCAGTCGCAAATAAATGATCCTTATTTAATAAAAAAAAATCTTAAAAAGTGTACTTTTCTCAAAATAATTAAAATAACTTCCAAGACGGTGAATAGTAATGGAAAAGAAGCACATACGGCAATGGAGAGGTTATGTTAAAATCATGATCCGAGTTTGCACTACTTTTGGATCTTAATCTCAACATTTTCATGACTTTTCTTATTTAAAGCTCTTTTTTTGGATTAAGCCCTCAACAAAAAAAATCTAATTATTCAATGGATTAGTTGAGAGTAATTTCTAAATAATAAAATACAATTTTGTATAAAATAAACAATTTTGTTTTTTGTTTCTCCTATAAATACAATCACTGGCAACTAAAGGCGTCTAATTGTATACGTGTTGGAAGTAAAATAATATAGATTCAAATCTAATATAAATTGTTTACTGTGCAGTTTTCTTACTATTAATATATATTTTGCAATTTTCGTATATAATTGAATTCTCATATTGTTTCAATTAGTATTTGTATAAACATAAGAGTTTGGATGTTTACAAGCGATTTGAAGTTCACTGACGATCCAGTTCGCTTCGCTGATCTTTTAGCTAAAATGGGAGAGAGTCCTCTTGTCAATGGCCCAAGGCCCAACATCCAATCCTACACAAACGCCATAACCGCTGGCCATTAACTTTTACCTCCTGGGTCAGTTGCAGTGAATGACAATGAGAGTGATCACTCTGACATCTCTGTCACAAAATAGACCATCTCTGTACACTTAAAGTGTATTCATGACATGTTTTTATGCGAAATTCGCATGAAAAAATTACGTTTATGTATGATTGAAATTGAAAATTCAATTTTTAGGAATTGAGTTTCCCAGATATTTTCGGACAAAGCTGACGTGAGGCTATTGGGTGCTTAGCGAAATCCAATATATTAACTTTGTCACGTTGGTAGTTGTATTGATGAATTCTAATTTTGATTCAAACTATATATAATACTTCGCAGGGACTTGTTGAAAAATATGCAACTTTAATTTACAAGTGTTTGTATCTTAAACATAGATCAGCAAAGTCGGCCAGCTTTTATTAGAATAACCTTTGCATTTATATTTTAATAATTACTTCTAGTTGCGTTTTTATACTCGATGCAAGTTTTACTTGATGTATGCAGCCCAAGTGTAATGCAAATTGCTCAATTCCTCATTAATTCGATTTAATATTTTTTATTTTCTATTAAACTATAAATTTAAGCAGGGCATGTAAAGTTAAATAATAGCCAGTAAAAAATGGCTTCCAAAAAGGTCACGAAAATCTTGAGAGCAGGATCCAGCAGTATTGTAAATTCGGATCATTTGCAATGATTTTAATATAGGAATGCCTTTGCAGGATTTTTTTTTATTTCTATACACCGAGTTGGAAGCTGTCTTCATTTTATTGAGAACAGCAAACTTTTAATACTTTTTGTATTAAATTAGAATTGAATCTTAACCACTTTACTTCTGGAAAGCGCACAAATTTCCCAATATTTACCTTTTTTTTTCTTATGTGAAATTTGTTAAATAAAAATAAAGTTTTCATGTAGATCTTAAGAAACAAGTGTTTTGTAAAACTGAGTTTCAGAGATTTAAGGAAGTAAATCATATTTTTAATTAAAATTTTAAAACTTTTCTTCCTAGGAAGTTAAGAAAATGCACTATTAAATCTTCGAAAGTAATAAGAATGCCATTCCTTGAATCCGAATTGCATTTTATTTTTCACTGGGAAAGAATACTTTACGTTAAAAATTATAATTAACTATTCCAATAGGGCACTATACGACTGCTGTAATGGCAGCACGTTTTAGGATATAATAGAAGCTGTTTGGTTGAGAATAAAGTGAAACCGTGGAATATTTGTGGAAGGGATATATAAATAAATAAATGCTTTAAAAGAATTCAATAACATCCACGCTTTGTGCTCTGGAAGAAGTGTAAGCTTATATCTTCCCCAATGACTTTAATATAGTTTTGTCATTGCAAGATGTTTACTTTCTTGTATTCCTTTCTTTGGATATGAAGTCATCTTAATAATATTACGAAAAACGGATTTCTTTCTTTCTTTCAAGATTTTCTCTATTTAACTTACTAGGAAGTGAAAAAGATTCACGAACAGATACTTCCAAAGCAACATAATTGAAATACCTTGAGGACAACCTCCATTTTTTGCACTGGGTACCTTAAGCAAATTTCCATATAGTGGAGAATGTGTCAGTCACTTTTGAAAATAGTGCTTTGGTGGCCAAAATTACTTACTTTTCATATAATTTGTTCATAAAAAATAATCTGGAATTCCAACAGTACAAAAGTAAGACTTCAAGGAATCACTTATTAATTTATTGGTATCTATAAGTGTATTATTTTGACTTCACAAAATCTTAATAAAAAAATTTTAGTTCTATTCAAGTTTCAGAAAAAAATTTTAAATTTATTATTTATTTTAATTCAAACGTAAATACATTATTTTCCTTCAATTTCTAATTAATAAATACAATTAAAAAAGTGGACTTTCATATAAGAAAAATCAAATTTAAATCTTTCCAGATGTTGATTGGCAGTAGAACATAACTCTACGTAATTTAATATAAATTTAGTTTCTTTACAAACATGTATAAAAATCTACTTTTCAATAATATCCCTTTATACCTTCTATAACAATTTGAATTAAAATATTACTTAAGATCAAGAACTTATTATATGGTTGAAAAATTAATTATTAACAAACATGTATGTATATACATATATATGTATACTTTACATTAAATATTCTTCAATAAATCAAGTTGAATAAAAACTTTATTTAGAAACATTACTTTTTCAGTCTTTTCGTGATAAAATTTCTTCAAACAAAGGAAAATTAGGTCGTGAATACTAGCGAGTTTTTAAGCCCTGCAAATGTGATTTTTTTCCCAGTGATAAATAACCAATCAAAATTTAATAAAAAATAATTTTCTTTGCATGAAGTAAAACATCAAAAGTTCCCTTTCCCCCACATAATGAATACAGATACGAAATCGGTGAACAGGAATGAAATAAAATAACATCCTGAAATAACAAGGATGTGTTAAAATCATTGGAAATGATCGAGTTGGCACTACTTCCGGATTAATATCAGCATTTTCATGACTTTTGTGGAAGTTATATTTTCATCTAAAAAGCTATGTTATATATATATATATATATATATATATATATATATATATATATATATATATATACTATATATATATATATATATATATATATATATATATATATATATATATCTATATATATATATATATATATATATATATATATATATATATATATATCTATATATATATATATATATATATACTATATATATACTATATATATATATATATATATATATATATATATATATATATATATATATATATATATAACTATATATATATATACTATATATATATATATATATATATATATATATATATATATATATATATATATATATATATATTATTGCTTCCAAAAGATCGATTTTGTATATTTTTTCGCCTTCTTAGAATCAAATTAACAAAATTTTTATTTACAATACGAATTGTTTGTGCCAATTCGTGAAAATTGATTTGAGAAATAAACTCTTTTATTAAATAAAATTATTATTTCTCTAAATCTATGGACATTAAAAAAATATTTTTCTGAAACGAACAATGATAAAATTACTTTAACATTAGAAAAAAGAAATTTGACTAATTAAACTCTTGAGATGTGAAGCTTATTATCCACGGCAAATAAATGATCCTAATTTAATGTAAAAAAAATATTAAAAAGTTCAATTTTTTCAACATAAATCGATAATTTCCAAATCAGTGAATAGGAATCGAAAAAGAGTAGATGCTGCAATGACGAGCATATGTTAAAGTTATTGGAAATGATACAAGTTTTCTCTATAGTATCCGCATCCTAATCTCGACATTTTCATGACTTCTTTACAAAACCTTTTTTAATGGGATTATTTGATGAACAGCACACACAAGCAATTTTGGAAAAATTTTGCAAAAACCTCTTTGTTTTATAATTTTTGATGTCATAGCGAATATTTGTGATTTTTGTCGGATTAAAAACACTATTTTGCTTAAAGTATGTATTTAGTTTTAAAGGTGGGTGCAGGCCATATTTTAAGTCAGCTTAAGCATATTATAGACAAACCCAAGCCCTGCTTTGAAAAATTTATAATTTTGCAGCAATATAATTTATGCAGCAAGAACCAGTTGTTGCTGCTGCCAACAACTATCGCACACTAAACATGTTTTCATACACATTCTAATCAAGGTAAGTCTCTTGATGAGTGACAAACACATAACGAAATCTGTTTGTAGCACAAAATAAACTAAAAAAAAAACATAATTGGCAAAATATTTGAATAGAAATCGAGACCAACAAAGGAAAACATAAACAGAGAAAAGTTCAAAAATAAAATTAGATAAAGGAAACCGCTTTCAACTGTTACAAGAAAGCAACAACGGTAAAAGAACTTTGAGCGAGTACCAGTTAATATTTTGCTCTCCTGGTAACTGATTGCAAACACACACATATACGCAAAATTATATATCCATAGATACATATTTATATATGTGTAGGAATACTTACAATTCCATTTAATAAACAAAAATATATCGTAGTGAAGTTTATCGGTTGGTTTGTTGTTGGCTTTTGCTTTCTGTTGCTGCTAAACTTGTTGTCAATGTTGATTAGTGCGCAGCTTACCACAGTGAGGTGGTTATGCATTAGTGTGGGTGCGTGAGAAATGTGTGTGTGAAGCGCACACATTGAAGCAACAGAGATGTTTTCTATTGTGGAAAAACTTTACGAGTTTGTTTTTTGTTCCTCAGATTTATTTAGTTTGCAACTTTCGTTGAAAGCGGTAGTCTTTTCAAACAAATTTTGTAGTTAATTTGACGTTTACTAAATAAAGCATAATTTTTTTTTAATTTGAAATATATATGTATGTAAATTCAACGGTTTAGCATATAACAAACGAAATCTGTCAAAGTGAGTGATTGTGAGTAAGGGCAGTGATATGATGTTGCAAGTTTTTAATTCAATTGCAAAATAAAAAGGGGAAAATCATGCACCTGCAAACATAAATTGCATTGCTGCTAAATAATAAGTAGTGAGAAAAACAATATTTGATTGTGCCCGAAAAAAATATGTATATGGGAAACTCCAAACAGTTTTGAAATTCAATATAATTAGCAACAAATCAAACTAGTTAACGAAAAATGTCTGTTTCTCAGTGATATTTTAGTTCTTAAATTGAAAGGGATTTTTAAAAACAATCCAACCTTCTTGCAGTAACGGTCGAATTCGAATAAGCCCGCACTGTTTAATTGAAATAATTGCTTAATTAAAATCAAATGTTCTTGAATATTTTTTTGATAAGTTTATTACACTTAAAAGAAGCTAAGCTTTGCCAAGTAACTGCTTAAGGGTAAATTACTCTTCATTGGAAATTAATTAATTAATTTTCTTACATATTTAATAAAGAAGTTTATTATATTTTTCTCTAATTTTCTTATTGTAACCAAGTTTTCCATGCAATCAAAAAACTACTTACCAGTATTATTTCAATAATGAAAAAATATTTGTTTAAAAACAATATAATGAGCCGATCGAACACTACAATACCCTAATCGCATTGAAATAAGTAATGCTAAGTTGAAATATTTTAAAAATCTTTTATATGACAAACTGGCAATATCGCCAGGTAACAGTTTAGAAGAAAATAACAAGGGAACGGTATCATACAATTAGAAAGATGAAAACGAGATATGCATAAGTGCATACACACAAATATGTAAATAAATAACATATATGTATTTATGTTTGGGCAATTGTCTCTTACTTAATTAGTCCTCTGCAGCTCTAATTTGAGTGCATTTTTGAAAAGTTATACCTTCATATTCATACATTTTTACTGATATTTGTAAGTCCTTTTTGAAATAATTTTATTCATATTACGTTATTGCATTTCTTTTTTACTTTGATTGTTTTAGTCTAAAAGATAATTTGGGGATATTACAAAACTATTGTTTTATAATTTATATACTAGTATATATTTAAAGTTATAAATTTTTCTTATCTATTTTGTCTTCACTCCAAAACACAATTTTCAAAATGACTACTCCGTTCAAACAAAACAGTTTTCATTCATCCGAAGTGCTTTTTAGTGAGAGATATTCCTTAAGCCAAAGTGAATTCGTTCGGTATTTTATTCACGCTTAATCGAATTCGACTGTCTAATTAAACTAAATGATTATTGTTAAAACATTTTGCTGTGTATGTGTGTTTAAAAAATATAATGATAATAATAAATGAATAAAAACAAAATGATAATAATAAATTATAAATTATCTGTATCAGGTTTCTTAACTTATATATATATATATATATATATATATATATATATATATATATATATATATGTATGTATGTATATATATATATATATATATATATATATATATATATATATATATATATATGTATATATATATATATATATATATATATATATATATATATATATGTATATATATATATATATATATATATATATATATATATATATATATATATATATATGTATATATATATATATATATATATATATATATATATATATATATATATGTATATATATATATATATATATATATATATATATATATATATATATATATATATATATATATATATATACGTTTAAGTGGCGTAAATACTAAAAATGTAAGTAAATAAAAATTTTACCCATTTTTTTATTAACACAGATATTATAACTCCAAAGCTATTAAATATTTTAACATTAGCCACCAGCAGTGACCAGTAGTTCTTTAAAATCTTGCCAAAGATTCTGGCCAGCTTGCGATTATTTTATATAAAAAACCAGTATGACCTTAATTTAAAGTTAAAATTCAATTATTAGAATATAAAGAAAAATATTATAAGTTTGATGTGTACATGTCATGTACATATTTTGACAGCAGATAATTAAAAAAAATTTCGAACAGAATTACTTAATACTTAAGAATCATAAATATACTTAATAATTAAGAATGAAATCAAGGAGTAGGGGCAGTAGGGGCAGTACTGAAGGAGTTTGACTTGGATAATTAAAAATTGTATAAAATAATGCAGACAATAAAAATCATGGTGAGGATTCGTAAATATTTGGAATAAAATAAATTCTCATAAAGTGATTTGCGTCGAAATCTAAAAATTCGCGACAATCGCGAAATACTCATGAGCATTTAAGTGGAGGTGCGAAAATATCTTTGTTGTGTATTTTGGCATTAGAGTTAAAGTTTTCTTTGTTGGCTTTGGACCATTGGCTCATATATAATTCTTTTTTAAATAGAAAATGTTACAAACATTAGCCTACTATAATATAGAATAAAATGATGAACAGTACTTTATGACCATTCTATTTTTTATAAGTAATGAGCATCTGGCCGCGGATTCATCTGCATCAAATGACCAAAATATTTTTTATGTACAGCTTATAAACTATTTAGTTGCCAAAATGCTTTTAGTCTTTTGAAAGTTGTTGCGAATAGAAAACATCACAACTTTCAAAACTTATTTCAATAAAATTAAAATAAGCCTAATATTTAAATTTAATACTTGGCATATTCTCCCTAACTATTCACTTAAAGAAATAATAAAAATTGTTTATTGTTTATGACCGGCATATGAGCAGCTAAAGCCACAATAGCTTAGGTTAGGTTAGGTTGATTGGAGGGGTGTGATAGCCCATGTCATACGACATACACTTAAGCCAGCGAAGGCTTGTTGTGCGCTCCCTTTAATTATCAAACACAAACTCCCAGAGTTCTGCGGCAGGATTCGAACCTGCGACCTTCGCACTACGAGTCTAGTACACTACCTACTAGTCTACGAAGGCCAGTTAAAGCCACAATAAATAATAAAATAAAATTTAATTTAAATAAGCCATTATATTAGAGCTTAAAATTGACCTTCGAAATTATGCCGAATTAAGTCAACAACATTCAATATTTTCTAAAAAGTGTTTCGTTGTGGGGAGTTTCTTCAGAAGCAATATTTTTTTTTTTTAATTAACAAACTCAAGCTCCGAAGCTTGGTCTGCTTAAACGACCAGATATACTGCAGGAATCGAACCTGCCACCTTCGGACTACTAGTCTAGTACTCTAGCTACGAAGGGATGCGAATAAAACGTAAGTCATCTAAAGGTTCAATGGCAGAAAGATTTATCTAAGAGGTGCTTGGATATAAAAAAAACACTTTCTATGTAACTAAGTAACCATATAGAACCTCCAAAGTAGCGATACTTTCTTTGGGGTCAGATCAAACAAATATTAACTTAAGTAACATCGTTTAATTCAGGCTGAATGGATTAACGACACATCCGAATAATGACTTATTTTTTAATTTATTTATTTGTAGAGTTCCATACACAAGACCTTATGTCTTATATTGTAGGGTGGAACTTTGTGATAAATATATGCGGATACAAATATGCAGACATATAATTAAATACTAATACAAATTCAAAAATGTAGTGTATACACATACATATGTAAAATAAAACTTTTAGCAAGTACTTAAACTTGACAGCTATATGGGATCGAGTTCTAGAAAGCTGCTGCGAATATGTAGAAATACCATTTTGACATTAGGCTGTTGTACCCAAAAGATCGTATTCTTTTACCTCTGCACTTATCTGCGAAAGACAGTCTATTGTAAAGATGTTCTGGCTGGATGAAAAAAGTGATATCCTAGACCGTCTATTTAAACCGTACACATAACGAAAAATGTTATTATAAGCAACGCTTAGCTTTCTCTTGATTGTGGAATCACAACTACTGAAAGCTCACATCCATACAATAAAGTAGGAATTAACTTTGTTTTTGCTAGAAGAACTCTTATTTAAAGTGGGATGCAGTAGTGAGATCACCATGTAGTTCTTAGCATAGCGAAAATGCGGCCACAAGTATTATTAATGTGACCAGACCAAGTAAAGGATTTATTGAAATAAACACCTTGATTTTTTGCAGATGACACAATCTCATTTTTCTGATTATTAATAGATATAGATATATATATATATATATATATATATATATATATATATATATATATATATATATATATATATATATATATATATATATATATATATATATATATATATATATATATATATATATATATATATATATATATATATATATATATATATATATATATATATATATATATATATATATATATATATATATATATATATATGTATATATATATATATATATATATATATATATATATATATATATATATATATATATATATATATATATATATTAGGTATTATTATATAGATTATTATAGATTTTTTGGGATTTATCGCTAAACCGCTTGCAGACGCCCATGTGTGAATATGATGTAGCTGCTCATTTAATGAACTTATTCACAATGAGTTATCATCTCATTATTACAAATGGTATAGAGTTGAACGTCGTCTGCATACATTCTAATCTTGCAATAAAAACGCAAATTATATATTTCTTTTATTTAATAATAAAATGTCAGATAATGTTTTTTGCCCTACAATTGGCAAACACAGAGTATTACGAACTTAAGGCATATATTGATTAGAATCTTCATTATTAAAAATGACTGGATTAACTAAGTTTAATAAACATATCTGGGAACGAGAAAGTATAGATATGTAATTCGGCATGGACCATCACAGATGAAATATAAAATTGTGCATGTAAGTCGTTAAAAATTTTAAAGAATTCCATCAAAAGTATGAATTCTTACAATTTTGCACAGAACTGAATAAATACTTTTTAGACTATTTATTTCCTCTCTGTTTTTAAATGTATGAGCACAATGCAAATATTTATATGTATGGACCGTGCAAAGCCGAAGTAAAAACTTGGGCACTTATTTCCTTTTTAAATAATTTGAGTTTGCTTTCATACAGATATTATTATTATTCTTAAATTAGAAAGAAATACCATCAGGTGTTAAAAATTCATAAAGTATATAACAGGTCATTCATTAAGTACTTCCTATCTTTAAATTTAAATTTAAACAGAGTACGTGTGAGATTTCACTCAATTGTTTTAATTAATTTGAAACGCCTATTGTTGCCATTATGTTTAGAATAGAACATCGGGCATATGTCCGCCGCGGCTCCTCTGGGTGGCGTGCATCCGAGATGTCCAATGAATCTAGTACATAAATCATTCTGAATTAAACCGATGAAACGGGTTATGTTGGCTTTGAAGGCCGATGTGGTTTGTGTTTTATTTGCATAGAACTGCGATTAAAAAAAAAACCCCCCACAAGAAAAAGTCTATCGCAGTCAAGTCGCACGATTTTGGTGGGCAGTTCACATCACCTCTACGTGATATGACCATGCCCTCAAATGGCTCGCGCGGAATTTCGAATTCGCATATCTTTGATGTCCATATCATCCAATTCAGACCAAAAGAAAATGTTAGTAATCATCGACTAATTGCGCAACCCCCTGCAATAATGGTCTAGCCAACGTCATTCTCAAAGAAATACCGACCACTGACGCCGCCAGTCAAAAATTCGTACTCAACAGTAATTTTTTCAACTGTTGGATCTCATTTTGGTTTATATTGTCCCAAATTTTATTTTTTTAAAGAAACGTGTGTTGAATGTGGAGAACATATTTTGGGTGAAGCGCGCAAAACATTGCCCCAACATTGCACCTATTTTGAAAACCAAACTCATTTATAAATAGCACGTGCTGTTGAACGCTATATCCAAACATGGAGATTTGGTAAAACAGTTTGAATAAATGGCATCTCAATAATATGTCCGCCATCAACAATTCAAGTTTGAAAGTGCTTATTGGAAGATCCGATAAATTTAAGCTGTAGCTTAAATTTTAATTAAGATAGAAAATTATTTATTGAAACTTGATTTAATATACTTCTCCACTATATTCAACAGAAATCAACTACAATTAAATAATATATCAAACGTCCTACTAAGAAATATTGTCCATATTTCTATATAAACTAATATTTTCAAATGGCTATTTTATTGTGCACTGTCGTGATTACAGAAACTAGAACTTAAAAAAAAATTTAATGCGCACCAATTTCATAATGTTTAGATTTTTTGTGAAAAAAATAAAATAAATTAAAAGCTATTTGTCGTAGAAAACGAAGTCTCATCAAATATTCAAATTTTCCATTTGTCTGCTTGTTTAATGGCTTCTGAGTTTTTTCTATCAACAATCTTTTCCTAATACAATTTTCAATTTGATTTCCAAAAATCTTATTCTTCAATTCTGACGTCCGATAGAGAGAATTTTGTTTGCCGTTTATATTCACACTAGACTGATCTAAATGTGCGACTTTTAATGTTTATTAACACATCCTCAAAGTGTTTAAAAATAATCTAGTTAAATTAGCTGCCATTGTATGCGAATTTGCCTATTCCGCGCAGTAAGACGTATCAAAATTTTTTTTAAATAAAGTGCCAGACTAAAAGATAATCAAACACTTGCATGAAAAGACTTAGAGGAGTGATAAATTAAGCATTTGTATTAAAGTAGATATCAACATACAATTGTTTTATTAGGTTAAATACTTCAGGCATTATTAACTTTTTAACCCAATCTTTTCTATGTGTGTCAAATATTTTGTTTGTTTGCATAAAATAATCTTTTTTCAAAAGTGTTTCTCTATATGTAAAATCAGTTAACTATATACTAGTACTTGTATGCACATTATATAAAATGTTTCCTGTTGCAGAATTATTATACTCGTACGTTGGGAAGGGTTTTTATTCTAAAAAGCATTAGCCTGCCATTGATTTTGGACGCCTTCTCATGGATAAACATCATACAATTTGTTTCTATTCACAGTCATCCAGGTTATTGGGAATTTTCCAGAAATCATTTAATTGGTTATTGCCAATTTAGCACATCTTTTGTTAAATTTAACACATTTTCAACTAATTAATCATCTAAATATATATAATGTATATTATAATGTGGCAGGAAGTTCAAGATATGATATTACTTTTGCGCCACATTGTATTTGGTTAAATACAAAACTGAATTCTCGAATTTGGCCGCTATTACTTTGAAAATAAAGTGCATAGTCAAGCAGAAAACTACTTATATTACCGCGGGGAAAAGAATACTTCCTACAAGAACATTATTTGTTCTCTTTTATTTTTTTTTCTGATTTCTTAAAAAAACAAAGTCATAGTAGAAGACTACAATCTGTCGAATATTTAGACATGTTTACTTTATGACGAAGCATACCGTAAATGTCTAGTTGTCTTTTAAAATATATACTAAAATAGACGTAGCTGAAGAATTTTTAAGGGAGGTCTACAGACCCAGAGGACTTTTTTAGGGGGCTACAGCCTTTAAACGAAAAGGAAAAATATGTCATTTATTAGAAATTTCTTCAGGGTGGTGCTTAGCCCTCCAAAACAGGACTATATACACAAATGTCTATATACCTACATCCAGTATCAAAAATGTAATGGAAAGACTGTTGCCGAAGCATAAAGTTCACCATTATCATATTGGGCCGAAACACATGGTGTTCATGGTGTTCTTAATCATAATGAAACTTCTACAAAATGTGCAGGAGAACTGAAGGCAGTAAAATCTTGACATACACAAAGTCCCCTATCTTAATGGGCACTCACCAACCGCAACCACCAGGGCAGCTCAGTCGAACAGCAACAGCACATAGAGATATATGGCCTGAAGAGAGCATCTACAACCGGTCACTAGCACCATATTGCAGACACACTCATCCGATCCATAGCTCTTCTCGCGTATCTTTGGGTTTTAACAACAGCCACCATGTGATCCCCGAATGAGCCTCACCAATAACCAGTCTAGGACAGTCCTAGGGGCTACTGGTTCCCGTGGCACTAGATAGGAACTGTGGTCGGCCTTGTGTTATAAACACCTCCGATTTTAGGTCCTGTGCAAACCTGAGGTATCGGTAGCACCTCTACCCAGACAAGCATAGCAAAGCTACTTCCCTAATTACTTATATGCACGCCCGTTGCCCTGGTTTCAGGGATTGGGTAGTAACAAATTAAGTTCTATGGGTAACTGGCCAAGGGTCAAGGTCTGGAAAGACAATGTTACCCATCCGGACAAGCCAGCGAACCCACTTTTACCTTTAATATACTTACATGTGCGCCCGTTACCCTGTTAATTCAGGGATTGGGTAGCAACATACAAGTTTTTAAGGGTTATCAACAAAAAAACCTAGGTCTGGAAACCTGATAACCCTATACCCCAGGAAGCACAACACTAAGCCACAAAGACAAGATGTATAATCCGTGCCCCCCGGGGGAGCCTCACAAACTATAGCATAGATATATCGAAGCCACTTGGACCACATGTAGAATACTACTATAGCCCACACTGCGAACGCCACAGCTGACATTTCACATAAACAATTAATTTGCATGCAAGTGATCTTAATCGTATATGTCTTCACTTTAAATTAATAATTTTCTACCGTATTTACACATAAATAATTTCTGCTGCAACTTTTGTCGTAATACTTAATAATAATTTAAACATCCTTTCAAATAAATATTCAATAATGCTGATTTATCTGAGTATTTGTTCACAAAAAATCGCACCGATTAATTAAAAAGCAAATAATTTGCATTTTGTTAAAATATTTTTCACATCATAAACAGCATTTTAATTTAACATTTTGTTATTTTTTTTCTCAATTGTAATGGAGTGTAATGGAAACCACATAAAAAACGTGTTAAATACTATTTAATATTCTCACATTAATTAATAGTTTTCAGTCAATGAGGTGTACGAGTATATGTTTTTCCCAAGTTGTTTGTTATAATTTTATTTGCAAAAAATTCATTTAAAACGAATAAGAAAAAAGAAATCGTTACAAAACATTCTCAAATATTTATTGCACGTGTCTAATGTAAAATAAGTTGTATACGAGTATTATGGGGCTTGGAATTTGAATTGAAGTAAATGTATTCTAGAGGCTGTTTGAAATTCATGTAAAAGAATGAAATCTTTAGATATAAAAACCAAATATTTTCAATCTTTTAAGCGATGCAGCAAATTATTTGAATTCTAAATTCGTTCTTATTTTTAATTAAGTCACACTCTTTTGGCCAGGGATCTTTATATAAATTCTATTATTATAGCCAAAATCTTTTAACGTTAAAATGGTATAGAATAGAGTGGCAAGGTTTTCGTGTAAATAAAACATAATATTCAGACTTTCACCCTCTGGAATGATTTTAAAATTGCACAATATTATATTTTGCTACGCCCAAAGAGCCCCTAAGGTTTTCCAAGACAGAAAAACTCGCTCTTAAAACAATGTAGTTCTAGTTTTTAAGATAATCACACTGAACTTGATATTCAATGAAAAAAAATCCTAAATCACACAGACTGAAATTAAAGCTGTAATTAAATCATTAACAACGATATGCAACGGGTTGCAGTAGGAACGGACATGACAAATTAAAACATAAAAGATCATTTGGTGCCACCCGTTTGGAGAGCTAGAGAAATAATTACTCGCAAAAAATAATTTTTGTATATAAATTTATCACATATTCAGACTTTTCTTACTTTTCGGTCGATATGGGCGTTATAAAATGTAATGGAATCCAAAAAATATATATTACATCTTTCAGAGTCATTTTTATAAGTCGGATCTGCCTTGTTTTTTTTTTTTTTTTTTTTGTAAAGAAAAGTAACAGTAAAGTTACTTCTTATGTGAAAGGGATAGTACATAAAGCACAGGACAGATGGTGAAATGAGAAGAGAGATAGGGGGCTTAAAATCTTTTTACAACTCTACTATTCCGAATTTTTTTTACAGCAAAGTTGCAGCGCTTCTGGTGTTAAGGAGACGTATTAAGTTTCTTAAGCTGTATGTGTAGCCATTTTATTAATTGTTTTACTTCGATGATGATTTTGCTGCCGATGGTGTCCAGTGACCAGTGATATGACTTCGTCACTTAAACAGTCCAACAACAATTAACACAAAGTCATACTGACGTAAATCAGAAAAACCCATGATGTTTATGGCTTCTCCTGAACACGAATAGAACCCAGGTTCTAAGTTATAACTTGCTTTGTAGTAAATGCTTTAACTACCTCAACCAACAGCTTCAGTGAATGCTTCACCATCCTTTAAATGGTCAAATAAAGATACAGCTCCTAGAAAACATTTTCCAGCTTGAATAAAATTCAAAAGTCTGAAATATATTTATGCTATAAAGTTCTCTACAAAGCATACACGGTCAAAGTATTCATCAAGCATTGTGCTGGTATTGGTGAAAGTTTAAATATGTATGTGACACACAGATGATGCATGATTGATGCCAAAATTTTGACACATGTATTGCATACATTGCTTTGATTTTTGGGCCCACACACTTACACAAATGCAAGAAATCGAAAATTGACATAATGTGTTACTATCATTAACTTGCTAGATCTACAATGTTTACAAAAGTAGCTTAAAACTAATAGTGAATTTCGCTATTATCTTAGTAAAAAGCTGAATTGAAAATTAAATATGAAAGATGCAGTTTGTTATGGCTTTAGCTGTTCATATGACGGCATTTCATAGGCTACCAAAGCAAAATTGTCAGTGGACTTTGAAAAAATTCAACTTCATGTGTTTATGCCAAACGAATCAAAAACAATTTGAGAATTCAGCTAAAGCCACAATAAACAACACATTTTTCAAACTCTAATTATTCAAACGATTAGTTTAGATTATATTAGATAATAAATAATTAAATAACAGATTTACAACTTTCTAATGTATACCATAGTTGAACAAGGACCATAAAATACCACCAATTTAATTCTTAATCGAATGAAACTGTTTTGCAATTACATATCTTTTTGCCATACCTTTAGCATATTTTAGAACATTTTTAAAGGAATGTAGTATATTTTGGAAATCAATTTCTGACAACATTGGTCTTTATGGAGTCAGTCAAGCTGCCATATTTCCTAGAAAGGATAGTATTTTTTGTTTTGCAATATTTGCAACGTAAACTGAAATGAAAGGTCTGATTGACAATAAGGAATCACTGAGAATCATTAAAATTTTTTTCTGCAGGACTAAATTTTTTAATTTAATATATATTGTAAAATATTTTTCTCAGATCTAGGACCCTAAATTCTGCAATTATATAGTTTTTTTTTAAAGAAAGCTTTTGAAATTCAATAAGCATAAATAGGAATGAAATTTCATTTTTAATTAAAATAAGTTCAAAAAAGATTTTTGTTATTACATTTTCTAATGCTTTTTCCCAGCAATTAAATTTGGTTTGGGGAATTAAAGGAATCAATTAAAATTTTCTTCCAACAATAACAATTGTTTTTGCTACAATGTAATTTTAGTTGATATTAGATAGTAGTAAATACTACCTTTTTCCAACTTTCCCTTTTTTACTTTATCTACTCTTCTTATGCAAATAAGGGTTGTATTTTTCTTTATATTCATTGAGATTTTTTTATTTTTTTATTTTTTTTTTTTTGTGAGAGAAGTTTTCATAAAATGAACAAAGTTTAGGTTAAGGTTATGGTTGATTGGAGGGGTGTGATAGCCCATGTAATACGACATACACTTAAGACAGTGAAGGCTTGTTGTGCGCTCCCTTTAATTATCAAACACAAACTGCCAGAGTTCTGCGGCAGGATACGAACCTGCGACCTTTGCACTACGAGTCTAGTACACTACCTACCAGTCTACGAAGGCCAGTAACAAAGTTTAACTTGAATATAAAATATTCTATAATTAATTGATTGTTGCATCAATAAGAAAAGTTAATTTTATCATTATAAATGATCAGTGTGTTTAATATTTCTTTGAATGTATATAATTTACTTTGCAAGTGTGGCTGCCATCACTTTCGCAGAATACTAGTAAAAGAGAAACTTTCATAAATTTTGACATTCCCTGTATTAGTCTGAGCAAATTTAATAGTGCTACTTTCGTCATCTTAGTAAACTTTGCTAAAAATGCATATGAACATAAAAATAAAAAACAGAAATCATGTAAACAACACGACTGCAAATAAATAATTTATCGTCGTTATTTTTTTTTTTTTTTCAATTGCTATTAGTTGAGGTTTATTAGGCAAGAGTGATGACAATTCTACTACATACATACATATATAAAAAAATTACAACCTCTAAGATAAAAGAAGTATTATTTGTTTATACTCAAATAATGTAATATTAACAATCGTTAATAATAAATAGTTATTTTTTTTTCTTTTCTTCTTTCATTTGCATAAACTTAACCACTTTTGCCGAACGTAAGGAATTAGAGGAAAATTTAAAAATTGTTTCATGTTAGAGGCGGTTTCATCCTCTAGTTATTGAAATTTTAATGACTTTTTAATTGGAAAAAAATTTCATTGTCTTTTTTTACTTATATTTAATTTTAAATCGGAAAAGTAAAGACATAAAGATACTCATATATCATAATTCCCTTAAGAATCAGAATTTTAATGTAGCGGGGAAAAGCGAGAGAATTTTTACCACATATTTTTATATCATGATGACAGGTATTGTAGCAAGCAGGAAACGGGTCGTCATTTTTATGTCAGTTCTATTAACGGGCGTAACTTTTTTATAGAATTTGGCTTATTTCCACATTTATGTTTTTTCGTGGAGATCAAGATAATAAAATATTACAAATAAAAGTGGTTCTCCTCAGCTCAAAGATTATTGCTTGATGATAACTTAGAAAGGCATTTTAAATGGATTTTTCATATTGACATTTGCAATACAACGTCTGTTCATTTACTGAAAGTTATTACTAATTGTTTTCAGGGTTGTCAGATTTTGTTGTAACTCCATCGCCAAAATGGTAATCTAAAATCGCCAAAAGTTGCAATAAAATTTTTCAAAAGAATAAAAAAAACCAGAAATAAATCCTTGCTTTAAATTATGTGTCTTATTTTTCACAAAATTCATTTAATAGAAAACAACACAAATGTCTAGAAAAAGATATAAATGAAAAAAGTTGTTCTTACTGACACATATTCCTTTCCATGAGTATGTATGTATGTGTTTATTATAAACACAAAAATATCCATATAGTTATTGTAAATAATACAAATTATAAATAGTCATTTAGAGGCTATAAACCTCAGTTTAATCTTTACTGCTGTCAGTATCATACGGAGTATAGCATTTAAATTTAAAAGAAAAATTTTTTGGTTCAAGTGTATTGCAGCAAATGTTATTTACATCATATAATTAAATATTCTAAATATTAATTATAATTATCTCTAAAGGCATATTAAAGTGTATTTTATACCGTACACGAATTGTTGCACAATTCTTAATATGGAATACTCTATCTTTATATGTATATTTCTTAGTTCACTCCAATATAAGTATCTATAGCTGAGCTTAACGAGGTCAATTAGTTGTTCTTTATTTCAATACCATTTAAATATGAAGGCCTAAACATTTTTCATGACGAATTTTTTTTTTTTTTGCAGAAGATAAATATTCGTGCGTTCTTCTTACCTGCATATGCTCAGATTGGAATTCCAGGCTTAAGTGACACATTTTGTCAACAATTAATTTTGCGAATACCAAAAATAGGCCAATTTTTCGTCATATAATTCATTATAAACGCTTTTAGTAGTCCTATAATTTTCAGCGATTCATATTTAGGAAAAATAATGTTTAAACTCCACCCACTACTCCAAAACTATTAATAGCAGCCCCATGTGAGAACAAACGGGCTTTTTTATCAAAAATTCCTCTACCTTATTTTAAAAGTTGCCAAAAAAAATCGCCACATCAACAAACAGAAAATTCCGTCGACCAGAAAATTTTAAGTTCTCGCCATGTTCGGTGAGAAATCGCTATAACTAACAGACATGGTTATTACTGGAACCAGTTCCGGTACTCGAAAAGTTGGTAACAAGTGAGTGAAAGAAGTGCGTACACAAGAGAAACAAAAAAGTGTAATAAACCTTCGTAGAGTAGTAGGTAGTGTACTAGAGTCGTAGTGCGAAGGTCCCAGGTTCGAATCCTGCCGCAGAACTCTGGCAGTTTGTGTCTGATAATTAAAATGGAGCGCACAAAAAGCCTTCACTGGCTTAAGTGTATGTCGTATGACATGGGCTATCACACCCCTCCAATCAACCTAACCTAATAATTTTTTTACATACACTCTCGATCAAATGATTAGGACCACTTGAATTTCTGTTTTCAGTAGGCCCGTACCATTTCTAAATATTTCGTTAAGTTAAGATTTCACTATCATCGAAAAGGTCACTTTCATAATACTAAAAACAAAATAACAAAAAGTTATGTAATGCAACAGTAGTTTAAAGGCCCTTTTACAAAAAAAAGACAAAATATACTAAATTTTTCCGGTTCTAATCATCTGATCAAGAGTGTATGTTCTAATTTTTGGACGTTTTATTTTAATTAATTTTTTTAAGCTTTTCTAAGTCTCTCCTTTTTTTAATTTTATTAATGAACACTCAAAATTCGGTTTTTCCATTTTTTCCTGAAATCATTCAGTTTGTCAAACACAAACTAAATGGAGCAGCTTATTCAAATTTTGATGGGAGTCAATTGACAGATGGTTGTTGGTAGGAGCAGTTTAGAGGAGAGAAATTCAAAAACAGACGGACTTATTGAATCACATTTGTTTCAAAAACTTTAGTTCAGGTGTTGTAACAGCTATGGGATTCAAAAAGTCCTGCGACTTAGAATTGATTCACAGGATTTTCAGAATCTATATTCAAAATTCCTTGAAATCATATAAAAATAATTTTTGAATACAAATTAAGTTTTAATGCAAATTATCTATATTCATACAATTTGATAATTATAATTTAATAATTAGTTACTTGTACTTTATATATAAAATCAAACTATACAATGCATCAAAATGCTTGTAGAACTTTTTTATTATATTTTTTTTTTTAATTTTAATGTCAATTATGTTAATGTTAATCGTTTTTGTTTCGCTAAGAATAATGAAAAAAATTAATTGCCATTAACTTTTTATTGCAAACTTTTTAATCTTTTACAATTTAAAACAAACAAAACAAAACCATTAAAAAATTGTGCAGCCAATATTTTTTTATTGTTATTGAAACAAAAACTCAATTTTTTTTAAGGTCGCATTCCCACAAATTCCAATAAAACAAAATTGTTTGTAAAACCTTGAACATCCACTAACAAAAAAAAATAATAAATAAATAAAAAAGAAGTCATCCGTACATTTAAGTCCGGTCAATACGAATTTTCTAAAACCAAATACGAAACGCTTAATCCCAGAACAATTTCAAACTTTTCTTCTAATCACTTTATAAAAAATAATTAAAGCAAAAAAAAAAAATATGACAAAAGTTTTACATTAAAATACAGAAATCTCAGTTATTATTTATGAATGGAATTGAAATACTTTATCTTTTAACATTATAATGCCACAATAGGAGGCAAATTGAATAATCCAACTACCAAATTGATGTCAAATTAAATAGGTTGAAGTTAATTAAAGTTTTTCTTCTCTTTAAGTAGGCGAAATAAATTATTATTTGTTTTTTCATAATATCGACCCATGTATATAAATAAAATATCAGCCTTTAAGGCGGTAGAGGACTTGACGATTTATGTGATAGTTTACACTTATGAGTATAATTTATTTTAAAGAACATAGATTTTACATTAATCTGAACGATCTATCGTTGAAAATCAGGAAATAACTAAATGCAAATAAGTTCCTACTGAATGTGTAACTATAAAATCCTAAAGATTTAGCTATTTTACAATAGCAAAGTTAATTTCTTGCGAAAATTTATCGAGTTGAGAGTCGTTAAGTTTTATTTGCTGAGACTTTTCAGCACCATTTTTTTCCATTCCAAAAAAATCTGCATGATGGGAATATTATTGAAATGTTATTAGTGGCACTTCGTCGCACACACGTGCGTCTGAATTCGAGTTATAACTTCAGTTTTGTTGATTCAGGATTCCCCACGAAAAATCTTGTGCTATTGCATCGAACGATCTTATCAAATCAGCCATGCATTATTAAATCGCCTTTGATCATTGGTCTGTTAACTCCGTAATTCACTTCACCAACTGAATTTTCAAGAAAAAAATTTTAGTCATTCGTGGGTGCTTTTCTACTCAGTAAGCTCCGTTGCAGGTTGATCTCATATTTGAAATCATAACTTAACACAAACTTCAAAATATATAACTTAAGTCGAATTTGGTAATCTTGTCCAAATTCTCTTATAACCAGAATACGAACAACTGGCTTCGTATGTCGGCAGTGGAAGTTTGCTAAAACTTTCTGAGGGCGAGTGTTAGGAAAATTTTACACTTTATTGAGAAAAGGAAAGATCACAAATTGTATTTAATGAAGGTACAACTCGAGCTCCCGAAGTAAAACTACAGATTTCATTCATGGGGCGGTACCTCAAAATCCATTTTTTAATTATCCGACATCGTAGAGGAGAAGATCTCTATTGACACAGTGGAGCATCAAAGAAGTGTGCGGTGTGTATTGTTAACAAAACGGAAATATTTTTGTCAAAATTATTCTTGATTTCGACATTATCCAAGAAGTCCACAGTTTCTATTTGTTAAGTTGCTCGCAATATTTTTTCTTTTGTGTATAAATATTTTTTTAGCGATAAAGAGCTGCGCCTCACAAGCTGGCTAATCACTAACAAGAGCTTAGGAATTTACGAGTATTAGTCAGAGTTTATTAAATACCAATTTTTAGTTATGCATGAGACTGCTGTTCATTTGTCTTTAGTTTTATTCCAGCGTATCTTGGTATGACATCCAATGCAAGGTATTACTTTTTGAATCAAATATTTCCCTTTGTAGTTGACGTAGTTTGCAAAGTGTACAATGTCTTTCTTCCGAAGGGGCTTGCTTGAATTTGGAATGATTTTTCCTCATCTCACGTCAAATTTGGTTTGTAGAGAGACTGGTTTCGCCTATATGCCACTTTCAATGCTCTGTTCCCTATTAGATCGTTTCACTGTTGTTCGTGTCCTCATATAGTTCCTTCGGTTGTGCATGTCCGCTCCTGTGTCCCTGTATACCGGGGATCCGCAAAACAAGGGCGCCGCGCCAATGCTTACTCTCTTTTATCGTGTACATGTACACACGTATTGCAGAGAAATAAAAAACATAAATCAGTCTCACTCGAGCACTAAAACACGATGGACGTGTTACGCTTGTTGTTAGAAACTAGCGTTGCCATATGGAAAAAATGAGATCCCCAGAAATTCAAATGAAATTAACCTGAGGAAATACTAGTTCTGATGAACAAAATATTTATGAGGGAATGGAGATTTAAAATTTCAAATTTAGGTATGACATGAAAATTTCAAATCTGGCAACACTGATTCTTTATGTGTGTATGTGAGCGCAAACAAAATGTTTATATGCATTTTTGCCGATCCCTGCTGTATAGCTCCGTACCTATTTCGTGTCACTTTCTCTTTGGTGTTCATATGTCTCTCCTTCTACCTGTGTTTCTCTCCCCCTATCTCTTTACAATTCTTTTCTCTCTTTATACTTATGTCCGTATTTTCTATTTCATTAGGTGAGTGCATAGTTGCCTGGTGTCGCTTGCCTTGTAATCTGTTGCGTTGTAATCTGTAACCTTTTGTTTCTGGCTTCCCTTCTTCTCTTGGTCATTTGATGTAGTGTTGGTGGCTTCCATTGGGCTATTGTTTTGTGTATGAATATTTTAATGGTAACAATACCATGTCTGATGCGGTGTTTACCTATTCATTTATTATCCTTTCGTCAAATGTTTTCTATCTGTATATCACCATGTTTTCCAATACGTTCAGTCATCGTCCTTTATGTTGTACGAGTAAATGCCGCAGTTTAACCGTTTTTCTAATGTGTGCTGGCGTACATTTGTTGTCAAATATGTGGTTCGCGAAATTCAATTTTAGTGTTGATCCTGATTTTCTTAGTATTATGTTGTAGTGATCACGACATCTGGTTTTGATCTTTCGTCCCTTTTGTCCGACATAACTCCCCCCGGGGGGCACGGTTTATACATCTTGTCATGGTGGCTTGCTGTTGTGCTTCCTGGGGTATAGGGTTATCAGGTTTCCGGACCTAGGCCTTTTTGCTGATAACCCCTAAAAACTTGTATGTTGCTACCCAATCCCTGAATTAATAGGGCAACGGGCGCGCATGCAAGTAAATTAAAGGTGAAAGTGGGTTCGCTCGCTCGTCCAGCAAATGGGTAATATGGTCTTTTCAGATCTTGACCTTTGGCCAATTACCCCTTGAACTTAATATGTTACTACCCAATCCCTGAAATAACAGGGCAACGGGCGTTCATATAAGTAATTAGGGAAGTATCTTTGCTAGAGGTGCTACCGATACCTCAGGTTTGCATGAGACCTAAAATCGGAGGTGTTTTTAACACGCGGCTGACCAGAGTCCCATCTGGTGCCACGGGAACCAGTAGCCCCTAGGACTTGTCCTAGACTGGTTATTGGTGAGGCCCCTTCGGGGATCACGTGGTGGCTGTGGTTAAAACCCAAAGATACGCGGGAAGAGTTATGGGTCGGATGAGTGTGTCTGCAATATGGTGCTAGTGACCGATTGTAGATGCTCTCTTCAGGCCATATATCTCTAGGTGTTGTTGCTATTCGACAAAGCTGCCCTGATGGTTGCGGTTGGTGAGTGGTCCATGATAGGCAGGCATCTTACTGCTGGGCCGTTGGGGTAGTAGGAGGTTAGATAGCTCCAATACTTTAGCAAAGTGTCTGTACTTGGTTCTGCAGCCTGTACAGAATTTTCTACCATGTCGTCCCTATTAGGGGCACATGTAGACCGCACCCTGTATGTGCCTCTGGAAGGACGACGGGGGACGGTGGTGAACGACTTTATTCACCCAGTGCGAAGAGCACCGTCAGGTTAAGTTTATGACAGGTACTGACATATTGTCCGACATAACTATAATGGCATGAACAGATTAATTTGTATACCGCCGGTTTCTGGTTTTCAATGCTGTGTTAATGTTATGTTTCCTAAAAATTTTTACTAGCTCATACATTGTTTTGCCCATATGTGCCAAAGTAACCCAAGTAATCATATCCTGTACCTGTTATTTATTCCGTCCATTAGCTGCCCAGAGGACCTTACCGATCATGTCCACTAGGTCCTTGTTAGATCCCTTATTCTCCGCTATGGTATATACTGTTTCCATCTTTTTCATATATAAACTACAGTCTAATTATATTTTGAAATTTTATACAAATATTATTTTAAAAAATTATAATAAAATTTCTATAAAATCCAAAGTATAAAAAACACTTAAACAAAACGAAAAAATTATTATTTTGTCTTAAAATTTGTTTCTAAATTAAATAAAATTTGTATCAAAATTTTCAACTGCCCCTACCAAATTAAATACTTGTAAATTTACTACTGCTTTTGCTTATTGAAATTCAATAGTTTTCTTTACACTAAAAGTATAAATTGACAAATTCTTTGTTTCTTTCCGGCTCTTGTCTATATATCCATGCAAAAAAAATTACAATTTATATTGAGGAACTGTCCCACTAAATACGCACTTTTATATTGAAAGCAAAAATTAACTTAAGTTTTTTGTTTTCATTTTCAATATAAATTTGAAAACGAAATTAAGTTGGACAGGCCCTTAGTTCGCAGATAAAATTAAAGCAAGAACTAAATGCTTCCAGGAAAATTCATATTCACAATTTCCTCTTAATTTATGTTGGACAGTTTGACTTACACCTTGACAACCGAACAGAATTAGATGGTCGGCCGGCCATGTTAATGCTGAAGCAAATACTTGTACAAAAAGGAAAATTAAGGTCAATACGTATGTATCTATTGGAATGAAACTAAGTGCTTTTTTGCACAAAATCTGCAGGTAGAATAAAGTTTTTTATAAATGGAAATACCGGGTGCCTGGTATCCTTTTAAATTACATGTTATTTTGACAATGTTTGATTTTTTTCTGTCCAAAGTATTGACTATTCGTCAGCATCATATCTCCGGGGTTAGAAATGAGTCGCGTTACACTTAAACAACGGTTGGAAAATATTGCAAACCTATTTCCAAAATTAGCCCTGTGTTGTTAAAAAGAAGTTTTGAGTGAAATAAAGCATCCACCGCGTAGCTGTATGCAAGTTTGTGCAAAAATATACCGAGACTAATTTTCGAGACGATATGAGTAGCACTAATGGTATCCACCATTCTGCGATAAATACCGACGAGAATGTGGCTGCTGTAGGCGAAAGTGTGCAACTCAATCCAAAAACGTCGACACGCCATTGATCTCAACATCTCGGCATTTTACAAAAATCTCGGACAATTCGCATAAGGGTTTCAATTGAGTCAGCAATTGAAGCAAATGACCATACACTTCGTTACAACTTCTTAAGTTGGTCTTTAGAGAGAATTCAATTGGATATCGAATTTGGCAAAAAAAAAAACTCATCTGACTAAGCGCATTCTCATCTCGACGACTATATTAACAAACAATATTACCGCATCTGGAGATCGTAAATCCCTTACGTCATTGTCGACAGGCTGATGAACCATTTATTCGAAAATGCGGATAAATGCGGCGAGCGCTACAGAGCCGTGATTTTGGACTTTTTTATTGCTTGAATTGGAAGATATTAACTTGGATAACCTTTGATCTCAGCAGGATGGCATACCATGTTATACTGGTAGTACTGAGTTCAATAATGATGTTTATCAGCCGCATCGGAGCTGAGATTTTACACTTTTAAACTTTTCTTGGGAGGTGAAACTAAAAATCAAAGCTATTCCTATAATTCACAAATAATTCACATTCTTAAAACTAATATCGTCCGAGCTATTTGTGAGATATAATCAAAAACACGGTCAGCAAAGCTTTTTTTAAAGGAGAAGTAACACTCGGGCTTACTACTAAAGTTTTACTTCTCTTATGGAAGGGATAGTATATAAAGCTCAGGACAGGTGGTGGAATGGGAAGACAGAGAGAGAGAGAGCTGACATTCTACAACTTTCTACAACTGTACTATTCAGCATTTTTTATAGCAGACTTGGAGTGCCTCTGGTGTTAAGGAGACACAATAAGTTTCTGAAGCTGTATGTGTAGCCATTTTATTAATTGTTTTACTTCGCCGACGATTCTGCTAATATTACCGACGAAGGATTGCGCCGTGATGTGGTTCATTAGCGTAGAAGAATATCAATCTGTTCCGGTACTGTTCAGTGACCTTCATCACTTAAACACTTAAACGGTCCCCAACAAAAATTAACACAACGCTACATTAACGTAAATCAGAAAACCTCATGATGTTGATTACTTGTACTGAACAGGGATCGAACCCAGGTCCTTAGTGTTGCTTTCAACCAACAGCACCGGAAAATTGGCCTGACAGGATGAAATTGATTTCCATAAATTATGGGAATGTTTAATAATTAAGTTTAGTTCATTTTATTTAATTTTTAAAATTATACTTGTTTGGTTCACTTGGTATTTATAAATGTCCTTTGGGAACGACCTTTTTATAATTGAAAAGTGTAAAAATATAATAAAAAGCAGCGGTGGCGCATTTTCAAAGGTTAATGCTTATTTAAGTAGCTCGGCTACATGTCATGTATGATGTGCATAAGTATATCCATTCATTCGAGATATTCACATCTGTTCCCCACAATAAAATATAAAGAGGAAATTAATTCCATATCGTTGGCGTGAAAGTTTGCAATAACCTAAACATTCTAAAATATCCTGTAGCACTGGCTTAACCCAAATGCTTGTGGTCAGTTCAATATCTAATGAAGCAACAAAAAATTGTAACACATACGATATTGAAAGAAGGGGTTTGTAGGTAGTTTCTCGGCAAAAAAAAAATTGGTTTTAATAATGATAAGAGGAAGGTGAATGAAACATTTTGTTTACTTTATTCGATTTTTTACTGAACTTTTGTTTATTTTTACGGCAAGAAATCATACAGCATTAAATGTCTTAAATTTAATCATCTACATGGAGGAGGATAACAAACCTTCTTAATGCAAATTATTGTGAGTTTAATTTTATATGTGTGCTTTTAGCTTCAATATTTTGAAATTATTTATAAATTATGTCTCTTGTATTTTTCCCGTATTTTACTTGTTTATCTATATTATAACCAATTATTTTCTTTTATTTTAACTTTTCAACTATTCTTTGGTAGTTTTTACGCTTCTTCCACGATTCTTTAAAATTTAACACGTTCAATGTTTTTTAAATTAACAAACACAAACTGCGAAGCGGCCTGTCTTGTCTGCAGAAACTCCCGGAGACTGTTGCAGGATTTAAACCTGCGTCCATCGGACTACTAGTCTAGTACACTAGCCTTCTAGTCTACGAAGTCACAATTCTTCGTATGAGATTTCTACTCGCTTTTGGGCAATTTTGTTATTATTGTAAAAAATTTTATGAGTTTTTCTAGCTTAAAGGCAATTTGATAGCAAAAAAAAAAACTTTTAAGATTTATTTACTACTTCTATATCAATAAAATATCAAAAATATATTTTTGATTTAAGAATATTTGGACAGCGATCAAATAATCAATATGAAGAAATTGAGAGCGTGAATATAAGATTTCAAATCAAACTTATCGAAATTATCTTCATTAAAGAACGTACAATAATATACATAATCTTTTTACTCACCCATATCATAGAAAATGGCATTAAAATTCTTTAACTGCTTTTCCCTCCTGGTCACAAATAGAAGGGGATTTTACCTGAAAAAAGAAAAGGAGACTCGATGTTAAACAATGAGATGATACAAATATATTGAAGGTTTCATTCCTTTCATTATAAACATTTGATGAATGATTTAAATTAAAATGGATTTGATGTTTTTTTTTTAAGTTTTTCTCGCCTGACACTAGCTGTCAGGATAACGTGGGGCTTATGATGATGTTTTCGTCTAAAATATTTGTCATATTCAGATCCCAATCTGACATGATTATTTTTTTTTTTATTTCTTGTATTGTTATTTATTGGATAAAACGATAAGTATTTTTTCAACCGTAATAGTACTCAGTATTATTAGTATTAGTACTCAGCTCATAGTTATGCAGCACAATGTGCTTGTACTAGGAAATTAGGTTATGGAATAGATGATAAAGAAAGTAGTGTTTTTGTTGTTATTCGATTTCATCATTTTCCATGATGGGTATGACCGAAAAGTTAGTTCCACATACGAGCCGTTAAATGAATGTGTTCTTAATGAAGAACGTCTTGTTCACAAATAAAATCGGCTCTCAGGACTAAATTTCCTGATTTCTTTAAGGCACATTCCATTGTAGTAATGATAAAACTGCGAAACACAAGCCACGTTGCTTCAGTGAGTTACCGGGGTTGGCTACACCACTGTCACCGATGAGTCTTTTCGCCATTTCCTGTATTGGGTCGAGTAGCTTGAAAATATATTTTGACGCACCGGCCCACACATGAGAGGTGTATTCCATTTTCAGACGGATATACTCTAGATGGTATAAACAGTAAGGACATCAGAAGAAGTGCAATATCTCGTAAATCATCTTAAAAAGGCTTCTTTAGCCACGTGAAAAATGTGTTCAGTCCATCGAACATCATACTGAATTTTCATGCAAAGAACATCAAGAGGTTCAGATCCCTCAATGTTTATATCATACATAATTGCAGATAGAGCAGCATGTTCTATCACACGTTTATGCGTGGACATACAACACTTACGAGCATTAGAATCAACTCGTTTCGTATGAACCAATGCCGAGGTCATCATGATTAAGATTATCATCCATGTTTTCATCCATTTTCTCAGCAGAGTATGGCTTCTATAATATAAATGAATCGGAGCTAGTCGGTTTTAATGGTGCTCGAGTTTTCTTTTACGCATTTTATCAGATATTTTGAAACCACAGTTTAAGCGAATAGGACATTGATATCTTGGTGATTACCCTAATCGATTAAATACAAGGCAGTGGCTGTAATCGTACGGTGTATTTGATTCTGCCGCCTTTGAATTTTTCTATACTAAATGCTGAGGCGATGCACCATATTGGTTTGAAAATCTAATGGCATAATAGAAGTTTGCAATCTAGGCTTTACTTTACACTAAGTTTCTCACGAATTAATTTGTATCGCTTGCAGTTTTATTCGGATTAACTTTGAGTCTATGTGCGATATTGAAGTTAAACGGCGATCAAGGTGATTTATTTGTCCTCGCTGCATTGTGGTATAAATTGGATATTAATTTGTAATGGAGGATATGTTTCCCTCCTCAATGTAAAAGCAATATGAATGTATATATTTTCGCTTATTTACCTTATTTTACCTTATTTACCTCGTCAGCGAATTGTGATGTGTGAATATCATTTGGAAGTCAAAATGCTGCCTTGGCAAACTCCAGCTTCTATTGGTTAGAAAGTTACGTTACCTAATAGTAAACTTTCGGCTATTGAAAGTAAAATGTGTCTTTATAACAAGATTTATATTATGTCCTTTTTGTGCAAGCAAAGGACTTCTCTTTCATCATGATATTTATAGTTAAAATTTGAAATGTAACCACAATTTGCTGTTCCTGTATTCTGTCCTTCCTTTTTTAATTCTACTCAATTCTGCACCATAATGCTTTATTTTTAAATTATGGCTTTTATGTGAAGTTTTAGTTTTTTGTCATAAAAACTACCAGGAGCGAAAAAATATTTAAAGCAAAAAATGGTTTTATTTGTTTACTTTCTCTGTTTCTAATTAACATCGGCATCTTTGTTTTAAGCTAAAAATAATTTGCAATTATAAACTTTTTGCTCCCAACAGTCTCTTCTTTTTTGATTTCATTTCATAATCTAAACACCGGATCACTTAAAATGTGGATGTTCTATGCGTGTACTTTGGACTGCTGCGTATTTAGTATTACAAACGAATGCCTGAAAAAGTATTTTATTCGTATAGAATTATCGAGCCTAAGGCCAAGTAGCCATGGGCCTTATACAATAAGTTGTAATTTGTAATTATTTCTTAATGATAATAAATAAATAAAAACTTGGCGTGACTTATGTTCAGCTGTAGAAATAGAAGTTAGTGGAAAAGTTATCGGCAAGTTTATTGAAATTTTGAAATTGTAAACTTTTCTCTCTATTTGAAGATAAAGAATAATTTGATGGTGGAGAGAAAATAGAAATGCTATCATTAACATAAAAGAAGTGAATGATAAATATTTATCCGTATATTCTTAAAGAATATTTAGTTTGTATGTCATTACCCTTTTTATGAAAAATTAAAAAAAAAATTATAGCAACTTAACCGGCCTGAAAATGAGGTCACAACTACAAAAAAATGAATTTAGCGGGCTTGTGTTTCTTAAAATTGCATGAAGAAAAATGCTTTAATGAATAGAAGGAAGAGTCAGCTCAACACTACTATGTAAATGCCCGGCTCTGCAAGAGAATAGGCTTAGATCTTTTGACAATTATTTTCTTCAGCAGCCAGACTGTTTTGGTTAAATGCCATTAACTTATCTATTATACTTTGTAAACAGTTCTAGTTGATTCGTAAGAGTAGGTAGGGTATCGAGAGCTTATATTCAAAAGCCTCTATCTTAAAAAACGTAGTTTTTCAGGGGAGCAAAAAAAACGTTTATTTTCGTTATTTCGAAGAAAATGAAAATTGTATATTCTAAGATATTTATTTAAACTGACTAATTTAATTACTTGACAAGCAATTTGTTTATATTTGCATCACCGGCCATTTTATGGAAGATAGAGGATTTTCTTATTTGAAAATACTTAACGTGTATAAAAAGATAGCGGGTTTTGCATAGTAAAATAAAATATTTATTAATGAATTCAAAGTTCTTATTGATATACATATTTATATATTATTAAAATAACCACCAAATCCAAAAATCTTAATAATATAAGCAAGAAGTTGTACATATTTGTACATTAAGGATATAACTTTTTTTTTAGAATATCAAAACAAAAAATAGCTCAAATATGAAATTTCATTATTATTTAGAGATGGTAAGAGATTTTTTCGCAATATATTATAATGGAATAAAAATTAAAGTGATAAAAAGTTCGAATATTGATTGATAATTTATGTTCTAAGTTTTTCAATCAATTTTCAAATTATTATAGAAATAATGGTATTCTTCTGGAATCACAGTTTTCAAGTCTTGTAAATTTTTCCATTTGTTTGAAGATATTGCAAGTGGAGCAGAATATAAAAGTTTTGGTTCTATATGGAAAGAGTATGGTTTAATGCGACTAGGTAGATTAACATGGTTTTGATCAAAGTTTACTTTATATTTAACACTGCCATTTGGAAGATATAACAGGGATCTTAAGTCAGATACTGTATGATCATTTCTAACACGACCTGGTCTTACAGATGAAAAACGGAGAATCTTATCATCTTTATAGTTTTTAAAAAAATCATAATTTAAATATACAGCATCAAATGGCTTTTTAATGACTTTATTTTTGACTTTAACAGTTTTTCTGGCCTCTTTAGTAACTCGAATGTAATAATGTAGCAAGTAAATTAATTGATTTTTCAATCTGATCTCAATTTTTGCATGGGCACTATCACACTCCATTTGTGTATGACCTTTTTCCAAAAATTTTTGTTCAACGACTTTTTGATATTTAACTGCGAAATTTGATAAGGCGTTTGACAAATAATGGTTTTTTCTTTGTCTACTATTTATTTAAATTAATAGAATTAAAATTGCAAGTAGTTTCCTGAAAAAAATAGTAAATTCATTGGAGAGATAGAGGCTTTTGTTTTCAAAAAAAAACTACGTGTGTAAGATAGAGAAAAAAAAACAAATGACAATAAAATGTCAAATTTAATTTTTTTTTAATTCCTGATTGGTACCATAGATGAGTCTAGTTTTACAGAATTCTTTACCATCAAAAAGCCATTTTCGTAAAAATTGAAGATAGAGGGTTTTGAATATAAGCTCTCGGTATGGATTTCAAGTGCACTTGAAAATTTTTTCTGCCGGTGCGGGCTGTCCTGCCAAGTCAACCGAGTTCACTACCCATACATATTGACATATTTTCGTCGATTATGACATTTAATATATATATATTTTTCAATTGTGTGCAAACACAACTCTTCCGAGTAGGAAATTTTTTCGAAGAGCTTTAGTTTTAATATCGAACTACGAAGTAACCAGTCAGACAACGATACACACAGTCGTGTTTGGGGAGAGCTAAGCTACCCCTAGGAACAAATTTAGCTAACCTTAGAATTTTTTCCTTCTCATGGAATTACTAAAGCAAATGCTTTAATATATATTCATCAAAGGGCTACAGCAATACACATGCATGTTCCGATTATAGTTTACAACAGCTGTTATTTTAATGTTGTATTTTTTAAAATGCGATTATGGTTTACAACTGTTGTCAGTATGTGTTTTACGCACTGTCAAAAATCTACAACTGCTCATTAGGTGTTGTTTCATTAACATTACAAGTTGAAAATCGAAAATAGATTTAAAAAAAATTTAGTATGCATATAAAATTTATTTTGCAAAACATACAGAACTTTAAAAAATAAAAATAAAATAAATAAATATAAAATAATGAAATAAAATAAAATAACAAAATAAATATTTCTTAGCAAAATTACAAATAAAAAAACAAATGGCAAAGCTGGTTGAGCTAATGAAAATTAATCCAGATATTGGCCGAGGCAAGCTGCCATTTGGATATAACAAAATACATCTCAAGGGCAAATGGAATCATGTTACTGTGCAAATGAATGGATTGGGACAGCCAATTAGAAATATTAAAGAATGGCAAAATGTTAGTTTTTAGAAAAGTGCTCAGTTTTTGTATCAAAAACAAGAAACCGTCCTTGTTTATGCGGAAAATTTTTATAAAAGTATAAATTATGTTATTGTAATTAAAATATTGTAATAACTTTTGGTTTTATAAAAATTATACATATGTGAACTGTCTCGAATTCTTTTCCGGATACGTGCCATTTGTTTTTTGTTGTTCTTTTATTTATTTCTCACAAAATGTACGATTTTTTAATCTTTTTTTAACGGTTTTTGGCATGCAGGTATGTATTTTTACGGAAATGTGTACTCTGTAACATAAACAACACCTAGATGTTGTAAACCATAATCAAAACATAAATTAATGTTGTCTTGTATCCGAAACCACACAACATTTAAGTGTTGTAAAAAATTTTCGTAGTTACGCTAATGACAGCAGGACGGTGTTAAGCCTACTCTTCAGTCAAAACATTTTAAAGGCAAAATACGAGTATGTACCTCCAAATTTTAAACGAACACTTCATTTTGGCAAAACCTTGATATCTTAATGTTTTCCAATTAAATGGGGATTGCGCTGACTTTGTTATTATTTTAGCTGTTAAACAATTCGGCGTTCTTTAAGTTGACTTACTTACAGGCATTAAAATGTACAAACTTTTTTTATAAAACTCATTATTAAATAAAATTAAAAAAATATATAAGAAAGAAGTTTAAATTTATAACTTTCTCTTTCGCTGAATGAATTTGTGTTTCAAAACAAAAGGAAAAATACTTGACGTTCCATGCCAAGGTTACAAAAATTTATGGATGACTGTTTTCGTTTTTATTTTCTTCCTCTGTAAAAAAAGAAAATATATTTAAAATTATTTTTATATTTATTGTGATACAATTTAGATGAATAATACAACTTGAAATAAAAACTTGCGGTTGTATGTGTAAAAGGTTTTTCTGATTTTCCTATTTTCTGCAACCAGTAGCCGCTAATAAGGATGCTATTTCAGCGCTAAATTGTATTTTCTTGTTTCTTTTTTTCCAGTTGATTTATTTTAAATACAATGAAACTGAAACTTGACAATTTGTCATAACAGTTTGTTATTTTGTTCAAGGAATATTTTAATAAGAATACTCGTATGTCTTTGTTTTTATGTACTACTAAGCCATAAAATTTTGTTATTGTATAGTTTGATTGTTACATGTTGTTTAATGGTCACAGAGTTTCTACCAACTAAAAATAAAACTCAAAAAATATTATGACCCTTAAAAATCCAAATTTATATCCAAAGTCAATCAATTATTTAGAATCGTAGACTAATAGACTGATGCATTATAATTTGTATCCATTTATTATGGGCTTATCAAAAATGTATTACTTTGGTCGAACTTTTCTACAAGCAATGGTAATTATATATGAACGTATTAATAAATAAAATCATGTATTAAATATTCATATGCTACCAAAAACAATGGCTAACCGTTTTCTAATTAAAGTAAAATTCCATGGAAGTACAAAGGCATTATTAATTAATATAGAGGCAAGCAATTTTGTTGACATTAACTATTCAAAGGATAATCACGTCTTAGCATGAACTTGACTTAATTCCCTAAAATACATACAAATAGTATTGTATTGAATAGCAATACAATACACAGTCAATGTTACGCGTAATTTCATGTGATACTAAATTTTTATAAGTATATTATATTGTCATATATTTGATGGTTTAATTATTATATTTCAATACATTAGCACATGGGAAAATTAGCAATGGCAAGCGGCCTTAAGGATAATCGGGATAAGAAAACATTATACAATTGAATACACATGTATGTATAAGGACATGAATATATTTTTGTTGTGATGGCATCACAGTCCATCAAAATTAAGGATGAGCAAGAGGAATGTCACTGTTACTTTCTATAATACAACCATTTAAGAAGACACGAAAAGCAATTTATTTTATTTACAATAATAATTAATTTTTAAAGTTATTTTAAGACAACAGGTGGGTCATTAAATTGTCTCCGCTGGCAAGTGCAAAATTAAATTGAAGAAAATAAAACAAATATTTACACCAATACGTTTCATTTGGACGTTTCTGAAATAATCATAATAAAAGTATAAAAAAAACATACAAACAAGATTGATGATCATAAAACGCTTAACAGTGGGGCAAAACAACTGCAGCGAAAATTTACATTTACTAAGAATTCTTATACTATAAATGAGTAAGCAACCGAGTAAATTCAGGTAATAGCTTAGTTCCCATAACAGCAAAGGGTGCCGACTCTAATGAAAGTGGACTACATTTAAAGCACTTTGAGGCACACTGTGGGCTTAGATGTGAATATGTCTGGATTTCATTGGCGCTAACCAAATTATAAATAGAGCGAAATAACAAAGTAAAGAAAAAATGGGTTTGGCATTTTGTGGCATCATTTTTGACGTTTCATTGGCGTTTCATATACGGCCGTATGAAAAAAAATTTATTTAAGTTTAAAGGTTCATATTATTTAACAAAATCTTTAAGAATAATTGTTAAAACTTGGCGTTAAACAAAGGTAGGATTTTATCGGAAGAATAAACAGTTTTTCATTACTAATACCTTACTTTACTTCACGTTATAGCGTAAAAATTGCCGAACGATCGATCTAACGATAGTGGGACGCTTTGTCGATCGAAAGTGATTGCTTTTCGTTCGCTTAAGTTTTCCTTCAACATATCGCCTATAACAATCACGTAGGGAATGTTTCAAAGACAATAACGAAAAAAGTTCAACTTTTACTTGCAACAACTCCTCTTCAGACATCGTGTGTATTTTACGCATTTTGACAGTTTTTAGGTGACGATGTACGTAAATTAATGCAAATCACTTTAGTGAAAAGGGATATGGGAATTTATTTTACTCACGTATAAGCAAAATTCTCACCATGATTTCCGTATTAATATTAATTTTACAGAACTTTTAATTATCGTTAAATTATCCAAGTCAAACACCGACATCATTGTCATCAAATTTCATTCTTAACCCTTTGTTTTCTACTTAAGCCAAAATTGTTTGCTTTGATTTTTTGATTCTTACATATAATTGATTTAATTCGAATATCATTGTCAATGTATTTTGAGTTAAGAAAGTATTAATCAGTGTTCCAGAGACAACAAACAAAAATTCAATTTGTGTATTCCAACCTACACATAAAAACGCTGTAATTATATATTTTTCTGCTCTAAATAATCATTGAGATCATTTTAATTGAAGTAATTTTGTCATAAAATTCAATGCGTTCAAAAATCTTTCGTAAAATGTATAAATATATTTAAAAATAGCAGTTCATCACGAATACATCAAAAATTTTATTTAATTAATTCTCTTAACAATATCAATTGATATTATTTCTTCTTTCGAATAACGCTCGCTGGGCCGATATACTAGTAGAAATAATAGGAAACAGATACAGGTATAGGGCCGTCCTAAGTGTATGTGAGAAATCATTAAAAAAAATACTTAACTTTAATGGCCATTATTATAACAATGTGCAAATGGCCGCCATTTATTCTCTGGATGACGTACATTTAAAATTTCCAATTTTCCATGACTCTGTCACATAAATCAGACTTAATTGATCGATTATATGGGCTATATTGGCTATGAGGTCCGCTGTGGCTTGTGCCGTAATTGCATAGATATGCAACTTAAGAAAACCCAGAAAAAAGAAATCGCACGATTTCTGTGGTCAGCCCACATCATTGTAGCGCTGTGCTCTGAAACCACATGTCGTTGGCGTACATATCATCCAATTCGGCCCAAGGGTAGTTGGTAATCATCGGCCTAAAGCGCTCGCCCTTAAAGCTGATGATTTAGCCAACACTGTTCTAAAAGGCATATGGACCAATGACGCCGCCAGCCCGAAATCCACACCAAATAGTGTAATTTTCGAGATGCATTAGACACTCTTGGATCTCATGTGGATTGGTATCATCATAAAATCCACAATTTAGTCTGTTGACATACATACCCATTCATTTAGAAATGGAGACCGAAAATAAGTGAAACGAGAGGAACGTTGCTGGAACAGAATGTCCATTTTGATGAAACAAGTTTATCGCTTTCACATATTGTTGAACGCTATATCTTTGGCAAAACACACGAAATAAATGCCAGCCAATTCGACGGGTGTAACTTCAACAATATGGCCACTATCAAAGTTCAGAATTACCTATTGGAAAACCTATTACATGTTGTGACTTTACCGATTGCTTAAATTCTAGATCATATATCGAATCTCACAATTACCCAATGATATAAGAGATTCTTCTGTCGATTCTTATTTCCCCTTATCAAATAAATATGATTTGTAACTTTAGATCCCACAATATATACTTCATTATTTGAAAAGATTTGAAGGGTGCATTAATTAATAACCACTCACTTATGCATCCATCCGTGGCACGGCCATGGTGTATGGCTACTTAGAGGCACAAAATAGGAGTGGCCAGACAGAAATACTGGTACTGCTGGAGAAAAATCCGATAAACTTTATATTTTAACATATATCGTGTGTATATGCTGTACAGGTACAGTTCATGTCTCTATCCATCTAACACTTTTCTAACTTGCCATAGATCGGTAGGTATACGTACCGAGACACAAGCGAACAAAACTGAATAAACCGATCGGGATGATGGAAAATTCTTTACAAATTGTCGTTCACGTTTTAATTATTATTATTATTTAATATTGAAATTCATTATTTAGGATATTCTCCCCAACTAATCGTTAGAAACAATTAGAGCTTTTGCAAAATGCATAGAAAAAATCAAAAGTTTGTGGTGGAGAGATAAAGCCACAACAAACTTCTGATTATTATTATTATTTTTATTTTTTATTTTTGAATTCCAAAATAAAATTGAATTATTCCTTTACAACTCTGCTGGGGCGGTCGTTAACATAAATTATTTAATTCGTTTGTCGTGTGTCCGCTTGATATAAATAAATTACATTGAAATAACAAAATGAAGCAACAAGTTAATTAATTGGAAAAGTAAATTGACGAATTATTTCGAGTTCACAGAAATAGCCATGAACTTTGCCTTTTGCTTTATTTTCGGCGATCATTCGACAATTTGATATACATAAATATTTGTTCCCTAAACAAAGCCAGAAAACATTTTGTGATGCTATTATGGCAACATTTTTAAGTTAACGCTAAATTATTCATAACTCGGTCAAAAACAAACCCTTGACATAAAACAATTTATGTAAGTGCTATGGAAATATATTTCCATTACTTCGATATATAAAAAAAGATAAATTCTTATATATTTTGGCAATAAAAACTGTGTAAAATAAGTTTAGGAAATAAAACATATAGATACAATGCCTCACGAATGCACACATACATGGCCAGATACTAAATTTATGTAAAAATATAAAAAAATTGTAAACAATTTGTTTGTAAAGGAAAGAAGAAGAAAAATAAATAAAACAATTTAATAGAAATTAAAACGTTAGAAAAACATTTGCTCACCTCTGTTAAGTTAACAAGAAATAGACAGAGAGACACGCAGATAGAAAAAAACAATCAACGAATACAGACACGGTAACGGATGGCATTGAATATGTGTCAGCAGCAATTAAATGTCATTTTTAATAAAACGCCGACCGATAGCAGACCATAAAAACTAAGCAGACAATTTAAATAAGTGGAATAAGTAATAATTTTTTTATAATATTTCTTCCCTCTTAAGTTAGATGATACCAGAAAACAAAGAAAAAAATTTTAAATAAAAGAAAAGAGAACTCCAGCAAAAAAAAGAAAACCATAATTCATGTTTTTATAATAAAAAAAAAATTATTATCAAGGACCAACGAAGCGCATGAGTGATTTTCTAATAAGGATTCTATATTAAAAAAAAAACAGAAATATTAATGGCACCAGATAATATTTCCGCTTACAAATTTAGTTACAAAAAACTGGTTTTGAAAAATTGCTGAGCTTTCCAAACTAAACAAGAACAAGTTGCAAGGAGAAGAGGAGATAAAGAAATAACAAAAATTTACATAAAACGTAAAAGGAAACGGAAAATAAAAAAATGTACAAAAGAAAGGTTTAAAACATTAAGAATAAAATCATTTTGATGTAAATCTTCTGTTGCTATTCGTTATAATAGATATATTCTAGTTACCAAATGTGGATAGTGAAAAGAAAAATGTATTTCAAATTGTTAACCATTTAATAGAAATATAAAAAGAAACTAATACAACATTCACAACCACCTACAAGTACCTGTATTTTCCATTCCAAAGCTGGGAAAATGTTGGAAAATTTATTTGAACAGCAATTTCTATAGATTAACTATCAAAGTATCGTCTATAAAATACACTATTTAATTTAATACAAAAACAGACATTTCCTTGAAAGAAAATATCATACTAACAATAAATAAAAGCAACGAAACATATCTATACTATTTGAATTACGTGGACTCTTAATTTAAATTGCTACTTAGATTCTTTCATTTATCCATCATTAGTTCAATATCAATGCGTTATACAAAATTTAAAATTTTAACTGTGATTTGTTCAAAAAGCCAACATTAATACCTTAAACAAAAAAAAAAAATTATTACAAAATCATAATCCTTAAGCATAGAAGGGTATTAATATAAAATTTCTGTTCAAGGTGTATAAGTGTGAGTGAAAGTGAAAGTAAAAGTACATACACATACATAAATATTTATTTTATTCGAAAGAAGTGTTCAATACAAGGACTGCCAAAATTAGCCACATAAGCAACAAAATATTTCTAAAAATGCGCGTCAAAGTGGGCAAGCGAATATGGCTGAAGAGAAAACGTTCCAAATGTGATGGTTTTCCCAAACCCAGGTATTTATTTAGTTTCTAAAATAAACATTTAAGGTAATAAGATAATAAAATAATAACTAATAAAAAATAAATAAATAAATATATATATATATATATATATATATATATATATATATATATATATATATATATATATATATATATATATATATATATATATATATATATATATATATATATATATATATATATATATATATATATATATATAATATTATTAATAGATTCAATTCCCATGTAATTTTAACTTCTTTTCCTAGTTTAAACTAGTGGGCTATTCATAACGAATTTTAGTCAAAAAAGAATTGATCGTAAGGCAACAATCCAAAATCAAGAAAACAAATTTAATTTTGAATCCAAACTATACAGCAGAGCTTAAAGCTCGCCAGCTCTCAGATAGCGATGATTGTATGTAAACTCATGCTATTTAAGCAAATCACTTAATAGCCATTATTACAACTTGACGGTAAAATAGACTACAATATAACGTATGGTATATGCCTACTGATACTCGCATTTATTTACCATAAAATTCTAGCAAAAAAAACCGTCTCCAATACAAAGAGCCAATCGAACAGATTACACAACCGGAGCAACTATGGGTTTGTTTAAAACCCAATATAATCCATTTCTAGTATATATTTTACTGGCAGGAAAGATTTAAATAAATACCCTTTTAAATTAAATTTCTGTGCAAACAAAGTTAAAACTCTGTCCATAAATGGGGAAGCTCTGCAATAATCAATATTTCAGGCGGGCAAATTTCCCGTCCGATCTTCAAACAACTATTGAATCAAATTACAAACATATCCTTTCAAACAAAAAAACAAAAATAATAATAGTTTTGAAAATCGCTCCATAAATGGGGGAAATATGTGGTAATAAATATTTTAGGGGGAAAGCAAATTGCCCGTCCAATTTTCGGGGAAAAAATATGGGACCAGACTACAAGATTATCCTTTCAAATGAAAATAATATTTTAGCAAATCGGTTAATAAATGCGATAGTAAATTTTTCGGGCGTGCAAATTGCCCTTCTGATCTTGCAACAACTATGGAAACAAACTACAATCTTACACTTTCAAAAAAAAAAAAAATTTTAAAATCGGGTCATGAATAGAGTAATTATGCAATAAATTTTTTTATCAGTCCATAGATGTAGGAGTTATGCGATGATCAGTATTTAGCATGAGCAAATTACCCGTCTGATTTTCGAAAAAAAAAATTATAGTAACAACCTGCAAGCAAATCTTTTCAAACAAAAACCAACTTTGAAAATCGTTTTAAAAATTACAAAGTTATGCACGTATACACATTAAAAAAATGAATTGTTAACCTCTTCCTTAAAAACAAAACAGTTTTAATAACTTTCACCCATTTTATTTATTATATGTCAAATAGACTATTAGACATCTTTCTTATGAATGATAAATTTAAATTTAAATAGCAGAGACAAAAACCATCATCTTTAACAGCGCTCAATTTTTCGGTTAACAGAGCTCTGTTAACCACTTAACAGTCATGACAAATTTTAAGAAATTTGGACATTCTGGGAGGTGAGACCCGATCCATATAAGACAACACATGGAACAGTTGCTTCTTAGAGGCCTGTCCGGAACACCATATCGATATAGTGGGATATACCTCTAACTCTCTCTTTTTCTATAAAAGCCATTTATCTTTCCCAGAAGATGTTTTCGAGTATTTTTATAATACCTGTTTTGTATTGTTTTGAACTTTTTTGCATGTCCTTTGCTTGTAACACCTACCTGCTATTAGATTATAATAATGTAATCATAAGTAATTCTAATTACTTTTAGATTAAATGTAATCATGAATGAAGAATCTGAAAACTATTTACCACAATATTATATATTATACTTCTAGCATATAAACTAATTGAATACTAATCGTAATTGTTATTTGAGAGGTATAATTTAAAAAAAAAAAAACACTTTGACTTTGGTGTTTCCTTATATCAGAGGATTTCATTGGTCCTCATCGTTAAATTCATTCGTGAAATTTCTAGGCCTTCAGGGTCTTACCATTTCCTAATGCTACTTCTACAGTTCTAAATGACAACAATATCATGTTAGATAACATAATGAAGTGATCGAGTAACCATATAATTCGTACTCTGTCACTGATATAGAGAAACTATGCTCGCTGTTGCATTTCAATTAGATTCTGGATATTGACATTTTTGGATATAGTTGATATAATTGTTTTCCAGACTTAACTAGAGATATTACTATCATTTTACTAATTGAAAAAAATGAAGCCACAAACTTCTCTCCGGTTTTGGAAATGAATAGCAGTTTTCGCATTTGCACTAAAATTTTATAGATTTTTAATCCATTTGCGCCGAAGGGCACTTTAGCCGGAGAACAATTTAATCAGGATTGCTTAAGATATATTAGTATTTTGGACTCAACTTTAAATATTATTCCGCTTATACGGTTGAATAACACTATATACTGCTAAATTAGATTCATATTACGAATATAATCGTAATATAAGATCAATGTATTAAAAACATTTTTGTTACTGAATCTTCATAAATTATTTATAAGCCCAATATAAATAATTAACAGAACAGAACAAAAGGGAACAAAATTATCTTTACACGAATTGTACTTTTCATACAAAATTCTTTTCATTTAAACATGCCATACGGAAGTTGTTTCCTAAACCGTTTTCTTCTTAAAAGAGAACAAAACAAGAAGTTTAATATACAAGGTTGATACATACAAATTTATATACGGACATCAAAGACGTTGGCTCATAAGACCCACCCACATCGTATAAATACAGGTTAAAACGTTAGACAATTAAAACTTAAAGTATTTAAGAGGATTTGATTGGGTCAATTAACATAATAACCATAATGGTTTTTGTGTCTGTGTGACTTATGAGTAACGTGACCATTTTCTCTTTACTAAAAAAAAATACGTTAAACGAAAGAATGATAGAAACCGTGTCCATTCTTTTATATCTGCCGATTAATCTAAATAGCGTGGAGTTCCTTTTAATATTATTATATACTAATTTATATATTTCTTTTCATTTCATATTTTGATTTCATTTCTAATAATAGATTGCTGGCACAAATACTTTTACAAGTCGTTTTTCGTTTAACATTGTTGGAACTCTATTCATATGAGAGTTTAAAATTATATTTATAAATTAAATTTATTTTCTCCAGCTTATGGTTTCTTCTTTTTTAATTTTATTAATCGATATTTCGGTACTCATTGACAACTAATTCTCTATTCATATGACATCTGCCAAAATGGCAGTCAATTCAATTTCTGCTATTAGCTTTGCGTCACCCTGCAAATACTGGCATATTTATATAAAAAAGTATAAACAAAATATTTAACTACTGGCCTTCGTAGACTAGTAGGTAGTGTACTAGACTCGTAGTGCGAAGGTCGCAGGTTCGTATCCTGCCGCAGAACTCTGGCAGTTTGTGTTTGATAATTAAACGGAGCGCACAACAAGCCTTCACTGACTTAAGTGTATGTCGTATGACATGGGCTATCACACCCCTCAAATCAACCTAACCTAACCTAAATATTTAACCCAAAATCCATATATATATATATATATATATATATATATATATATATATATATATATATATATATATATATATATATTTATTTATTTATATATATATATATATATATATATATATATATATATATTATTTATTTATTTATTTATATATATATATATATATATATATATATATATATATATATATATATATATGTATATATATATATATATATATATATATATATATATATATATATATATATATATATATATATATATGTATATATATATATATATATATATATATATATATATATATATATATATATATATGTATATATATATATATATATATATATATATATATATATATATATATATATATATATATATATATATATATATATATATATATATATATATATATATATATGTATATATATATATATATATATATATATATATATATATATATATATATATATATATATATATATATATATATATATTTATAAATAATAAGTAAACGACAAAAAAGGTCGAAGAAAAGTGCAATAATTATTGGAGAAAAAAATACCAAAATTATTTGTAAATAGTGGAGTTGTAAAAGAATAAGCCAAAAGAAATTGTAAACAAGGACTACAAGTACAATACAACATTAAAGCAATACAGCAGAAACAGAAACAGAAATTTTTGTTTGTGCAACATGCATGGACTCTGTCAAAATACAATAAGGAATGTAGCAACAAAACTTACACACACATAGCAAGAAGACTCCCATGTACACAAACCAGAACACACGTACACGCCAATCCCATTGTAAAATTGTTTTGTAAACTTGTTTCACCATGTTGACAACAAAGTGGCCTAATCAAGACAAATACAAAGCAACACTCACTTGTTGTCGTTGTTAAATTCCATGCAACTGTCAAAATTATTTTATAAAGTGAAGAAGTACACCAGGGTACTTATTCACATGATGGACACGTTCCTAAAGTACTCATATGAAAATTTCGTATAAATCGAGAATCCTTTGTTATTTACATAAAAACAATAAAACAAAAATATAAGCTTTCGATAAAAGAGAATCGTAAGGGTTTAGCATTAGTAAGGAAACGAGAGAAATTATGGCATAAGCTCCTGCCTGGATTCTCCTTGTAACAAACATAGAAACAAAACACAAACCAGTTCTGAAACTTTCCAAGTAATGACGATTTCAAAAATACACAAAATCGTTTCCGTTAAAAATTATCACAAAAATTCCGGTTGACATGTGGTCACTTTTCGAGCACGACGGAGTGATTATGGTTATCATAATCGACTTACTGTGCAAGAAATTAGCAAGAGCATAAATAAATTTTTAAAGAAACTGCAAGCGTTACAGGTGTGATCAGGCCCGTGCATTATCGCAATATGCGCATTCCCAAAAATATCGCTTTTGTTAGTGAAAGTGTAGCGGATAATCCAAATTTATCAATTCCAGTGTTCTCTGCAATCGAGCCTACCTTACGGCTCATTATGCCGCTGGCTGACTATTCACAACGCCGTATATGTGCTGATTTTCGAACAAAATTTTCAATTCAATACTCCGCTACGAGCCACACACAACTCGTAATTTCACGTTTTTGTCGACGTCAATTAGCCACCAAGACCATGCGATTTGACGCCGTTACTTTTGTGTAGGGCTACTTCAAATACCGTGTCCATGCGGATAAACTGCCCGAAATGTACGAAAAAGTGATAGAAAACTACCTCAACCAATCGGTCATTTAAATGACATTGTATTTTGTACATACATATTGACAAGGTCCGAGCATTAAAATCAAATAAAAGTTTCATCAAAATCATGGCTTGATGTGTGTTTAATTTAACTTTATTTTCAAACCGAAAAATGGTTAACCGTGTATAAGCAATAACTAACACACAAAGCAATTTTGTAACTAAGACAACAATCCTCTTTAAAAATTATTAAATCGTTAGTAAAAAAGTTTCATATTTTGTTAATAGCATATTTTATTAAAAGCGTCTTTTTTTATTTAAAAGCTGTAAAAATATAATTCATGCAAATATTTTAAGCGGGACCTTAAAAAAAAACAATCATCCATTTCGGTAATCGATTGTTTGCTCACGTTACGTACAAGTAAAGTATGAGTGATAATTAATTTGTATAAGCATTTGTAATTATACCCTGCGGCATGTACTTAATAAAGTTAGTGTCAACTCACATAACTCGTTCCGCAACAAACTTGTTGAAACAAAATTATTGTATTAAATAAGTCATAAATTAAATTTGTATATAATTGTTTAATTGATTATATTTAATTAGAAAAAATTGCAAGACCACAAACAGCACAGGCATTCTATATGAAAAGGATATCCTCGTACAATTATAAATATTAATATATTAAATACTTATGCATGTCTATGTTAATAATTCTGATAAGAAAACCTCGACTTCAATGCAAGGAGCCAAAAATCCTACATCATCCATTTCTAATTTATATATGACTTCCAGGGAAAATAAAAATATTTCCCTAATAAACATTTTTTCTTTTTTGATAATCAATATTTCAACTTAAATTTCTATGAAACCTACACTTACAAATAAAAAAAGTATTTTCAAATTTAGTTCATTAATGCTGAAGTTATGCGATAATCGATACTAGTGGTTGACCTAGTGGCCAAATCTCTGCCACTTTTAGCAGATTTTTCAAACAATTTTATATTCTAGTATTTTCCCGATATCTTTTCCGTTTCTTAATTCCTTTTTTAGTTTAAGCAACATTTGATTAATTTTTGTCGTTGTTTTCAATTTACAAAATTTTTGGCAAATTTTCGCCACTTTCCCAAATTTCGCAATTTCGTACAGTTTTAATAAGTTTCAATGAATTTTAGGACTTATTTGCAATTTTTGAAATTTTTGGCGAATAATGAATGAATGAATCTCGAGTTACTTATAAAACACTTTTAAAATCTAACTCGTATGTGTATATTTGCTGTATATACGAAGGTAGGTTAATAAGTCCGTGTTTAAAAATAATTCTATTTTTCAACATAGTCTCCTTTGAGCTCTATACACTTTGTCCAAAGTTTCTACAATTTTGTTATCTCTTCCAAAAAAACAAGATTTGTCGAAGTCATCGAAATAGATAATTGTTTGATTGATGATTTCATAGAGTCAAATCTCTTTCCTCCGAACCAATTCCTCAGGTTTGGTAACAAGAAATAGTCACCCGAAGCTAAATCCGGAGAAGGATGTAGATAAGAGAGCCATTCGTAGCCTAATTAATGGAATTTCGCCAAAGAAACTGCACATATGTGCACCCTTGCATTGTCCTGGTGGAAGAATTTCTTCTTGTCCAAAAACACAGGTTTTTTTAATTCTCAAAAATACTCATTAAATGGCATAATATTCGCCATTTATTATTTTACACATTTGAAGGTAGTCAATGCTTGACGCACTGGAAGACAATATTGAAGAATTTATTCGTGAATTTATCCGATCTGTTGGACAGAATATGCTAAAATTGGACCCAGCGTATGAACCATATATAGATCATTCTATCGACTCAAATAAAGATTTCAAACATTTTTTAAAATATTATATTTGTTTAAATCAAATACGAAAGCTCCTAAAAAAATCACCCTTTATCTGTTGTACAAGTCAACATAATGGTTTGACCGAAAGAGGAAGCTATAGCTTTTCCTTCTCGTATTAGTATATAAATTTTATCATCAAATTGAAAGCATTCCTTTTCAAACAATTATAACGAATTTTGAAAATCGATTAACAAATTATAGAGTACAGATGTACAAGTAAAAAAAGTACAAAATAATGTAAAAACTTCCCTTTTTTTGGAGCCGGTTAAAAAACTAAGAAAACTTTAAAAAAATTTGTAAAAGCTATTAAATTTTCAAAAGTATTTTGTACACATATAATAATATCTCTAAATTTTTTGACCTTTTTATAACAATTTTATTAAAATATTATTCAAGCCCAAAGTCTTATTTAGTTGTTAAACAATTTTATTTGAAATTATGGATATTTCGTCTTCAGGAAAATTCTGCTTTCTTAAAAAAACTGAATTTTCCTGAAGATGATACTCAATGAAATAAAATGAAATAAAATTATTTAACCACTAAATAAGACCTCGAGCTTGAATAATATCAATCATTCAAAGTGCACATATATTTTTTTATAAAATTCAAACCCTTAAAAAAATATTATCAAAGTCGTTCTGTTTTATAAAAACAATTATGATTTCTACAACGGCGAACTCATATACATATACATACATATATAACATATATTTTTGCTAACAATCCCTTTTAATACTGCAGGCTTTGCTGAATTATATTTTCACATAAAAACTAACTATTTAGTAACAATTACATTTTAAGCAACAAATTAGACACAAAACCAAATAAGGCTTATTTCTTTACAAGTATGTATGTATACATGTCAGCACTAAAACATTGTACATGGAGCACTAAATATGTGTGTAATAATTACTAATAACCATAGAAAATCCCACAGAATTTAGAACATTAAAAGTTTTGTAGCAGATGTCTTTCATCACTGCAAATATAGATTTTTACATGCTGAAGGTCATGTACTGTCTGTCGGCAGGATTATTTTATTCATCAAATAAGTAGAAAATAACATTTATAAAAAAACTTACTATAATGGGTGATTTTTTAACCGTTTGGTTTTGACAATTAAAGAAACAGAAAAATTTCAAATGTGGATGAAATATTTATTTGGGACTATAAATTAATGCCTGTCATTTACTTTTTTTCATGTAAATGTTACCCGCAGTTGCGCCGTGGTTGGTCCAACCATGAGCTTGATTGCAAGCATACTTTTTCCAGCATTTTGACCGGTATCTCACCAATGTCAACTGTAATGTTGTCTTTCAGCATTGGAATTGAGCCTGGCTTCTCCCCATATACGAGAGATTTCACGTATCTCCACAAAAAGTAGTTTAGTGGGAACAAATCACATGATCTTGGAGGCAAATGAACAACTGCACAATGTAGGATTAATTGCTAACCAAACTCGCCTCTCAATGGTCTAATGGTATCGCGTGTCTTGTTGAAACCACATGTCAACCAATTCTTCCATTTTGGGCATAAATTTCGGTAACCATCGCACGGCACCTTTCTCCATTGACTGTAGCGTTGCGATTTTCATCGTTCTTGAAGAATTACTGTCTAATGATGTCGCCGGCCCAAAAACTGCACCAAACAATACGTTTTTTATGGTGAATTGGCAGATCTTGAACTGCCTCTGACTGCTCTTTACACACGATTCCGCAATTCTTTATGTTGATGTACCAATTGAGTCAAAAATGAGATTCTGAACGTAATTTTTCGATCGAAAAACATTTCTAACACCGTGAGAATTTTTAAAATAAAATTCAATGATTTGCAAGCGTTGTTCGTTTGTTAAGCTACGTACACACGGTTGGCAGATCTTACAATATTGCCAGTAAAATTGTCTGAAAATGTATTACAATCGTGTGAACTGCCAATTTTTTACTTACAACGTTGTCAGAAAAACCATTGTCAGTCCATTGTAAGACGACAATATTGTCAGGCATCTGACAACCGTGAGAACACCTATCACAGGCATTGTCAGATAATTGGCAGACATTGTAAGGTAATTTTTTATTGGCAGATGTCGAAAATTTATGCACCTGACAATAACACCATTGTCAGAAAAATATTTCTACTGGCAACACTGCGCGCGCATAAACGTAAATTTAATGTTTTAAATTTTCTGGCAATGCCGAAAAACAAATTTGTTGTACAATAATTTAACAACCGTGTGAACTGACAATTTTTATTGGTTGGTAAATTTATTGCCAGACAGTTGTCTGACAATGAAATTGTAAGCTTTTCTTACAATCGTCTGAACTAACAATGTACCTTTTTGTAGCTATATTGAATTGTCAGAGCATTGCCAGTACGTTGGTAAATCAAACAACATTGTCAGATCTTACAACCGTCTGCACATAGCTTAAAGCTACGTACACACGGTTGGCAGATCTTACAATATTGTCAGTAAAATTGTCTGAAAATGTATTACAATCGTGTGAACTGCCAATTTTTTACTTACAACGTTGTCAGAAAAACCATTGTCAGTCCATTGTAAGACGACAATATTGTCAGGCATCTGACAACCGTGAGAACACCTATCGCAGGCATTGTCAGATAATTGGCAGACATTGTAAGGTAATTTTTTATTGGCAGATGTAGAAAATTTATGCACCTGACAATAACACCATTGTCAGAAAAATATTTCTATTGGCAAAGCTGTAAAAGCATATGTGAAAAGTGAAATTTGTGAAATAATTATAGAAATAAAAATTAAAAAAGCTAAAAAAAATAAAATACCAAAAATAAAAATGAATATGGCTTCTGATGATAGCACAGACATGATTGTCAGAAGTTTCCAGCCAATTGAACTGCCATGTTCAGTTCAGCCACAAACGGAGTCCAGAAAACAAGGCCGAAACAAAAATCCTATCGTAAAAAAGTTGAAACCGTTTGGTCTCATGAAGATCAACTAAAGTTGATCTCGGAAGTTGAGGTACGGCAAAGTTTATGGGGCGCCGGTTGCGCCGAATATAAACTTCCAAAAGATATTTTGTGGCAGGAAGTGGCAGATACCATATCTGTTAGTGTAAATGATTGCAAAGCGAAATGGGCAAATCTGCGTACCTCTTTCAATTGCAATCTCGAAAAGCTTCGTAAAAAAAATCAGGCCAGGGCACTGATGACAATTTTCAAATTGCTTGGCGCTACTTTAAACCAATGCTGTTTTTGGAAACAACAAAAGTACGCTTTTAATATGTGGAGTTACTAAGCCAAGGAAATAATCAAACTGCTCGGAATCCATTCGTAGAAAGTTGTGATATAAATCCGGCTCGTCAGTTCTTAATTGGATGAGCAATTTGGAATAAAATCCCGCCTCCTGGCGGTAACGAACCCAATCTTTTACCCAAACTTTGCGACGTTTTTTTACTATTGGATCTTCATCCTCACTACTTTCAAACAAATATGCACTTAAAATTGTCGTAATTGCTATATTCTTTTCCATAATGTATCACACTTTAATAATTTAACTTTTTTTTGTGTTATGTATACATAAATTCAGATAATATTTTCTGACATACATATGCTTTGAATTTTCTGACAATGCCTAACAACAGATCTGGCAATTTTTGTCATCCAATAATCTGACAATCGTGTGAACTGACAATTTTTGTTGGCACATAAATTCATTGTCAGACAATTAACTGACAATGAAATTGTAAGATTTTCTTACGATCGTCTGAACACACAATTTACTTCTGGGTGACAATTTTTCATTGTCACTACATTGTTAGTATGTTGCCAGGTCTTACAATATTGTAAGATCTGACAACCGTGTGTACAAAGCTTTAGTCTAGTCATGAAGTCACATTTTTTTAGCATTGCCACATGTCACGATTTTTTTCACACTGAATAAATTTGCACTGAAAAAACAAATATCAAAAAAATTACCCGATATATACATTAAAGTAAAGAGAGCTTCCAAATAGTCATGAAAATTAAACCATTAGATTTCGATGCAAATTTGGATAATTTTCAATTATTTCCAGAAAGCTTTGTCATTGCAATATATTTTCTTTTTTGATTCCTATTCACCTATTTGGATGTTGTCTTCTTTATATTAAGAAAAGTAACATTTACTTTTACTTTTACTTTACTTATTTTTGCAAAGAAAATAATTGTATAGTAAACTGGGATTGTATGTTTAGCTGAATTCCTTTTAAAGTGGTTACAGCTCACTGACGATTTGGTTTAGCGATCAATGAAATGTTGGCAACAAGCAATAAATTTTTGAAACACTAATTGTTTAAATGGTTGTTTGTGGAGAATATCTCAAATAGTAAATGTCTATATTAAATCTTTATTATATCATAAAAATTAACTGCATTAATATCCACTTATGCACTCTGCAATTGCAAATTAATTAAGTCGGTTTCTAATAGTGTAAAAATTCAGACTCTGCATTTAAAGTAAAACTAATTTTTATTATTGATTAGAGAACGAAAATTGAACTTCATAAAAACTAGAATGACTAATTGAATTTGTATTATTCCAAAAATTTAAGCAATACACAAAAATCTACAAATATACGAGAAAAAAGATCCTTCCTACTGCCATAAGCTTCTCACTTCAAAAATAAAGAAAATAAATATTCTAAATAATAAAGAAACCTAAGGAAATTCCTTTGAGATTTTCTCTTAACAAATCATTTAAAATAACCCTTGGAGTTTTTTTATATTTAATATCACCTAAGTAAAGTCTATTATACACAGCGACCTTTTTGAATACATTTATTTTTATTTAATTTTTTATATTACACAGCTTTTGTTTTTTCGTTTCCCTATCGACCCCCACTGTTGTTGTAGCTTACCATTATTATATTATTAGAATACGTTTACAAGATGAAATGAAGCCCTTGTTCCTTTCTCTGAAATACCATTGCGAATCATGATATTCAGACGACACATTCGTGCTTAACTTTTGTCATGAAATATATGTATATATTTTTGATTTACTATATTTATTTTATATTTATTATTTTATATATATATTAAATTCGAACTCTTTTCTAATAAGTTTGCGCTTATCAAATAATACTAAATTCCTTTTTTCCTCTTTAAAATGGCAAGCAATTTCGGAATTTTTTGGAAAAGAAAATGTCATAAGTAAAAAAAAACTTTGCTATAGATATGATTTTTTTCTTAATAAAAGGCAACAACCCAGTAAAAAATAGGATCATCCAAAGAGTAATCTTGGAGCGCTACTTTGCGAGTAATGGATTACTCCATAAAACTCCGGACCTCATCGGATTTTTAACACAACATGTCCGCAGACACGAGTACTCCTTTTAAGCTCCTTATGGAGTACTCCCTTTGATCTTGAAAATGACGACAGAGGGAGTAATCGTTTTTGTCTCTTAAAAGAGCATAAAGGGAGCAATCGTTTTTGTCTCCTAAAAAAGCATAAAGGGAGTAAACATTCATATAAAATACAAATTTGGTTATTTATTTTGATCATTTTGCGTAGTGCTTTTCAATTTTGATTTTGTCAAACCTCAATTTAATGTACGAAATCTGAAATATATTAAAATAGAAAACAAATAATTAATAAATTTTGACACATTTTTAACAATTTGTTACTATACCCGTAGCTTTCGCTTTTTTAAATCTTTCACTTTTTAAAACTAAACTGACTAAATTGAAAAACAAAACGAAAACGTCAACAATTAACAGTTATGTCAAAGAAAAAAAAAACCAAAAACGAACTGATACATCCCTCATTGATCCATTTGGAGTATTTAGCGAGGCATAAACAACAAAACAAACAAAAAGTTTCGATAGCTCGCTTGTTACTCCAAATGGATGACCAAGTCATTACTCCTTTATTGCTCGATTATGGATTAATCCATATATTTTTTACTGGGAAATGCTTAAGAAATACATAAACACAGCTGATGTACTTATGTATATGTGACTGCTAAAAGAACACAATTAAATACACTAGGAATAAACCAGCGTTTCAAATTCATACATAATTGTCTTTTATCAAAAAAAAAAAACATATATATATATATATATATATATATATATATATATATATATATATATATATATATATATATATATATATATATATATATATATATATATATATATATATATATATATATATATATATATATATATATATATATATATATATATATATATATAAGTTAACGAACGTATCGAAATTTTAGTTATTCACTGTTAAAATTAATTATTATTGAGAGAGTCTTGAATGCAGTTATTCTTGAACAAACTCCTTTTGTAACATTCCCACATAGTGGCAAAATCAATTGGTGAGTAGTTGTTTAAGAATACTGGAGCAAGAAGCTTTGTTTTGTTTATCGTTTTGTTTTGTGAACTCAATTTTTTAATTTTAATAAAATATCTTAAAAACTAGTGTAAAACAAAAATTTTAAATTTAATTAACTTAACATTTCTACATAGTAGAAAAAGCAAAAGTTTTAGTTTTAGTTTAAGAAATAAAAATTAAAAAAACTGAATGTAAAGATCAGCGTTAGAAGTTTATGAAAAACGTAAATAAAATAAATGAAACTAAATGAACTAAATAAACTAAAAAGTGTTAACTGTACTTTTGATAAAATATAGTATAAATAAAAGTTTTATTAAAAATACGTACAATGAATAAAAATTTTAAGAAGTATATTAAAATAAATAAAACTCGTTTTAATTAAAATAACCAAAAACATTAAAAATATTAACTTATATATATATATATATATATATATATATATATATATATATATATATATATATATATATATATATATATATATATATATATAATACATTTAGAAAAACTTGCTATCAAGGCTGACTTATGCTCACGATTTTCTTTCGACTTTTTTTATACCATAATATACAATTCTAAAATTGGAGGAGGACTAAATTAACACATGACTAAAATGTTTTGGTCACCACCCCACTTACAACCAATAAAGTTTCCAAACCGTTGCATAAATAGCACAAAAAATTAGTAATTCTATTAAATATTAATCATACGCACAAAATACTAGAAAAAATAATTTCCAGGGAGCACTTGGTGTGTATGTGTGTGTGTGTGTGTTCTTCTGTCTCTGCGGTGAATAATTTCCAAGTTAAAATTCTTAACCGAATTCAAGAGTGACATGCAAATATCTAAAATATTTAAAGGTTAAATAAAGCTGTTGTACTTTTTGCAAAAATATATATTAAGCACATAATAACAGGCAACCATCTAAGCATGTGTATTATCCAAGCAGTAAAAAGAAGCAGTACAGATTCCTTCTCGTAGGCCTTCTGGATAGATGCATAAGGTCTGCTGTCTTCATTCCATACTCATTACACACTTTGCCATTGTAGGGTAGGCCTTCCGCCCTCGCTTTTTTTTTTGGCAGAGATTACAAAAGGTCTCCAATTGAATGTCTCTTAGAAGGCTTTTTTGTTTTTTTGAATTACACATAAATAAATAATAATCTCTTTAAAAACTCAAAACTGAACTTTACACAATTTATGTATGTTTCTCTTTGTGTTTTTCTATTTCTAAAATATATACATATGTATTGTTCTGCATCCTTTTGTTAAACGAAACTTCTTCGTTATTCCATTCCAACGGAGAAGGGTAGTTGGAATGTGTATCGCATCTTTTAGAAGAAAGAGACAAGGCTTTCTTGAAGACCTTATTTGGAAGCTACAGAAAAATAAAATCGGACCGAGAGAAGTCCTGAAAGCCCATTTAGCTCAGCTTGTTGTACTCAGCATAGAGCGCAGTTTGTAATATTGATTTGCTTAAGGACTTAAGACTTTTTATTATTATCATTGCGTATTTTATGGTAAATTTTAATGTCGTCTTCCCCCTAACTATTCAATAAATTCTACAATATTTTCAAACAAAATATGGGCAATTTTCTTTTTCAATAAAAAGTAAATATAATTTATAGACTAAACAATATTAAAAAATTTTTTAAGTGAAGCCAACACTCTGGCAACTAATTTCTATTTTTTTGAAAAAAGAATTGCAATATTGTAACGCAGTTTCTTTCACTGCAATTTAATGATATTGATCTGAGTATCATGTGGTTTCAACAAGACGTTGGGACTTGCCATAGAATCCGTGAAACAAATCAGTTCATGCCGAAAATGTTTCTTGGTCATAAAATTGCTCATATCGCTGATCTAAAGATTTATGCATAATTTATTTTTAATACATTTTAATAAAAAATTATCTAACTTTTTTTTGTAATAAGTAGTTTACAGAGCCATCAGTGGTGAAGGCAAATTATATGATTTGATTATATGATTTGACCTTTCTAAAAAGTTTTCTCTGTTCTAATGACCCATAATCGACCCATGCTCTCAAAATAACTCACGACGCCAGGTAGATTGCTGTGGCAGCACGATTGCAATTCTCACTTTTTTATTCTTTTGTAAGAATTTATCCGAGATTTTTTCAGAGTTTGTTATCTGCCAAGTTTCCATGAAATTCAAAATTAGTTTTTTCTCCAGTTGCATGGACTAATATTTCGGCGAACTAAATCTAAAGTCCTGGCGAATCAGCTGTACGAATAATTCATGGTAATGTCTAGTTAATGTATGTATTTTGACATTTTCTATAATAATCTATTGCTGATGTGCACATGTAATTAATAGTAAAGAAAAATCTATAAATCATAATCTTACAACAATTTGTATTATCACAATTTAATAAATATTTTATTTTTTCTTCCTTATGAAAAATCGTAAGCGATTTGCGGCTTCATTAATTTAGAACTGTAAAAGATATTGTGACTTTTGCTTACTCTGTTCTACTTTTTCATTATTCCTTTAAGTATTTTATCTTACGTTTACGAATAACAACAGCATTTTTCACAAACTTCTTCATACTCCATCCATAATTAAGAGATCAAAATATTACTTTCGTCCTTAACCCTTTCGCTACTCTTTTAAAAGCAGCGAATTTTTAAAAGTTAAACGTATTTTTTCATTTAAATGAAATACCCAAAAGTGCAAAAATTATATATATATACATATATAGTTCTTCAGTAAAATATATCTGCAAAATTTGACGATTAACCGTCATTTTAACGATTTATGTCCTAAAAAGGTGATTTCGATATTTTGGCGATTTTTAGAAGCTAAAACTGGAAAAAAAACAACACTTGCACCTACTGCTTTTGCCAATTGGAATTATAAGGAACTCCTCAAAACTTGTTTGTTGTGGCTTTGGCTGTTCATATGTTGACATTTCATTGGCTACTAAAGCAAAATAGTCAGTGGACTGAAAGCAGTTTGAAAACATTCAACCTCATACTCGTGTGTTTATGCCAAAACAAACAAATACAATATGAGAATTCTCCACCGTATGCGAATATTGCTAAATACTTAATCATAGTAGGCATAGAATGCTTTTATACAAACAGCACAACAAACGATTTGCACTCAACATGAGTCTGTTGAATTTTTCTTGCAACACATAATATTCATATACGATGGAAAATTCTCATATTGTATTTGATTGTTTCCGCATATACATACGGGTATGAGGTTGAATGTTTTCAAATTGCCTAAAGTTCACTCACGATTTGCTTTAGCCGCAAATGAAATGTCGATGTATGAACAGGGCATCATTAGAAAAAAAATATATTATTTACATAAATAAAAATTCAAGAGCAACTATAATCAACGGAAACAATATTTCCTGCCATGATATTATAAGAAAACGTTGCTATTTTATTGAGAGATATAAGAGATGGGATATAGAGTGCTAACTGAGAAAATTACAATTATTTTATACCTTAAGAATTCTCGGAAAGGCCATCCGAAATATATATATATATATATATATATATATATATATATATATATATATATATATATATATATATATATATATATATATATATATATATATATATATATATATATATATATATATATATATATATATATATATAAAGGATTATGTTGAAATTCATTAGTATGGCTTTAGTTCGATCAATAAACTTATTAATTCAGATTATTAATTTTTACGAATTATTTCCATTAACGATAAAGTAAGGAGAAGTCAATTGCACTAGCAGAAAGGAACCAATATTTGTTCTCGATGAATGCCACACACCATTCATCATCAGCTTTCATCTGTTTTTGAACAACTTTTAGATGGCCGCTACTATTGAAGAATACCATCTATTTAGCACAGTCCTCTATGAATGAAGATTAAAGAAATATATGTATGTCTCTTATACTTTCAACAATCAAATTCAAATCAAATTCCCATATGTTTGATATTTAGCTTTTCTCTCTCAAATTTCTCTTTATTGCTTAATACTCAGCTATTTTTTTTTTTGACGGGCGAGGTAGGGTTGAAAATGCCTTCGCACTTACAGTGACCGTCGTCGACTGCGTTGAGTGGTGTTTTCCACTAAAAAACTCCCTCCTCCGTTTCTGGTGGGATGCCTTCCCGGGACTGTTTTCTACATTACTTCAAGAAGGGCCAGAAACTTCATCCTCCTAAGAAGGACTTTGCTCGTAACACCCACGTCTGGGTCCGTCATTTTCATACTGCTGGCTCATTCTTGCTGAGTCTCCGTTGATGGGGACTCATTTTGCCGTGCATCGAGGTCTCTTTTCTTTCTTCTTAAGACATACTCGATGTATTTACTCACAGCATTCCATGTGTTTTCGCATTCGAGCATTCTGTCAACTATGTTGGCAGGGGTGAAAACGCCAATCTGCTCTCTTAATGCGATTCGCTCAGTATTCCATCTGATGCAGTTGAAAAAAGTGTGTTCTGCATCGTCGTTTGTTGCATCGCAGTAGATGCAACTGGAATTACCTGTTTTGCCCATACGATGTAGATACTTCCGGAAGTATCCATGACCTGAAAGGAACTGGGTCAGGAAGTAGTTAATCTCCCAAAATTTCCTTTGAGTCCACTTTTCTATGTTAGGAATGAGCCTTTTCGTCCATCTACCGGACTGTTCTGCATTCCATCTGCTTTGCCATCGTTGGATGGTTCCAGATCTCCGCTCTGCAGCACTAATATTAATTTCCGCCCCCCTAGAGTCCCATGCCTCTTTCCGTTCGCGCGCCTGGAGATCAACCGGAATCTCACCACTTATTACGAAAACCGCCGCGCCTGAAACTGTACGGTAGGCTGAGGCGATTCTGAGTGCGGCTGTGCGTTGGACTTCTTCTAGAGCCTTACGCTTAGACTTTGCTCTCAGTGCATTGCCCCAAATTTCGCTGCCATATAGCAGTATAGAATTTGTGGCTGCCATAATCAGCCTCCTCTTGCTCTGTGTGGGCCCGCCAATGTTTGTCATTAGCCTGCTCAACATGCCTGAAACTTTTGCTGCCTTTGCAGCCGCATGTTTAATCTGGGCCCAATAAGTGAGCCTGTTATCGATTTGTACGCCCAGATATTTTATCGCCCTTTTCGTCACTACGAGCATGTCATCTACCGGCATGCTAATTTCTAGAGGCATATGCCCCCGTGTCATCATGATTACTTCAGTCTTGTCTACTGCAAGTTCGAGCCCATGGTCCTCGAGCCATGCTCGAGTCCTTATCATAACTTGATTTAATTTTCTCTTAGCGTCGTCCGCGTCCCGTGCCGAAATGACCGCCGCTATGTCGTCCGCGTACCCTACAAGGTGTGTGTCTTCTGGCATATCTATTCCTAATATCTCGTCATAGCTTAGATTCCAGAGGTCAGGACCAAGAACGGATCCCTGGGCTGCCCCCGATGTGATTGTTCTAACTCTCTGTCCGTCTGGTGTGTCGTATATGAGTGTACGGTCCCTAAGATAACTCTGGAGAATTCTCATAAGATATACAGGTATGCGGAATCTTTCCCGCAATGCCTGGATAACATTTGCCCATCGTAAGCTATTAAAAGCGTTACGTACATCGAGTGTTGCGAGAACGATTATATGTTTCGGGTAGGAGCGTCCGTTCTGTGCGTTTTCGAAACTTCTGACTACATCCTCAATAGCACCAAGAGTCGATCTTCCGGGTCGAAAGCCGTGCTGCCTCTCCGATAGTCCTCCGGCTGCCTCGATGGATTCTGCTAATCTGCGTTGCAGAAGCTTCTCCAAGAGTTTGCCGGTATGGGTTTGGGTATTTTTAAGGTTAATATTTATTTATGTTCATAGTCGCAGGTACTTTTTTCCACTCTGCTAGTTTATCCCGCAGTCATGCCTACTAGTAATATTTCTTATAGAATAATAAAGCCTTAAATTTCACCAGCAGGATCTTTTATTCATTTGATCATTTGACTAGGATATAAAACGCTTGCTTTACAGAAAATAACTTTGAGCAATAGATCCACCCTTATTCGTCGATGAATCGGAAAGCTCTTATCTTGCGTAGGTTAATTTACGACTCTATAGTTGACTAAACTACTTTCCAATACAATGGTAATGTGCACAAATAGTGATGATTCATAAACCTTCTAAACCTGAAAATAATATTAAGTCTTTTAGACCAATAAGCCTTTTGCCTACATTCTCAAAAATTTTTGAAAAAGTACTTTTACACAGGTTGCAGCCAGTTTTAAACACCAAGAATAATATCCCTGAGTGTAAATTTGGATTCCGTCACAATCACGGTACCGCTGAACAATGTCACCGGCTCGTAAATCTTATTAGAAATGCTCTAGAAACAAAACAGTACTGCTCTGCTGTCTTTTTGGATGTTAAAAAGTCTTCGACATACATAGTATGGCATGTATGTTTTTTACATAAACTTAAAATGCTTATCCCTGCAACATTATTTTTGGTCCTCAAATACCTCCTACAAAATCGTTATTTCTATGTAAAAAAATTATAAAATTTCTAATATTTGTGACATGAAAGTTGGTATTCCCAGGGAAGTGTACTGGGCCCAGTATATACATCCGATATGCTATCAAATGGAAATGTTACTATTGCTGCGTATGCGAATGACACAGCCTTAATGGCAAGTAGTATATATGCAATAGAGTCCTCAAACCAGGTTGAAAATCACCTGAACAGAATATCAAACTGGTTTAAAGGATTGAATATTTCATTTAATATGGAAAAGTCAAAGTACATTGCTTATACATTAAAAAGAGGCATTTCTCCACCCATTTACCCAAACAATACAGAAATTCCATGAACTGATTTTGTGAAATATCTTGGCATCCATCTTGATAAAAGGCTGACGTGCGGGCAACGCATAAAAGCAAAAAGGGATTACCTAAATATTAAAACAAGCGAACGTATTGGCTGCTGGGAAAAGATCAGAACTTGGCGTAGAAACAAAGTACTTTTATACAAAATTATTTTAAAACCGATATAGACATACGGAATTCAACTGTGGGGCACTGGGTAACTAATGATACGATTCACAGAAATTTATATATATCAAAGATCGTAAATGACATAAACGTTTACAAATCGAGGTACCTTGAAAGACTTAGTAACCATTGTAAAATCCTTCCTATTATTTCAATAGATGACAGCGAGGAAGTACATAGGCTAAAAAGGCTTCATTAATGTGCTTGACCTTCCGTTGAGAAAATAAGCATGTAAATATTTAAAATAGTCATTGTAAATATAAAAAAATAAATTTATATACATATAAACAATTGCACACTCATAATTGCACTAATGTAATTATGTTTTATCCTTAATGTAGGTTAAAACTCATGTGAATATTTATTTTTAATTAATTTGCTTATTATTGAAAAATAGATTGCAAATAAAAACAACATGAAAAATAAATACACCCAAATCAACTGATTATGAATATAAAACATAAATAATGTCAATGGGATATGATCTAATTAAAAAGGAGACTCGTAGTAGTGCAAGGGTTAAGCAATGTTGAAGCTTTCATGTTGTTAACACACACACACACACAGAGACGTCCCTGTACACATTTACAGCAAACGAAATTAATCAATTTAATCGACCGTGTTAATGATTTGAGCTAGAATGGCAAGAAATTTCTAATTCGCCCATTTCACAATAAAAAATATTGAAGCAAATATTTTTATTTTATTCAACATTATCTTCATTAAATACAACATAAACTTTTATTTTCTTTTTTATTTGTTCATGCTTCTCAGGGATATAAGTTTTGCAATTCATGCTACTCAAAAATAGATTTTTTTTGGCAGACAACATGTAAAGGCGGGTAGACAAATGGATGAAACCATTTCAAATACAATTATTTATGTAATTCACACATGCACATTTGTTATAGAGTGTGCAAAAATAAATTAATTCAACTCCATTTACACTCTTAATCATTGGATGGCAAAGAGAGAATATTTATAAGTGTCTACGATATTAAATGACATGAACATCCTTGTCGATGAGCAGCTGTGTTGTTTAATAGCCAGTTCATATGGGATGCATGGTGGACTAACGGCTAGAGAAGCAAGACAGGCGCTAGGGTACTTACATTATCAGGACTGTAACTAATTGCTACGAAATGAGGCCGTAGCAATAAATGATAAATATCAATTTCCAATCACGTTTAAATAAGTAAAATATATTTAATTTTAATTGCACCTTTATGCTTGAAACACATGACGTTTCCTCTTCCGACATAAATGTTACATATATTGACGTTTACTGAAGGTTTGTGTTCTTTTCTAAAAAAAAATCTAAAACTAAATCTTTTCTAAACAAAATCTAAAACGCATTGTTTGTTGTGGCTTTGGCTGTTTATATGCCGACATTTCATTAGTCGCTAAACCAAATCGTCAGTAAAGTTTAAGCAGTTTGAACAATAAGTTAGACCCACGTTGAGTTTAATTACTTGTTGTGTTGTTCGTATAAAAGCATACTAAGCATTGTAAGCATTATGTTTTCAAACTGCTTAAAGTTCACTGACGATTTGGTTTAGAGACTAATGAAATATCGGCATATGAGCAGCTAAAGCCACAATAAACAATGCGTTTTAGATTTTGTTTAGAATAGATTTAGATTTAGATTTTTTTTAGAAAAGAACATAAATCTTCAGTAAACGGCAAAAACACTAATTGTCTAAACAATTAGTTGGGGAGAATATCGCGAAATAATAAATTTCAATATTAAGTATTGAAAATGTAAAACCTTTTTTTTATAAAAAATGTGGAAAAAACCGATCAGTTTATTTCAGGGTTGTATATTGTTTTTAGCCGCCTTCAAAAAAGGGGGATATTATCAGTTGTATGCGGATAACTTTGTCATCATTATTTTTTGTTTTAAAGTGTTTGCTTGTTTGCCCCCATATTTTTTTTTTTCGAAAAACCAAAGCCCAATTTGGCCGCATAACTTCCCCTTTATGAACCTATTTAAAAAACCTTTTATTTATAGAGGTATTTGAATCTTTCCTGGAAGCAAAATAAAAACAAGAAATCGAATATATATTTGAACTAATTCATTGTTGCTTTGGTTTTGTAATCCGTTCGATTGGTTCTTTGTATTGAAGTTGGTTTTTTTCCAGAATTACGTTCAATAGTATTTAACTATTTTGTAAACATTTAATAGTTTTGTTGTTTTGTTTTTGTGTTATAATTTTATAAAAAAAAATTTATAATTTTAATTATAATACAATAACAAGATTTCATCGATTTTTTAAATATTAAGTTCATATATTATCCTTCTTTTTACACATCATTTGATTAAAAACTAATCCGATAGCACTTGTTGTCCAATTTTTAGAAAAATTTGAAGTTGGACATGTCTGAGAATAAATTTTTTTTTTTATTTTTGGAGGTAATTGCGAAAAGTGGGAATGTCATTAGTTATTCAAATATCGAAAATCAAACACTTTCTAATAACACCACTTTTCTTTGATCTGTTGAGGCCTTCCAACATTATACAGTGTTTAATTTTTCATAAAAATGCCAGACATGTGCAACTTTAGACGGTTATAAGAGTTAAACCTTATCCCACTTGTTTATGCATCATATATTGGGCACAGATTTTGTAAAAAAAAAAATAAGAATTTTTCATATGCCGCCATCTGATAGGTTACTAAACCGAATCGTCAGTAAACTTTAAGCTGTTTGAAAGCATTCAACCTGATATCTTTATGCCAAACAAATCAAAAATGTTCTGAGAATTTCCTTTCGTATATTATTATTACAAAATACATAATTATATAGGATAGAGAATTCTCAACAACAGCGACCGAGCAATACCACACCGGGCACTTCTGGCGACATCTGTAGTGGACTGAGTTTAAACGAGACGCTCAGCTAAATGCTTAAATGTTCGAGCGCTTGTAACACGACAATTAGAAGAACGGCAACGAAATTCACGCTGCTTTAAAACAACAGACTAAATATTTATCAAATAAGCAGTAACAATAATTCCAATGTCTTGAGGTGTGCATCGCTCCATTTCTACATTATAAATGTCAAAGAACAGTGACATAATCACATTACTTTTGCGCCACCTTGAATAATAGTAAGACTGTTAAATAGAGTATTATATAGCAAATTTATGTCATCTTGAGAAAAGCTGACTGACTGGTTAGCAGAAAGACCAATAGTACCTTCCAGACAATGTCCAGGCAGTTAGAGGCTCTAATCAAACCTTGCAATTTGATGCAGTAGTGGTTCATTCATCTTTCCGGACTATTTTAAATATAATTTTGATGGATAATGTAAGTCTTTTATAGAATTAACATGTTTTCCATTACTTCAACGATCCCCAATAAAAGAGTAACTATGATATCGATCTGTATACAAAGTGTTCAAAAACCAGTGCAATAAAATTTCAATTCTCATTAATAAATTTCTTAAAGGACACCAAATGCCAAGCATAATTGCTTACCATATTTATGTGTATTTTTCAAAGTCTTTGTCTCCTTAATTGATGCATTTAAGGCTATTCGTTGTTGGCAATGCAGCTGTTACTAGCGCCAAGACACAATTGTGTAACTAGAACGTTTAATGGCTGTAGTAGTGTCAGTTTTGTACTTTAAGGACCATTTTTAAATTATATACCGACACTTCAACATCTGAACTTGTAAACAGCAAAAAATTAATAAAGCAAAACCACATACAATGTATGGATGTGCATGAAAGAAAAATATCTAGGTCAATTACTTTGGCAAACGGGTGAATGTTAGAAGAACTTTATGAACTTTTTGTGTGTTCTTGGCTTACAGCAGGCAGCAAAACATCAAAAGTTTATATGTGTCACGAGAGCAATTCTGAGCGGGAATCCCAATCAACAGTATTACAACGTATACATCGATTTTTTCCAACAAATAAAAACTTATATACAAGTAAAGAGAAACAACATTTTATTGCTGCCATTGTCTGCCTTGTGTTTTTTTTATTCCTGCCACCATAATCAATTATGTTGGGAATATGTTTATTTTTTGTGGGCTTTAAGCAGTCTGTATGTCCTTATGTATGTCTAACATATAACAAATGTTTATGCCAGTTCCTGCATAGATCTTTAACCATATTTTGGAGAGCATGAAAAGTTTATCTATGTTAGAAATATTCATATGAAATATTGCCATCGCCATGTGACATATGACATCCAGTGTATTCAGAACCTTTAATATAAAAAAATTTAAATGTTTATAAGAACACAGAACATTTACAGAATTCAAAGAAAGATGCAGCATTTAATTTGTTCTTCCAAGTTACTTCTTCCCTTGACACAACTAGCCAGCCATCATCGGGTGGTAATGAAAGTGTTTATAAGGCCAAAATATAAAATTTATGCAACAATTATTATTTAAGCAATATTTGAATTAAACGTTATTTGAATACTTATTATTCGTTGTGTGTTTCAACCCAGTTTGTTTATCTGTAAACATCAGTGAATTGTCAGATATCGGATGAAATGAAAAAACTTAGTACTTATTTCGTTTTATTTGGGATCTAATTCACTTTCTTTAATTCTTCAAAAAACAGATTCGCTTCCCAAAGAAATGACAGCCTGAATGCGAAAGCAATAACTTTATTTTCTGCGGCTTGTCCACAAATAGCTAAAATTTTTAATAACTTTCTGTATTTTCAGGCCTTCGTCCAGCTGCAAGGACTGTTTCCTTGGAATTTTTTTCTGAACAAGCTTTACGGTCTAAAAATGTTCTGCATTGCCGGCCATCGGCTGAACTCAAGAATTTTCTGCCTCAATGATATGTCCAAAAGCGGCTTTGGCACCTAAATAAATCACTTTCTTAAATTGTTTGTGGTATATTGCCTTCAAAAAACTTTTTGCATTAACAGACTTAAGCCGGTATCCACCCCTTCTTTTGGTTTCAACAAAAGTCTCCTTAAAGGGGAAATTTCCAAATGGACATCGTCCAGGATTGCACAACATTGGAATGACATCAATGGATTATGTCACTTCAAGAAATTCCTACGCTTTGACGCTGGGAGGGCGGATCTGACTCTAAGACTAGACAGGAAAAGCCTACGGACGCTGGTAGGGGCGCTCACAGGCCATTACACCTGCAAAGCCCACCTATACAGAATAGGCTTATCTGACACGGACATCTGCAGATTTTGCGGTGAAGATGAGGTGTCGATGGAACACTTGATAACAAATTGTGGGGCATTGTGCCACAGGAGACACAGGACTCTACATGCATATACGCTGAGTGAAGAGGATCTGCTAATGCTCCCACTGAAGGAGCTGATCCTATTTGCGAACGTATTAAACTGTTAAGGACAGGGGAAGCACAATAGATCAGCAATGGTCGCAGTGCAAAGGGCTATCCTGGGCCAAACCCCATTACATTACTTACTTACTTACTTACCAAGCCGGTAGGAACGAATCTCTTGCCTGTGGCCTGTCCAAAAGTAGCTAAATTTGTTTTTTGAGTTTATTTCATATTTTTGGGGTGTTTTTGCATGTGAAATATTTCTTTATGAAAAAAGCTCCAGCATTTGGATTTTATTTAATTTTAAAAATTTTTTAATTTCTTTTCTTTGGGACTTACTTTTTTATTCCTGACTTGTAAAGAAAATATTTTATATAAATCGGTCTGAATGTAATTTCTGGAATGTGGCATCTGTAATTGCAAATGTTTGCCGTAATGTGAAGCTGCAATTTTCATCTATTATTGGCAGTAAATTAGACACCAAACACATATCCCTAAATGATTAGTTTTATTGGTATATTGGTATAGATATATATAATTATACATAACGGAGGGACTCAGAGGAAAAACAAACAAAACGCCATATGTATTCCACTCCCTGCTCAGCATAGAATTTCACATGTGGCAAGAAAACTTACTGCAAATGTGTATATATTTTAAATTTATAACATCAAGTTTTTAAAGCTTAAAATAAACAAGTCCTTTTTATTGCCAGAGGTTAAGAAAAAAATATGTATCTTTTTTTGTTTCATTATGGTAATAAATAAAGGCAACATGGATATCGTCAGGTGGTACCATCCATAAAAATATTAATATGTATATGTACATATGAGTGCATGAGTCTGTTATGTACTTAAGAAGTTGTGAATGTGTGTATGTTTTTATAGTATACGTGTGTATAAAATAACATTAATTTTATTCGTTCTGTTTTTCTTCAACACATAAAAAATAAAAGTTTTAAATGTCGGTTTATTTGTCTGAAAGTGGTTTTGTTGTAATAATTCTGGAAAATTTCGTTTGCAAAAACCACAAATTTTTTAATGAGTTCCTACAGAACTACCCAATAAAAACGAACATTCAAGAAAATGAATCATATTCAAAACTTGTGATATAAAAGTACGGCTGCAGCTAGACAATTCCGTGACTTTTTCTACTTCCAGTGAGTAGCAACTATCAATTCCAAACTGTTCCCATTGTAATATGACAGGAACTGAATATGGTAGGATCGGACGTTATATAATTACTAACAATTACTTAATATTATTTGGTTGTGGCACGCGCCTTTCGACTTGCGACTGTTCACGTCGCAAGTACTCTTTATTCTGTGCTGTACTAATTAAGCTTACATAAGCTTACATAAGACATAATTAAGCAATCGATAATTTAGAAAACTGCGTCTAATAGTCTGTTCTTGACAGCCATTGAAAGCATACGACCTCGTCAATTTTAATGGGAAAAAGTGAATTTCTTCTACTTAACCTCACTGAAACCAAAGAAACTCTTAATATATACTACGGGGACTCTGCACCATCAAATTTAAATTGATTTACTGAGATCCATTGTGGTTGTACCAGCACAATTGATAACCAGCGTTCATCTTGCCCAAATGCTCGATAAAACATATGGAATGATATTGGAAGATCAGATAATGAAAGTATGTGAGGTGATGCAGGTTATAGGCGTGTCAATGGAACATATACACCACACTTTGCATGACTACTTGATTATGAAAAGGCTATCCGAGCGATGAGTGACGTCATTACTCTCAATGGACCACGAACGAAATTATGCGACAACTTCCATCGCAACATGGACGACTTTTTGCTCCGTTTCGTAAAAAAAAACAAAATATTTTCAAATTAGACATGCTTCTTGGTCATGAAAAAGTACCAAAATATGTATATATTCTATTCTACCAACAAATTTACATCAAACAAATTTGATGATTGTATTTGAAGACCGATTATTTGAATTAAGGAAGATTTGTAGAATGACAAAGTCATTAATGTCTCAAAACCAATTTTTTAGCGGAAAGAAAATAATAATGGAAATGTTGCTTGGCTGTAAACTACTCTTGTAGATGAAATAGTCCGCGAGACTAATAATCGTATCACATAAACCCTGCAATCAGGGATGGAAAAGTTTACTCAATCCATTTATTTTTATTCAAAAGCAAGTAAAATAACATTTGAGGAACATTTCTTACATTTATAGAATAATTACGAAAAGAAAAATTATTTTAATATTATATTGTTTGTTGTTGGCTTAGCTAGGTACATGCCTGCATTTCATTGGCGCTAACCAAATCATCAGTACCCTTTTAGCCATATCATGATTAAAAAGCATTCAAGCTCGTATACTTATGCCACAGACTACAAATAATATATGTATGTGAATCCAAACACAACTCATGCTATAAACACATTCGAGACAGCAGGCTACACGAACACCGACTACAATTGTCGTTGTCTACAAATGTCACCATGTAGTCAGCTAATTAATTATTTAGAAAGCGGCAGCTACATGGTAAACAGCTGTTGCAACAATTCATTTTTGTATATTTCAGTGGTGCATATTAGCGCTTTTATTTTTTAAAATTCTTGTTCAGGATAGTTTTCTTTTCCTTACATCTTCAATAAATTTTACTAATTAATTTTTATGTTAAAAAGGGCTATTACCCTATGATTTTTTTTTTTTTTTATCTTTAACAATGTTGATATTTTTGGCTCAAGTCAATATGATATATAAAAATTAAAGAAATTATAAATTATAAAAAATTGTAAAATCTTGATGTTTTTAATATTTTAATAAAACAGACGAGTCCTTTTTATAAAGTGAACAAAAAATTCACGAAACGTCGGGAAAATATGAAATAAATAACTTTCGAAATTTATTGTCATAAAAACACATAAGGCCTGATTAGCTGAAAAAACAAGGAACTAATAACGCAAATCAAATCTAAATTGGCCAAGAAAGAAAAACCACACAATAAAACAAATAAATTTATTTATTTAAAAATTCTTGATGCATATATGTTATAACGTATAAATTTTCGAATTTTATTTTTCATTTTGCAATAAAAAATATTTCTAATCGCTAATTTGCTTTACACATTTTGTTGTATTGTCAACACTGTTTTTGTTTTGTAGCCAACAAAAATAGAAATTAGTTTAATTTTGACTACACGACAAAAGTCGCACAGACAACAACCTGCCGTGCCGTCTTCAAAATAATCATTTTCATATACATACATGTATTCTATTTTTGACAGGTTGTAGTCGGTAACCTGCTGTCTCGAATGTGTTTATAGCATCAAGTCGAACTTTTTGCCACCATACAAATTTTTTATGAGTCCGGTAACGCATGACGTATTCAATACTATTGATTTTTTTTAATTATCAATATATGCAATTTTGGAGGGCTGTAGCTTCGGAATCATAAATATTGTCGCACTTGATTTATGCACCATATAATACACAGATATCAAAAATATTTTTATTATTACAAAAAAAAAATCTGTCAAAATCGAAAGTCAGCAAGTGTTGAATTTTTTTTTTTTTTTTTGGAATTATCCACCAACAGATGGAATGTGTACTTAATTTAAATCGTTTCCCCGACTAAATGTTATAAAGTGTTATTAAGCTTTTTAATGACACTTTAGACTTAATTTCAAAGTATTTTTCATATTATATCCGTATGTAAAAAAAAATTTACTCACATCAGAACAAGCTGGGTTTCTTACAGAATAAATACATCTTCATTTTTATTCAAACAACATTAAAAAAAACATTGGAATATCAACAAACTGGCTTTTAATTTATTTGCAAATTTCGTCTGCGATTGGAGAAAATTTTGAGTTGCACTAAATGATATTGAACGTGCAAAGCCATAAATTTATTCAATTCCTTTAAATAACAAAAATCCAACGTATGAGAATATTTTCTATCGTTTATCACATTTTTTGCTATTTTCCAAATGCCAAATATATTTATGCATTTATATTTACACACGTGCTTTATGGGCCTGTGTAGAGTATATTATATAAGCTTTCTTGCTTTCATGAGAACGATGATATTATTATCATTATATTGACATTGTGTGATTGATGGATTTTCTGTCACATCACAGTGGAACCTTCTCATGATTTTTGCACAAACAAATATGACTTTCTAAAATAGAGAAGATATTTCTCAAACTTATAAAGCAAAACTTTCCACATTTTTGTCTAACTTAAATATTATACTAGGCTTAGATTAACAAACAAAAAAACTAATTAATTTTAATAACATTTTAATACTGCCTTTGAAGATCGCAAAATAAATAGACCATATAAAACTATGGGCCTATTGCCGATAAAGTGAATGTATGGATGTACAAGTTCAAATTGATAAAGAATGCATTTATAAGTTAGAAATTTGGAAATCATTGAATTCATGTGAAGCAGATAATGATCTAAATGCGTCGGCGGCCTTAGAAAAATATGCTGCCATTCAAATTGTCAAAGTTTACATGTAAATATATAACGCGTTCCTCTGAATTCGCCAATGCAGGTCAAGTTGTGTAAAAAACCTTTACAGAATGGAAATATATTGAATTAGGCAATTTGTCATTGAATAAATGGAATTATGTGTTGTCTTGAATCAATTAAAGTCTGTCGTTGGTTTTGAAATACTCAATTCTGGCAGACACCGAAGCACAAAGAAGAGCAGAAACAATACAAGACGGAAGATATTGTATTCTCTAGCCATCTCTTTCCTTGGCCACATCGATTTTTTGTTGCTTTTTAAAATTTATTTGCTGGCAATGTGAAAATTCAATGTATCTGAAGAGCAAGAGGAAAGAAAATCTGAAAGTCTGTTGTACTTTGTGAACAAAGTTCTTGTTTTTACTTGTAAGTGATAAATTTTCTTTGTAGACCTTGTAGATCTAGCAAGTCTAGGATATATTCTACATCTTCCTACGATGCACCAACAAAATGTAAGAGTTTTCGATTTTGCTTATGCCACCTCAGGAAACACAATAGAGGAAATCGCTCTTGATCGTAAACTGCCCTTATAGACCTTGTAGATCTAGGATATGTTCTACAGTGTAGGAACTGCACTGTAGGAGTTTTGCATTTCCAATAGGTAAGTAAATCTGAAAGGCTCAAAAGCATAGCACAGGTCTTGTATATTTTTACAACACCAATCAGGGATGGGGAAGTTTATATTATCATAATTTTAATATTCCAATTATTACCGAGTTATTTGATATTCTCAAAGTAATTTAACTCTTTTAAATGTAGCATACATATCTTTAAATGTTTCATATTTAATATTTTTAACAAGCAATGTAATAATTGAATGCCACATTGTAAGTTTGACATGCGTATCTGCATGCAACTATGTCTATTTGTGGCACTAAAAATTTTTAAATGAATGCAATACAATAAACATGCTTTTAATTGTCCAACAAAATAGAACGATATTATAAATGTTTAATTTGTTAAACGGCTCGACCTTTTATGACCTACTAAATTTTTTCTATACGCGATACAGCATACAAATCGTCATTATCAAAAATCTATGTTACCTTTCTAGTAATAAAAAAATAACGCATTCCATCCCTGGTATCAATACAATTGAGTCTATTATTATTCGCTCAAATTTTCTAGGGAACAGCGCATGCAAAATTGTACGACGCCGGGAGCCGTCACTGTAAATGTCAGCTTTAGCTTTGAATTGAATATGGGAAAGCTCAAATAAATACATTTATATGAGTACGAATTTCAATTTTATATAAAATTTCACTAATTCAATTAAATCCCTATAAATTTATTTAATAAGCACATGATTTTATACGGTTAGTATTTTAGTGACTGCATTTTCACTCAATTTATGTCTACAGCTCGGACTGCGTCAATATGATATTCAACTCAGAGAATTCATTTTTCAATTTACAGACAATCACGATTCATCACAGAAGTCTATAGCATATATCCTAGACTTGGAAACCATTAGGTTTTAATAGTTTTTCGCTACATTCGTAACATTGTGCACCATACGTTGCTTATGTATTGAAAAGTGCGCATAAGGATGCGTTGTATTGAATAAACAAATACGAGTAAAGAGGAATTGTTGTTAACGTCCCATTCATAATTAAGTATGAGGTTTATGTGAATATAATCAGAATTCCCTTTTCATAAAAATGTTAATGACATGCAAATATATTTGATTTGTAAATGAAATTCAAATAAGGAAGAACCAAAACCAAAATGGCATAAAAAAATTGTGTATGAAATACCAATAAAGTTCCGTTCCAGTGACATGGAATATGCGCCCCATCTGGGCATAGTGCCTCAGTTATTAATGACTCTATCTAATATCTGTTGACTTTGAAAATATCACCCCATTTAATTTTATTGGCCTAAATTGTGGAATTTAGGGACGAGAAAAAGTCGAGTGGTGCGATTAACTTCATCTCCCTCAGAGAGGGTATGAGAGTGTCCCCTCGTTTGCTCGGTGTGTGAAATAAGCCCCGTTGGGCTTTTAAAGCTTTAAGACTCTTTCAACTTGTTTAATATATTATTAAATCTAAAAGATGAGGGTAATTTTAAGTGACAATTTACAGAGCATAGCATAGCACGCATAAAGTAGGTTTGGTTAGGTTGATTGGAGGGGTGTGATAGCCCATGTCATACGACATACACTTAATCCAGTGAAGACTTGTTGAGCGCTCCCATTAATTATCAAACTCAAACTGCCAGAGTTCTGCGGCAGGATACGAACCTGAGACCTTCGCACTACGAGTCTAGTACACTACCTACTAGTCTACGAAAGTCAGTTACAGTATGTTTACCTTCTACTTTTATATGCATGTCATGCATCAGTGAAAAAGCTCTATTATTTTTAGTATCCAAGGATGACAAATTATATTCTATTTTCAATAGTATCGATAAAAATTTTTGCGTGGTGGATTCTCTTTTTTGCACTAAAAAGATTTTTAAGAAGAGAAACTGCTTTCGTAATAGAGTAAATCAATTCTTAACATTGTTCTTTCATTAACAAAATTTACATTCTAGTTATCGATTACTTTAATGTACAGAGTGTCACCTCTGCTGCGTTCAGTACTTTTTAAACAAGTGCAATGACAAAAAACGACTCACTTCCCGTCTCATGGCCTTATAGGCCCTCGTACCACAAAATATTATGTATGTATATAAACTCAATGAATTCCATAAATTCTTTTATAATCACAATTCTTCACTTCTTATTTTTGCCAAAAAATTTTTTTTTTTTTTTTTTTGATAAGAATATTTACACTACAGCTGATCAACATAAAAAATTTGGCGCTTAAAAGGCGATGTATGCCATTTGAATTTAGAAACGCATAGAAAGCTTCAGCTTAAGGGTCAATGATTCAACTAGTATATGACTTACATACATACATACATACTTACATACATACATATTGTCGCCCATTGAACACAAATTTTGAATTCTTTCTCCTTAAAATCATGTCGCATTTTCAATATCTCTTGATGCAATAAAGGCATCTGATTAAAATCAAATAAAATCCTGAAAAAATGTTTACCATTTTATGCAGAAACTTTTAAATTTAAAAGCATGTGTATATATACGTGTATACAAACGCAAGAACAATCATAGAAACCAAATCATTATGAAGACATTTCGCAATAAAATTTTTTTTTATTTTAAATTAATTGATTTTATATACGAAATACATGTCAATTTATATTCCTTTTGTTTTTTTTCGCGCAAATTGACAGCCAAGGGAAGATGACAAAACAATTGGAATATTCGAAAGAAATATTAAAGAAAACTTTTCAACGAATCAATTTGTAAATTGGCACTTTCTTTGTTTTTTTTATATTGATTTTCAAAATGTTTTCATTTCTAAACGAAAATCCATAAATAAATGGAACAAAACAAAAGCAACAATAAACATGAGAATAATAATAATATAAAAAACAACAAACATGTGCTTCAATGTTGTTTCAAGTCCAATGACAACAGCTTGAATATCAATGTCAATAACATGCCACATTTTGTAAAACTTATGCCACATCACTTTCAACATGTAGACTACTTGCATACTTACGAGCACAACACACTCTGACGTTTTTGCTTTTTTTAGTTTTTAAAGGGTCTTTTTTTCCCCAGACCTTTCAAATGGGTAATGTTAGTTGATTTAAATTAGTTATTAGCTTTAGCATTTAGGGAAATAAAATATTGTTTAACTTCTCCTGTGCTACATGATCAGTGCAACAGATGAAGGATCCTTTCAGCAGCGGCTAAATTTTTTTCTTAATAGGACTAGTAATCAAGGAATGTCCGCAACTCACGCAATACATAAAAAATTGATTGTGGGAAGGAAGAAAAAGAGAGTGTTGTTTGTGGACATTTGACTTGAACTCTGCTACGCTGAAGAAGGAAGACGTCCGCTGGGAGTTTATATTAGTTGATCTACTAAAGAACGAATTTATCCAATAATGACATTCATTGGCATATCGACCACAAATAGATGTGCTCTCTATGAAGAACATGTTGTTAGTGAAAAAGACGAGGTTTCGGGTACAAGTTCTCTGATTACATCAGAGCACATTCCATTGTAGTACCGATAAAACAATGAAATATGTCCCACTTTACGACGAAGCTCTAGTGAGTCAATAGAGTTGGCTACACTACTTTCATTGATGAGCTTTTTCGCCCTCTTCTGAACGCGGTCGAATAATTTCAAAATAGACTTTGAAGTACCGCCCAATACATAAGTTATATTTCATTGTCAGTCTGATATATGTGTATATAGTATAAATGGGAAGAAGATCAGTGGAAGTGAAGTGTCTTTTACGCCGTCTTAAGAAACCGTGACATGTAAAAATTATGTTCAGTCCATCGAATATCACATTGGATTCTCATACCAAGAACATCAAGAGCTTCTGATTTCTTATAATTATAGATGGTGCAACATGTTCGGTCATGCGACTTACGAGCATTAAAATCGACTCTATTCGCATGACCCCATTTGTAGATTGTTACAAGATCCCGATTAAGTGGATCACTAATATCTTGCCTTATGGCCACAATCTCCAACAGACCTTCTTCATTGCCAAATAAATATGAAAGCCAAATGCTGCTGTCACCTGCAAAATAGTATGTAGGGTTGGATGTTCCAAAGAATAATTTCATTTAGAATAATAAGATATAGGGCAGGAGAAAGATCGGAGCCTTTTCGTAACCATGTACTAATCTTGAACTCGTCTTATGATAGCCCATCTATAAAAACTCGTATAGTCCGATCCCTGACAAAAATCATCACCAAAACCAAATGCAATTAGTTTTGACACATGTAGGTCGTTCCACACTCTATCAAATGCTTTTAAAATATCGTCGGCGAAGCAAAACAATTAATAAAAAGGCAACACACAACAGGCATTAATTGCCTAAGAGTTTATTTCTCTTAAAAAAAATCAAGAGTCACCACCTTACTTTCGCCAAAAAGTTAATTATAATAAAACCATTTCTCCGATAGGAGTACTGGTAGTCGCAGCGCTGCAAAGCTAAGTCCTTTAAACATACGCAGGAAACATCATTCTAGGCATAAATATATTATTCCAATTTTTAATCTGGCAGACTAGTCTAAACAGACAGTAGAGTGTTATTTAATTATTCAACTTAACCGCGGCAAATTTATTTATATGAGGTATAAAATACGTAATTTCAAACTCTTATCCTTGACAGCTGTAGTGTACGTAGAATTTTCTATATCAAATAATTTTTATTATTTTAATATGAAAACTTACTTTCATAAGAGAGAGAGAGAGAGAGAGAGAGAGTATGAGAACCAGTAGATCTACACGTGAAAAGTTTGTCCATTGCCTCTGTATTAAGACATCGTTAGAAGATCCTCTATATAATCACGAATATTTCCTTAGAAGATACAGTATGTTTTGCAACGCAATGACACGAAATAATACTGACAGACACATGAACGCTGACGATGATGTTATAGTGGCCATCGAAAACAATACAGTTCCGCTCCGCTAGTATCTGGATTCTCTATACTCTGATGATGTTATACCGACCATTGAAAACAATACAATTCCGCTCCGCTAGTATATGGATTCTCTATACTCTTTCTTTAAAGAAAAATTATTTGAAAAACTATTAACCTGAGTTCTCAGTTCTCGATCTTGAGTCAGATTATTTCCTTAATACAATTCTTGGAAACCGAAACATTGCCAGAAATCCTCCTTCCTAGACTGAGCTTAAGGATATTCTTCTCCCAAAATTTCATTTTATACATTATCCAATTTTCATTGACAAAATAAATTTCTAGCCTCAATCTTAGAAATTGCAATATATTTGTACACGTTTAAATTTTCCTTTATTGTGAAGAGTGCATTCCTTCTAACCCCTGCTCTTCCTCGTTTCAATTGCAATTTGACTGTCAGGTGTTTGTTTTATTTTAAATGCTAATAATTTTCTATATGATTCTTACTAAATATTGTGATGTCATTATATTAATTGAAGTGTGTTTGGTTTGAAAATAAAATAAATATGTGTGTACGTATGTACATATGTACTTATAGTACGTATTACATATAATTGCAATATCGATTATACGAGTATATGTATGTACATGTGTAAGGTGATATAAAATGACATTTCAACATGTCCAATTTACGTTACGCTCTACAAAATTGTTTACATCAGGGCAATTTTCATTGATTGGATTTATTCTACGCTAAACCGTTGCCATCTATTGCACATATTTTTACACAAGATTACATGCACACACACGTGTTATTGCCTGGAGAGAATTATAAAAAAACATTAATTCTAATGGAAAAGGAAATGCAGGTAAATTGATATCCGGCCGATAAGCATTTGTCTAATGTATACACACACACATGTATGTATGTATATATGTACATATGTATATATGTACATATGTAGATATGTATTTACATGTGTAAAAACGTTCGTTGGAAAGTTTGTATGTTTTTATGTACTTATTGAAGATGTATAGTTAAAGTGGATATATTTATATGAATATTTTGTTAAATTTTCTTAAAATTAACGAAATCAATATACAAAATTATATTGAAATTTTAAAAATTATAAAGCGTTCTTCAAAAAACGCCACGACCACCTTGTCTTGGAACCGACCAAGTAGGCACAAATGAAAATTCTTATTTTAAAATTGCCACTACAATTCATTCGGTTTAATAAACCGTCAGAAAAGTCAATTCGGCCGAATTGTCTGTGGAAGTGTGTAGCGAAACAAAATGCATACAAAATGAGTCTGAAATATTCAAGCCAGTCAGGAGCTTAAAATTAATGTTCACTTATAGGACTGAAAAATCGTTCTTAGGGCATTCTTATACATGCTTATCATAAATATTTGGGTTTCAAAAGTAAAGTTAACTAAAATACACACATAACGCTCTGATTTCCATAAAAGTTTTATTTGCTTATAGTGCTTGGACCTCGCCATTACGTACGAAATACAATGTTATTTATATGACCGATTCTAGATTGGTTGCAGCAGTGGATCCTTTTCTAAGTAGTTTTCGATAAACTTTTCCCACATTTCGAGCGATATCTCGGGGATAAATTGACGAGTGTTAGTTTTCAAGTAGATTTTATCCACATAGACACGGCCTTTGACGTAGCCCCACAAAAAAATCCTAACCGCGTCAAAACGCATAATCTTGTATTCAATTGGCATCACAAAAAAGTGAAATCACGTGTTATGGAAACTTCCCATGCAATAAAGCCAAAATTTTCCGTGATGTGTGGCTCTTGTCGCCTTTATGTTGAAATCACATATTGTCCAGTTCATAATCTTTAATTTCAGGCCAAAAAAAGTCGATTATCATACGGCCATAGGGCTCCGAAATACCGGTAGCGATTCCTCAAGCGTCGTTTTAGAACATTAACGTCCCAATGACACCTCCAGACCATAACGAGCACCAAAAAGTCACTTTTCCGGATGCAATGGCTTTTCCACAACCACTTCTGGGTTCTCCGAGCCCCCAAATGTAACAATTCCGCTTGTTGATGTAACCACCGAGTGAGAAATGAGCTTCATCGCTGAAGAATATTGTGTACGAAAAATCAGCATTGAAAGCCTGTTGCTTTAGTACCCAATCACCGTATCTAGGCATTGTGAATGATCAGCCGGCTTTAATTAATGCGTCAGTTGGACTTTATATAGATGTAAAATATCTCATAATGAGCCGTAAGATAGACCCAATTGCAGAGAACGTCGACAAATTCGTATTATCCGCCATACTTTCACTAACAGAAGCCATATTTTCTGCAGTGCGCACATTGATGCACAGTACTGATCACATCTATAACGCTTCCAATCTCTTAAAATTTCTTTATAATGCCAATTCCTTGTGTAGACCATAATCACATAGAAATGCTCGAAAAATGGGCACATTTCAATCACCACTTTTGCAGTAAGTTTTAGGTTATTAAACACGATCCATATTTGTAGATGGTAAAACTTTTATTAAATAAATGACATCTTAGATGATAGATATTTAACAGTTGACAGTCTTTCTGGACCGGCGGTTTTGAGACCACTAAATGGATAACCCGTTATAAGTGGGTACCTTAAAAAGTAAAATTGTTTGATATATGATGATATAATTACAAAAGAGATTCATGATTTGTCAATATATTTTCGTTATACATATGGTGTTTTAACCAGAAAAGCTTAAGAGGGACAAACAAAACATTTTACCCGACTTCAAAAAAGAAGGAGCTTATCAATTCGTGTGTATTTTTTATTTTTTTTTAATGCTTGTATTTTTATTGGGAATCAGATGAGTACTTTGTCTTCGGAAATATGGATTATCGCAGTACTCGCCATTTTTCATTCGAAAGTGAAGTTTGATTTTACAGAAGTTTTTGTCAAATTAGACGAAAACAGTGGCCGCCCGAAATAATGTCCCTTATCGTGTTTGGCGATTTTCGACTGCAAATTCGACAGTTTGTACTAGACTAAAGATACCGAGCAACATTTTTCTTTAATCTAGTACAAAACGTTGGAGTCGTAGAATTTCGCCAAACACAATAAGGCCCAATGATTATAACACGACTCCGTTCGTGGGAATATTTCAAATTTTTTCGTAATGCTCTTCAACTGATACACTAACTTATGCACAAATTTCTTGTTATTTTTTTGTACTTTGGTTCTAAAAGTACAAATAAATAAGATTTTAGACAATTACATAAATAAGATTTTAGACAATTGCAATCAAGTTGCAAAAATCTGGCCGATATAAATAATCGGCACCGATATAAATAATCGGCATCTAGATAAAAAGTTTCCGTTCTCACATTTTCCGTATTATTTAATATCTCGGGAAACTTTAGTAATAAACCTTTAAAGCTTTGTCTATAAGGTTACCTCGATAGAATATCCTTACGATTAAGTAAAGCAAAGTTAGAACAATGCATAAACATTGCAAATGGTTTCGTGTAATATAGACACTGAGATCATAGGCCTGAAGTTGGCCTGGCGCACTACTGTGTACCTTAATGTGATAAAGTAAAGTTTCTAATGAGGACTATTACAACTACAATATAAAAACATAGAAAAACATAATAGAGTTTGACCTTCAGTTCAGGTTTTGAAGCACTCAAAACAAAATCCAATGAACCCCAATTCTGGATCTTTCCATTATAAGATTTTTCTTTTCTAATAAAGAAAGCAAAAAAATTATTTAAGCTCCTGCACATGTCAAAAAATAAAATAACAAATCTTAATATAAATTAATTTTCGCTTAAATGTACTCTTCACTTTGTTTTATAATTTTGTTCCATTGCTTCAATATGATTTTATTAAGCTTCGCACGAGTTCTTAATCTTTTGGTTTATAAATACGAAAGAAAAACTAAGAACGAGAAATTCAATGTTCGAGTTAAGCTTTTGATTTCGAATTTAAGAAAGAAAATGTAGAAATAAATGACTGAAATATTTCTTTTCAATGCATTATTTATTATAATTGGAAATGAATTTCCTTTTAATGTCGTAACATGCACTGACTAACGTTACAGAAGATGACAAGGTAAAGGAAGTGGAAAACTTTAACTTAATCAAACTATGTTAACACTAGGAAACTAGATTTATTAAGATTCAAATTGAGCAAAGGAAAGATTTATATATTGAACACGAATTCCGAGTAAAGGTTGTGAAGCCTTCTATGAATAGAGGAATAAATACAGACTTATACCCCGCCTTGAAAAACGAAAAATTATTTTTTTTTATATATATAAAAAACCATATAAAACGAAAACAACTATAAACAAGCTTTTTTAATACGAAATAATGATAATTAAAAGATTTAAAATATGTACATAAACAGTAACGAAATTCATTCTGTTGCTTAAAATCAATTAATTCATAGACACATAAAATTTTGCTTTCAACACCTTAAGTATTACAAAAATTATAAATTAAGTAAAAATAAGCTCGAGTGTTGTCAAAATAAGTCGTTATCGAAAAAGTTCCTTTTTATTTTTGGTTTTAAGTGAATAAGATCGAAAACGTCTAAAAAGGGGAAGCGTCTAAAACGGGGTATAGGTGTATTTTGTGCTTATTAAATATGCACCAAAAACCTTAAAATACGATCCCAAAAGAAAGACCTTTTTAAAAAACCTATTGGTGCATTTCTTCAACTTCCTATAAATGCAAGTTATTTTGATTGAGTATCTGATCAAAATTTGTGAAATTCTGTTCCCGTTTTTGAAGAGACTTGCCACAAAGTACTTGTTTCAAAAACAAAAATATTTTTTACTTCAAATAAGAAAACGCAACTCGTGAACGTCGAAAAGTTTATAGCCCTTTCAAAAGAAAAGTCTATTCCCAGTGCACTATGGTTCATTCAGACATCCATTTTCTTTAAGCAAAATTAGTTTAGAGGGATTTTTTTATAGATTCTTATGAAACTTTGCAGAATTATTCGCCTGCCTGTCAACAGCATATTCTTGTGTTTAGAAAAGTGGACAATACCACGCCATGTGTGTGAAGATAAATATATGCCTCGATTATGGATGGCAACCGAACTTCAGTTGGGTGACTATTCGGCAACCACAAACTTGTAGTTGCCAGCCTCAGTTTCCAAAAGTCCTCTGAATTATCATTTGGAAGACTATTCTATCACATTTTCATTATCATTTTGTGTTCTTCATTAGACATTAGAGAAATTAGCAGAGATAAAAGCGTTTGGCAACGGGCAACCGAATTTCATTCAGTTCGATCGATCCATTAAATTTAATTAGTAGAGACAAAAACCATATTTTTGAAGCAATGCCAATTTCACAGTTACCAGAGCTCTGTTAAAAAGTTAACAGAAATCCCAAATTGGACTAGGTTCATTTAGAAGACGAAATAATGGAATTAGGACCAAAGCCACAAATATGCTAAAAGAAATAATTATGCTAAAAGAAACCGGAAATATGCTAAGAGTTTCTTCATTAAACTGTGTATGATATAAAATTTGTTTAATTTAAATTAATTTCTTAAAAATATTATTCGCATTGTTGGAAAAACGGAGAGGAACTGGTACTACACACATAACAGAGATGGTGGGCCAGTGAGTACTTAAATGGCATATAATAGTGTGATATCTGAAATAATATTAGAGGCTAAATAAACCATTTAAGCACTTTGTGACAAAAAAAAGTGGAAAAGTTCAAAACCAAAAAAAATTAATATTTTTAAAGACTTTTTGCTATTATGATTTTTTGAAGTTGACATTTCGAGAAGGTATTTCGCGAATAAAAATGAACGACGAAGTGGTCGAGAAAAATTAAAACAATCTATTAATATATGAGAACACCTGCATATTTTTTCGTTCACTTTTGTATCATAGTGTTATTAATGAAGTTTTCGGTTACTTTTCTATATAAAAGTTTATATTTGCATTACATAAAAAAGCTTTTGTTGTGCACAATTATTCTTCTAAAGAAATTTAAAAGAAAAATGTTCCATTATTTTTTATTGTTGTCCAACAAAAGTGTGCAATAGCAATTTTCTGCACTTTGCTAATAAAAATTTTTAGTAAGAAATTTACAAGATCAAAGATCATTTTTAAAATTAACATAAAATCGTCATAAATAAATCATAAATGATTTACTTTGTCGCTGGTAGCCTTAAATCTATTATAAGCGATCTTAAAATCAGGTCCACGTGATTATGATAAAAATTCAAGGGAATGATTTAGTTCCCCTCTAATAGTATAAAGCTATGATGTGTGTCTTACAAAGTACTTGTTCTTTATGTCTCCCATTAAAATTACAAAAAGCAGTGCAATATGCATAAATATATAAGTACAGTGTATAAATATTATTTAGATATGCTAACGAAACCACTAGAAATAAAATTAGAAATATTTTTAAAAATGAAGCCAGTACTTTTGAACGTATAAATATGTTACTTTTCTACATGTTCTTTAATTTTAATTTCGATCTCATCTTATTCCAGAACTCTAATAAATATCTTCTGAAAATTAGAAGATATCGGCACCGCCGCAGGGTGATGCCTTTTTCAAGCACATAATAGAATAAAAATAGTTCCTTGAAACATTTTAAGCCCCCCATGCCAAAAATAAATGAGGTAGAATAACAAATTTCGACTTGAGCAGACAAGAAAAAATGCATATTTTGCCATATAAAGGGTGTTTTTTATAGAGGTATAGAACTTTAAGTTGCAATAAAACAACGATGGATTATTCGATTGACATGATAATCTTGTGGCATTACAATTTAAATATGATCTCTGGCATATAACCGCTACGACTGGCGCGGATGTAGTCCAATCTGGACGTCAAATTTTCGATGACTTTTTCCAACATTTGTGGCCGTATATCGGCAATAACATGGCGAATGTTGTCTTCCAAATGGTCAAGTGTTTGTGGCTTATCCGCATAGACCAAAGACTTTAGATAGCCCCACAGAAAGTAGTCTAGCGGTGTTAAATCACAAGATCTTGGAGGCCAATTCACAGGTCCAAAATGTGAAATTAGGCGGTCACCAAACGTGTCTTTCAATAAATCTATTGTGGCACGAGCTGTGGGACATGTTGCGCCGTCTTGTTGAAACCACATCTCCTGGACATCATGGTTATTCAATTCAGGATTGAAAAAGTTAGTAATCATGGCTCTAAGCGATCACCATTGACTGTAACGTTCTGGCCACCATCGTTTTTGAAAAAGTACGGACCAATGATTCCACCAGCCCATAAAGCGCAACAAACAGTCAGTTTTTCTGGATGTAACGGTGTTTCGACATACACTTGAGGATTACCTTCACTCCAAATGCGGCAGTTTTGTTTGTTGACGTAGCCATTCAACCGGAAGTGCGCTTCATCACTAAACAAAATTCGCTTATGAAAATTGGACGTCCAGATTGGACTACATCCGCGCCAGCCGTGGCGGTTATATGCCAGAAATCATATTTAAAATGTAATGCCACAAGATTATCATGTCAATCGAATAATCCATCGTTGTTTTATTGCAACTTAAAGTTCTATACCTCTATAAAAAACACCCTTTACAAGAAAATAGTTTAAACCCTTAAATGGAGAAGAGATTTTCTTGAATATTATCGCGTTTTCTTATCTGGAAAAAGTATAATATTTTAGAATTTAAATCTAATATAAGAAATTTAACTCCCTTATTTTTCTTGTTTGCACGAATAACGAGAAGTTTGGGCAAAGAATTTTACGTTTTTTTTTCATAGAAAAGAAACGCCATTAGATATAGTCAACAAAGAAGCGCATAAATTCGGTTTAGCCGTTTGAGAGGTAAGGATTCAGCTACATATTAACGTTAGATTTTGGAACCCTCTGCCAGCTGTGGACTCAAAAAGCAACCGAAGAACTTGTGAAATCATGTTGACTCTAAGGAAATAAGTTTTAAACTAAATTGAATTATATAAAGGGTGCTTGGAAAATCGCCATTCACAAAAACATAGACTAGTTCATTCGAAATAGTTGCACAATCAATCTCAACGTGTTTGGGTCATATTATTTTTGTGTATTTATAAATGGTACGTACTATATACGAGTATGAACAACGTGGCAAAAAATAAAACAATAATCACCAATTTGGGGTACATGTATTGTGAGTAACAATTCGAAATGACGTAAAAATAAAGCAATTATCCATCAATGCGGTAGATGACCGTTTGAGCGACATCATTTTTTCCAATTCATATCATTAATTAATTTTACACTTTAAAATACACATTTTTATGAAAATGGCAGTTCAAAATATCACATTACTCTTGCGCCATCTTGTATACATATACGTTGACGAACTAATTCTTACTGAATGTCATGCATAAAATTGCATTAAGACCTTCAAAATACATTAAAAACAGCAAAATGTCTGGCTTTAACTAAAATTCTAATAAATGAAAACAAATTGAAGTCCGAAAATAGCCACAATTAGTCTGCAGATTTATCAAATACATGTATTACGAAAAGTCAATGTATCCACTACTGCCCCTTTTTTAAAAATGGTTTTCTATTGAGAGGACCCCACCGATTTTTAACTAATTTGGACTATAGGCTCCATGCTTGGCATCGTATTATTTGATATTTCTTTCAGATTTGAAAGAAAATCCCTTATTATTTTGAACATATGCATGTAATTCGAAACTTCTTATAAAATTCATTCCTCTGGTGAATACTAACAATAACACAAAAATATGTATGTATATTGTGCCCCAAAATGCTTTCGACATTTTCGAATTTAATTTTTTTCGTTTGTAAGATCTTTCATTAAATGCTTCTTATCTTTAAATTTAAGTAAAGCAAAATGTGTGTAAGATCATCATATCATAAAAAAGAATGCATTTGATTGATTACGTATAAAATATAACATCGTGCAAATGATTTCCGCGGTTTTACCTAGTGGCGCGCATCCGATATGTTCAATTTCCCATAGCTCTGGCGGGTAAATCAGGCTGATTTATATTGCGTTTGATGGCCGTTGTTGCTTGTGCTTATTTGCATAAACCTACAATTTAAGAAAAAGTCTGAAGGAGTCAAATCGTAGGATCTCGTTGAACAGTTCACATCACTTCTATGTGATATGACCATGCCGTCAAATCGCTCGTACAAGTTGTCCAACGTGACATGGGTTGTTTAGCATGTAACGCCAACCACATATCGCTGATGCCCATATCAGACCAAAAGAAGTTTGTAATCATCGACATATAGCGCTCGCGGTTGATGGCAATGCCCTGGCCAATGTCCTTTTCAAAGAAATATGAACTGATGACGCCGCCAGCTCAAAATCCACACCAAGCACTTATTTTTTCGAGACGCTATTAGATCTCATGTGGATTGGTAATGTTCCAAGTTCGACAAAAATGTAGGACGACTATGACGACCGCAAAATTAACGAAGTGCTCAGAACGTTGCTCGAACAACACCCATTTTAATAAAAGAATTTTATAATTCGAACGTTTTGTTGAACTCTATATCCGTGAAAGGTAATTTTTCAGAGCAGATTACATAAATAATAATCAATTTGACAGGTGTAGCAGCAAAATTTTGGCCGCTATCATCTGTCAAAACTTACAAGTTTTTATTTTGATTTTATTAAATTTCGTAAGCAAAAAATCGTAATACCTTTCTATATGTGTTTTTAAGCGTGTTACTACGTTTTTATGTCACATACAGCAAGGATTCAGCCACATGTGCTTCTCACTGTACACATGTATATACTTATATATAAGTATGTATATATATACATACATATATATATATATATATATATATATATATATATATATATATATATATATATATATATATATATATATACATATATATATATATATATATATATATATATATATATATATATATATATATATATATATATACTTTTATCTGTATGTACACATTTTTTATGTATATATGGACATGTTATTACCCATTTTCACGTCCTCTTACATACATACATATAAGTATGTACATATGTACTCTTATCTATGTAGCAACAGTCAAACGATCTTTAAAAATTGGGAATAATAACAATATGATAGCACATGAAAAGTGATATTGTAAACACAAAAGAAATGAGAAAAAAAACAAATAAAAAATAAATTTACACATTTATTTTTATGAATGCACAATTTTCATAAATTACAAAATTGAATTGTATGCATGAGAGCCAGTTAAAGTGGAATAATATGGAGATAATATAGAGACTGTCGTTAAGTCAGGCAAGTGATCTGTTATAACTGGCAAGATTAGTTTATTAGACCTGACTCAAATTGATGCATCTTTCCTTTGTATTTTCATATAATGGCGGAGAGCATTCTGGCTGAACTGTTTATGAGTGTGGCGGTTATCTATTGATAATAATAGTTCCACAATCATTTTCATTACAAATCATCTTGAGTGAGGGGACAATTTCTAGATGCGTCAATAAACAAAACTGTCGAATTTGAATCGATACTTATCGACATAAGATCCAGCAGCGTCCAAGGCATTCCGAAAAAGTCACTCTTTGGTGTGGATTTCGGGCTGGCGTTTCCATCGGTCCATGGTTCTTTAAGAACGACATAACAGCCAACGGTTAGCAGCGCTTTAAGTCGATGATTACCAACTTCTTGTGGCCTGAATTGGATGATATGGGCACCGACGCCATGTAATTTCAACAAGATGGCGCTACGTGTCAAACAACTCATGTCACATTGGATACTCTACACTAGGGATTTGAGGGCATGGTCATCTCACGTGGAATTGATGTAAACTGGCCATTCAAGTTGTGCGATTTGACTTTGTAGGACTTTTGCTTGTTTGGTTTTCTTAAAAAGCAGGTCTAAGTGAATAAGCCACAGACAACAACGACCCTCGAAGCCAACATTCAGCTTTATTTATGTGCAGGTTGTGAAAGTTGGTCGTTTCGAATGCGCCCCAAGTCGCGGCGGACATTTACACAATGTTATATTCTATACATAATGACATCTTTAGACCTTTCAAATGTATAAAAAAAATTAGAAGCGCTTAACAAAAGACCCTTTATTTTTGTCTTGATATTGCCCTGCATTGATTTGAGCTTATCACTTTCTTTAAAACGAGTACATAATGTAACTGATAAATGAATATGACGACGATATAATTCTAGAAAATAAAGTGTACATGACAATGAGATCCGCCCAAATACAGTGTCATTGTTGGCAGGAAATTCTTGGGAAACATCCTTCAAAGTAACAAGTTCCTATAAATACACTGCCAATAAACTTTCGTCTTGGAGTAATACAAAAAATTCCGAATCGTGAATGGTGGAATGAGGATATGGCAGTTTGAAAATTTAAAGATTTCTTCAATTAGCGCGGGTAGATGTTTAAATGGAATGAGACTAGTTGTGTTTGAGGTAATAACAAAATTATTTCTTTATTTTAAAGGTCCATGTATGCCTTTATGTATGAACTATTACGGCGTAAAAATTTCCGCCGCCACTTCTGAAGGTGTTGCTAAACTGAGTAGTCCAATTTTTTATGAAATGTCTTTTTTTTATGAAATGTGACTTCAAAAAACCCAAAAAGTAAGAGTCTAGTAGGGGCAGATCGCTTGCGAGCTGCTACGTCCATATTTTTTAATTATATTCAGACGGACGTAAACAATATCTTTTTGAAGAGAGTACAGAGCAATAATGCCAACAGGCCCATTATCTGCACCAAATAGTGACTTCTTGTGGATGCATTTTCATCTGGTGCATTTTCATCTGGCGTTTCTTGGCGTTATTCTACATACGGCAATTTTGCTTGTTAACACAGCCTGTCATCCAACAATAATAGTATTCACTACTGATTCTTCGATCAAAATTGCGATCTTCTTCCAAAAGCTTTCTTTGTTAATAAAGTGTTGCACATGCTGCTCGATTGTTTAACTCTTCCCACGATGACTTATCAGCATTGGTTGAATAATAAACAACACATTAGACAGATGCCACCAAAACAACATGACTGCCAACAGGTCCCCATAGTCGACCCGTACTTATTGAACAACCCAATTCAAAAGCAGCCAATTCAACTAGCAGGAATATCTAGTGATACAAGACCTGGCACGAGACTTGCACTGGGTCAAAGTACCATAACAATAGGATTGATTGCAGAGCTTATTTCTAACGCTATATGAAACGAACTGCAGGCCGAATTATTGGCGTTAGATTAAGTTCACGACACAATCCCCCTTATTGTAATTGTCGTCATTGTCGTCACATCAAGTCGACATTAAAGAAAAGTTTAGTTATGTGCTCGACGCAGACAGTAATTGAGTATTATTGACGGCCATTTACAAATTTATAAGCCTTGGTAATGGTAATAGCTTATAAATAATATATAATTGTGGCCGACAACGACCCTACAGTTGCCAGTGAGGTCGACGTCGACAAATGGAATAAGGGCGAATAAGATAATAAAAATTTGTCTTGTCTTTAACGCAATGCAAGTTAAGAGCCAGTGCCTCCAGTCCAGATTTCAAGATATTGGCTAGTTTTGTGATTCTGGGACGAACTTTCAGCTTTCTACTAAATTTTTTATTAATATTTTCTAGTCTGTCAGTATAGAAGTTATGAGCTTAATTCGCACTTAAGGCTGCAGTCTATTTTACAACAACGAATAAGTTTTAGCAGCACGGGAATGTTTTTACGATAAGGGTCCAAGGATATCAGAGAACGTTGGACTTTGAGGATTCAAAATTTTTCAGTTTCATGCCATAAACAATGGCAACACTGTGTTAATAAATTGCACAGTTTATATATGTATGTATTTACAAATATGTACATATGTACATACTTATATATGATAGCTAAATTAAGTTCATGGAAATAGTACATAAAGCAAATTAAGAAAACACATAAAAAGTATGTTTGTATCTATGCATATAGAAATAAATAAGCAATTTTTATACATATACATACATATATACATATGTAGTTAAAAATAATACCAGGAAATTTAAAAGTATTTCTCATATGCATAAAAACAATCACATATAAAATTTATTATTTCACTTTCTGTTCATCAGTCTTAAATTTCAATTGAAATTTAAATACATATCACTGCAATGTGCAATCATGGGCACGGCTAGAATAAGCACATAATATTGATATTGGTAATAAAACCACGGCTTTCTAATAATCGTAAGTAAAATTTTTAATATTTACTTTCATTTAATTCATAGACACAATTTAATTTTCTTTACGTAAATGAATATGTTTAATACGAGGGCAGGTCAATAAGTCCGCAACTTTCTGAATAAAACACTGGTTTTTGTATAAAAACTCATTCTATTTTTCAACATAGTCTTCCTTGAGCTCCACACACTTTGTACAACATTTCTCCAATTTGTTTATCACTTTGAAAAAAAAAAATAAGATTTGTCGAGGTCATCAAAGTTTGTGAGATGATTTCATCGTTGGAGTAAAACCTCTTTTCACCATGGCATTCAACAAGAAATAGTCACTCGGTACTAAATCGGGAGAATAGGACAGATAAGGGAGTAATTCATATCCTAATTAATGGAATTTCGCCATGGAAAATGCAATTTTGTGTATCCTTGCATTGACGTGGTGAAAAAGTACTATTTTCTTTCTTTTTCAAACCCCAATAAGTTGGCATAACATTTGTTTTACACTTGTATAGGTAGTCAATGTGGGTTATACCATCTGCACCAAAAAAAAAAACGGTTGCCATGAGTTTATTAGCTGACAAACTCTAATTGGCCTTCTTTGGTTTTCAGTTTTTATGTCTTTTTTTATATGTACATTTTTCCTACTTTTATGGAAATTTTACTTAGATTAGGGAAAATTGCATTCATCCTATTAAATTTTTCATTCATTTTATTCAATAAGAAAATTTTTTCTTGAGTTTAGTGTCATTCTTTTTTGTGAGTGAAAAACCACAAATATATAATCCATTTTTAAACCTAACATTGCCAAACTGTACTATATAACGATTTTGTCCTGGAACATAATCATTCAGCACTGCTTTGACTTTTCATTTTCACAAAAAAAATTTCTATTGAAATAAATTATATGTCAAACGCCCATAAATGAAATATCACGTGCGGTTATCAGCATTTGAAGTCATTCAGCTGACTACTACACGCCTGCATGTAGAATTTGTAATCATGTCCATTCACCACTCACCATTCACTCTAACGATCTTTGTACATACTTATATGTATGGATATTGGCATAGAAAAGCCGTTCTGTCCACGCCAGAATAGCGTTAAAGAAAATTAAATAAATAAGTTAAATAAATCAAGTTAAAGAAAATAGTATTGCTTCCCTAAAAAATACTTCTACCTCCGTAAATGATTTATTCGTATTCAACTATATTTTTTGAAATAAATACATATGTGACAGCGCATTGAGAAAGGGATTTAAGGGTAAAAAAATCAAATCATCTGAGCATTGAATGAGACCGATCCCATGCCCCAAAAGTGTTCCCTCCCAGAGATATGCTCGTTTTATGAAAGTGATGGTACACCAAAGATACACGTATTTAAATCTTTAAAATGGCTCTCCTGAACAAAACCGGTTTTTACCCTTAGGTCCCTTCCTATTTTGCGCGTCACATATATTAAAAAGATCTTCAAACGTTTTTACTGTCTACAAGTCGGGTGGAAATACAGTTTTAAGTTCTTATCGTCCAGAGCTCTACGACCTGTAAGATGTTTTGCACGTTAAAGGCATTCACTGCAATAAGTTTAATATTAATAATTTAATATTAAGTTTAATATTATTGCTTAATATTATTTTTATGTGGTAACAGCAAAATCTCCAGTTAATTTTACTATTTTTTTTTGAGTGTAAAAATTTTTTTGAGTGTAAAATTTTTTTTGAGTGTAACATTAAAAAAATTCCATTATCACAAAAAATAATTATAATTATTATTAAGTTCCAAATATAAAATTTTTTAATATGCAAATAAAAAAATAAACCCATATTTCACTCCAAAAGTTAAAAAAAATCAAAATTTCAACTTTGACCTAGAAGTCCTTCAAAAGTCCTCAATCAATTTTAATGTAATTAAAACTGAGTCAAGCTGAACTAAATATTTATCCATTAAAAAAATTACTTCAATATTTTGATCGGTTCAAAAGTTACAGAATTTTGGCCAATGAAAAACGATTTTCAGCCACGGCGACAATACACATTAAATAGTGTGTGAAAACTCCTGACCTACTCCTGACGAGTCTTAGATGTCCAACATGCTGCTTGGCTAATTGATATCAAATATAAAAACCCTGAAAAAACCCCTTCTAAAGTTGAAAGCATTCACCGCTCTGTTAAAGAAACAATTTAAGACACAAAGCTGATACATTATTAAGAACAAAGAGAAAAAAAATTAACGCTTTTGTTGTCTTTAAAATGTTGCTTTTGCTTCAGGCAAGTACTTCTATTGTTGTAATTGTTTTACTTGTAATCGCTCTCAGTACGATTACGTATGTAGTATTATTACTCTATAATACTAAAAGCATCTGATATGGATGATAATAATGATAACGGCTAAAGATGATGATGAGAGTAAATACGGAATCACAGCAACAAAAACCACAATCAAATCAGAAGTACATGCATACATACATAAATGCACATGCGAGTGTGTAATTCGAAACGTGAGGGCGTCTAATGTATGAAAATTGTACTTAATTTTTTTGACTATTTACCCTACACACACAAGCATCAGTATTATACTCCTAATCATTAAAATGTGGGCACTTACACGTACGAATATATACGATCACACTTGTACTTATGGATTTGGGCTGATCTTTGCAAGGCATAAGCTTTTTCGGTAGTAATTCTTAATGTTTCTTTTTTTTACTTCAATTTGCATATTTGAAAATTGTAGTCAACGCTTTTTGCAATATATTTAATTGTATTGGAAACGAAACATAAATGAACCTTGAATAAATTGCGGGGTGCTGCAGTATTTTACTTGGCGCTTCTACAAAAAGCACCAATAGAAATCAAACATTAGAAAATGCATACATACATGTGGACATACACATATTATCCTTTGCTTTTGAGATTGACTATAGCAATTTTTAACCGATTTCAAATAAAAGATTGGATTATATGTACATATGTATGTACATACATACTATATATTCAATATGTATTATATTTGTATGTACAGCGATTTTTCCGTGAATTTGTGTCGATTTTTAAAATTTTAGCCAATATGTGATAGGATAGGAAGGAAGTAATACCTAATAATCTTGTATATTACTGGCTATAGTAGTGATCGTGTTCTTTAGTGCTGTGATTTACTCTACTGCCAAAGCACGCCGTCTCTAAAAAAAAGCTAACTGGGTAGGAACAAGAGGTGTGACACTTCCCATACACAATTATTACTTGAATTTCTTATATATGGCTGACTATAATAGTCGGAGTCTTCAAATTGAAGTATTTTAGAAGTAGTCGTGTTTTGATCAATGTGTGAAAGAAGCTGGAGAAAGGATACCTCCCATGCCAACTTCGAAAATAATCCCTAAGTAGTTTAAAATAAAAAGTTTTAGCAAAAAATTGGACCGACTACAAAAAATAGGCCCTAAGAAGCTTTAAATAACTAAAATATCAATATATGTACATATACATACATATATGTTATCAACTAAAATCTTTGAAGCAAATACCAAGATGAACGTCAACTATAAAGCATTACTTTACCCATAAAACTTCGTCTCTATTTACATACCCAGCACGAAAGTTAACAAATCACACGAAATCGAAATGATAAATAGAATTTCTTACAAAATTCTTTGGCTTTCAGTAAAAAAGTCTACTCGTATGTGACATGATTTTATATTAATTTGTATCAGTAAGTGAAATTTGGACAAGGGCACGCTGTTTAATTGCAGAAAAACACACTTAATTGAAATGAAATATTCTCAACTATCATTTATGATCAATTTCAAAGCACAATTAACTCCCTTGAAATGAAAATTATTTGAGTGAAACGCATTTTGTTTGTAACCGCTTGAGAGAAGAAACTATTCATTTACCGCCAGCTAATTTTGATCCTATGTAGTTCCTGGCTGACCGAACTTTACTTAGAGATCGTGAATTTTATATCGTTTGTAATTTTAAAGATTATTTAGAGTTCTTATTTTAGAAAAACAATGATCCACCATTTTCGGGGCGGCCGCCATTTTCAACGCATAAACGAATAATACTTTCTGTAATTTTCCATTTTCGCTTAACTGAATTCGACAATAGTACCTACAGTAATTATTGAAAATTAATTATTGAAAATGTTTTAGATGTTATTGTTGCAACTTTCATAGTTTTTAGTCTCTAAATCACCTCGAAGAATAAACAAGACTAGACAATATAAAAATCGCAGATTTCTTTTTTTTTTAAGAGCTAATTTTCACTAAAATCTAAAAAAGGAGTTATTAAAATTTTAAGAAATAAGTGCCATAATGCTTAATATGTTTCCGCGTATTATGAAAAAAGTCCGCTACAAAATTTTCATTTTCCTTATAGATCACGAGATATTTATTTATTCGGGTAGCGCCTTTATGCTCCAACCGCGAAAACACAAAATAACAAAAATAATTTCCATCGTACATCCTATACAAAGTGGAATGCTAATTCTCTGGATTATAACTAAAATAGCCACATTCGCACGGCCCTTTAAAACATTTAATTTTTACAAAATCGTGACTGACCGTATCTTTAATGTAAACAAAATCGAACAGACTCGCTATTGCGGAGCTTTTCTCGTTAAGCTTCTATTCCGCTGGTAGATAGAAAATTAATTACTTTTTTATATGGAAGAACTAGGATTAAGGACTTATTTCAACTAGTTGCACAGATTTGAGTCCTTAACATATTGATGTGCCTTTAATGTGAATGAAAGTTTTTAAATCACATTAATAGCTAGAAAATTTCTAGGGTGTCTAAAGTCCTTGATATCCTTTTTAGGAAGGCGGAGAGAAAAATTATGTCATTTACTAGAAATTCCACAAGAAGTAACAAATTCTGTGGGATGTTAAATTTCTACTTGGGGTGGTTAGCTCTCCTAGACAGCCCTATCTATGCACATGTTTAAAATTTACATTAATCAGGCCTCCTGGCCCGAAACGGAGCACCATTTAATATTCATATGTAGATGTTTAGGGTACGATAAAGTCGTTCATTACCTGCTATAAATTGTCACTTATTTTATATTGTTGTTTTAGTATATGTTGTCGTTGTTGTTGTTTTTTCTATAAATTCTCATATAAGATTGTTGTACATTATTATTTCTCTTGTTGTTTTTGTTGTTGTTACTATTATTATTATTGTTTCGCTGGACGGACGTGCATTATTGTCAATTTTTATTTCATGCATGTTTATTACTCTTTCAAACGTTGTCGTCTCAGCTACTGTCATAAAAACCGAGAGATCGATCGAACCAGCAAACAAATTGCCAAATAATAATAAAAAGCTCACCAAGAGGAGAATCAAGCTGATATTCTTTTTCTTTTATTAATTATTAATATAAATATTTTTTAATAAAAGTGTTAATGTCAAACAAGTTGGTGCGCCTATCGTAGACCGGTGTAGTGAGTTCATTAACAAACAAAAAATATTGTTATTTTTAGCCTTAAAATTAATTAAGGAATAAGGCGTTTTTGCCCCAAAATAAATAGTGTTGTGATCGTGGCTTTATTATGACAAGATTAACAATTTAAAAAAATATATATATTAATGGATTTAAGTTTTTAAAAAAAAGGTCCCAATAATTATTTAAAAGAAGCTGAAAATTGGATGCAGCTGGGTCGAAATATGACACACCGTTTTAGTATAAGCCCACCTTTAAATGGACCCGATCAACTACATGATGAGTATGTTTTCAAAATTTTTAATAATATATTCCATAAGATATACTACCTATTTTTTTCAAGAAAATTTTCTTGATATTTATTAGTTTTATGATGCAGATACAAGTTAATTGTTTAAGTAAATTTTATTAATATGTATATTAGTGTAAATTCTAATCACGTTCGGTTCGGGCTTAATTTTTATTACAACCTATTTCAGATTTTTAATTTTCACTGTTGTTAAATATTTCTAACATTATTCAGAAATCGTTTAAAAAAGCACAAAAACATTTGTATGAAAATTGTTTTTTAAATTGTAATTAACACTTCACAGATCGTTAGAAACTTGTTTCTAAAAGGGCTCATTTTCACGTAATTCCGATAACTTTAATTTTTAAATATTTTATTTCATTTAATGAAAAATAACATTAAATAATGTTGATATAAATTTCACTCCTAGGATCCTTTGACGTGATTTGGATAAGTTTGGGTGACTTTATTATACAAATGGGACATTTTATATATTATGGAAAAGTTGTGACTATTATTTTCAAATATATATATTTTTTTTTAACTGTGATCATCAATTTATCCATAATGATTCACAACTGTAGTGTTCATAATACACATTTTTGCAAATTTATTTTATATGAAAATTAGTTTTTTTTTGGTCTATCAATACCATACACGAACGAAGGCGATTTATGAATTGAGCAAATGTTTTTCCACGAAAACGTATTTAGTCGTGTGGGAAGCAGTCGAATGAAAAATACAAACGTCGTTGTTATGTTCTACTGTGTAGGTTGGAATTAAAGTGGAATTTTCTTCAGTACCTATTGAACATTGCGACATGTTTAACTCTTCCCTAATTAAATAAGTTAGGAGTATCCGCTTGTTAATATAGACTAGGAAGAGGAAAACAATGTTTCCTTTATATTCGTCTATCAGTCTGGGAGTTTACCACCAAAAACTTTCTTTTGATTTACTAAGGTTTCGCATATGGACTGTATGTTTATGCAGTAGAATGATGCAGTGTAACTCAATGCGAATAGTACAATGGACAAGTTAAGGATATGCTGTTGAGGTTGCTGTTGGCTGAAGTAGTCAACGCGTTTGACTACAAAGCAATTTATGACTGAGAACCTGGGTTCGATCCCTATTCAAGTCATCAACAACATGAGTTTTCCTGATATACGTTAGTGTGGCATTGTGTTAATTGTGGTTGGAATTGTTTAGGTGATGAAGGCATATCACTATCACTATTCACTGAAAGTATCGGCAGCGATTAAAACTCCTCTCCTACGATAATGTAGTACATTACGGCGTCCTGCTTAATGCGTCTATTTAACACCAGAGGCGCTGCAACTATGCTATAAAAAACGCGGTATAGTAGAGTTGTAAAAAATAATTTAAGCTGTGTCTCTCACTCTCTCTGTCTTCTGCTTTTACCACCTGTTATCTCTATACTATTGCTTTCACACCTTAGTAGTAGGCATTAATTGCCTGAGACTTTCTTCTCTTTATAAAAATATAAAAAAAATGAAAATAACTCTCCCCAACACTAGATTGCGATTTGATCCCAATAGACTTCTTTCTGTGATTTAGCAAAAGTCGCGAACTTACGCCAATAAACCACAACCGGGACCTTAAATTTGTAATGTAAACGTTCCATATACTCGCATACGGTATGACATATTCGATTGTATTTACCCTCATGTTGCACAACTTTGGGGAAAATCCATTAACGCTTGTATAAAAAATTTTACTTATTATACAATTGCTATAACTTAACATATTGTAGTTAATGTTACTTTAAAAATTATTTGTCACGATCAATTAAATTGGCGGTGAAAACAAAAGATGAAATGCAAGCAAAAAAATCAACAAGAGGTCTATATATTTAAGAATATTTAACTTAAATTGAATTGAAGTGTGTGAGGTTTTCGGCAATGAAACTGAATTACGACACAATGATAATCATCACTTTTACTTAGATACGAGTATATTTCCTTCTTTATAAATAAAATGATTGGGTCGTCTAGTCTATCAGTAGAATCAAATAGAAATATAATTCTTTATAAAATAAATAGTACATTTATGGATACTTTTGCGGCATTACGTTACAAATAAAGCATAAGAGAGATATTTACTTAAATATTAATCCAACCAATTGCAAACATCAAGTAAATGATACTTCCAGCAGCATGAATTGATTGAATAAATCAAAATTTATAAAATGCGAGGGGTACTATTTCAGCTATAAGAGTAATTAATATTTTTCCCATTTTTTTTTACTTATATTTAAAATAAAGTCAAGCATATAAATAAAATATTTCAATCGCTTTTCTAAGAATAACTTTTAGAATTTGAAAATATAATTGAAAAATATTTCATAAGGAATCATCTTTTTATTTTATTAACAAGCGAGATGTATAAGAATGTTTCAACTTCACAATAAACAGCTTTAATTGTGATCATAATCCGGACTTTAAGAAGATATCAGTTTTAGCTATAGAGAGGACCCTTAAACGACTTTATATGTTAGAGATGCTTAATATAATTAATGTCCCAAATAATAAGATCATGAAGATCATATTAAACTGATATATGTATGTAGATAATTTTGCTCAAAATTATAGGCATTTGATTAGAAAGGAGTGAAAATTGTTTTTGGTTTTTTGTAATATAATTATTAAAAAAAATTATAATTTCTTCAAAATTGTTTTTGTTTATTGGTTCTTTAAAAATTTTTTTACTTTCATTTGATTTGTTTGAATTTTTTCAATTTGTTTATGTCTGTATGTATGTATGTACTTATGTAAAAACAATTTTCAAATTTTTTAATTTGTTGTTGTCACATTTAAAAAAAATCCTGAAGAAGACGCCCAAAAAGGCGTCGAAATATTGAAATAAAATAAATTTGTTTTTATCAAATTTGTTTTTCGAGATATTCTCCAAAATAACGATTTAAGTCTACGTTCAGACGAATCATGTCTTATTGACATGATTGCTATTTTAAAGGCGAGATCGACGAGGGGAAAAGAAACGAGTACGCAAGTTTATGTACTGTCAGTACGTTTTGCTTTCTCATTCGTAATGTCAAAAATGCTTAAACAACGTTTTTTATGTACACATACATAAAAACAAGTCGTCAACAAGACATGACTTGTGTGAACGCCAAAGAAAGTTCAAAGAAAAAAAGTAAGAATCATGTAAATAAGACATGATTTGTCTGAACGTAGACTAATATTTTATTTTTTTCCTTGGCTTCGCTGAGTACATGTCTGCATTGCATTGGCGCTAACCAAATCATCAGTATCCTTTTAGCCAAATCATGATTGAAAAACATTCAAGCTCGTACAATTATGCCAAAGACTACAAATAATATATGTGAATCCAAAGAGAACTCTATCATATGTATGTATGTATGAATGCTTTTCAATCATGATTTGAGTAAAAGGATACTGATGATTTGGTTAGCGCCAATGAAATACAAGCATATACTCAGCTAAGCCAACAGCAAACAATAAAATATTAAATAAGTTTGTTTTTTATATTAGAAAAGGTCGAACAAATAGTGTTAAGTAATAAGGAATCAAAAGGTCATCTATTAAAATTGTTTACGTTTTCATGAAATCAAAAATAAAATTTATAAATGAAAAATATGGAATGAATAATCATCTGAGTAGTGATTTTTAAACAAATGCACTACAACAAACATGATTTTAATCGACGAATAAAAATATTACGAAATTATAAACATATATAGATTTTTCGATATTAGAAAATATATTTTGCGTCTGAACTGTTATGATCTATTAACTTTTTATTCTGTTTACGATGCAACAGATTCTGGTAATAGCTTTACTATATAAATACTATATAAATATAAATATAAATATACTATATAAATATAAATATATATATAAATATATATAAAAATATAATAGCTTTACTATATAAAAAACAACGATTTCCATCCCTGACATCAATACAATTGAGTCTATTATTTGCCACAACATTGTAGGGAATAGCGTAAACGAAATTTTACGAAGCTGGTAGCAGTCACTGTAGAGTACGAATTTAAATTTTAAATAAAACTCCAATAATTGCATTAAATCCCTATAAATTTATTTAAAAAGCACATGATTCAATGAGGTAACTATTTTAGTGACTGCATTTGCACTCAGTTTTTGTCTACAGCTCGTACTGAGTTAATATTATATTCTACAGCAAAGAATTCATTTTTCAATTTACAAAAAAATATACATACTATTATTTATAAAATGCATTGTTTGTTGTGGCTTTAGCAGGAAAAATAAAATAGACTCACGTTGAGTATAATTGTTTGTTGTGTTGTTTGTATAAAACCATTCTAAGCCTACTATGATTATGTATTTTGTAATGATTATATACAATGCTGAATTCTCATATAGTATTTGATTCGTTTGGCATAAACATAAGAGGTTGAATATTTTCAAACTGCTTAAACCTCACTGACGAATTGGTTTAGCGATCAATGAAATGCCGGCATAGGAAAAGCTAAAGCCACAACAAACAATACATTTTTTCATTTTTTATTTTAATTTATTTTAAAATGTCAAAAATAAATAATAAAAACACTCACTACACTCTATAGCATATATCCAAGACTTAGAAATATACTATTAAGGGTGGCTTTCCACTAATTAGACCCCATTTCAGAAAATTTCTAGTAATATACTCGTAAAATTTTAAAGCATGCAACAATGTGTATATGGATGTAAAACTATTATATTATTATTATTATTATTGTTATTATTATTATTATTACTTCTCGCAGTAATGTAGAAAACAGTCCCGGGAAGGCATCCCAACAGAAACGGAGGAGGGAGTTTTTTAGTGGATAACACCACACAACGCACTCGACGACGGTCACTGTAAGTGCGAAAGCATTTTCAACCCTACCTCGCCCATCAAAAAAAAAATTATTATTATTATTATTATTTTTATTATTATTATTTTTTTATTATGTAACAATATACACACATATAAGTAGTTCAATGTTGCCATATTGCTTTATATCTATAAATAGCCACCCTCGCATTCTGTGGTTAATATATATTTTGTTTCTAAAAGTTTGATAATTACGACAAGATTGTACTACGATTTAGCTATTATTTACAAGAATCAAAACCTATTATCTCTAATGGCTACTTTACTTAATTCTTACTAATTTGTGGTTTAGTTTTGTAATGTATTCAAAAACGTAACTAATTAAATTTCAGATTATAATTAGAATTGCAGAGCATCTTTCATTCTAGTAGACCTATTTAATAAATACTAAAATCAAAAGAAAAGTTTTCATTACATGAACTAAAAACACTTCATCCAAATCTTTCATGAAATCAATGACATTCTGCTCTCAGCATTTGGTGATTTAGGGTTAATTTAAGCCCCTGTTATGATGCAAATGAAAATATGTAAATGAAAAATATAGCAACTTTGTAAAGGCATTTTCATTGAATTGACAATAAAAATTTTTGTTTAAACTAATTGATATTTATGCAAAATGAAATTGTATTTTTTAAATAATTTTTCTAGGTTCCTTAGCATCATTCTACATAAAAGATTTATTTGAATTGGAGGCAACATTAAAAATATGGGCAAAGATGTTGCAAAAAAAAAACTTTACGAATTGATTTATATATTGGGTGACTTTTTTGCTGTTGGTTTTTTTAGTGTTGGTTTTTTTGCAGTGGGGAAAAAAGATTCGCCAAAAATGCTTAATACGGTTTGCCATTTCACAATGGACAGACTAACAAACGAACAACGCTCGAAAATCTTGCATTTTATTATCAAAATTCGTGCTGTGTGAGAAATTTGTTTTAAAAATTACGTCAACGTTATTGTCTTCAGGGACGAAGCTCATTTTTGGCTCAATGGGTACGTCAACAAACAGAATTGCTGAATTTGGTATGAAGAGGAGCTAGAGGCACTTCAAGAGTTGCCAAATCCGGTGGCATCATTGGACCTTCAATGCTACTTCTTCAAGAACGTTGAAAAGAAAAATGTTACAGGTAATGGGGTCAAGGCACCATGCGATATGACGCCACTAGACTATTATTTGCAGGGTTACGAGAAGTCTGTCTTATACAGATACAAGCTAGCCACAATGCCAACCCTGGAAGACAACGCGCAGGAAGCTTCCTTCAAGTTGCAGTAATACATTTTAATATTAGAAAAATGGTTAAAAATATGGAGAATAAAAGTGAACTAGTAAAAATGTTTTCTTATCACTTTTACATTGGGAAGGCAAACATGTTCCCAAAAAAATCCAAATTATTGGTCAATCAATACCGTAACACAATGAAGTCAAATACCTCGTCATTCACCTTGATCGTCGCTTAACATGAAAATCGCACATAGACGCTAAATTAATACAAATCAATTTAAAGGCTGCTCAAATTGATCGGCTTATGGGGAAAATTCAACACTAAGCCTGGATTGCAAACTGCTTCTATACAACGTGGTCCTAAAATCAATATGGTGCTACGGAATTAAGTTGTGGTACACCGCCTCAGCATCTAATATCAAAAAAATTCAAAGGCGCCAAAATAAAATTCTGCGTATGATTACAGCAGCCCCTTGGTATGTAAACAATTCGCGCATTCATCAAGATCTAGATGCTCCTTTGGTTAAAACAATGGTTTCAAAACAAGTGATATAAAAAAATAAAGAGTGTCATCCAAACCCAGTAGCCCGCAACCTTCTACATTAAAGAGGCCGCACTCGGCTGAGAAGAAGCGACACTTTTGCTCTTAGCCAAACACGAGAGATGTGAATACAACACAGAAGAACCCGCAGAAAATTATGTTTTTTGTCTTGCATTGGCTAACAATAATTGCACCATCATTGAGTGGTGCAACTATATTGCATCAAATAGAAAAGACTTTGGAGTTTAACAAGAAAATGTACAACTATTAACTCTATTAACATACGTGGTCACATTATATGAAAATGTAGGGATTTTGATTTTATGTTCGTTATAAATATCTGAGTGAAATTTGCTTATAGTTTATGTCAAATTGTTTGTTGAATTAATTTTTTTATACTTTATACGCGCGAACACATACATGGTGCACAATGTACTCGTATCCAGTATATTATTTATAGTTTAAAAATAAAACTAAACTAAAAAAGCATATAATTCTAACGTTTTTAATGATATATGAAAATAGTTTTTGGCTCGAAAAAAATTTATTTTCAAGAAATTTTTTGACTTGAAAAAATATATACGACATCGCTGATTATTACAGAAATGCCATCAGTATTACATCGAAAAGTTTGTCAAATTATCTCAAAGGTCATTAAGAGCCCACCTGATAGTATAGTCAAATGTTATAGTGGATATATATCACACTAATTTGGTTAATATAATAGTCAAGCTTGAGGTCTTATTTTATCGTTAAATAATTTTAATTAAAAACTATCGATATTTCGATACTCATTGAGTATCATCTTCACGACAATCTTTTTTTTTTTTTTGTCCTGAAGATGATACTCAATGAGTATCGAAATATCGATAGTTTTTAAATAAAATTGTTTAACTATAAAATAAGACCTCAAGCTTGACTATTAAATTAACCAAATTGTTATAAAAAAGGTCAAAAAATATGGATATATTATATAAAAGAATTTTATGAACTTCTTTATAAAAACTTTGAAGGAGTTTCTACTAATTAACCTTTTCATAGAACTTATTTATGCCATAAAATTATCTTTTTAAATAAAATCAATTTCATAAATACACAGATGTTTTCATTAAAAAAAATTTTTTTTCGATTATTCTTACATTTATAAGACAATTTGTATATGAAAATTTGTTTAATATACCTGTTGCAAAATGAAAATATTTCCCGTGAACCTCTTGCAAAATATAAATATTTCCTATGAACATATGACCTCAAAGTGAGTTTGCGTTAAAACACTCGTTGTCATTTTGTGATCGGTGGCTACAATATTTCATACATCAAAATGATCAATGGCTCACATACGTATTTATATTACTAACAAATACCAACTACCACGTAAGAAGAATCTAATGGAATATCAAATACATAGATATTTAACGAAATACATATATGCACTCTTATTTCTTTAAGTATTTATTCTTTATCGAAAATTCCGTTTCTATATACTTTACTTGATAATTATGTTTCAGTCGATTACGATAAATTTTTATATAATTATCGTGTTATTAAAAGAGTTTATTAAAGTTTCTTTTTTAATAAATTTTTCGTGCTGACAACTACAACTTGTAACGACCAAAATAGGAGCCTCGTTTTGGACCTACTCAATTTTAGTCTAAGAATCTTTTATGCAAGTTGGTTTCTGGCTGTCTAGTAGGAAGTGATCGTATAAGAACTGTTGGCTTGGTTTTTCTTATAAGTTCACTAGAAAAAGTTGGACTGACTTGTTCTATTAGGTTATCATTGAGGAATAGAGACTGTTGGCTTGGCTTTCTCTATCCCTCCAACAATATAGGGTCACAATCTCGTGGGAATTGTAGGCTTGACTCTCCCTACAGGATTGACATTTCGGAAATAAGAGACTGTTGACTTGGCTTTCTCTATCTCTCCGTGACCCTATGGTCACGGTCTCGTGGAAATTGTTAGCTTGGCTCTTCCTACGGGATTGTTATTTTGGGGGAAGGGGACTTCTGGTCTCGCTTTTCGCACGTGTCTGAGAGCGAAACTGATGGTTTTGCTTTTTCCCATCTCTGAGAGTGGAGCTGCAGGCGTGGGTAGTTCTAGCGTCACCTGGTGCATTGTATTTTCCCAGTAGTAGGAGAGGACGGTGTAATTTACTTCGTTTCATACGATTTTTTTATATTTGTACTTAAAGTAGTTATTGCTTCTTTTGATCCCGAATGTATGGAAATCGGCATTTTATTTGGTGTTCATTAATATCATTCAGGGGACACTGGGATTGACTCTACCACAGCTAAGAGGAGAAATTCCGTGGTTAGAAGCTTTTTCAGTTAACATTGAGAAAATAGAAATTAATTTTCAATATTAATTTTGATTTCTTATTCTCAAATTGCAATAAATATTTTTACAAGGTGGTGCAAAAGTATTGTCGTTATTTGAACTGACAAAAAAGTTCTGTTTTCGTAAAAAGTTTATTTTATGGTGTAAAATTTCTTACATTAATTTAAAATGATGCATAATTACGCTCGTTTTGTTGTACTTTGAATTGTTGCTTGCAAAACATTTGCATTCAAGTTGGCTATTATGGCATTAATTTGGAATGATTTTCCGTCAACCGACTCCAAATTTGGTTTCGGCTATATGCCATTTACAGTGTTCAGCCGAAACCGGTCTCTTTACGAACTAAATTTTACGTGGGGAGACGGAAAGTCGTACCAAATTCAAGCAACCGCCAGCGTAAGAAAAACAAAACTCTCAATTACGGCATTGCATTTGTGCCACCTTGTACAACCTACAGTCGAATTTGGATAAGCGTAAATGGAAAATTTCATCAATTGCATTTTATTTAAACCGAATTCGGAAAAGAAGAGAGAGGAGTACATATTTTATCTATCTTTCTGACAGCTAAATAAAAAATTGCAGTTCGTTTGGAGTCCCCGCCTAAACATAAACATTTTACCAATTTTAACCAAGGAATTGCCAAGAACAATAGACCTTATAATTGACAGCTCATTATATCTTTGTAGTATATGATCTTTTGTTAATTTTTGGTTATACTTAAGGCTGTTAATGTACAAATATACCCTCAACTTGAGAGTCTCAAGAATGCCACATATGTATTTTTATAACATGAATTAATTCAAGTTGCTTATATTTCGAAACATAATTTTTTTTATATCTTACCTAAAAGACATTTAAGACTACTTACTACAGTTTCATGGTAACATCCACTATTTTGACTTTCTTTTTACAGTGAAGTTACAGAAGGAGCCTTACAAGTATGGCGTGCATTACCAGAACGTATTAGACAGGATCCGAGTTTAGCATCATTTCGCCAAGAACATGAACGTTTGCACGGTAAGTGAACAAGCCATTAGGCAAAGTTTCCACAAAAAAGCAGAAATATCAAATTGTTAAAATAAATACAAAATATTGTTTCGATTTGTAATACTCGTTTTAGACGTTCGAATATAGTTACTTGATACTTCCAGCATAAATAAAATATTTGTACTTTTATATTATAAAGTTTATCCCATTAAAATATTGAAAAAATATGTATATTAAGCTGAGGTAAAAAAATTTTATAAAAAATAATTAAAATTTTTTCTCAATTTAAACAAAAACTTGGAAAAATTATCTTTAAATCTAATAAAAATTTAGAAATATTTTATAATATACTGTAACAAAAACTTTTCTAAAATTTAGTAAATTTAAATAAGCTTAAGAAATATATCGTTAGCTAAAATGCAAAAAGGCGTAACTAAAATAATCAGCCTAATTACGAGTGTCGTTGTCGTATTTCGACTTCGACAGTTTTGTAATAGATTAAAGATAACATGCAATGTTCTTCTTTAATCTAGGACAAAAATGTCGAAGTCGAAATACTACAACGACACTGGTAATTAGGCTGAATATAATTTTACAGAAGAAACAAATAAAAAAATTTGTAAAATGAAAACTATAAACACGTTCAACGAAGTTTTTTCTAATTTCACAAGTTTAATTTTGGACCAAAAAGTTTTTCTTGAAGAGCCATGTTGGATACGCCTTTTTGACTTCTGTTTTTCTGAAACACAAAAGGACGTATCTACAACAAATAAGTTTAAACATATAAATAGTTGAAGTTTTTTATAAAATACGAATTAATGATTGTAAAAAAAATCAGTTTATTGAATAAAATAAAGTGCAACATAAGGATTTCAATATTATTCATGTTAATTCAGTTATATATTTTTATAAAAATTTTTTTAATATGGATTATTTTACATGCATTTAAATGCATTTTAAAATTATTTTTAAAATGGAATATTGTCATAAAAATCCAATCCTGTCACTATATTTTAAGTGAAATTTTTATTCTTTGCTAGTCACTTGGGTCTCGAAGGGATATTATTTATGCAAAGAATTTGAATTGGTCCATTTGATATTAAAATCGTATGAACCATTTGAGACGTAGCCGCAATCAACATTTACACGAACTCATCTTTAAACATTGAATTACACAGATCGTTCTATCGACTCAAATAAAGATTTCATACATTTCTCTAAATTTTATTTGATTTTTTTTTTGAAATCCAAAGCTTTTAAAAATCACCCTATAGTAGGCTTATACAAACTGCACAACAAACAATTTATAATCAATATGAATATATTTTACTTCTTTCACCATCCTGTATACTAGGTTGAACTCTTACAAACCAGTTGGAGATCACTGATGAATTTGTTATCATCCAATGAAATATCGATATATGAAATATATAATTATTCAAATGATTAGTCTTAATAATAAATTTCAATATTAAAAAAAATATATATCCCACTAACTTATGCAACATTTTCAGGCTATGATCCCGCCGATGTTGATCCTTTGCCCAACGAAGACATTGACGACCACGACCAAAATAATGGCAAAGTTGGAGGCCATAATAAATTTTCGCAAATTGGCATTAATGTTACGAACGAACTGGGACAAGTTCGTATAATGGATGGTCACGATGTAGAGAACAACAATGATGATCAACATGATGATGCGGACCATCATGGCAACTCTAAGGTAATTAACTTGTATTAAAATAAGGGAAAACGTTGTGAGGGAAGGATTTATAAGATCTATAAAAAAAGTAAATATATATATCTATTTGAAGCTGAAAAAATATTTAATTTGGTTCAAAATTGCCATACTTCTGGTGGTCTGGGTCGTTTTTACAGCGTTTCTAATGTCAACAAATGAACATGTGGACGAATTGAAATTGATCAGTATACCTAGAAATGGTACTGAAAGAGGTAAAATTAACTACTCGTACTTTGCATGTTTTAATATTTTAAAGAATAATTCTACACATTTATTTTGCCAGTATTCCCCATCAACAGCGCTGAACTCAAACGAATAGGCCTGAGTCTAATGGGCGCATTTAAGCCCCAAGAGGCTGAGACTATAGCAGACGCTTTAAAACGACCGCCACCTTTTCTGGAGGTCTATGTAGAACGTGTCTATTACAATGAGTCGGGTGACAAAGCCTTTGATGAGATAGTTTCGAAAACTTGGAAATTAGATTTGGTTTATCCTGAGCATATGGACAAGACACATGAAGCAAAGAAGGTCCATCAATTTGATATTGAATGCATATCCGAAGACTATCAAAATGTTACCAACAAAACAGAGTTGACGCTGCACTTTGCGTCAAACATAGACGCAGAGTTGCCGCTACAGTTGAGCATAGACGAATCGCCGATATATAAGAAAGAAGGTGTGATTTACGCTGCCATAGTCTTGTGTGGTTTATATGTCATGATTATTTGGGAAATTGTTAATCGTACATTTGCTGCCATTATCGCTTCAACGTTGTCGGTGGGTATTTTGGCTGCCTTGAATTCAAGGCCTTCCATGGTCACTATAATGGGTTGGATCGATGTAGAGACTTTGTTGTTGCTATTTGGTATGATGATTTTGGTGGCCATTTTATCGGAAACGGGTGTATTTGATTATTTGGCCGTGTATGCCTATAAAGTATGTATATGCTAGCAGGAATTTCAAAATTCATTTACTCATTCAGATTCTTTAACAGATCACTAACGGTCAAGTCTGGCCATTGATCAACTGTTTATGTTTCTTTACCGCTATTTTATCTTCATTCTTGGATAACGTGACCACAGTTCTGTTAATGACTCCCGTAACAATACGTCTTTGTGAGGTCATGTCGCTCAATCCAGTACCTATATTGATGTGTATGGTTATCTACTCGAATATTGGAGGAGCTTTAACACCGGTGGGTGATCCACCAAATGTCATCATTGCCTCCAATAGCTTTATATCCAAAAATGTAAGTTTCTTATAATTAGCGAATTACTATTGCAAAACCTTTAAGCTGCTTTGTATTTTCAGGGTGTTAATTTTGCCATCTTTACTTTGCACATGTTGCCTGGTGTGGTTTTGGTCATGTTCCAGACTTATTTACAATTGAGGTTCAAGTTCCGCAACATCAGCGATTTACAATTCAAGGAATCGCCCGAGATCGAAGAGTTAAAACATGAAATTCATGTTTGGAAAAGAGCTGCTGCCAGTTTGTCCTCCTACTCCAAGGATGAAGAGTTGGTAAGACAAACGCTGACTAAGAAAGTGAACCGCTTGAAGCGTTCACTGAAAAAGAAAATATCTACCGCTATAGAACCCAACATAGATTATAAACAAACTTTGGATCATTTGCAAGCAAAGGTTAGAAGGACTTTACTTAGATAATCTATGTTAAACTCATTGAGTGAACTACTCTCTGAATCTATCCTTTTAGTATCCCATACGTAATAAGTCTTTGCTTATTAAGTGTTCTTGTGCCTTGGTTTTTGTGATAAGTTTATTCTTCTTGCACTCGGTTCCCGAATTACAACGCCTCTCTTTGGGCTGGACTGCTCTCTTGGGTGCTATATTTTTAATTATTTTGGCGGACATTGAAGATATGGAAGCCATATTGGCTAGAGTAGAGTGGTCAACTCTGCTCTTCTTTGCTGCCTTGTTTATTTTAATGGAAGCCCTTTCGGAGTTGGGCCTTATCGAATGGATCGGTAATATGACTGAAAATATCATATTGGGTGTAAGCGAGGAATCTCGCTTAATGGTGGCTGTGTTAATTATTTTATGGGTAAGTGGACTAAGACATAAAACATTTATTATCTAGTTATTTATGCGCCCCTTTTTTACATTTCAGGTTTCTGCAATAGCTTCAGCTTTTGTTGACAATATACCTTTGACTACAATGATGGTAAAAATTACCATTTCACTAGCTCAAAATAGTACCTTGAATTTACCATTACAGCCCTTGGTATGGGCATTAGCATTCGGAGCATGTTTGGGAGGTGAGTATGTTATTATATAAGGGAAACAAAGGAGTCAATTTGAATTTAATTGGAATGAGCATAAAAATGCAGAAATTTAAAGAAACCTAAAACATTTACCAAGCAATACTTCCTCTGAGAGGGATCAGAGAGTTTAACAAAAACAATCCTTCTAATAATTTTAGGCCACTGTTCACAGTCTATGACTAGCTTTTTGGACAGACCTAATCAAAACTGGTATTTTTCATTCGATCACTGAAACTACATCAAAATGACAAGTTACATGACTAAGCTGCACATTATACAAACCGGTATTCGATTAGATTTTATTTTAGACTCTGGTTTCATCGAGGTGATCGGATCGCTAAGACAATACCACGACATCAAAGTATCACAAAACTTTGATTTCCTTACTTTTTGTAAAAATGGGCAGATAAACCCACACAAAAGTTAGTAAATTCGTTAATTACACATCTAGAACGAGAACAGTTTCATAAACGATAAGAAACTGTTCCGAAATCCGGAACAGTCTGGGACCAAACGATAAAGAAAACTTGGAAGTGTTTAAATCACTAAATTATCAAAAGAAGATACATATAATGAAAAATTATCAGAAAATAAATAATAACAGCCTTAGAAGAGAAAATAGAAAAAAATTCTTTATTTATTTTTCGTTATACGATATTCAAACTTATTCACTTTCCGCACAAAGAAAAGGGAAGCTTTTCCGCATTTTGAGGTCCTATGAAGCTTTTCTGGCTTTGTGTGTAAACCCCTCATAAATTTTTTACGGCTGCAATGATCAGAATAAGAAGATTTTGCATTCATTTAAATGTCATTTGAATATACTCGTAGATAAATTCGTCGTGGTAAATTTTGTGAATCAAAATTTAAGCTTCTTTTCACGATCGAGTCAAAAATTTAAACAGCTCTTAACCTTACTAACCTAACTCTTAGAATATCAAAATAATATCAGTAAAAATCAATTGATTTGCTCAAGAGATATCGTTTTCGAAAAGTTACGCAAAAAGTGTTTATAGCTTCAGTAATTTTCTTTGAAAAATTGCTTCGATTTCCGTCGATTCTATCAAAATTGTCTAAAGTTCACGAAAACAGTGTTTTTTCTAAATATATCGAATATTAGTGTCGAATTGTTTTTCAAACTTCTGCCAATTTTGAACTTTCTAATCTGCTTCGAATGCCATAAATTTTATCTAGGGCTGTTAAGTGGTTCGAGTGATTCCGTTGACGAAATATTACAAAACTGAATTTTTTTAATTATGCCGGAAATCCTTGTCAAATTAGGCAGGAAGTTACGGCTCAATAATTTTTTTAAACTAATTTGAAAAAAAGAAGAACGTTATGTATTAAATATGTATGTTTTTATTTATAAATATATGTGACAGGGCCTAGAAGAAGGGTACCTCCCTTGCATAGAATTTAAAAATCTCATATCTCGTATAATATCTCAACCATTCAAAATAGATATAGGGTACTTTATGAAAAATGAAGAACGTTGTAAGAAGAGCTGATAAATAAAAATCAATATCTAATTATCGTATTGGTATATCAGCTTGACTTTAAGAGGGGCAGTGTTCAAAATTGGTATGCTTCAGAGGCGCTCGCATTTTGAGTAATATGCGTAAGCAGAAGAATAGTACCTCCATACCGACTTTAAACAGAGTTGACGCTGCACTTTGCGTCAAACATAGACGCAGAGTTGCCGCTACAGTTGAGCATAGACGAATCGCCGATATATAAGAAAGAAGGTGTGATTTACGCTGCCATAGTCTTGTGTGGTTTATATGTCATGATTATTTGGGAAATTGTTAATCGTACATTTGCTGCCATTATCGCTTCAACGTTGTCGGTGGGTATTTTGGCTGCCTTGAATTCAAGGCCTTCCATGGTCACTATAATGGGTTGGATCGATGTAGAGACTTTGTTGTTGCTATTTGGTATGATGATTTTGGTGGCCATAATTTGAAAAAAAGAAGAACGTTATGTATTAAATATGTATGTTTTTATTTATAAATATATGTGACAGGGCCTAGAAGAAGGGTACCTCCCTTGCATAGAATTTAAAAATCTCATATCTCGTATAATATCTCAACCATTCAAAATAGATATAGGGTACTTTATGAAAAATGAAGAACGTTGTAAGAAGAGCTGATAAATAAAAATCAATATCTAATTATCGTATTGGTATATCAGCTTGACTTTAAGAGGGGCAGTGTTCAAAATTGGTATGCTTCAGAGGCGCTCGCATTTTGAGTAATATGCGTAAGCAGAAGAATAGTACCTCCATACCGACTTTAAAAATAAACTATTAACAGTCTAAAATAAAAACTTTACAACAAAAAATTCAACTGATTTTAAGTACAGCCTCTAAAATCTTCGAAAACATATATTATTATTATATGTATTACCCATTGAGATCTTTAAGGCAGGTGCCAAGAAAGTTGACAAGTCATTGTAAAATTCAATTCATAGTTCATTCATCTTTTGCATCGGCTTCAAAGATCTCAGTGGGTAAATAGTATTAAAAAGTTTTATTAAAAAGTTTGTATTCTAATTAGAATTTAAAGAATTGCTTTCTTCAGTTTCAGGTTTGTTTTTCAATTAATTTTCAGAAACTGAAATGTAATAATTTTTAAATGCGAAAAATACCTAGATGAGAAATTTTACAGATAAATATTTCAGAAATTCATTCATTCAATCGAACCAAACTTTTACTTATTGTAGGTAAATTGTCCTTGTATTTATTTTATCAAAAAAAAATCAATGAGTGTTCGAACTCACGGGCGATGTGTTAACACCTTTTTTTACACGGTACCTGTTCGATTTCTATGAACACAGACCCACAAACCCGGAGGTAGAGTTAATATAAAGTATTTAATGAAAAAGAATAGTTTATTGAATTTAATTTTACTTTTTTATTTATTTTATATTAAACCCACAAAAAACAAAGAGAATACAAAGCAACAGACAAATGTACATCAGAGACCTGCAACCGGTGATTAAAAAAAAATCAGATTAATCAAACACTCGAAAAACATGTCATTTTCGCTCAAACGTTCAAATATGCGTTTATCAACATTGTGTCTATTCTATTTTATGCTAAGCAAAATAAGGGTTGTTTGCGAACATGTAAATTTAATCTGTTGCCGCATGCCAGCTATTCAGTTTGAGTGTTTAAAAACTGTGTGTGCATGAATTTTTGGACAACTCTTCAAAGCACACATTTTTATTTAATCACATTCATGATCGAAATCAAAAACTTAGAGGCATTAATGCAAAAAGCATTAATGTGAAAAAGGCAAAAAATCAACAATTGTACATTTATGTACAAGGTGCTGTGTGTTTATAGAATGGTTAGGCAACACGGTTGCCAGACTTAACAGTTTAATAGCATTTTTACGACGATACGCTGAAACAGATAATTAATCAAGAAATATATTTTTAAAATTATCCCGATTTTTACAATTATCATTTTGTAATTATATAGACATGTCTGTATATGTGTATACATGAAGGAGGTTATATTATAAGCAATGCGTTTTGTATTCTTATTTTTTGTTAAATACAGTAAAGTATTTTAAGCACTTTATATTAAACACTCTCACTCTCACTGTCGCTCACAAAAATATAAATTAGCCTAAATCTACCACAGCTACAACGGTGGTCGTGTAGCTATGTAGCCGTGTTGTCGTGAAAGTAATCATTTTCATATAAACGTGTAAAAATTTTGCGCTGTTGAATAAAATAATGTTGAAACGGGTGTATTTTATTGTACAAAGATTTTTTTCTCACACTGCAACAAATAGATTTGTTGAATTTGCTTCGGTGCCGCCAAAAATTAAAAAAAGCACCGAAATTAAAAAAAAAGCGCACCGCGCTCAGAAAAATACACTTAAAGACCCTTCTTTTTAAGTAATCTATGTACCAAACCAATAAAGCGGTATTATTCTTGGGAATTTAATTTCAGTAAAATTCAATAAAACAAACAAATTTGGCAAGGTTGAAGTATTTCTTATAAAAATAACAAGTTTTTTTGAATGAGTAAAAAATAATCCGATCTTTAAACGATTTTAAACCGAAAATTGCGATTTTTAAAGTTTATTGTAAAACCGACGTTTTTTGGTAACTTCGTATGGCATCCTTATTTCTCAACCACAATGTTTAACAACATACATACCTACACACTCAAGATTATGTGCCAGCATATATCATTGCATGATTTTTCTTAATATTCTTTGCAAAGAAAAGGCATGTTGAATAAATGCCATTCGTTTTTGTGTTTAATCAATGCAAACGCTCAAAATAGCTTCTGTGTTAAAATCTTGCTTGAAAAATTCATATAGGCATTTTTGTATTTGCCTTCCTAATGATTAACACAAATAAAGATTATGAGCGTACGCGCATGCTTGCTTATGTGTTGGTGAATAATTGGACACAAAAAAGTTATGCATGAGTGAAGGCATAAAAAACGTGATTTTTGCCGGTCTCTGATGTACATACATACATTGTTATGTTTGTACACACATAAGCTACATACGTTGCTGTCTTGCTATCTCATTTTTATATATGTATGTACGTCAGTGATGGGAAATGAGATTTCATTTCGGTATCAAATAATTTTTCTGAGAGTACTTTTTTAACCTCAAGAGTAACAAATCTAATTTTTTTTTAAATTTTTATTAAACAGTAAAAAAATCTTTATGAAAACAAAAAGTTAACAAAAACCATAAACCAATATATAAAAAGTTCATTTTACCTATAAACAAAACATTTTAAAAATTTATTTTGTACTTTTTAAAATATACCTTATACTTTAAACTGAAAAAGCCCCTAGATAAATAGCGCCAATTGAATGGATTTGGGTTTATTTCGAAAATAATTTTCTCTTACATTTTAAGACCATTTCCAAAAAAACTTCCTCCATCATATTAAAGTCAAAATCATTTTTTTTTTGACGGGCGAGGTAGGGTTGAAAATGCCTTCGCACTTACAGTGACCGTCGTCGACTGCGTTGAGTGGTGTTTTCCACTAAAAAACTCCCTCCTCCGTTTCTGGTGGGATGCCTTCCCGGGACTGTTTTCTACATTACTTCAAGAAGGCCCAGAAACTTCATCCTCCTAAGAAGGACTTTGCTCGTAACACCCACGTCTGGGTCCGTCATTTTCATGCTGCTGGCTCATTCTTGCTGAGTCCCCGTTGATTGGGACTCATTTTGCCGTGCATCGAGGTCTCTTTTCTTTCTTCTTAAGACATACTCGATGTATTTACTCACAGCATTCCATGTGTTTTCGCATTCGAGCATTCTGTCAACTATGTTGGCAGGGGTGAAAACGCCAATCTGCTCTCTTAATGCGATTCGCTCAGTATTCCATCTGGTGCAGTTGAAAAAGGTGTGTTCTGCATCGTCGTTTGTTGCATCGCAGTAGATGCAACTGGAATTACCTGTTTTGCCCATACGATGTAGATACTTCCGGAAGTATCCATGACCCGAAAGGAACTGGGTCAAGAAGTAGTTAATCTCCCCAAATTTCCTTTGAGTCCACTTTTCTATCAAATAAGCCCAAATCTATACCAGTAGCGTTATTCACCTAGGATTTATTTCAATTTAAAGTTTTATACTTAAAAAATACCCAATATAAAATTTTATATATTCAAAAAAAAAATTAACAGAGGACATAAATATACATATATGTGTGTTTAAATACAAATTCATTATTATAACTAAACAATTTATTTTAACTAATAGTTATGTAAAAAACAAAAAATAGCTATACTAAAACAGATGAATTTAAGACGTATCACTGAGAGTATCAAATGTAACAGAGGAGTAACACGGTATTTTTTCAAATCAAATAGTATCAAAAAAAGTACGATCGTAACAACTTTTCCATCACTGATGTACGTATAACCACCAGTGTTGTTAACCAATTTTGTGAAGAAATCCCTACAGCACCAAAAAAAATCTTTATTTTCCCTACGCCTAGAAAAAAATTTTCCCTACGAAATTCCCTACGTTTTTACCTTATATTTCCTCTATAATGAGGCACTTAAAACATACGAATCCAATATTAAGCTTTTACCGCGAAGAAATAGTAAACGACAAAAAGCATATTTTACAGGCGAGCGTCTTTTTATTCTCGTTGTAGTGCAATCGATGCAGTACAAATTTCAATCGGTTCCTTTGAAAAGTGATTTCGAAAAAAAATTTCACTTACGATTTTTTCGCGGAAAGGGCTCAATATATTCAAGTTTTTGGTTAAGGTGCATTTTTTATCTACCTATATATAGACATTTTGTTTCACTTACTTATGTTAAATACTTATCAATTTGTATTATAATAAAAACAAAGAAAAATTAAAAAAAATATTGGAAATTATAGTGCTGAATTATATTTAGCATTTACATTTACATTACATTACATTGCGTTTTTCAACTGAAATCATAAAAATTGCATTCAGGTCGTGTTCTAAGGCTAAGTTACAATATTTAAAAAACAATACAAAAGAGGTTTGTACTTTGTACTAATTTGATTTTGGTGAAGGAATGTATTTCAAAAATTAAAAAAGGATGATCAATGATCCCATAGTTCTGAAGCTACCATGCTTTTGTGATGAGATTCCATGCATGAAAGCTGCAGCAGTTCAGACTTTCATCTTGCAAAAAAACCGATAATGCAGATAGAAGTTAAAACTTTATGACTAAGCTTATTCCTTTTTTTGTACGCACGTCTGTCACGATAAAAATATTGTCTCAGAGTCTGCATTAGCATGTTGTACAGCTAAAACATACTTGGCTAATTTTGCCAAAATAGGAAAATGAAAAGTGTCACTGAAATTTTTAATTTTACAAATTTCGCTCCAAAGCTTTTCAGTATCCATCTTTAAAAGGTTCGATTTTTCATCTTTTGAGAAATTGAACTCAAATGTTTAATACTTTTAAAATAATGCTGCCATAACTAAGAAAAGTCTGGCATGAAATTTGACTGGAAATTCTTTATTTTGAGGCAACTTTGTTTCCCTTTATTTATTTATTGTGCTTCTTTTAAAAATTCCCTACATTTAGAGACTTTTAAAAAATCTGTCCTTTTTTCCCTACAACCATTTTTTTAGACAAAAATCCCTACATGTAGGGAATTTTCCCTACAGTTAACAACACTGATAACCACGTCACTATTCTCTTTGCTTTGCATAAGACAAAACCGAAGATCAACATAAAACACTTTTTTAATATTACTCCGAATCAGCGTTGCCAAATGTGCAGATTTATCTGTTTTTTGCAGTTTTTTAAAGTAGGAAACAGGCTTGCAGATTTTTACTCTAAAAAACAGTTTTTTTTAACCAATGCAGTTTTTTATTATTCGTATTGCAAAGTATTCTTCACAAGTACGACAGCATGATACACGCTACTAATTCTATACTTGAACGATTTGTAGTAACGGCTATACTCAGTATTATAAATTATACTGCCTTTTAAAAGCAACAATGTGTTGTATTTTTTCTTATTCTTTTTTTTGCAACCGTGATATTCTATTTTTTAAATTTAAAGTTTTCATTGCATTGTTTGAATTGTTTGCGAGTATTGTGCCAATTTTTCTAAAAAATGGATAAATATCTAACAAAGAACAGTAAGTTTGCTATTAAATAATTTTTGTTAATAATAATACATACATACATATTTTTTATATAAAATATAAAATTTATATTTTTTGCAAAATGCATACAAAAAATCAAAAGTTTGTTGTGGCTTTAGCTCTTCATATGCCGACATTTCATTGCTTGCTAAAACCAAATCGTCAGTGAAGTTTAAGCAGTTTGTATTTGATTTATGTGGCATAAACATCCGAGGTTGAATGTTTTCAAACTGCTAAAACTTCACTGACGATTTGGTTTTAGCAACCAATAAAATGTCGGCATATGAAGAGCTAAAGCCACAACAAACTTTTGATTTTTTGTATGCATTTTGCAAAAGCTCTAATTGTTTCTAACGATTAGTTGGGTAGAATATCCCAAATAATGAATTTTCGATATTAAGTATGTATATTTTTTGTTGTTCTTTTTTTCTTCAACAAAATTGAATTAAAAATATACAAATATCGTTTCATTACTTTCTCTTTAATAAGAGTTATACCTGATAAAATTTTGTTAAGACAAAAGTCAAACTCAATATGAAGAAAACTAAAAAAAATTTTCCTTAATTTTTTTTATGTAAATTTTGACTCTCGGCATAACACAATTTTATCAGGTATAGACAATTAGTTACTTTTATTTTGAAGGTGCAGATTTTTTTCGTAAAAAACAGATTTTTTTTGGTAATTGTTTTTGTAAAAAAAATTATGGCAACATTGCTCCGAATTAAAACACTTAAATCTCCGCTCGCCGATATCGATATTGGCCTAAACTCTTCGTCGAAACCCGCACTAGCGTTTTAATCCAAAAATTAATAAAATCGGCTATGAATTTCCGGAGAAAATCGCGTGGGAAAATTATATGAAAATCGCCCAATAATCACTTTCAATACCGACAAACGATGATTAACTCTTACATACCTTACACCTAACACTTGCCAATTAAAAGCTTCAAAACGGGAAATCTCCCGACTTAGAAATTGATATCTCAAAATTCCCATTATTGCTCGATACCCAGTGAAGCAGCTACGGTAAAAAAACGTTTAGCAGTCAACTGTTACGATCACCATTTACGGTTACGGTGGTGTCATCGTCGTCCTCCCAAAAAAAGTTAGGGCCAACAACTTTTTCACTGCAAATGCCACGCCAAACCGTCACCTTGAAAAGATACTATAGCTCTCCATGAATATGGATTCTATGCGCGCCAGATATGCAGTTTTTTTTTTTTTTTTTTGTTAATATAACAACTTGGTTGGAAATGGGCGAGGGGGGAAACAACGATACAATTTACGCTGCGTTAAAACACCATTGCCCCATTCTTGAGGTTTATATCGTTCCATGGCTTGTTGACAACTAATTCTCTATATTTGTATACATCATAAATGTCAAAGAACAGTAACGTTTGGCATGATCTGCGAAAAAGGCAGCCAATTCAAATATTGACATTACTTTTGCGCCACCTTGTATTGAAATCGTTCGGAATATTCTATCAATTTATTGTTTGAACACTTTTATTTGTTGTAGGTCTAGCTGCCCAATATGAGTGACATTTAATTGGTAGAGTTCAAGCATTCGATTTGGTATAGTCTTAAATACATTATGAAAACGATCTAATTTGAAAACTATATATAATCACTTTAATACAAAAAAACACAATATTCACATATACGAGTTTTAATTCTTTTCATAGATGACGTTTAAAGTCCACTGATGTGTTAGCACCAATGAAATGTGCGACATATAGACCGCAAAGACCGCAATAGACAATAAAATTTAGAAAATTAAAAAAATAATAATAATAGTGATAATTATCCAAAACTCTCTTTTCATTTCAGGCAATGGCACCCTTATAGGAGCTTCGGCTAACGTCGTGTGTGCTGGTGTTGCCGAGCAACATGGTTATAAATTCACATTTTTACAATTTTTCAAGTGAGTTGCTCTGGAAATTATAATAGATAATTATTGTGTCATTTCGTTTTCTGATTGCAGAGTGGGATTCCCCGTTATGATCGGAAGTATCTTTATATCCACGGGTTATCTGTTATTAAGTCATGTGGCATTTGCATGGCATTGATACAAATTTTAAGAAGAGTTGTTTGACAATTCTTCAGTGCAATTAGTAGTTTCAAATTTACCTCGGAAAATGTGTTATTTTAATCTGTTCAAATTCTATTTACATTATTTTTTTAGTGTTTTATTTTCTTTTGTTTATTTAATTTAATTTTTTTTCTTTTTAAATTAAAATTTAATCAAGAAGTGAATTGTATTCATAACAATGAGTTACTAGCAACGAGTTTCCTTTTACTCATTCTATTATTTTAATTTATGTTATTCTGCACATAAGTTGTCACCATTATTTAAATGTAATTATATTTATAATTATATATTTATAAAGTAATATATGTTTATCACATAAAGTTAAATTAGGGCCCAAAAGTTTAAATTTAAATTGTTATGCTAAGTACATACGAGGCAATATTTGTAGCAGGCACAGCAAACATCTAGCTTCGTGTGTACGTTTATCGTTCATTTTAAAGTTTTATTGTCTGATATGCAGAGTTGGGTGTTATTATTTTCTACCAGCTTAGTTCATCGAAAAAAAGCATGATGGAAAGATATAATTTTGCTATGCACTGTAAAAGATCAACTGAACATTTTGCTAAGACTATTGCATTGTAGGCAAGTTGTTTTAGGTAATTTAAACAAAATTGATCATTGTACAAAGAAATTGATTTAAAATTAAAAACAATAAATTTGTGAAGAAAAGTCAAGGTAATCGCATTGAACAAAGAAAAAAATATTACAATATTTTTAATGTGAATTTATATATTTTTTAAAAAGTTTAAAACTTATAAAAACGATGAAACGAGATATAAACAAATTTCATGAGTAGGGAATTTGATTTAAAAAAAATTAAAATAAGGCCGCACATTTATAACCGATTATTCAAGTTGAAGCTTTTTAAACTGATATTCCATAAGCCAACTTTAATAACAATAATCGTTTATGAATAGGGTTCTATGCTTTTAGGTTTAAAATTATTTTCAAACAACTACAAAAATCATGAGCTGATATAAAAAATACAACAAAATTGTACTATTTTTACACTTGTTATTATTTTTTTAATAGAAATTAAGTCGCAATTATTGCCATAGACCTATTTAAAATAAAAACAAAGTCAAAGTATAAAAAAGTTGTTCATTTCTTCCCTAAAACTTAATTGCTTTTGAAGAGTAAATATATTGCATTTGGCTTTTCACTATATGAAGTCAAACCAAAAGGAAATTCATGTCGGCGTAATGTTTGCGTACATGCACATGGTGGCACAGAAGTAATGTCATAAATTGAACTGGATGCCAGTTTGTTATAAATGAAAAACAAGCTCTGTTTTCATAATAAGTTTATTTGAAAGCGTAAAATTTATGACATTAATTTGAAAAAATCATATAGCCAGCCCTGAGTTGATGCATATATGCGCTTATTTTGCGAAATTTTGAATTGTTGCTCGCAAAACATCCGGCTCCAAATCAGCGATTATTACATTATATTTGCACCATCTTGTATTAAATTTTAGTTAATGCCATAATGCTATACTCATATCACGAAATCCAGGCCTAGGTAACGTCTACGAAAGTCAAATTTCTGATACTACGTCTTCACGAGCCATCGATTTGAAAAAAAAACAACGGAACTAAGAGACTTTATAAGAAAAAAGTCTCTTGGGACGATTATAATCAATGTGAGAATTATATATCCTCAATACTCATATCGTGAAATTTAGGGCTACTTAACGTTTACGAAAGTTAAAAGGAACTGAATTGTTCATGTTCCTCTACGTAGCGAATACGTATTGATGTTAATTTTCAGTTCAGTCATAATCTTTAATTTAATTGTTTCGTTGTATTTCCTGATTTGTTTATGTATTTGTCAGTTTTCTTTTTTACTTGCGGTGTCCAAAAATCATCGATTAACGATAGTGAAACGGAAATTGAAATTTATTGGTGGACATCATGGCGAACATGGTTGTTCGAACAAATGATCTGATAACGATCGGTGGTTGTAAAAGAAAAGAACAATAAAAAGGACGGTTCCACTATCATTTACGAGCCGACTATTTGGGGCTTTTCTTCACTCTTCGAAAATAACGACCATGTTTTTGGTTAAAATAATGATGCTTTGACTTATTGCTATTATCTGTTTATTAAACAGATCGATTCAACATTACCTACTATACGTAAGACAAATGACGTAGACGTCGTCATGTCTTTTAATAAAGATCTGTGGTTCCGGAAATTGGCATATGACTAGCAATCAGTGTTTAACATAAGACAAAGGCTACTACCTTTAATTTAGAATCCTTTACTCGTTTTAGCCATGCAGAATAAAGGTGATTTAAACACTAAATAAAATTATTTTAGCACAAAATAATAAAAATTCTTGTGCCTTATTTTATCTAGGAGAAATTCTAAATATATATGTATGTACTCCAATGATTTAAAGGAATGATGGAAATTCATGTCGGCATGTCATGTATGTATGTGGCCCACAATATATAAGAGTGGCAATTTTTACCTGTCAAAAATTCTCATGGATTATTTTACAAAATAAAACGCTATAACGCATGTGCTTTCAAGGGTTAAAGAAATATTTGTTAGCAACTCTCCTAAAAGTATGCTAATGCTATCGTTAATACGACTGAATAGGCATTGATATTACAAACAGTGCTGCCACAACCAAAAAATTTTTACAACCAAAATTCGCTCTAAAAGTTACCAAATGATAAAAAAATAACCAAATTTCAATACGTAGTATTTTTATTAAATAACATTTAAAATGCATACATATGTATTTATAATGTAACGCATGTGATTTGAATACAGTTAATAATAATAACAAATCAAATATAATTCTATATATGTATGTAATAAGTTACCGATTGTACATGTATGTATATAAAAAATAACAGTTTTTTTTAATATAAAGTAAACAAAATTTGCAGTTCACAGAATAATAGTTTGAGACCAGAGACCTGCAACCGGTGATTAAAAAAAAATCAGATTAATCAAACACTCGAAAAACATGTCATTTTCGCTCAAACGTTCAAATATGCGTTTATCAACATTGTGTCTATTCTATTTTATGCTAAGCAAAATAAGGGTTGTTTGCGAACATGTAAATTTAATCTGTTGCCGCATGCCAGCTATTCAGTTTGAGTGTTTAAAAACTGTGTGTGCATGAATTTTTGGACAACTCTTCAAAGCACACATTTTTATTTAATCACATTCATGATCGAAATCAAAAACTTAGAGGCATTAATGCAAAAAGCATTAATGTGAAAAAGGCAAAAAATCAACAATTGTACATTTATGTACAAGGTGCTGTGTGTTTATAGAATGGTTAGGCAACACGGTTGCCAGACTTAACAGTTTAATAGCATTTTTACGACGATACGCTGAAACAGATAATTAATCAAGAAATATATTTTTAAAATTATCCCGATTTTTACAATTATCATTTTGTAATTATATAGACATGTCTGTATATGTGTATACATGAAGGAGGTTATATTATAAGCAATGCGTTTTGTATTCTTATTTTTTGTTAAATACAGTAAAGTATTTTAAGCACTTTATATTAAACACTCTCACTCTCACTGTCGCTCACAAAAATATAAATTAGCCTAAATCTACCACAGCTACAACGGTGGTCGTGTAGCTATGTAGCCGTGTTGTCGTGAAAGTAATCATTTTCATATAAACGTGTAAAAATTTTGCGCTGTTGAATAAAATAATGTTGAAACGGGTGTATTTTATTGTACAAAGATTTTTTTCTCACACTGCAACAAATAGATTTGTTGAATTTGCTTCGGTGCCGCCAAAAATTAAAAAAAGCACCGAAATTAAAAAAAAAGCGCACCGCGCTCAGAAAAATACACTTAAAGACCCTTCTTTTTAAGTAATCTATGTACCAAACCAATAAAGCGGTATTATTCTTGGGAATTTAATTTCAGTAAAATTCAATAAAACAAACAAATTTGGCAAGGTTGAAGTATTTCTTATAAAAATAACAAGTTTTTTTGAATGAGTAAAAAATAATCCGATCTTTAAACGATTTTAAACCGAAAATTGCGATTTTTAAAGTTTATTGTAAAACCGACGTTTTTTGGTAACTTCGTATGGCATCCTTATTTCTCAACCACAATGTTTAACAACATACATACCTACACACTCAAGATTATGTGCCAGCATATATCATTGCATGATTTTTCTTAATATTCTTTGCAAAGAAAAGGCATGTTGAATAAATGCCATTCGTTTTTGTGTTTAATCAATGCAAACGCTCAAAATAGCTTCTGTGTTAAAATCTTGCTTGAAAAATTCATATAGGCATTTTTGTATTTGCCTTCCTAATGATTAACACAAATAAAGATTATGAGCGTACGCGCATGCTTGCTTATGTGTTGGTGAATAATTGGACACAAAAAAGTTATGCATGAGTGAAGGCATAAAAAACGTGATTTTTGCCGGTCTCTGTTTGAGACCATAGATTTACTTATTAAAAATTCATGCATTTTAAAGTGAAATTTCACTTGTAATAATAGTAATAAAAACAAGCAAAAGAAATAAATATGTTTACATATGCATATATGTATGTATTTAGTTAGCTTTTATACATGTATATAAAAAATAACACGCTTAAATATTTTTATTTAAAATAAACAAAATTTGTACTTCGTAGTATAGTAATAAAAAAGATATTAAAATTTGAGATCATAGAAGTGCGTACTTAAAATTAATTTCATTTTAAAATGAAGATTTTTTAGCAGACCATACATAGTGTGATATATTTTCGTTTTTACACAGTTCTTTTGACTGCATTATGCTATTAATAGTTTTAAAATCAAGACTGTTGCGAAATTTAATTTTTAACAAACTCAGTTGGAAAACATCCTTTCGGCTGCAGCTGAACCATGGGGCAAACTCAGTAATTTTTGCACGAAATTGACAAGCTCAGCGAAACATTTTTCATTGACTCCATTTCTGTACATTGATATTTTATCCATTGATGTAATATTTTTTCCTCATTATTATCCGTTAAATTCGGACGACAATAACGGCTCAATTTTTATTTCTGAATTACTTAACACTTGAGGTGGTGTTATGATATTAAGATTTTTTAAGTCTTTTCGTGAAAAATCAAAACATTTCGAAATTTCTTTTAATAGTTCTATATAAAAAGATTGTATATTTTTTTATTTCATATTTTTCGAAGTGTGAGAACTTATTTTGTTCAATCCATAATTCAGCTTTTCGGCCGATAAAGATGTTTTCCACGTTAAGATAGTTATTTTCGTCTAACAAATTTAAATTTTCTAATGAATTTAAACTTTTAATGAATTCAATTTTAGTAAAATTGCTCAAAATTAATTTAAAACTTGATTCATTTTGAGTATAAACGTATGGAAGGCGCACTTCTTCTAACTGGAATTCCTTATTTAAATTATTAATCACATTATAATATACGAAAGAAATAAAAAGTATATTTTCAAACTTGGTTCACCCATTAGTTCCTCCAATTCACAAGCTTTTATGCCGTTTAACTTAAAGAATGTTGATATAAAATATAACTGCAAGGCGGGCCACTGGTCAAAAAAATATTCACATCTCCAAAAAAATGTTCACATCTCCACATTAAAGAAAAAAATAACCACTTTTGGTTAGAAATAACCAAAAACGGTAGCCCTGATTACAAAGGCACTGATATTTGTTTTATTGAGACTTTTAACCTGTTTATACAAGCCATGCCACAAAAAAAATTCATTCAAATGGATAAAGAAAATCAGTTTGCTTTTATATAGAGCATGTGGTAACTTTTATTGAGCTATAAGTTTATAGAAGACAATACAAAATGTCATTAATTTCAAAGTCAAACCATCAACTTAATTCATTCGTGCGCATTAGGGTGGGTCAAAAAAAAGTTTTTTTTTCTATCATTTAAAAAATTTATCTTTCCTACGTATAAAAATCCTTCTAAAGCTCAGATCGATATCTCAATTATGTACGATATGTAGCAATTTTTTTTACCACGGGAAATTTTCATTTTGTTTTATTTTTAGTAAAGAAATATTCTGATTAAAATATTATTCAAGCTTGAGGTCTTATTTAGTGGTTAAACAATTTTATTTGAAATTATCGATATTTCGATACTCATTGAGTATCATCTTTAGGAAAATTCGGTTTTTTAATAATAAAATTTATATTTTTTTTATATAAAAATGTTTTAGAACTTTTCTGTAGTAAAAATAAAACAAAATTTTTCATTTTATTTCTACGGGAAAACAAAAAGTAACTGCACGTCCAGTTAAGTTAAGATGTCGATCTGCGCTAGATAAACATACTAAAGGGTGATTTTTTAGCAACTTTCTTTTTGGCAAGTCAGCTGTTTTCATGTAACATTTTACTTTTAAACATGTTCAGTTTGGTCTATAATTTAACCACGAATCGACTTACAAACGAACAACACTTGCAGATTATTGAATTTTATTATCAAAACTCATGCTCGGTTCAGAAAATGCATCGTCCACATTTTATCGGAAAATTGTGTTCAGCCGCAAGCTCATTTCTGGTTGAATGGATACGTGAACAAGCAAAATTGCCGTATTTAATGTGAAGAGCAGTCAGAAGCATTGCATCCCAAAAAATGCACTGTTTGGTGTGGATGGTGTGGGCCGGTGGCATCATTGAGGCGTGAATGGCGAGCGCTACTGTGCGATGATTACAATTTTTTTAATCTTTCAATTTTGTGTTTTCTTTAAATCCAATCCAAAAGCTCTTAGACCTGCGACTTAAGAAAACGCCACAAGAAAAAGTCTAACGGAGTCAATTCGCACATTCTCGGTGGCCATCTTCTCTACGCGAAATGACCATGCCCTCAAATGTCATGAGCAGTGCAGCACGTAGTGCTTTAGTCATTGTGAGCGGACGTGTTTATTTAACTGAACGCACGGTATAAAAAAATAATAAAAATAATAGTAATATTAAAAATTGTTTAACTGAATTTTTAAAAAGCAATAAAAGAAAAACTATAAAAATATTGCTGACGTGATCAGTTAAGAAATTTAAAGAAACTTGATGAGTTTCAATAGTACTGAAGAGCGTAGACTCAGCTTAAATAAAAGAAATGCTTACGTCGCAATAAATGCAGAAAGTGCTACACCCAAAAATATAATTAGTGAAAAATTAAATAGCATAGAAGCTAGAGGCTCGTATTTTATAACTAAAACATTAAATCGCACTCAGTCGTGTTCTCCGGCGATAGGTATAGTGAGTGATTTAAAACAACAAAACGAAAACAATTTACTATATGAAAAAACAGCAAATGCACTATCATCTACAACAAAAATAAGTGATAATAAAAATAATTCGACTACTCCAACAACAACAAGCATTGATAATAGCAATACTACAAACAAAACAAAAACAAACACCGTTGATCAAAATGCTTTAAGTAGTAATAAAATTCAAATTTTGTCAAGCAGTGGTTCCCACACAGAAAAACTTATAACCCCACAATCAAACGAAACGCCATCATCCGATAAAAACAACAAAGTGCTAACAGGTATGGATAGGTATATCACCATAACCAAGAGGAAGGCTAGTCCTAAATCCTCGCAACAGGAGCGCATTGCAAAACAATACAAAAGCTCCAATGCCAACAAAACTTCGGTAAGTGAAAATAGATTTTCTATACTTGATACTGAAGAAAACGGATCCCAACCGGCTGTCAAAGAACAAAAGCCTCCTCCAATCTACTTACGCGAACAAACATCAAATGCCGTTGTGAATTTGCTGTCACAAGTTGTTGGCAAAGACAATTACCATGTTGCCTCAATACGGAGAGGTCAAATACAAGAAACAAAAATACAAACTTACACTGAAAAAAATTATAGGCTCATTGTGAACAAGCTTGATAAGGAGAACAAAAATTATTACACCTATCAACTAAAAAGTGCAAAGGGTTTGCACATTGTCATAAAGGGCATTGACAGTTCCGTTCCACCCGAGGAGATAAAAAGTGCCATAGAAGCTGAAGGATATGTGGTAAGATCAGTCCACAATATCATAAACAAGAATAAAGTGCCACAGCCGATGTTCCGCGTTGAGATTGCATTTAATGCATCTCTTCTGAAAAATAAAAACTCAGTTCACCCTATATACGACTTGCGTTATCTCCTCAATCGCAGGATAACTGTTGAAGAACCGCTCAAAAGAAATAATCCACCACAATGCTCAAATTGTCAGGAATTCGGCCACACAAAGACTTATTGCAAGCTACCATCCGTGTGCGTTATTTGCGGAGATTCACACAAAACTTTAGAATGCACTCATAACAGAAACGACTCTAAAGTAAAAAAATGCAGTAATTGTGGCGAAAACCATACAGCAAACTATAGAGGCTGTAAAGTTTACGTCCACGTAAAAAACTCAAAAGTGATTAGAAAACCTAATGCTGGAAAAAATCAGCCATCGCATTACCCGACTTATGCTGAAGCCGCTGCTAGTATACAGCCTACAAAAACTCAAAACACCAAAACAAGCGCTTCATACGCCGAGACATTGAAAAATGGTTTTCTACCGCTCGGTCAAAATGAGGAATCTAACAGACCCAACGCCCTACAGCATTCATATGCACACATGTTAAAGGATGGTACTCAGGCCTCCTTTGCTAATAACTCGAGTCAAATTGAAACGCTGATTCAAACAATGAACAATTTTATGCTAAATATGCAAAACATGTTTCAAGAAATGATGCGAAATCAGAACATGATCCTTCAAGTCCTGCTAAATCGCAAATAAAATGACCCAGTTAAAAATATGTCACTGGAACGCAAATGGGCTATCCCAACACAAATTAGAAATAGAAAATTTTCTACGTAAGCAAGAAATCGATATTCTCCTAGTATCTGAAACCCACTTTACTTTAAAAAACTGTTTTAGGGTAAATGGGTTTCTAACCTACGACACCAAACACCCAAGTGGAAAGGCTTGTGGTGGCACTGCAATTGTTGTGAAGAAAAACGTGAGCCATTTCTTGTTGCCAGAATTCAAGGAAGATTTTATACAGGCCACCTCTATAAATCTTCCAGACCAAAAAATAACAATATCATCCGTATATTCCCCGCCCAGACACAAAATCGAACAAGAACAATTTATCAGATTTTTTTCTACACTTGGAAAAAAATTTATCGCAGCTGGCGATTATAATGCGAAGCATTCATTTTGGGGCTCCAGGCTTATAACACCTAGAGGAAGACAGTTATACAACGCAGTTACTGCGAATAACCTTGACGTCGTTTCTGCTGGAAATCCTACATACTGGCCTTCTGACTTTGATAAGATTCCTGATTTGATTGATTTTGCTGTAACAAAAAACATTAACCGTGGACAAATATCAGTATGTTCTTCTTACGATCTTTCATCTGATCATTCGCCAACAATTTTAACCCTTAACAACTATCATGCTACAATAGACGAATCTCCTATTTGCTATCCCAACATTAACACAAACTGGATGAAATATAAAATGTATGTGAGCTCTCATCTCTCTCAAAACATCCCACTGAGAAACGAAGCTGATATTCAACTCGCAGTAGTTCACCTCACAGAAGTTTTGGATTCTGCAGCCATACTCGCAACTCCAATTAAACGGTTCATTAGTAGTTACAACTACAAAGCATCGCCTGTTGTAGAAACTCTTGTACGCGAAAAAAGAAGGATAAGAAGACTATGGCAAAATAGTCGGTCTCCAGTTTTAAAGGCACAATTAAAATTATGTCAAAAGATGTTACATAATAAATTAAGGCAACAAAAAGAGACAGACCTAGCTAGCTATTTAAACAATTTGGATCCAAACAAGAATACAGACTACAGCCTATGGAAAGCCGTGAAACACATGAAACGTCCTGTCAATTATGATTCGCCTTTGAGACTCGACAATTGTACTTGGGCTAGAAACTCGGGCGAAAAGGCAGCTGCCTTCGCTAGCCATTTAGAAAAAGTATTCACACCTAATGACACAATTACCTGTTACTGCACACCGGTCATCAACGACACCGTTCACTATCCGCTAAAATTTCGGTTGCCCACCCTTGAATTCGCTATTAAAGGTATCGACATGAAAAAATCAGCTGGACCTGACCGCATTACTGGCTCAATGATAAAGAATTTACCTCCTTCTGCTGTTAGAGCAATACTGTTCATATTCAACGCTATGTTACGAATTGGCTTCTTCCCACCGGCTTGGAAGATATCTGAAATTGTCATGATCCCCAAACCAGGAAAAGACACTACTCAAGTCACGTCATATAGACCAATTAGCTTGCTTCCTGTCTTATCAAAAGTATTCGAGAAAATGTTCATATTGAAAATAACCCCTTACCTTAACGAGCGACATATCATTCCGGATCATCAGTTTGGATTTCGAGTCAAGCATGGTACTATTGAGCAAGTTCATAGAATTGTAACACTTATTAGAATGGCCTACGAGAAAAAACAATATTGTTCGGCATTATTCATAGATATTTCTCAGGCGTTCGATAAAGTTTGGCATGATGGGTTACTCATCAAAATCTCTCGATTACTTCCTGAAAACACTCACAAGCTCCTTAAAAGCTATTTAACAGAGAGACAATTTAAGGTAAGATTAAAAGATAAATTTTCTTCAATTCGAAGGGTATCGGCGGGTGTCCCACAAGGCAGTATACTAGGGCCTCTCCTATACCTAATTTATACTGCAGACATGCCAACAAATCCCAACACGTATACGTCTACGTTCGCAGATGACACCGCATTTATAAGTGTAAATAATGATCCGAAAATTGCATCAGCGCAGTTACAATCTCATATACTCGAACTGGAGGATTGGTTGAGCAAATGGAAGATAAAGGTTAACCCACTTAAGTGCGCTCATATAACTTTCACGCTTAGACGTCAAAATTGTCCACCAATAAAAATTTGCGATGTTGCTGTTCCAGTGGTTAGTCAGGTGAAATATTTGGGTGTGCATCTTGACCGCCGTTTAACATGGTCCCACCATATTGACGCAAAAATAGCAGCTATCAAACTCAAAACTGCTCAACTGTACTGGATTATGGGTCCCAAATCAACTCTACCGCTGGAGTATAAAGTTCTCTTATATAAATCCATTATAAAACCAATATGGACATACGCCATTCAACTATGGGGCACTGCTTGCGCTTCTAACATCCAGAAGTTACAAAGAAGACAGTCCAGGTTATTACGACTTATCGTCTGCGCTCCATGGTATATACGAAATGAGAATATTCTCCGCGACTTAAATATCCCAACCGTTCAAGAAGAAGTAACCAACTTCTCACTCAAATATGTAACTAAATTAACATCTCATCCTAACTCCTATGCCCGGAATCTATTGCAGTTTGCTGGTCACCAGAGACTGAGACGAATCGATACCCTGAGCCTTGCGAGACGTCTCCCCTAAAACATTTTAAAGTAGCATAAAATTTGAACACAATTTAATTTACTACATTGGTAGTATTTAAATTAAGTTAACATTTATTATAAGATTTGAATAATTATTGTAAATTTCCATAGGAAAGATTCAATAAATAAATAATAATAATAAAAAAAAAAAAAAAAACGTAGTGCCATCCTATTGAAACCACATGTCCTTGTTGCCCATGGCATCCAAATGAGTTCAAAAGAAGTTGGTAATCATCGACCTATAGCAGTCACCGTTGGCGGTGATGTCTTGGTCAATGTCTCTCCTAACGAAATATGGACCGATGATGCCGCCAGCCCAAAATCCGCACCAAACAGTGACTTTTTCAGAATGCATTGGATCTCAGGTGAATTAGTATTGATCTTAAAATGAGCGAAGCGCATGGAACGTTACCCCAACAGAGCACCAATTTTGATAAAACAATTTGATCATTTACATGTGCTATTGAACCCTACATCCGTCCATGGTGATTTGGCAAAACAGACTGAGTACATCACAGCTAATTTGACAGATGTAGCTTCAACAATAAACCTGCTATCAACTGTCAAAGTTCAAAATTCCTTATTACAAAACCCTTTATAAATCGTGAATATTATTAATAATTGTATGAATATTTTTGGCTAATATTTAAATACATTTTCAGGTAGATGCTTTTAGCTTGGACCAGTGCAGTCGTGCTTTTGTGGTCTTTGCACTCTTAAGTGTTAAAAGCCCGTCAGTATGTCTGCTTTTGTAACCAATGAATTTGCACTTTGCAGAGTATATGACAAAGTATCGTTAAGTTGCATATGAACAATGAGTTGCTACGTTTGCATCTTCAACCAACAAACGTTCATTACCATTAGGAAAATAGTTTCTTTTTTCTGGTTTTCGTAGTAAAAAAAATTTGTTATGTCAACATTGTGTCATAATATTTTTTGTTTTTGTATCGAAATTTAAGTTGAACAGGTAAATTTTCTTAATGTTGAAATTTAGAAAAGAAATTTTGTGCCTAAAAAATATTTTTAACGAAAAGTACATACATATACAAGGTGATGCAATAGTAATGTCATTATTTGAAAAAAAGTGTTCCGTTTTGTTAAAAAGTTTATTTGAAAGTGTAAAATTGATAACATTAATTGAAAATAATGCATGGCTCAAATGGCCACCTCCCAACTTGGTGTACAATTGTGCTTCTTTTTCGGTATTTTGATTTATTGCTCACAAAACATCTGGCTGCAAATTGGTGATTTTATCTTCAATGTTAATGCTTTCAAGACTTGCAACGTCCGTAGTTTGTTGTAGTAAATGTGTGATTTTAAAAAGCCACAAAAGAAGAAGTCTGGCGCTGTTAGATCTATTGATCTGGACGGCCAGTTCAAATCTCCAAAACGGGAGATCACTCGACCTGTTTCGAAATCCCGAGCTGTGTGAGCGTTTGCTCCGTCCTATTGAAACCAACAATGATCGATACACAATGTAGCAACTTGCTGTAAAAAACTCTTTTAACATCTGCCTCTAATGCTCACCATTTACGGTTACGGTGGTGCATTAGCGTCTTCAAAAAAATGAATAATAAGAGCCAATCACTCTTTCCCAGCAAATGCAATAGTAGCGATATTCTCCGTCGAACGAGGCATAGGAGGCCGGCCACTTCTTGCTACATCTAAAGTGGACATAGTTTGTTCGAACACATGGAACACCACGACTAGCAAAACGACGACGAAATTCACGCTACGTTACGAGGATGGCTCAACAAGTCCGTGACTTTTTGTATTTCCTGCCTATTAAATGAAAGGACGAACAGTGCTCCTGCATCATTTAGTTTGTGTTTGATAGCTAATGATAGCAGACTGCCGCGTGATTTGATGAGAAAATGGAAAAAACTGAATTTCATCTGGTCATTAAGTATTATTTTTTGCTGAAAAAACGGTCATTCAAACCAAGGCTAAACTTGATAAATACTATGGGAATTTCTCACCATCAATTTCAATGGCAAAAAAAAGTGGTTTACTGAACTTTAATGTGGCCGTACAAGCACGGAAGGTGCCGGATGTTTTGGATGCCCAGTTGAGTAAACTACATATCACATGTATCAGTGGTTTAAATTTTGAATGATCACTTGGATATGAGAAATCTTTCCACAACATGGGTGCCCACGTTTGCTCACAATCGACCACATATGCAATCGTGTTTGGCGTTGTTTAACCACAATATAGAAGAGTTTTCGCGACGTTTCGTAACCATGAACGGAATATGAATGCACCGAACACACCAGAGACCAAAGAGCAATAAAAACAGTGGGTTTTTGGGATGGACGAGGTAAAATCCACATTGACTATCTTCAAAAGGGTAACACAGTCAATGGCAAATATTATGCTAACTTATTGGCCTATTGCCGCGAATGACTACTTCTTATTTCCAAATCTGAAAAGATGACTCGGCGGAAAGAGATTTGACTCCAGCGATGAAATCATCTCACAAGCAAATGCATACTTTAATCATATTACTTTAAAGGTATAAAATAAAGTTGAAGAAACGTTGAACAAAGTGTATAGATCTCAAAGGAGGCTATATTGGAAAATAAAATGATTGTTTATACAAAAACCTCTGTTTCATTCAAAAAGTCGCCCTCGTAAAACAGCAGACTAAGAATTTGTCAAATAAGCAGTAACAATAAGTTCACGTCCTTGAGGTGTGTTTCGTTCCATGACTTGTTGATAAATAATTCTCTATATATCTACATGATGTATGTCAAAGTACAGTGACATTTGGCAAAATCTCCAGATGTTGCAACCAAATCAAATTGTGACATTAAAACAATAGTTAAGTATATGTAAATAATGTTATTTCTAGTTATTTATAAAGAAATTATTTGATAAGTATTAAAAAGAAGTTTTTACAAAATAAAAAATAATAAGAATGTAATAATTTCTACAGCTTTGATGCATTACAATTTCTGAAGCTCGGAATATTGTGGAAGCCGCAGCTACCACAGAATCATTAAAGGAAAACCAACAGTTCTAAAACGAAGATTTAAAAACGCATATGACTCAAGAGAAGCAATAAATTTTAATTCATACAATAAGTCTAGTTCACCATTGAAGATGTCTGATAATATGGACAATAAAAAATGTTAATCGATAGCAAAAAAAAAACAATAAATCTTTTATTATTGGAAGATTTTTAAAAAGTAGTTTTTCAACTAAAGCTTAAAAAATGTCTACACCATATTTATTTGTTTAAAAAGTCGATTAATAAAATTTGGAGAATTAAGTCTGTCTCTCTAATTTCATTTAGGTGATCAATATGCAAATACAAAATTCATCTGTTATGAAATAGGCAATAATTAAGGCAGCAATTATATAATAGTATGACTTAGAGCAGTTTACGAATTGATATATTCATAATAAAAAATTTTATTTTCCTCTTCAATTTTCTTTAACAGATAAAAACAGATTTGGAATATATTTTAAAACCAATCAATGATTATTATACACAAGACAATAAATTAAATGACAGGCAGATGCATAAATAATTTTACCTTCAGGCTCATATATAATACTAGATATACAAATCTTGAAAGATCACAACAAAATCGCTAGTAGATGGCAGTTGCAGGGTTTAATCGATTTCATTACTTTTGTCTCTGTACTTTTGGCAAATTCAACAATAAATTAAATACACAAATTCATTAGGAATATAAGTATATATTTATTAATTTCATCGACCTTATGGTATGTAATTTAAATTTATTTTTATTCAGGCTCTAGGTCGTACATTAATTTAAGTAAAACTCGTTTGTTTTATTAAATTTAATTTTTTTATTCAATATTTTAATCACCATCGGTTTTCTTCATCAGGAATTTGCGTAAAGCCTTCTTTTTCTTTTAAAATCACAAAGCTTACTGAGTAAGGTTACTAAGTAAGCTTTGTGATTTTAAAAGAATAATATGGCTTTACGCAAATTCCTGATTAAGAAAACCGATGGTGATCGAAATATTGAATAAAAAAATGAAGAATAAAATTTAATAAAACAAATAAGTTTTACTTAAATTAATGTATGACCTAGAGCCTGAATAATAATAAACATAAATTTTGGGAATATATTTAAAAATAATGAAACAACTAGTCCACAAATTGTATTATTTAAAATACTTTTAAGCCCCAATATCTATTATTAAAAATTCTTTCCTCTCAAATTCTTTGCCCCCCATATTATAAAAGAAGTTTTAGGTGCTCCACAAAAAAGAATTTTTCTAAAAAAAATATTTAAAATAAATACAAATATGAATAAATATTTGGGGTAGGTCTTATTTGTAAATAATTAACTAAAAAAAATTCCTAAAATTTTAGTCTTCAAATTTTTTTATTTAAGAAAAACTTCTATTTTTCAAGATTTTTATGACAAAATGTAGAGAACATAGTGTTGAGTTCGTTTGTTGTGCCTTATGGAAAATATTTTGTTTCACAAATAGTTCCTACAAAGTAGTGTTCTCAAATAAAAAAAAATAAATTCGAAACAAAGTTTATACTAAATAACAATTATTAGCGTATGACACTTGTTTTTATTTTAGAATAAGTTAACATTTTTAAAATTTAGTAATATTCTTCGTCATATGAACAGACAAAAAATTTGCATTGGGAACTACGACTGCAAGATTTAATTCAGGATGCATTACGATTCACTATGTGCTTTATTAATAAAGATATTTAAAATAAAAAAGGATTTGTGAAAATACATGAACACGGAGTATTTTTAACGTGTTTGCTTTGCAACTTCCATATAATTTTTTTAATACAAATTTACTTTAAAATAGATTTAGATTTACTTTTCTATCCTAACATAATTAAGTCACCATTATAATGCAAGCAAATTTTTTTAAATAAACATAATATCGTAGTATATAAGGCTCTTTTTTAAATACCTATGTTTTTTTTAAAGTACCATTGTAGAATAGTGTCATTTAAGAAACAATTTTAAAGAGTAACTTTTCCAAAAAGTACGTTTTTATGTAAGTATCGCTTCCAAAAATAACCTTTTCCTAAAAGTATCGTTTCCAAAAAGTGTCATTTTCAACATATGTAACCTTTTTCAAAAGGTAACTTTTCCGAAAAGTATTCCTAAGCCACCTCATCCAAAAATGCATTTTCCAAAAAGTGCATTTCCAAAAAAATGGTTATTCCTGAAGGTACCTCTTCCAAAGAGTACCTTTTTAAAAAAGTACTTTTCGAAGAAGCATATCTTTTAAAAAGTATCCTTTACAAAATGTACCTGGTCCAAGAAGCACCATTTTCATAATAGAGATCTTAAATAATTTATTATTTCAAAAATTACCTTTTCAAAGAGAAAAGTAGCTGTTCCAAGAAGTTCCCAAAAATACTTTTTCCAAAAAGCTGTTTTTTCTTCTAAAAGATCCTCACAAGAAATTAATTTCATAAACATATTTTTTCGAAAAGTCCTTATTCAAAAAAAGTACTTCATAAAGAAAAGGCTTTAGAAAAAATTACCATCGAAATAATGACCTAAAAATGCTTTTCCCAAGAAGTAGTTATTACGAAAAGTACTTCTTCTAAAAAAGTACCTTCCTAAAAAAGTATTTTTTTTAAACAGTTATCTTCTCAAAAAAGTATCTTTTCCAAAGATAACCTTTTCCAAAAAGTATTTTTTAGGAAGTATATTTTACAAGAAGCAACTGGTGTAAGAAGCACCCTTTCAAAAATTTAGTTTTTAAAATATGTGTTGTTTCTGAAATTACCTTTTGCAACAAGTAACTATATTCCAAAACATAACGTTTCAAAAAAGTAAATTATTGAAAAAGTATATTTTCCAAAAAAAAAATTAATTAAAAATACGTTTTCCCAGTAGTACTTCCTAACAAGATGTGACTTTATTAAACGTAATTTTTTTAAAAGTTCTTTTTCATAAAGTACTTTATAAAAGTTAACGTTACAAAAATCACAAAGAAGGACCTTTATCAGAAATTCTTTTTCAAAAAGCATTTGCAAACAAAGAAAAAGGTAAAAAAAAGTTACACTGAAACAAAGCGAGTACCAATTCCCGGTTTTTACACTTTTGTGCGTTAATGCCTCTGCAAAATAATAGAGTATATGCTGTATCATACAAATTTTATTTGAATTTAAGAACACTCGTTTAAGATTATATAAAAATTAACTGTGAGCAAAATATATTTTCCCATTTCACCCCTTTTCAATAAATAAAAACTTTTCCAAACTGAACTTCAATAATCATTCAATTGTATTCACGGAATATAGTACGAACGAAGGGTAAAGCTTTTAGGTACCAGTTACATTTATTTTCTATGCTTTTCTAACTGTGTTTCAGAAATATTAGGTTACCATTTTTTTATAATTTCTTACCCTTTTAACGTTCAAATTGCAATATAATCCTCTCTTATCTGATCTAGTCATTAAAAGATCTACCTACATATCGAAGTCTCTAGTCTAAGGGTGAGTATTAATGAAAGATTCGATATGGAAGCTACCTCTTTGAAAACTTCTATGGCATTTTGCCAAGTTCTTTATTTTTTTTAAATACGTCTATATCGGAATAAAAGAGCAATATGTATGCATATATGATATGATTAAAACGATTCGATTTACAGAACAGAGTCTTTTATTTCATATAAAAATTAGTGTACTATTTCATGATGAAGATATTTACAATTCTTTTATATAAAGTGTGTGGGCGCTTTGATAAACTTTTCCCAAAATTTTCAAGCATCTTAAAATATTCCTTAAAAATCAATCCTACAAATCGGTACAAAATATTTATTTTGTTTTCTTTTATATATAGATCTTGGAGTGATATGAAAATCAATAAATTGTTGTTATAATCAAAAAGATGTTAAAAGTTAATAATAATAATCTTCGAAGTCTGTAAATAATTTATTTATGGTGTTTCCTTCACTAAAGCCTAATTAACAAAACGTAAGTTTGGATTAAAATCCAATATATTTACATACATGGAAAGATATAAACACATTAATAACAAAAAACTTACTGAAAAAATAATTAAGTTGTAAGTCCTGCAACAAAACTCAACTAATAGAAGGCAAATGAAATTATGTCTAGAATCATGCAAATTATCACAATTAAAAAATAATAATTTTTCAAATCTATTTATGAAAGCCCGATAGACGAAGACAAGTCAAGTTGGCTTCCGCCTGCACATCGAATGAAAAAACGGAACCAATTTGGAGGTACATACGCTTAAATAAATAACGCAAGCAAAATCCAAATTCATTATAAATGACAGAATTATAAGGGAACGAGCATAAAGAATTTGATAAGAACTATTTTTCTGATTAAATTATAATAAAAAGCTTAAAATTATGAAATCTTGACCATCGAAATCTCCATTTTATAATTAAAAACACAACTTGAAGAAAATATTAGAAGTTTGACAACGACAAGTCCAAAATAATTGTGATGCAAGGAATTGTCTTTAAAATGACATCAAATCTTTAGTGTTTATTTTGCACCAACAAGGGCTAAGGTTATTAACAAAATTATTAAATAATAAAGGACCCAAAATATTACCTCCGAGAATACGTGAAGTGCAGAGCAAAAATCACCAATTTACATACATACGATTATATGAATAAACACCCAGTTCAAATAACTTCATCACATATTAAAAGCTTATGGGGTACATGATCAAAAGTCAAAGTAAAATCAGCATAAACTTTTAACCTGTGTTAGAAACTAATGAGCGCAGCCAAGCCAGAAGCGGTTAGTCTAACCGATATAAGCACATAAATCCGTTTCGAGAAATACATACATATATACATATGCATTTATCTAAATAACTTTAATTATTCAATAAATTGAAAAATTTTAGTAAACTTTGTTGAATTTGACATCAATCGAAAACTTCCTATTTCGAAGTGCGATTTTGTAAAAAAGATATGTTTTTTTAAGTAATATACTCGTAAAGAAGTCGAAAAACTATACTCTGATAGTGTCCATTTAATCTATCAAATTTGACTTTGCAAAAAACTTTATAGTAAGTTTATCACATTTTGTTTCTTTTTCTTCAATTATTTAGATCTTAATAGTCGGTTTGTATTTGGCGTTATAAGCCAAATAGGTATGAAAGCTTTTTAATAAAACAGATTCGAGTAGCTTCAAGTATCGTCTCTAAAATTTTTGAAATATGTATAATATGTGCGTTACCCCTAGTGACATCTTTAAAGCCAATGCCAAGATGATTGAAACTATGAATTAAATTTTGCATTTCAACATTATTTTGCATGTCAACATTATTGGCACTGGCTCCGGCTTCTAAGATCTCAATAGGAAACGCATACAATATAATGTTTCCAATATTTTAGAGTTGATAATAGAAGTCGGTAGAGTTTTTTTCATCAAAAATCTTTTATTCAAACTCTTTAACACATTATTTTTAAAGTCTTCTCCTTTAACACATTGGTCAAAACGCGACAAACTCTTGCGTATACCCACTCTGCACACTTTCACTATTACAGGCAGTCAAATACACAATAATTAGGTACTAATTCGTATAAATGGTACTGTTCGCCTCGCTTCTATTCAATTATATTTCCTTGAGAGTGCGTACATTGGGCGCAGAGTAACCCACTTTAATTTTGAACAGTTTCACCATTGTATTAAGCAAGATAAAGGGTTATTATATATTGCTTTGTATGGGAGGTACTCTTCCAACCCGATCCTATAGCATATTAGTTATAGTGATAACACCTCTGAAGCGTGTCATTTCATATACATAAAAAGATAATTTACAGAATTTGTCCACAAATGGCTAAAAAGAACGCTGTACATCCAAAAAAAGATCATACTTTTAAATACATATATCACATCATCATATTATTGAAGTCGAATAAAAATAAAACTAATGCATTTCCATTAATCAAATTTGTTATAAAAATGTTCAGTAAAGAAAACCCAGAAATAATTATAAGCCGAAATTTTTCTATGACTAATATATTTAAATGGCGGCCACACTGAACTAGCTTCTAATACTGCTAAAGTTACACTCCCATATGGATAAAAATTTACGTCTACTATTGAAATAGCCGTTAAATTAACGATATCTTAACTTGATTCATTATTAATGTAAAGATCAAATTGTTTTCTCTTATCTACATTTAAGTTTAGTTGTTTAATTCGTCAAACAAATTACCTGGCAGATTCCGGCATTTTAACTTCAGTTTTCGCCATCTTTTTTTCTGTGGGCAAATTTTTATTTTTGTAATTTCACTTCAAATATATTTTTACAAACATTTACAACCGACACACATAAACACTATATTATTGTTCATATATAAATTGATTTTATTTATTTCATAAACACTTTCTATTTAACAATTGCACAAATTAAGAATTTTCGCTCACGACCGCCTAAACTTTTTTTATTACTTACGAGTCGAACGATTGTTAAAATAGAACTGACAAGAAAAATTTAGTAAAAGGAAAGCTTAAATGCATTGTTGCATTTTAATGCACTTTTTTATATCCGGCATTTTGGATCATGCATCCAGAATATTTTATCTGCTAAGAAATTAATTACTTTCAATTATAATTGTACACTTCAGTATATTTAGAAATGTACGTACATACACAACCCTATAGTTTTCATACAAATAAACAAAGTTTAAATTAATTAAAGTTTAAGTAATTAATCATACTAACGTCCACTATACATTTTTAGTACAACACATTTTGCAAGATGAGTGCTAAAGAAATAAAAATTCTGAAAGGTTGCATTTTAGGGTACTAGTTATTATATCATTGCAAGTCAACTGATGTGTGTGCAGTTGCTGCTGTTATTTTTTATTTCTTTGAAGGCTCACTTACACGTTGGCATTATTACCGCAGCAACTACAAAATATAATAAAACATAAGCATATCTACGGCTTTTATGTGACATATATATATACATATATATACCTTCAAGAAATGTACAATTTCACGATCTCGCACGCTGTCATACAAGCAAAGGGCATGTAAGCTGCCAAATGTGTAAACAAGTACATATGTACATACTTATGTATACCTGTTGCATGTTCTTGCCGTTATAGTTGTTGGCTTATTATTAAAGCAACTTTACCTTATGATCGTTTTTAACACATTTGATACCAAAATCGGGAAATTAAAAGAATTTATATTGCTTGTTTTTATAATAAATGCACACAACTAAACCATAGCGTCAAGAGTGCCAATCAAAGAAAGAGCAAGTTGTAAATGTGCACCAAAAACTGTTAATATTAAATACTTACATATATGTACTTACTATGTGTATACTTATCTATGTAAGTACTTATATTTATATACATACATCATAGGCTAATTCTGTGATATACATCCATGGAATAAAGAAAATTGAATTGTGATTAAATGCAGTGTTTCGTATTGGATTCTTGAAATAAAAGCAAGCCTGCATGAGCTTTCAAAGCTCCAGTTACTGAACTACATACATATGTATGCATGTACATACATATCATCGTAAACAGCAGTCAACATACTTAAATCATCTGTTCATCTGCAAAATAACAGTAGCAGCAGCAATAACTAATAATTTTAATCAACTTACTTTTCCCGATTTTTCAAACATCTCATTCGCAAGCCACCCACACGCCGTAATGCCATGTTCCGGCTTAACCGCTGGACGAGGTATGGCCAACAACAATTGTTTGTACACGATCTTCTCCCCCGCTACATCACGGTGTTGGAAACTGCGTAGATGGCATTGATGATTTAGCTACATATGTAAATCCAGTCCAATCGATTTTCTCCAAAAGACTCGCTACCAGCTTCACGAACAACAACAGTAGCGACATCATTCTCACTGTGTTATGACTCTGGGTCGTAGTGCTGGTAATTCAGGTACTTGGTGGCAATGGTGGTTTAATTATACCAGCGGGTTATAAAACCTCCCATTTCACGCATAATTTATCTAAAATATTGAGGGAAAAAATTAATCAGCAATGCTATGGAACTTTGTATTTGGGAACGTAACGAAGGTATGTACTTACATATGTATGTACTTATGTATATTTTAAATTTGTTTTAAGTTTTTTTTACTATACTTAACTATTTTGTATGAAAAGGAAGTATTTTTCAACTAATAAGTAAACATTGCTTCTGTGTTGGGTACAATGCTTTTTTTTAATACACCTACATACATATACCCCGTTTCATAGGGAAGGATAGGTTCCTTGTAAAACCGTGCAAATCGAACAAATTTATTTTTACATAAATATATGTACATATGTATGTATGTATGTAAGTATATGCAAAAACCATGTAAAACGAATATGATTAAACGAGTTTTGAATACGAATTTAAAATACTTATGTATGTACATACATACATATGTAAACAAAGATTTAATCCGTTCTGTTGCTTAAAATCGACTGGTTCATAGTCATATTTTTTTTTTACATTGAAAGGTGAATCCCCATTATTTAAGTATACTTACATATATCTATCTAACAGAATACTATGTAGGTATACAACTTTAATGTCACCAGAATGATAATAAAGTCGAAATAAAGGGTAGTCAAAGTTAGTAATTTTCTATAATTTTAATACTTAGTTTTTAATATTAAAAGCAGTGTGAAACAGGTGTATGTGCATAGATACAAGCTCTTTGAAGGCACAAAAAAGGTCCATTCATAAGGTCTGTGCAAAGCGAATTGATTTGGTGAATACAATTGTCACACTTCTTATGAAAAAGTTGGCGTAAATTGGTAAATTTTTATATGTATGTACATGGAGTTTGACAATCATCTTACCTATCACTTGTCTCTTGAATAGATTTTATTAATCAACTTTGTCACATTAAATTACATTTCATAAAAAATATTTGCTTTTTAAATAAAGATTAACTAACAATTTCGATTTGATTGTGTCAACGTTTCTCAGTTAAAGCCAAGTTAGAGCTATCAAATAAAAAATAAGACATTAAAATAAAGTGTACGGATACATTAATAGTGTTTATCAACTCCAATTTAGAATATGGCATTCAAGTTTTGGATCTTGTGATTTTAATGTAAAAGACAAAATGAAATTCCTTTATTAAAGAAAAAATGTTTCTGTCATTTAAGCGAAAACTTTAAATTAGTCTGTTCATGACTTACGCTTTATTGACAAAAAATTTATGTACGTATGCATATGTAGTAGATTTATTTACGAATACGTCTGTTTAGTGGGATAGATAATAAATAGATTGAGTACGAAACATACAATGATGCAATATGGCACATTTATGATAATAGTAGAAAATTTGTTCAAATAAAAATATGCGTATGTATGTACTTATGTATATTCACAAACAGTAGAGTCCGGTTAAAACATACACTGGTTAGATATAAGCGATAATTCGTTATTGCCTTTAATAAACAAATTCTCCAGTTCAAATAATTTTTAAAAAAAGTTTAATAAATGTTTTATAACCACAAAGCAGACGAAGGTATCAGGACAAGGAAGATATTGTATTTTTTGCCCAAACCTTTCTTGCGCGACATCAATCTTTTTATTTTGTTTCGATATTAATTTTCTTACGATGTAAAATTTCAATGTGTTTTAAAGCATAACAAATCGATATAAGTATGTACATATTTACCTCGTTCTGCCATGGCATAGAAAGAAATGTGAGCTTTTCACTTTTTAAAAGTCAAAATCAGCATTTCTGTGTACTTTGTGGTTATAACGATTTTTTTTTTTTGTAGCGAACTTCGCTCATATTCGTCTTCACTATAGTAAACCATATGAAAACAAAAATCATGAATTACGTAGTGAAACTGTCAAACTATGTACATGAAAAATTCCGTTTATATTATATTATGTAGAGTTTGACAATGTCACGATAGCGCACATGTGGTCAGCTGTTGCACAGGCCATCTTTAATAGGCATTGGTATGTCTGAACATGGAAACATGGTGTTATAAACTCGCTTGAATTAAACAAACAAACAAACTCTTTTCAAAGTACACAATAAAGAAATGCTTTTAGGTTTTTACGCTTATAACGAACCTTAAAAATAATTATTTAACATTATTTGACAAAGCCATGAAAATAAGAGAAATTTTGTAATTAGAAATATTTGTAGTAATATGTTGCATAAATATGTATGTATGTATACTGAAAAATAATATTATCTATTTTCTTTTATTCATTGGAAAATATATAAGTATTTACTCCGGTTATGACGATCCTTGTCTATATCGATCAAAATTGCTCGGTGCCACAGAATATACACAGAATACCCAACTTTGACGTATAAAAAGGGTCCGAATCATATTTTGCATAAACTTTGTATAACGTGCATAAAGTTTGTGTGAAGAGATATCTATATAAAAACAAATAGCTTTGCTATCTCTTTTACACAAACTTTATGCACGTTTTCAAAGTTGTCGGGTCTAGGTAGTTTATGCTCGGTGCTACAGAGTTCGTTATGACCGAACTCCACCGTATACAAATTGCTGTGTTAAATTCGCTGAAGCTTAAAAACGGTATGACTGACTTGAAATTTTTTTTCTGTTCGTTACAACACTTGATGGGCTTAAAAACAAAAATATTAAGGATAGGAGAGAGAGATGGGCACCCCCACAAAAAATAATTATTAATTATTTTATATCTGGAGAACTACAATAGTAAGAATCTCTGAATTTAATGGAAGTTGCTATGGATGTAAAGTACGTTTTCGAACAAAGGCCTGGAATTAAGACGGGGAGGCGTGTACCACACTATCCAAGCAAGTAATAATTATCTTATATACATATGAAGAACTACGGTAGGGAAACTTCCTAAATTTAATATAGGTTACTCTTATAAAAATTGTGTTTTGAAGCAGTGTCCTGCGAGTAAAGGTGGGGGTAACGGATACCACAGATAATATGTGCTTTTATCTAAATAAAAAGAATACCATGTTTCAATCGTGTTCATATTTTAGAAATCTTAGATAGATAGATAGATAGATTTATTAAGTAGTATTTTAAAATACTTTTTTAGTACAATTTAAATTTTGCATATAAGTATTATACAAATTTTTTATATACTGTTATTTCTTATAAAATTTACAATTTTTCTTTTAAAAACTTTGAAATTTATTTCATTTTTGATGCAATTAGGGACCATGTTGTAAAGATGTAGTCCTTTGTGGAAAAGAGATCGTTGCATTGCAGCTGTTGTTATTCTTGGAAGCCTGAAGTTATTAACATTTCTTAATTGGTATGGCTGTACTCCTCCAACATAGTTTAGCTGATCTATTAGGTATTCTGGCGCGTTTCCCATTTTCATATTTTGAATAAAGTTAAGTGTATTTTTCTCGTATCTTTGTTTTATATTTAGCCATTTTAGTGTATCAAGCATGAATCCAATTGGTGTATAAATATTACATTTTAAAATTGATCTCGTATCTCTGTTTTGTAGTTTCTGGAGCCTTTCTATTTGTGTTACCGTGCAGCACGTATATATGATAGTTGAACAAAATTCAAAATGGGGTTTTATTATAACGTTATATATATTTATAGCCGTTATTGTGGATATCTTGCTACGTATTCTTTTAAAGAAACCTATCTTTTTACCAATTTTTTTGCATATGTATTCTACATGATAATTGAATTTTAATTTTTTGTCTATTATGAAACCAAGATATTTAATTTTATCTACTTTTTCTATAATTTGTCCGTTAATTTCAAAAGTTGATTCACTGCTCATATTTATTTGCATAAGTTTTGTTTTAGTTTCGTTTAATTTTAATTTATTCATCTTTAGCCATTTATTCACATTATTTATATCATTTACCATATTTTCTTGGCATTGTTTATCTGTCTGCCCTTCCGTAAAAATCAGTGTATCATCCGGATATAAAATAACTTCACATTTTTGTAACACACTTGGCATATCATTAATATATATAATAAATAGTAGTGGTCCCAGAATGGTTCCTTGTGGTACTCCGTATTCATTGCTTATACATTCAGATTTTATATTATTGATTTTCACAATTTGCTTCCTGTTTGTTAAATACGATTTAAACCATTTTAATTCAGTTTCTTGTACTCCGTACATGTAAAGTTTTTGAACTAATAGATCTCTATCTATTGTTTCGAAGGCTCTTTTAAAATCTAAAAACACTGCCATAATTCTTTTACCTTTTCCTATATATTTCCATATATTAATAACAAGGATCACTGCTGTTTCACAATAAAACTTTTTTCTAAAACCTGATTGATATTTTGGAGTTTTGAAAATAAATTGTTTTGCTCAAAATAGTTTTCTAATTGTTGTTTCACAACTTTTTCAATTATTTTTTCTAGCGTTTTTAGTGCATTTATTGGCCTAAATTCTTCACATTTTACTGTTTTTGCAACTTTTTCCATTGGAGTTATTGATGATATTTTCCAACTTTCCGGGAATTCTCCCACTTCGACAGATTTATTTATAATGTTCAATATTATTCCACCCACAACATTCCAGTTGTCCATTATTATTTTTGTTGATACACTATTGAAATCGGGTTTATTTTTCATATCTTTACATATAAGTTTTAGCTCTTGTAAATTAATTGCACGAAATTTAAATTTAGTATTTATCACGTTTAGTTGGTTTACATATTGCACTCGTTCTATAGAATTTCTAATTGTTTCAATGCCATTAACAAAGTATTTATTAAATTTGTTGGGTATTTGATAATTTTCTTTAAACTCTACTTGATCAAATATCACAGTCTGTATCACATTGCAATTTTTTTAAGTACTAGGTTTTTGATTTCTATCCACATTTGCTTTTGATCTTTGGCGTTACATATTTTGTTATTTATAAATTTACTTTATCTTGCTCCTAAAATCCTTGAAATTAAAAAAAGTATATTTGGTATAGTTTTTTTCATTAATAATTTGTCCGAAAATAATAATATTATTTTCTTACCAAAAACTTTTGTCGCAGAAAATGTTTAACTGAAAAACTATTCTTTTCTAAAAAAAAAAACGTTGTAAAAAGGATCTTTGTAAAATGGATTTGTAAAGATGGTCGTTGCTAACACACTGTTCACATTAACAATTTTTTTGCAGCAATTCTTGGTTGTTTTAGGAGAGAGGGGTAAGAAGCTTGGGGAGGGGTACAGAGTTTCATGTTCTCTGCAATTCTCTTTTGCTTTGAAATTCTTACTATTCAACTTGATGTTTGGTGTTGTTGTATTTGACGTTTTATATATGTATGTTTTATACAAGAATTGCAATACCAGATTTTTTCTAATGTGGACACTAAAGCAATTCCGTAGCAGAATTTCATGCAACAAAATTGCAAATAGGTTCTACAAAATATGTAATTACTTACATACATATGTATGTATATGATTCAATGCAACAAAAAAATTACATAAAAATGCATTTCGCATAAATCTTAAATCTTAGACTTGCTTATCACAAATATGGAAAGTGATTTTAAATTTTTATTTTATATTTGTCGTAAGACGAAGAGAAACGAGTACAAACAGTCAAGTACATACTATGTACCTGAAACTCGTTTTGTTCCCTCATTCGTTTTGTTCTATCAAGTGTACATTCATATAATACCAGTGCGACAAAAAATTTTGTAAATTTTATTGTAAATGGCGGTATCAAAGAAGACAAAGAAAAACTGCTGCGACAGAAATTGTTCAATGTAAACTCGGACTTGCATATTGCGCATGCTTAACGTCATTACGTGATATTTATAAAAGCTTATTTTTTTATTTTTGTTGTTGTTGTTGTTGTACTACCATGTTGTATGGTTAGAGTGGTAACTGTATTTTATTTGGTTGAGTTGAGACCACATGAAAAACCAAAAGTTTTTTTGTGTTGTTGTATTTGGGGATTTTAATAAAGCCGTCAACTAAATATTACAGAAAAATATATTCAACATTCAGTTAACGATCAAACTTGCACGAGTAAGTTTCGCATTTTTAAAATCAAGTACGCAAAGGAGTGGAGAGAAAATATGCAAACAAATTGAAAATAGAAAAAATAGAAATTGAAAAAGAAAAGTGTAATTAAATATTTTGCAATAACTTTAAAATGTATCTACATAATAATAAAACAATATTTAAATAAAAAAAATTATTTCAAAATTAACTTCAGAATTAAAGTGGCGCCAAATAATTTTTAAAAATCCATAAGGTGGGAAAGAATATGAAGAGCCTTAATATGTACATGTATACATCCATACATACTTACATACATATGTATGTACATATGGATGTACGAATTTTTCCAAATGTCCTTCACTTCATGACAATTACAATTTGAATTGCACTCGGCAACTCGCATAGAAAAGATGTACTCAGAACACTTACTTACATAAATAGCCAAGTTTGTCCAAAAGTAATTTAAGTATTATTATAACAAAAAAATATACATATATCCAAAACATGGTCCATATATAAAAGACATGCATCTCCACAACAAAAATCATGCATTACCTCGTGAAACTGTATACTCGTATATATACTCGTATGAACAATTTCGTTTATGTTTGTTCAGATGGACTTTGACGATGTTACGATAGCGAATAAGTGGTCAGCTGTTGACTTGAATTGACTATATGTATATATGTATGTATAATAGGCCTTTATATCCAAGATGAGTATACGGCCAGAAAGAGAGAGAAGAAGAGAGATATCATGTAAATTAACAGCAAATTAATGATATTAAAAGAGGTCTACGCCTCGCATTTTGTATCCAGAAATTTTGATATTATCACTTATACAATTGAATTAATTTTAACAATATTGCAGTGAGTAACTTGTCGGAAGAAGCCTTCACTGGCTTAAAGGTGAATTCACCCATTTGTTCTGAACGAAATTTTTGTTGTTTTTCCTCATTAAATTTACTCTCTTTCTCTCACTCTCAAAAAAACAGAGACGTCACACTACATATAAAAAAAAAGCGTTCTGTACGAAATTTTTGTTGTTGTTCGGTATTAAATATACTCTCTTTCTCAAAATAGAGACGTCAAACTACATATAAAAAAATCGTTCGGAACGTTCAGAACGAATGGGTGAATTCACCTTAAGTGTATGTCGTATGACATGGGCTATTACACCTCTCCAATCAACCTAACCTAACCTAACTTGTCGGAATATAATCCCCCTTATCGTGTTTGGCGATTTTCGACTGCAAATTCGACAGTTTGTAATAGACTAAAGATACCGAGCAACATTTTTCTTTAATCTAGTACTAAACGTTGAAGTCGTAGGCGAATTTCGCCAAACAAAATAAGGCCCAATATTTAAATTATGTCTGGTTCCGGCTTGTGTGAACCATGTAGTACTAATTAAGGACATCTAGCAACATTTTTCTATAATCTAATACAAAATAATAATGAAGTTATAGGCGACATTTACCAGCCATTATAAGATGGAGTCATCCTTTCGAGGTGGCTTGCCAACAGTGGTTAAAATTGTAATGGTGCTGTAAAATTTGAATATGCATATCTGTATATAAGTATGTATTGGAAAAAGAACCATTCCATACTCATTATACATACATATATGTACATACGTTTACTAAAGGAACACAATTTGTTCGACCTTATCACTTTGTTGAATGAGTTAAAATGTTGGACATATTATGAAAATTTGGCTATTTTTATTTTAGATAAAATTTAAATTATAAATATTTAATGGAAATTAAATATTTTACTATACACACACTTATGTATGTATATGTATGTAAGTGTGCATGTGCAGGTTCATAAAATTTTTATCGCAAAAATCACTCATTCTTAAAAGCATAAAAAAATTTTTAATAAAAAAATGTTTATACACACGTAACATGAAACGATAAAATGTTCAAATTCGAAAAAATTTTATAACAAGGTCATAACGATTACACTTACAACTCATACCACTACATGTGTAGATATCGAGCCTTTGGTGCAATACCGTAGTAACTCAAAATTTGATTTTTTTAATGTTATATTACGAAATTATTCGCCTTGTCGTTTTTTATATTCTGTAAAAGTTTCATAAAAAATATTTTGTATTCAGCTCTTGAGAAAAGAACCAAATTTCCTATTACCATTTAGTTGTGTGTAAATTCAAAACTTTAAACTCAATTTCTGCAAAACAAAATTTTTTGAATTATTACGTTATTGCAGCAAAGGGTCGATATGTATGTACATACTTATGCATATTTATGTTTGAGTACATTTTTACATACATATAAAAACTCCAAAATAATCAAAAATAATTTTAAAAGCTAATAACAAAAATAGTAAAAACTTTTTAATACTAAAAAAAACAGTGAACAGTTGTTGTTATTGTTGTTTAAGTACAAATAAATAAAAAAAAATTAAATAAAAAGTGAGAGTGTTTGGCAATCGCTTAACTATTTTTAAGCAGTGAGCAGTTAAGTAAAATAAAAAGCACAGAAACAGAAAAAACTTGATTCATAAAGCGACTTTTTTGCCTTACGTTTTTAACTGACCAGCCTCAACACAAATAAAAACTAGAAAAGAAACAAGTTTAACACTTAACAAGCCAAGATGGATCAATTGAAGTGATTTGTGTTGAATTCATTAAATAATTAGAATTTAAATTTAAAATTAATTAATTAAGTAATTTTCTACCAAAACAGTTTTGGAATTTCCATTCATTTTAATTTAAAAAAAAAAATAATAAATAACTAAACGCATGTACGTTTTAAAGAGATTTTAAAATAATAGTTCAACTATTTAATTTAAACTATATAAAAATGTGGACTCTGAGTATTATTAAAACTATGTTGACTTATCTCACGATCACCGAGTGTTCGTCGTATAGACTTTAATAATTTCTGGCTACCGACTTATAGTCATCGATGACTATTATCTGCCAATAGCCGCTATAATATTTGCATATTAAAGAAGTTAATGTATATTAGTTCCTCAGACCTGAAATTCTGAAATTCTCATACAACGTACAATGTGGCGCTGCCATCTGAGCTAACTCCAGGCACGGTCTAAATATATTATATTCCCTTGAGGCTTGATGAGTTTACTAACACAGTCATCCAGCTTACAAAATTTTAATTGTATCCAGTTACTAGTTTCACTCTACTAGTCGGTGCTTCTTCAAGTTGTCACCTGTTCAGTCCTCAGGCTAGTGAGATAAAATGATCCTTTTCGTGGACGTCGCCTATGACATTTCATAATAAATTAAGTTTAGTACTAGTCTAGTTAAAATAGAAAATCGTGAAACGCAATATGGCTTCATGTGGCTCTATTACGAGTTTATTTGATTCATTGCTTCTTTTTAAATACATATGTTACCTAGATTAGGCTACAGTGGGCTTAAACACGGACTTATTCTTCCTCTTCTGAACAAGTTTACTGCTATCGCTTTTAATTCTTTGTCTGTTCTTAATATTCTAATGCCAATTTCTTGCTTTCCCATCTGTCGAGCTGAATGGGTATACATATTTTCGATAGTCTAATAATGCTTGTGCCAGCTGTGCAAATTTTCTCGTGACTTACAGCATCTACTAGACGTTATTGCAGATCTCTTTCTTATTTGGAATTACGTTGTCGCATGAATTTTAGTTAACGTAGCGGGTGGTATTTTCTACTGGATTCTCGTAAACTTTACGTCTTGGCTAAAAACCCTTAACAAGATTTACCGTTCCCGAAAACAGTCCAACCACCTTAAACTTCGTTTTCTTTTGAGTTTGTGCAACAAGCAGTTTTATATGGAATTCTCCTTTATCTGCTCCTCAAGTTTCGTACTAATCCAAACCACATCCAAGACTTCGTTGGAGAGTTAATTCATGCACCACATTTAACCAGAGATTAACTTCTCCGGCCCAATGCAAGACGTCGATGTTCATATACTAGTATTTTTTCTAGTCAAATACGATTTCTGCACATGTTCCGTTTCCTAGTTTTAAATAGAAACTGAAGTCTTCGTTGTAGGTACTACTTCTGAATGGTTTTCCAACAACGCTACGTCTTGAATTACTATTTGTAGGTGGCGTCCACTAAACCAGTATTCCCGCAGTTAAGTCTGTCGACGTAATTTGACATCTCTTTAATAACCTTACGATCTTATCTTAGTCCGTCAAGATTGACCAGAATCGTTCCACACTCGAATATACAACTCGTAATTTTATTATGACGCGTAATATTAAATGCTCCTCAAATTACACCCTGGGTATTTCTTAATTGACAACCCACACGTTCACTGCATGTATGCATGTTTCCTATATCAAAAATAATCAATAAAACATTTTACTTCTGGTTGATAAAATCCTTTAAACATGAATCATCCAAAATAATACTACGGCTTGTGTGGTGTTAAACCAAACCAACATTTTGTCAGCAGCAGCAAAAAACTTGTTTAATTTCATCTTAAAAAAAAACTTGTAAAGTGTTTTAGTTGGTTTTTATAACAGCTTGTTGCACATGTTGCAACAACGGACATTTAACCCAATTTTTCGACGATGTTAATAACCTGCTTAAAAACCAAAGACCAAACAAACTGCTCACAGCTGTTCATAGATTTCGCTTTTAATTCCAGTTCTTTATTAACCGACATCCCCTACACTCCAGCCTCGTGTCTTTCACCCCATTCTACTGAGTTCATTAAAGTTAAATGTTTTCCAAGTGGGTTTTTTATTAAATCATCAAAAAAAATATTCTAATTAAATAATTTATAAATGCTTCCAACATGCTACAAAGTTCATCATCATCATTATCTTTTCGTAGAGCTTTCAGCTGCTGCTTGGTGCTTCTGCTGTTTTTAACACAATGTGAGTATGAGAGTGCTTTTATTATCCATTTCTAAGTTTAATTGGCTGTAGTACATCTAAGATTCTTTCAACTAGCACTTAAATTAAGATAATATATTGCTATTGGAAAAACAAACATTTTCGAAAATCATAGAGTTGTAAAAATAAACTTAAATTATAGCCAGGACAGTTGGGCGACAAATCGTCTAAAATAATAAGGTCTAGCTAGAATGGTTCCGTGCTCATGTACTTATATAAAAGTTTTCTTCAAATGTCGCGACATGCCGTTTGGGAACGGTGTATACTTGATGTGATGTAACGGCTCGGGAATTCGTGGACATTTTCCACAATTTGCAGGTTTTAAGCAGTCCCTCAGTTCTTAAATTTTTTTTATTAGTCATGTTGTTTTATTTGAACTTAGGTCTTTTTCTAACCAACTGCAAAAAAGTTTATCTTTTAACTTTTTTAATGTTTTTACATGCATAACTTTACCATTTGTGGAATGATTAAAAAAATATTATTTAAAAGGCCTGTTGGTCCCATTTTTTTGTCTTCTCCGAAATATTAATTGTCGCATAAAGTGTTTGGCTTTCAGTTTAATTTCACAGAAATTTAAGTGAAAATCGGACGGACAAATTGGTCGCCCGCCATTTAAAAATTTTTTTATTCAAGGAAGTATTTCAATCTTCCCTGGGAGTAAGATATAGACTAGGGTTTTAAACTAAACCGTAGTTGCTTCGGTTTTGAAATCTGTCCAATTGACTCTTTGTATTGAAGTCGGTTACTTTTTGCCGGAAATGTTAAACAAATATTTATTTAATTTGCAATATTTGTTAAAAAAAAAAAGACCTAAAGCTCAAACAAAAACTACAAAAATAATTTTTTATTAGTTTCATTTAATGATAAATCATAAACTTTCGTAACGAACTTTGTAATATCGCGGCTGTAGATAATAGAAATTTAATTTTTACAAAATAAAACATTTTTAAAGCTCTTCTACGTTTATCCAGGCTTAGGTGTAATGTATCTATAGTGATTTTATACTCCAACTTAAAGCCAATTTATTTCATTGTTGATGTTTGTTTTTCATTGTTCGAGTATTATATTTTTATTGTTATTTAAGTCAAGAAACAGGTTTATCTTTTTATTTTTGGACTTTTGAGTTTTTAAACCATAAAGCTTTAGCAACAAGAAAATGTAAACGACGTATGGTGTCAAGGTCGTTGAAATTAATTATGTTTTTAAAACGATTTATAATATCGAACATAACGCACAAAAATATAATTTTAAATGGCAGATGGATGATACGTTTTAAATATGAATTTTTGGTTGAAGAATAAATTTTACAATTGCAGATTGGAATACATGATTTGTTGCAAAATATAAATAAGCAAGTGGCATTTCCCTCAAGCAGATTTTGTTTATAAATAATAATTTCAATTTCTATTTCAATTTATTTATCCATAATATGTGCATTTACATTTAAAATTTATTATTGCATATTTAAGTGTTCAAGATTATTTCCTTTTCATCTTAATTATTGGTATTTGTTTACAATAATTACATACACATATATACAATCTTTTTGTTCGAGGGAAAATTGGCAAAAACCTGAATTGAATTTTGTTTAAAACTACTTACACTACTACTACTACTAGATTAAAAACCTAGGATGAGTATAACTCATTAATATGATAAAAATCAGAAGGTTGACATCTGATATTAAAATTTTGTGTTAGCCTCCTGGTACTTGCTCTAGTCCCGCAATTTAATGGAGACGGCTGGTGGAAAAATGCCAGGGCAGATTATATATAAGTCTTAATAACTTGTTTTGAGTTACCTGTAACTTCTTTATATGGCTATTTGCACTGATGGACCAGACGGGAACCATATAGAATATCACAGCATGAAAAATTGACTTTAAAAGAAGTTTTTTTATTATTTATGTTAAGATTTGACTTACGATTTATAAAAGGGTACAGAATATGCGTTAAAGTGTTTACTTTATTTATTATATAAGGTATGTGATCTTTAAACTTCATTTTTGGATCAAGCATAACACCCAAATATTTTCCTTTTTGTTCCCATGGTATTGGATTGTTATTTAAAACTATATTGGTCTGTGGAATGAAACATTCTTTACGCTTTCTTGTAAAATATATCGCTTTTGTTTTGTCATAGTTTAGCATGATTTTCCATTTATTGAAATAAGATGAGACATCAAGTCGAAACCAGGTCGATTTTGTTATCTTCGAATGCAAATAAAACCAATAATCGAATCAGCTATTGTTTACATTTATATTATTGTTAAAATTTTTAATTACAATTTTTGGATGAAATATAAAGCGTGTTTATTGAAAAAATAAAAGTTTTCAGTGTTTTTAATAAAATAAAATGAACACTGCTGTTGTTTTATATTTGCCTCCAATAGCGTTCAGAAAAGTTCAGAAGAAAAACATTGCGCACAAGATCGTCCGTCATTGATAATTAAAATATTAGCAATTTTAGCAAAATTGGGTAAATGACAGAGTTTTTTTTTAAGAATAATATTTTTGTAGCACGAAACAGCCCAGACTTTTTCTTCGGTCTAATTGAGTAAATATTGAAATCATCAGTCGTTTCAAAAATAAACAACATATGCCAATAGAAGACAAATATAAAATAAAATAACTCTGTGTAAAAAGTTTTGTTTAATAAAGAAAACTTTATGTATACACTAAACACGTAAATAAATACACTCATACTTATATACATACATATGTGCATATGCATGCACGAACTTTTATATTTTTTGTTATAAAAACAAACACTTGGGTTAAATACAATAATATTTATCTAATTGATTTCTTTTATTTGAAAAAAGTTATTATTTTTTATTTTCTGTTTTGAATACAAAAATGGTACATAAAATAACGTATGCCTTAAATTTGATACCATATGCAGCAGATATGGTTACACAGAGTTTTCAAATACCTGGAATTGGAGATTTCTAAGATATGAGCGTATATCTTCGATAATGGTTATCAAAGACCAAAATAACAATAATAATAAAATATAAAAATCTTTCGTAATGGTTATAGAAGACCAAAAATATAAAAATCTTTTTTAATGGCTGGTTATCAAAGCAAAAAAAATATAACACTCGTAATTTACTAATTATAATTGTTATCAAAGATTTAATAATAACTATTTATTACAGGAACAGATTTTTTAATGTTTATTTTTTTTTTTTTTTTTTTTTTGTTAAAATATTTAAATTTCCTTCGACTCTTGGAAAATACTCGTATGTTTATTCTAGTAGCAGATCTCTTTAGTTAAAAAAACATTTCTTTTAATTAAAAAGACCTGTTGCTAGAATAAACATACAAGCATTTTAATTTATTTTTTGTATGTTAGACATGAAAATATTTGTAAAATAAATAAACATCATTTCTGTATTTCCGGTTCCTAGTATTTATTAATATTACCTAAAATATATCTTTTGATTCCGCTTGTACTATAGAGTTGCTTTGTTTTTATAATTCAAGTTAACAAATATGTAGCTGAGCTTAATACGTTTATATAACAATATATTTTGCAGTTATTTTTAAATATTTTTGACTTTTTCCAAACATATTCTATAAATACAATATACATATTTATAATGGAAACAACTTAGACTTACGCTTTTAATAATTCCCTGTAAACGTCAGCATCTGTTGGATTTCTTATAAATATATTATATTGGAAATTAGCAAACATGAATGTTTATAAAGATGTGATAGCTCAATTTCGTACGCAGCGGTCATATTGTTTGAACAATACCACAACTTTTTCAGTTTAAATTGAGAAAGTACAAGTTAGTATTTAGGAAAGACAAATTAATTAAAAATATCCAAATCATTATTCAGAAAATACAATTTGATAATAAGAAATCAAAATTAACAATGAGAAAATACAAATTGATATTGAGAAAATCAAAAATGGTATTGAAAAATACAATTTTATAATAAGTAATCAAAATTGATATTGAAAAAAAAACAGATTAATATTGAGAAAATCAAAATTGATATTGAGAAATAAATAATTTAAATTGTGAAAATATAAATTGATACTCATAAATCAAACATTGAACCCAATATTAATTTATTTTTTTTATTATTAATTTATTTATTTTTCTCTATATTAATTTGAATTTCTTATTATCAAATTTTATTCTCTCAATATTAATTTGGTTTTCTTATTATCAAATTCCATTTTCTCAAAATTAATTTAAATTTCTGATTATAAATTTATATTTGCACAATATCAATTTGGATTTCTTATTATCAAATTGTATTATCTCAATAATAATTTAAATTTCTCAATAATAATTTGATATTTGCTCGATATCAATTTGGAGTTCTTATTGACAAATTGTATTTTTCAATTTATTTAGGAATTCTCAATTTTGATTTTGGTTTTCTGATTATTAATTTATATTTTCGTAACCACAATTGATTTGTCTCATTATCAGTTTGTATTTGCGCAATTTCAACTGAAAAAGGTGTAGAAATAAGGTGAGCCATGTGTGCTGACGAAAAATAAATTAAAATAATTTCATTTATATGAATATGAATTTATTACATTAAATATTGTTAACATTAAATAATATTATTACACAAACTGTCAATGTACTTGCGTATATTAAGTATATCGTTAGGATAAACCCGGCAACATCCGCCAATTACCGCCGCACCTAAACTTATCCAATCTGATACATATGTCTCCAATAGAACACATTTGTCTTGTTCAACCCATTCACCCTTTGCCAAGTCGTAAGTTTCCCCCCGATTACTATATACTACCAAAGGGGGCAAATCCTTATCATTTAATAGCAAGTGAAATGACTTAAAAAGTGGAACTACAAACTAAAAAAAAAAATTATTTAAAATAGTTATTTGGATGGGTATAACATTATTATTTATCACCTTCGGATTGACACAGTTAACACCAATACCAATTATTCTATCTCTAGCATTTGCCTCTTTCACCATATCCCATATAGATTTAGCAGCATTGGCAAAATTTTCGCCGTGAGCTAAATGCAACTTATCTTTGCATTGAAATGATACCCAAAAGTTTACGTTTGGGTAATCCTTTAAAATCATTTCAGTAAGAGCTTCAGCTTCCATTTGACATGGAACTGTTTCTATAGCTAAGCCATTTACATTTTCGGCCAATAAAGCTTCAATGCGTGCGCGATGCCAATTCTTTATTTCATCTTTAGAAATTTTATCTGCATACGAACCATTGTATTCCGATCCGTCATGCAGCATAGCCCCATAGGGACCAATCGATCCTAATACCAATGGCAAATCACATTCAAGAGAACCATTCTCTTTTTCTACCATATGAATATATTTATCTCTAGCTTGATAGTTTCAAATGTTTCATAAAACCTTCAACGCTCGACTGATAAGTGTTTGACAATATGATTTGGGCACCATCTAGAAAAATAGGTCGCTACTTAATAAATACTATTATAATTACATACATTATCACGAATTGCATACACATATGTACATATGTACATACTTAAGTATGAATATATTTACATATGTATGTGTGTACGTCTGTATGCACTTTACAATAATGATATAATATACGAAAGAAATTAATAAAATGGCTGACTTTCCAAAGAATCTAGATGTGTTTGCACCACGGCTGTGGGATTGATAAGATCAAAGCGTGATGCCCACAAAGGATCGCCATCAATACGTTCTCCAACATGATTGACCAATTGCGAAGAAAAACCACCGCACTTAACTAAGACACGTTGCTGCAATTTTCTTACATCCATTATCACTTAATATTTTAATTTTATTAAGGCATTAAGTTGCGCTACTACATCCAATAGACTTCAGCTATAGATACGGTGACCATTAAACCCATAAAGAAATAGTGTACACATATATGTATGTACATACATACATAAAAAAGGAAACTAAACTAAAAATGCATACACACATACAAACGAATGTAAAAATATACATACTTTACTTTTGATATTTCTCTACAGAATGTATTTTCTGCAAAACATCAGCTCTATTCGTTAGAAATGATTTAAATTCAGTGCAATCCATTTCAAAATTGCGTTTTATAATTAAGAGAGATTCTAGTGTTTCCAATTTCATTTGAGATTTCTCCGAAGTCCATATATTATTAGACATAGAAAAAACCCTTTCTGTTGGTGCATTTGATGCAGCCAAAGAAAATGCAAAATCCACTAATTTTAAAATATTTTTATAAGGAATATTGTCACCACAAATATTTCCCTGTTATTAGTTTTGTTTCCCTCCACAGAAAAATTGAACAGTTATTCAAACTGGATGAATGTGTATATGTATGTATGCATGTGTATGAACAGCTGAAGAACTGACAAATTCTCTTCTTTTCTCATAACATATGTACATAGTGGCCAGATTATTTTTCATAATAAATGAGAATGAAACTTAGAGTTTCCAAGAATATTTATTAATGACCAAGAATAGTAAATAGAACAGAAAAGTGAACAAAAGTGTACACATGAAAGAAAATATGTTTTAAAAAATGGGGCAATTGACAAAAAAATGTACAAATAGTGTACATGAAAAAAATAGTGTACAAGAGGCTCAAATAGTGTACTGTCCACTATAATAGTGAACGGATGGTCACCGTAGCTATAGACACAAATTAAAACTATGTGTGTAAAATAAATAAAAACAATTTTTAGCATTTAGTACCAAAGCATATTTAAGAAGGTAGTCGCGTCAGCCATATAAAATACTCATCAGCTGTTTCTTTTTTATAGAATATTTTAGAAAGTAAATATGCATTGTATACATATGTATGTAAGTATATACATATAGTAGGAATTTTTTTATTTAAAAACCATTTACTCATACGTGTTTTTAAATGGTTTTTTTTTACATCTGACTTCTTTTTCTATCTGATTTTGCAATTTCAAAACGAAAATTTTTGCTTGAATAGATTCTATTCAAGCAAAATTTTGATCTCAATTCGTTCTATTGAATAACAAATTTTGAGTTTTTCATTGTTGTTTTCAATATATGTATGTACATACTTATGTATGATCCATATTTGCATCAGTTCGCAAACTTGCAAATTTACTAGAGTTGTGCCTCTCAGCTCTCATCTAGTTTCAAATGAACGATTCAGTAAACTGAGCGCAGTGTGCTCTCATTTCAATTATCGATTTTAACTCAGTACTGAGCATTTTTATTTCAGTTTTGAGCGCTTTTAATTTTTTCATTTCACCTTATTTTTTCATTAGTGCTGCCACAGACAAAGAAGTTTTATAAGCAATTTTTGTTGGCACAGTGACAGTTTCACGCCATTGGCGATTTGCTGCAACGAGCATTATTTTCTTAATCCCCCTTATTATGATTGTCGACGTCGACGTGACACCAAGTCGACACCAATATATTGTCAATTGTGGGATCGTTATCGAGAACTATTAAATATTAGTGGTAGGATATTACTACTGCTATGGCTTATAAAATTACAATTGGCCATCAATATTAGTTAATTATTGCCTACAAGGAGTTCAGGAACCGCTGTCTTTTTACTGTCAACTTCATGTGACGTCGACGTCGACCCTCCCTAACCATGACGCATAAATTAGGTTGCATTTTGTACGAAACTTAAATTTTTAATCACGAGTTCCTTCTTGACAATAAATTTTGAACTAGAGAATACATTTCAGCACGACAACTGCAATGTTATTCTAAGTTTTGTGCATGGTCGTTACTTGAAGTGCGAAGTAATTAAATGTTCGGTTAACATAATCAAGACAGTAGCCAACTCATCTCAAAAATTAATATGAAAAGCACTAAATTTATTAAATGATTGTCATGTAAATTTTCTAGACAAGACAAAACTAATCGGGTTACGTTAACAAAACCTACTGTCTGTTTCTATAAATTTCGATAAAGCTGTTTTATTGAAAGTAACAGCTTAAAAAAGTCCAATATCTTTTTATGTTCAATATAAAATATTGAAACGAAACAACGAAAAACAGTTATAAAAAAAGACTTAATATTTGGAATATTTAGCCGAAAATGTGTGAAACATATTAGCCAAAAACATTCAATTGCGTTGTATGTATGTATGTACCATAAGTATTTAAACGTCGTACGAGGCAATGTATTTTGGATGTGTTTTTGCTCACATGCGTTTCTCTTCCTCCCCATTTAATGCATCTTCATCTGTTTTTAAACTTACATAATCTTAGGTTTTGGATTTTTTTAAAAAGCCGCAAGATAATGCAATATGTATAAGAAACGCCGAACACATCTTTTTGTTAAAATGAGTGTTAGTATGTACATATGTACATACATAGGTGTAGACAATTACAGCCGGTTGAAGTTTTAAAAGCTAAAATAATTTTCTCCGAAAGTATTTTTCAACCAATTATGTATATCATTTCAATGTGAAGTATTTATTAAAATATTGGGTCTTCCAATAGAAACATCAAGACTTTGACAATTGATAACGGTCATATTCCTGAAGATACATCTGTCGAATTGCCATCATCAAGTTATCATGGACAAATATAGCGTACATTGTTTTATCAAAATTGGTGTTTTGTTCGGGTATCGTTTGGCGCGCTTCGTTCACTTTACTGTCGCTATAATCGTTCTACATTTCTTGATGAATGGGTACACCAAGAAACATCAGATACAAAAGCGACCAATATATCCCGAAAAAGTCACTGTTTAGTATGGATTATGGTGTGGTGTTCGCCAAACCATCACCGTGAACGGTGAACGGCATAGATCCATGATTATAAACTTCTTTTGGACTCAATTGGATGATATGGGCACCAACGACAAACGGCGGTTTCAATAAAATGGCGCTACGTGCTACACTGCTTATGCCACATTCAACATTCAGCACGAGCGATTTGAGGGCATGGACAGTTCACGTGGAGGTGACGTGAACTGGCTACCGAGAACGTGCTTTTTGTTGGATTTTCTTAAGTCACAGGTCTATGCGAATTAATCACAAACCACAGCCGCCCTCAAAGCCAACATAACTCCTGCCATCGGTTCAAATTCAGCCTGATTTAGCGTCAGATTCATTGAAAATTAGAGGTTCGAATGTGCACAATGTTATTCAGTAATATTGTCCAGAATTAATGGCACCGATAGTCCTTTGAAATTAATTTAAAAAAATTTAATATCTTACACACATTTTGTTTCATTAAAACTTAAAGATAGCAAACGCTTAAGGAAACCCCCTTTATATAAACTATTGCGTGTCAAATTTTTTTGTTCAATAGTTATTTCACCATGGTTTGTATTCAAAGACAATAACAAAGTTTTTGCCTTCTACCAATTATTTTTTTAAACTAATGAAAGGGAAAATTAACGTTTATGATGTATGTGTGTGTATGTCAAATAGTTTTGTCACGCAGTAATAAATGATATTTAGCTTATAGGTAAAAGAAGTGGGTCATTATGGACACAATCGAAAAATGTTGAGACTTTAAAAATAATTCTAAAATTGCAAAACATGTTATTTTACCGCTGCCGATTTGTTTCTTGTATACGACATCGCTATTTCAAATAGGAGAATATCGCTTAGTCCCTTTTTAAACTAGAAAACCCCCTTAAAACTATATAATTTTAGTTTTTATAATATTAATTTCTAACATGTCCATAACACTGCCCTTCTTAGTTAATAGACACTATTTACACTTACATTTCTTAAGCAAATAATTTCTTTCCGTTTTATTTCTCCTTGCAGTTCGACAATCAGCCACACTTATCGTACCCAATGAATTGCCTTCAATATTGTCTCTGGTCTACTCCAACATACCACCAATTAAAAAAGGTGCTTGAAAGAAATATTTACAACACAAACCTAAAAACCACTAAAGATTAATATACTAAAAATTTCTCGACAGGCACTGATTCGCGTGTTGGCTTTGGTTTTCGTTTAGGAGAACATGCCGATTTCCAAATTTTACTCGAACTGGGACCACAAAAGGAAACGCGTCCTATAGGAGACAAAAGCGATTCCGAGGGTTCCTCATTCAATAAGCGTCAGGTGAACAAAACACATCAGCTAAAATTACCGCAAGAAGCAACTGTCACAGAACGCTCTGCAGCAACTTGGCTAGAAAAGTGGTCAAATGATGTCAGCTCCACCAAGAATAAAGCCAAGATAACAAAAAAACAAATTGCTTCTAAGCCAGTTGGGTTGCCAGCCATGCCCCAATTGCCAGATCAAACCTTAAAGCAGTTGCAAATGTTGTATAAAATGGCCACTAGTTCAACGAACGAAAGTACACACCCATCTACAGATAGTACGCTTCCGTCTGCAGAAAGCTCACTGACAGCAGGGCAAAACGATGCTGCTGCACATCTAAAAGAAAGATTAAAGACATTGAAAGCTCCCGCCAATTTAGATGAATTGCAGGTGCTGCGCCAGAAGCCGATAGGAAAAACAAAATCTGAAATTACCAAGGAGCTTATGGATGTCAGTTTAGATGATTGATATTTTTCCGTGTACATACAAATTGAAAATTTTATATGTAATATATATTTAAATAATAGTTAATCCATGGTTATGTATGTATGTATGTGTGTACACTTTGAATAGTTAACCACTTAATTAAGATTTGGTTTTGTATTATATATGTAAAATATTATTTGTAAATAATAAATTCTTTAAAAGTCTACAGTTTAAGGTGAAAATAGTTTTTGAAATAAATTATATTTGAATAAATTTAAATATGTAATTTAAAATGATACATTTGATAAATATAATTATATTCTAATTATGAAAATTTAAACTCGTAATATTTTATATTAGTTTTGGGGACATATGTATAACATTGAATTATTAAATAAATAAATATGGAAATATGGAGAAGGGACTGGCGAAGATATTGAAGGTATAATGTAACCACCGTTGTTGTTGCTTTTGTTTGTGAAAATCGATCTAACTGGAATTCATTAAACCATCAATGCCACCTCCGTAGCCATCAACAAGCAGCATGATGTAGCAGAGGTACGGATGGTGCTTAAATATGATCATTATTGGCCAGTAGCTGAGCCGAAATTAGGCATGTGGGTTGCTAGTGAAATTATGATGCCACGAGTGCAGGCAATGAGTTTTTATTGTTTGGAAAGTTAGGGAAAGTAGATTCGTTATAACTATCACAGTATTGCTGCTACCATTATTTAGCCAATAATTTGGAATATTGAAACTTAAAAAGATCGTGAAGTCTTGCGTTACATTTAGGGAAGAACTTCGAAAATCTAGTACAAATTTTTGTTGCTTAAAACACTGCATTTAGTTAAAAGATTAAATGAGCACAATATGAAATAATTATTGAAAATTCTTGTCCTTTATAATATACCTTTTTAATTCTTGATTTTGTTTTAGCAACTTCAACAAAGAACAGATGTAGAAATGAACACGCACATTTGGCAGCTAATTTACACTTTGTATGTATGAAAGTGTGCGTTAGCGTAAAATTATATAGTCTTAACATTTTATACGTACAAGTTTGTTTTATATATTGTAATTCCTAAGATAATATTGGCGCCATATTAAGTAAAACACCTTGAAGGAAAGGAAAATAAAAAACAGCATTTCCACATACACTCCTTGATTTATAATCATAATAAACAGTACACTAAAATGCAACGCTGTATAAAATCTATTTGTTAACAACCCTGTTTCTACTAAGAATTTATAGTGGACGTTTTCATAATTGCTTAATTAAAGTTTAATTTAAAATGTGCTTATTTGAATGAAAAATAGTGAGTTGTGTACACATATATGTATATAAACACATCTATAAGTATACTGATGAAAAGAAAATAATTTTCTTAACAGAGTTAATATTCGGGATGCATGATCCAAAATGCCGGATATAAAAAGTGCATTAAAATGCAACAATGCATTTAAGCTTTCCTTTTACTAAATTTTTCTTGTCAGTTCTATTTTAACAATCGTTCGACTCGTAATAAAAAAAGTTTAGGCGGTCGTGAGTGAAAATTCTTAATTTGTGCAATAGTTAAATAAAAAGTGTTTATCAAATAAATAAAATCAATTTATATATTAACAATAATAAAGTGTTAATGTGTGTCGGTTGTAAATGTTTGTAATAATATATTTAAAGTGAAATTACAAATAAATAAAAAATTGCCTACAGAAAAAAAAAATGGCGAAAAATGAAGTGAAAATGCCGGAATCTGCAGGTGATTTGTTTGACGAATTAAACAACTAAATTTAAATGTAGATAAGAGAAAACAATTTGATCTTTGCACTAATAATGTATCAAGTTAAGATATCGTTAATTTAACGGCTATTTCAATAGTAAACGTACATTTTAACCCATATGGGAGTGTAACTTTAGCAGTATTAGAAGCTGGTTCAGTGTGGCCGCCATTTAAATATATTAGTCATAGAAAAATTTCGGCTTATAATTATTTCTGGGTTTTCTTTCTGTATAAGTTTGGTTGAAATCGGTTGAGTAGTTCGGCGACGTACATATACGGACTTATTTTTATATATATAGATTTGATTAATGGAAATGCATTAGTTTTATTTTTATTCGACTTCAATACAATGAGTATGTAATATTTTTAAGAGTGTGGTGTTCTTCTTTTAGATGTGCAGCGTTTTTTTAGTCATTTGTGGACAAATTCTGCAAATTATCTTTTTATATGAAATGATATGCTTCAGAGGTGGTTTCACTATAACCAATATGCAATAGGATCGGGTGGAAGAGTACCTCCCATACAAAGTAATATATAATAATCCTTTATCTTGCTTAATACAATGGTGAAACTGTTCAAAATTGAAATGAGTTACTCTGCAACCAATGCACACACTCTCAAGGAAATCTAATATAGTTTCATTTTTAGCCAACTTCAATAGAAGAATATTTAATAGTATGCTTTTTAAAATGTACAGTGATTTGTTCATTTGTGAATCGATTTTGAAAATTAAATCAATATGTGGTAGGAGCAGGTGGAAGGGTAGCTCCCATACAAAATAGTATATAATAATCCTTTATCTTGTTTAATATATTAGTGAGACTTCTCAAAATTTGCCGTGGGTTACTCTGCCGATAATGCACACAGTCTCTAACTGGATATAAGTAATGGGAGCGGTAACTTTTGTACAAATTAATATCAAATTATCGTATATCTGGTTGAGAGTGCTAACAAATTTATGCTGTATATGAAAGCGGAAAATCTCAAGATAATTTACAAATTTTAAATAAGAGATTTTCTTAAAATTTAGACTCTAAAAAGCTATTAATATAATGTATGTGGTTCATATTGAGATCTTTTTGAAGCTGGTGTCATTATTATTATATACATATATTTCGAATATTTTGGACTCTATATTGGTTTAATTTTAATTTAATTTTTTAGTTTAATTTTTTGTTAAAATGCTTTCATACAAGATTGAATTGCAAATCCAAATATAAATCGGCTATTGAGATTTAAATAATTGAAAAAAAAAATAATAAAAAGTGATAAATTTACTAGTTTTTTGCAAAGCCACATTTAGCTGGTCGCTATATGGACACTATATTCTGAAGTTTTTCGACTTCTTCATAATATAATTAGTTTTTTGTACAATTTCGCACTTGTAGGCCGATCTCAAGTTAAGCAAAATTGGCAAAAATTTTTAACTTATTGAATAATTAAAGTTATTCCTTCATGGTAAAACTATAGATATATACATAAATGCACATGTACATATACATATATATATATGTATATATGAATGTATTTCTCGACCGGGATTTATGTAGTTATGCTGGTTAGACTAACCGCTTCTGGCTTGGCTACGTTTATTAATTTTTAAGACATGGTAAAAGTTCATACAATCGAAGTTTATTTTACCGCTGCTTTTGGTCGCCGTAAACTTCTAATACACGTATGTAAAGAAGTTATTTAAATTAGCCATCAACAGCATGGTGTACAGCAGAAGTCTCGATGGTGTCTAAATATGATCGTTATTGGCCATGACTTGGCCAGTAGCTAAGCCGGAATAAACCACGTCGGTTGTTAGTGACAGATGAAGCCACCGGTGCAGGCAGAGCTTTAGTTGTTTGGAAAATTTAGGTTGGTCATAACTCAGTACTGCTGTTACCATTATTTTGCCAATACTTTGAAATATTGAAACTTTAAAAGCTCGTGAAGTCTTCCGTTAAATTTTGGGAAGAACATTAAAGATCTTGTACATATTTTGTTACTTAAAACAGCGCATATAATTGAAAAATTATATGAGAACAAGAGGAAATAATTTTTGCGAATTCTTGTCCTTTATTTTACATTTTTTTAACTCTTACATACACTTATTTGACAGCTTTCGTACACTTTGCATGTATCACATTTTATATTTACAAGTTTGTTTTATATATTGTAATTCCTAAGGTAATAGTTGCACCATGGAATGAAAACGTTTGAAAAAGAAGAAAATAAAAATAACTGCAACAACTCCAGATATTCTCTTTGATCTATAATTATAACAGTACGCTAAAATACAACGCTGCATTGATTTAATTTTCTAGCACTTACCCTGTAAACAGTGCTTATTGGACGTTAAAATTTTGATTAATTAAACTTTAATTTAAAATGTGCTTGCTGTACGAAAAGTAGAAGGGTTATGTACGTACAAAATTTATATAATTTATACAAATTTATATTGTATATGTGCACAAAAAAGAAATTAATTTCTTAACAGATAAAATATTCTGAATGCACGATCCAAAATGCAGGACATTAAAAAGTGCATTAAAATACAAGAATGTATTTAAGCTTTCCCTTTACAAAATTCTTCTTATCAGTTCTATTTAATAATTGTTCGACTCGTAAGTAAATAATAAAAAATTTATCAACTTATTGAATAATTGAAGTTATTGCTTTAATGTCAAAACACCTATACACACATTCATACGAATAAACACTTCTAATGTGTCTTTGTTCCTTAGATGTCATATACCTAGTTTTACTTTAGCCTTTGATCGCGTGCTTCATAGGTTTTTAATGAAGCTATTTAAATAGGGTGTTCATTTTTATGCGTTGTGGCTCTGTAGAGTTATGGATGACAATTATTCTATCATGATTTTGTTATTATTGAAAATAACAAAAATTATAAGCGATTACCCTGCCAAAATGTGCTGAAAGTTTTTCCGAAGATTAGTGGAGTCATATTGAAAGGATTTTCTGTTTAAATTATAAAAAAGCAATGAGAAATGCAACTTTTAAAATTTGTAGGTGGTAGTAACTTTTCCAGAGCATAACTTCTACTGAAAATTGCATTATATCTTGCTCCCTACTCGATAAATTTTAGTAAATTTTTATTAATGTAACTAGAGGCTTTTTTATAAATGTATATGATTTCTAGAAAGTGTATAAGCTTCCACGTTTGCTGTGAATTTCAATTACAGGATTTATTTAGGATAAAATATTTTAAAATTACAAAATGAATTTGAAACTGTGTATAAGTCAGCTATTGGATTATTTTTACAATGGCTTTATTTACAAATAAAAAATAGTTAAAATATTAATATAAAGAAATACAACTACATTTCAATTACTACGTTTATAGGCACGTCTTATTTGCAAATAAAAAAGAAGAATGTTGCCGTATAACTTTTTTATTGTAACTTATTAACTCACTTAAACAAGTCGCGAATAACGACACCATTTGCAAATAAAAAGTAAGACGTTGCCACTTCATGAAGGTTTTTTTTGTGCGTATAAACGTGGTAAATAATTCCCAAGAATAATCACTCAAAATTAAAGTATTTATTGAAAGCAAAACTAATTGTGGATGTTCAATGCACATTCTAATTCATTTTATTGAAGACAGGAACCCCAACAAAAGCTTTATAAACTAAATAAAATGCAAAAGCATTTTGCAGTTCAAAAACAATTGCACTGCAATACAAACATTCCATGTCGGTAAAACATGATACTACAGTGTTTTTAAACATATGACAACCAAACCTCACAATCATCAGTTTGTCGCAAATGCTCTTGATGTAGGAAATTCTTCTTCTATACTTTAAAAAGTTTGTACAAAATTTAATTGATATTAATTTAATCAATTACGAGATTGTAATTCATTTTAAGATTTGAAGACACTGGTTGGAAATTGTTTTCAAATTGTGCAGAAGAAACGCAATTCAGCAGTGATGCCAGAATATTTAGTTTTTGTACCATATTATTGTATATTTAGATGGAAATTCTCATTTTCCCTAAAAAATCGATTTCTTGTTTACAACCAACCTTATAGCATGTTTCCACGACAACTTAAATCTCCTATTTCGCTTTCTGAAGCAAGTTTATGAATCATGCTGTTTACACGACTCATCTACCTGATTCGATTTTATTTTTTTTTCAGTGTTTTTTTTAACTTTTAAAAAATTTAAATAAATTAACTTTTCACTGAATTCAAATTTATTATTACGCCTAGGAAACACACACAAAAAACAATTATATATTTTAACTTTTCACTTTTAATTTTGCTTTGTTTACAAAAATATTTAATTTTGACAACTAGTTCAGATAGAGAGGATTTTTTCTTGATTCGCAAGTAGATTCAATATGAATCTACCTGCTTCGCTCTCAAAATTTTGTATGGCGAAGCAAGTTGATTCGCTCATGATTGGGGTGTGAAATAACAATAGAGAGCGAAGCAGGTGCCGTGGAAACATGCTATTACCATTATCTACTTTAGTTGATTCACTTTTTTTTCTTTGAATTTACATCAACGTTTACGTCGTCAATTTATGTTCATTATCTTCTTCTTTTTTATGTGTGTGAATATGCACGACTGAGAGAAGAAAACGAAATGAAAGTATATGGATACATGTACTGTCTTGCCTCATTGACAACAAACTAAGAATTAATACAAACAAAAAATTAAATTGATGCAATGACTTAATATTCATCTTGAAAATTTTAACTTTGCGCTATTCTCCGTATATTTTCATATTCTGTTCCTTAATATTATTATTATAAAATTTCCACCATCAGTATATTCTCTTCTAATATTAAATATATTCGATATACCATGTATTTCAAAGACTAATCTGTTGTTACAGTAGTAGATCAGGTAATTGTGATGTTTTTTAAGACATTGTAAATAAATATCACAAATTGAAAAATGAAAGGATATGTTTTCACTTGATTAAGGAGTATATATATTTTGTATTACATATCCCAAACTACGATTCTTAACGGTATATACTTCTGGCAACACCATATTGTTGATTAACGTTGCTGATATGGCAAGCCGAACGTTACCATTCGTTGTTGTATTTAGTCCGTTTTTAGCTGTCAAACTCGTAAGACGCGTGGAATTCGTGAGTGGTTGTTACAGCAGTGTGTTTGATTAAAAACGGCTGCAAAATATTGTGCAGAAAGAAAATAAATAATAGCAAAATTACTTATTCAATTAATAAAATAATTAAATTGTGAAGCGTTTTAAGTAAAAATAGTCAATACAAAGCCAGAAACGACGCTCGATATTTTCGCAAGAAACGAAATATTGCAGTGAAATGTAAAAGAATTTAACAAAAAGGTAGTTTATGATGGATAAAGCAAGCCAATAAGTAAATACAAAATGAAGCTGCGCTGCCGGCGTTAAAACCTTTTCCATACTGTTTTTTCATCGTATATTGTTTTTGCAATTCGGTGCCAATGTGTGTATTAAAATTTTTCAATGTGAATAATTGTTTTATTTCTCTTTGCAAAAAAGTTTAATTGCTTTTATTGCTTTAAAAGTAAAATTATAAAATCAAAAAAATAAATTGTTCAAAAATTAATGCCGTTGAAGTTCTGTAATACAATTTTTGCTAATTCTCTTTGTTTTGTTTTTCTACGAATATAAAGGAAAACACACCTGCTTTGTCACATGAATACTAAAAAAAGTGGCTGTCTGACAAGTGTCATCAATTTGCTTTGCAGGGCTCTGGATTGCAATCTCCGTCTTGTTTTTAATTTGATTTTATTTTTTGTTTGGAAAAAAATTTAAAGCAACAATAACAACATCTGAAGAAAACCGGTGCTTAAGAAGATTTTCATGCTGCAACACAACTACAACAATAATAAAAACAGCACGAAAAAATAAGTGCAGACGTGAGAGAAGTGTTCCTATTAAAGCCAACCAATGCTACAACAATAAGAAATTTTACCCAAAATACAATAAAAACAATTACACACAAAAGCAACCACAAAAAAATATATAAAATAAACAAAGAAATAAAATAGAATTATCTTTGTTCTTATTTCCCTCTGTAGTGTTTGCAACCTGTGTTTAATTATATATAAAGGGTTGCCATAAAAACAATAAAAATTTAAATTAATGAAAAAATATATTTCAAAACAATAATTAAATTTTTAATAATATTGTACAATTTAATTAAATTAATAATTTTTTATTAGTGTAATTAGTTCGTGGAAGGTTCAACAAAATCAAAATTATTCATCTACTAGAGATCAAAACTTCATAAAATTTTGTCGTCCTTCAAGTTACCCAATATTTGGGAATAAATATATAATTAAAAAGGTAAGAAATTGTTTTCTAATTAGGAATCACAATACACATAAATAGGAAATTATACATCAAATTAATTAAATATTACTTTGCAAGGGGGCTGTACCCCTTGAGAGTTGTGTTTTTTTCTTCCGACGGGGTTTGCTTGAATTTGGAATGATTTTCCTTTATTCCACGTCCATTTTCAATCCATTTTTCACATGGGATGACGGTAAATCATTCCAAATTCGAGGTATATCTTTTTCACTAACTATCATGTAGTAGGAAAAATGATTAGTAGTAAATGGGATGTACAAACTTCCTGTCTATAATACAGTGGAACTAAATTGGAACTTGCAGTTGAAATAGATTTCAATTTAAACTTATTTACTTGTACTATGTAGTTCGTACTTAAAATATAGTTATAAACGAAAGTTCTTTATAACCGTAATTCGTTTTAACAGTAATAATTTCTGTGAATTATTTTTGCAAAATCTTTGGGACCAGAAATGTTGTTCGTTATACGTTATAACATATGTGGTGTAACAAATAACTGAACTCCACTGTAGTAAAAATCATAAAACTTGTTGGAAGTTATTTTGCAGCCATTGTGCATAGTCAAATAAAAATTTAGTCAAAAGAAGACCGCGACTTAAAAAATTCTATAAAACATTTAAAATAAAATTAAAAAACAGGTCGACTGAAAGAGTTGGAATTTTTATTTATAAAAGTTTTATACGTTTAGGAATTGGCTGATAGGATAAAGCTACGTACACACGGTTGGCAGATCTTACAATATTGTCAGTAAAATTGTCTGAAAATGTATTACAATCGTGTGAACTGCCAATTTTTTACTTACAACGTTGTCAGAAAAACCATTGTCAGTCCATTGTAAGACGACAATATTGTCAGGCATCTGACAACCGTGAGAACACCTATCGCAGGCATTGTCAGATAATTGGCAGACATTGTAAGGTAATTTTTTATTGGCAGATGTAGAAAATTTATGCACCTGACAATAACACCATTGTCAGAAAAATATTTCTATTGGCAAAGCTGTAAAAGCATATGTGAAAAGTGAAATTTGTGAAATAATTATAGAAATAAAAATTAAAAAAGCTAAAAAAATAAAATACCAAAAATAAAAATGAATATGGCTTCTGATGATAGCACAGACATGATTGTCAGAAGTTTCCAGCCAATTGAACTGCCATGTTCAGTTCAGCCACAAACGGAGTCCAGAAAACAAGGCCGAAACAAAAATCCTATCGTAAAAAAGTTGAAACCGTTTGGTCTCATGAAGATCAACTAAAGTTGATCTCGGAAGTTGAGGTACGGCAAAGTTTATGGGGCGCCGGTTGCGCCGAATATAAACTTCCAAAAGATATTTTGTGGCAGGAAGTGGCAGATACCATATCTGTTAGTGTAAATGATTGCAAAGCGAAATGGGCAAATCTGCGTACCTCTTTCAATTGCAATCTCGAAAAGCTTCGTAAAAAAAATCAGGCCAGGGCACTGATGACAATTTTCAAATTGCTTGGCGCTACTTTAAACCAATGCTGTTTTTGGAAACAACAAAAGTACGCTTTTAATATGTGGAGTTACTAAGCTAAGGAAATAATCAAACTGCTCGGAATCCATTCGTAGAAAGTTGTGATATAAATCCGGCTCGTCAGTTCTTAATTGGATGAGCAATTTGGAATAAAATCCCGCCTCCTGGCGGTAACGAACCCAATCTTTTACCCAAACTTTGCGACGTTTTTTTACTATTGGATCTTCATCCTCACTACTTTCAAACAAATATGCACTTAAAATTGTCGTAATTGCTATATTCTTTTCCATAATGTATCACACTTTAATAATTTAACTTTTTTTTGTGTTATGTATACATAAATTCAGATAATATTTTCTGACATACATATGCTTTGAATTTTCTGACAATGCCTAACAACAGATCTGGCAATTTTTGTCATCCAATAATCTGACAATCGTGTGAACTGACAATTTTTGTTGGCACATAAATTCATTGTCAGACAATTAACTGACAATGAAATTGTAAGATTTTCTTACGATCGTCTGAACACACAATCTACTTCTGGGTGACAATTTTTCATTGTCACTACATTGTTAGTATGTTGCCAGGTCTTACAATATTGTAAGATCTGACAACCGTGTGTACAAAGCTTAAGAAAGTTTTCAACGTACTTCAATCCAATTATTATGTGGATTGCCTACTGAGGATATGTCATTTCCCGGCTTTTATGCAGGGGTATAAGTTGGATATAATTGAGGAACTGCCATCACAGCACGGAGTTCATATAGGTTAAATGATTTCGATTTTTCCATGTGCGAGCGCACAACATTCCTTTACTGTCTTATGTTTTTGTCCTTTTGACATGAGATGAATCATCCCCACCATTCAAACTAACCTAACCTACTGTACTCTTGTCAAGAAAGTAGATAGCAGCAGGTAATACTTTTATTTGCATTTTAGTCATTTCAATCTAGCGCTATCACTTAATTTCCATACAAAATAGTTACGCAACTATTTTAACGCAACAAGGAGTGTATACAGAATAGGCCGTGGAAAGTTAATTGTTAATAACGCAAGGCGTTACCAAATTTTTCCTGTGTCGGCTGGGTTTTCCACTTAAATTTTTATACACTTTACATTTGTCCACAACATGTTTAATAAAGTACATCTCGATAAAAAATACGAATAAAAATATTCATCTAAAAACAACTATTTCAAGTATGTTTTTAAACAACCTGAACTTTCTTATTCTCAAAAAAAAAAAAAAATACGTTAAAAAATATATAAAAGAAAGTACAAAGAAAATACTTTCCAAACTCTGTGTAAGAGCGATGCAATTGTACGCTCTCTTTTTGGTAAAAGAATAAAATACACCAAATTCCTTTATTAACAACAACATTCTTCTCATGAACCATCATGCATGCAATTCATTACAAATTTTCTTTGTAGTACTATTCAGTTATTTTTGTATCCTCGTCTACGTTAACCACCGGTGTTTAAAAAAAAATGTTACTTTCTCGCCTTATGAGCGTCGTTTCTATTTTTTGTTTTCTTCCATTTTAGCTCAGTTTTTATTGCTTATTGTTGTTTGTTTTATCTAGCCTGGCTCGGGGCACAGTTTGTTAAGAAATGAAATAGTTAAGTCAAGAGGTCCGAGTAGGTAGAGAGGGTGATGTTTATATACATGAATTATGTATCTTGGTCGTAGCTTTTCAGGGTTGGATTTCGTCATTAATAACTATTGAATTTATAATGTTTAGAACAGCTCTATTATGTTGAGAACATTTCGATGTATATGTTTTTTTTTCTTTCTGGAGGTCAAGCTATTATTATTATTAATACATATTGTTTATTTAATTATTTGTTTAATGATAAAAATGCTTACAAACTACAACTATAGTGTAAGTGATAAACTAAAAGCAGGAGAATAAATAGAGTAAAGTTAATAGTTTATAAAAAAAATATATATTGTTTATTGTGGCTTTAGCTGTTCATATGCCGACATTTCACTGGTAGCTAAACTAAATCGTGAACTTTAAGTAGTTTGAAAACATTCAAACCCATATGTTTATGTCAAATGATTCAAATACAATATGAGAATTCTTTTTCATATATGATTATTACAAAATTCATAATCATAGTATGTTTGGAATGCTTTAACATACACAATAAAAAAATTTTGAACTTCTAAATTCTTTAAACAATTAGTTGGCGAGAATATCCCAATAAACTTTTAATATTAAATAGTTAAAAGTTTATAATTAACAACCAGTTTATTAAGTTAAAAAGGGGAATCTTAAACTTGCTTATTTTAGCGCCGATAAACGATTTAAATATAAAATTCATTTCAAAATATAAAATCATCGTCATATGAAAGATATATGTATTTCAAAAAAAGCTAATGAATAAATTAAACAAAGGGCCAAGTATGCTACACTGAGCTACACCCGATGTTAGCTTAGAGACCTAACTTTCAATTCCAACGGAGCAAATTCTATTAGGCAGTCATACTAGGCTTGCATTCCAAGACTTCCAACTTTGCTAATAGCATGGAATCATACAAATTGGCAGACACATTCCTCTTGATTACCAAGCTAAAGAGCTTCTGAACAAAAATCTCTAAAACGGGATTAGGATAGAATAGAAGCCATGCTGATAAAGAGAAATTCACGGCTTAATTTCGAAAAGCAACTTTTTATGACTAATTTGCTAAAATAAATCTTAGAAACACATAAGAATTTAGAAATAGGCCTATCGCATGTTACGTCATCTCTCTTACCATTTTTGAAAACAGGAATGACTTTAACGGATTTCCTTAAGCTACAAATTAAAGATAAAAATCAGAGCTGATGTTGACGACCGCCACTGATTTCTGAAATAAATATATGCAGAGACCATCACTATCATATTTAAACCTATTTTTGGCTTGTTATTTTTTAAGTTTTATTGTCTTTTTTTATTGTTTACTTCCTATTGGTTTTTATTTCATCTTGTTTGAAATAAGCCCCAATGTGATATTTAAAACAGCAAAATACAGGATTTGGTAAAGAATATCACCATCAACTGCCATAATTAGGGCGAGTAAACGTGTAAATCACTGTGTACATAATATATAGGGCCAAAAGAATGAAATGGCGTGTTATTAATAAGTTCAACCGATATAATAGTGAGAATTGTCCGAGCATAGTTTAGTCTGACTACTTTTTTCACAAAAGTATATTTCCTTATACACTTCCAAATGTCAGAAATATTTCTCTGATTTTCTGTTATTTTTCAATCAACTCTCGTACTTGCTGCTAAACAAAATGATGTCGTTTACGACGTTATTATTGCGGGTGCTGAAATCAATAATATTGTATGTAGTAGTGCATATTACTTATTTATGATTTATTGGGAATGCTTATTATACTTGAAAGCTTACAAACAAACACACACACACACATACACTTAAACGTTCCTTTAAGCGCACACATCCATGCACGCACTCATGGCAATACAGACATATTCTGGGAAAACTGTGTCAAATACAAATTATTAAAGGTGTTGTATAATTTCAATGGAAAAGTGTTTAAATGGTTCTATTTGCAGGCATTGGAAAATATTATGAGCAGCTTTTTTCTTAAGTATTTTATTTTAATTACCAACAGTGCTATCGGATCATTGAACCTGTAAAACAAACAGTAATAAATACTATCGATGCAGTATTTTACTGTTGGTAAAGAGTTTAAACTCTATTCCTTTGAAATGAGGTAAACAGGTCGCAAGAAAGTGGTTGTTATTTTTAATTTATTAAATATATTTTTTTAACTTGTTGCAAAGATTTCTTCAGAACTTATTGAAATGGAAAATGCGTACTTATTTCCTGGAAAAGTGTGGTAATGATTTGCCCGCAACAATAGTGCAATTTTCAAGAACAAACTGCATACTTTAATGCTGTTTTATAATTAATTACCAATAAATATAGAACATACCACTTCATTTCCTTGTCCTTAGAATGTGTAAATATGAGGCTCAATATTATACATTTTTTATAGACATTATTAACTTTTTCAATGTTTATTTGCTTTTTTGTTGAAATTTTAAGCATTTTCGGTGTTGTTCCTCTGAAAAAATTCTCAGTAATAATTTAACTATTTTTGAGTTCTTCCTGAGAAGGATCACCGAATGTATACGAAATTTTTTTTAACTCTTGGTAGTCCACTATCCGAAATTCGCTCCTCTAAAATTGTTTTATTTATAACAGACAAGATCGACAATGTTCATAAATCCTAAGATATATAAACGATTTTAATAAAACATATTAAAATCAAAAACAATTGATCTACTCGTTCAGTACCGTTTCAAACTCAGAAATTGGAAAGTATGTGATACTTTAATAGGTTAGGTTAGGTTAGGTTGATTGGAGGGGTGTGATAAGCCCATGTCATACGACATACACTTAAGCCAGTGAAAGCTTGTTGTGCGCTCCATTTAATTATCAGACACAAACTTCCAAAGTTCTGCGGCAGGATTCGAACCTGGGACCTTCGCACTACGAGTCTAGTACACTACCTACTAGTCTACGAAGGTCAGTTACTTTCAAATAAAGAACGACTTTTATCGTATGTACCATATACCTACATATATCTAGATTCATAAAAAAATTTATTTGGTTAATTGATTACAGTTTTATAAAATAATTTGTTATAAAAATTTTTTTGTACAAAACAGAAAATATATAATTATGTTTGTTGCATAAGAGTATGTATTGAGGATTTTATGACATTTAAAAAAATTTTATTCATTGTTGATAAAATTTATCCAGAATGAAATTAAGGTTGTAATTTGACATTCATTGAAAACTAAACTCATCAAAAATTACATACACACATCAAAACTTTATACACACATGTCATCACGTACAGAAATTTTTATACACTTTAATCTCCTTAAGGATACGTCATTACAATTTTTATGATGATAAAAAGTTCAATAATAAACTTTTTTTGGTTTTCTTTTCCATTTCAATTGCAACTTCAACCATTTTTAGCTTTTAACGTATTTCCGTTCAGTGTTTTGCAATATTGCATTTCATCATCTAATTCAGTGGTCGTTAAAGTGGCCAGTAATCATGCACCAACAGGCTATGAAATACATATGTAGATGGAAAAAATTATTTTCAAAAGTTAATGAAATTAGTTTATTCTAATTAAAATTAAACATTGAGTTAGTCATCTCTCATTTTTAAAATTTGTGTGTAAAATACTGTAAATACGTTTGAAATGCACAAATTTCAAAGATTCCGAAACGTATCACGAAAATATTCAATATTTATCATTCAGGCGATTGATTGCAATTGTCGCACGTCTTCATGCTACAAATAGTTTTTTATTGAGTTTATAATCAAAAAAATTTTACACTTGATTGGAATTATTACAAATTATGGCAACTAAATAAAAAAGAAATGCTAATAAAAATTGTGCATTATCTGAAAGAACAAACCGTATTCGTTGTGGAATTGCATTTTAGAAGGAATGCAATATGCTTAAGCTGAAAGTCCATACCATCCATTCTTATGCGTTGTTGCTTTTTATGCATGTGTCATAAAAGTAAAATCAGATTAATTGCATGTGAGAAGTTATAGACTAAAACACATAGAACCTATAGACGCATAGAACGTATAAAGTAGATTTAATGAAACAAGCTCAGTCGTTTTTGATAGCAAAGGATGAAAAATTATATTTTATTTCCAAAGATATCGATAAAAAAAATTTATGTGGCGGATTTTAATTTTCTCCTTTTTTCAACCAAAAAAGTTTTTAATGAAGGAAACTTTCGCAGTAAAGTTTACAACTATTTTCAAGAATAAAATACATTAAAATCCTTTTTTAACATAGTTCTTTCATTAAATAAATTTATATTCGATTACTTTTGTGTACTGAGTGTCAACTCTGTAGTATTTATTACTCTTTAATCAATTACAATGTGGGAGAATTTTATTGAAGCTGCACTTCCCATTCCGTGGTCTCCTGCAGCTTTTGTTAGGGCCAAAATATTATGTATATAAACTCAATAACTTCCATAAATTCTTTTAAAATCACAATTTCACATTCCATTTTTGCAAAAATTGTTTCTATCTGATAAAAATGTTTACACTACAACTGATCGAAGTAAAAAACTTGGCACATAAAACTCATTGTATGTAACTTTAATTTAGAAATGCATAGAATGCACAAAAACGCATATAACGCATATGAATAGAACGGATGGTATGGACTTTCCGCTTTAAAAATTTTATTCGACACCCTAATTTTTTCACACTTAATATCCTCTGTAACTATAAATTTCTACTTGACAGACAATTTTCATAGATAGTTGCAAAAAGCGAATAAGTGAATTCTATGGGGTCAGTGGTCAAAAAAGTTTGACGCTCCCTGTTACAAACGAACAAAGCATAAACAATAACAAAATCATAATCATTAAACTGATCGAATGTCATTGTACAAATTCAAATTAAAAAAAAAGAAACATTCTACGTTTAACAGAAATCGCTGCCAGCCACTGTTGCCATTCATGGGCTAATAAACATTTTTGTTTATCCCTAAATACCCTTGATAATATATGCACCTCAAAATAATCACACTTAAATATTCTTAAAGATTATGTTTAGTAATATTGTTACATATTTTATAAAAATTAACTGCGGCAGATAAAAGGTAACTAAAATTATTTAATTCCTTCTGTAAAAAAGTTTTTGAAAGGAACAGACCGGGGCAAGTTAAGTGTAACAAAACGAGGAGACACCAACCAAATATATTTTCTATTGTTCAAAGAACAACATCTTCGGCACAAGTTTGTTTTTCTCATTTTTTGAAGACTTGCACCATAATTTTTAACTATGGCACGAGCTTGAGCTTGAGCGATTGCTTTGGCTATTTTAGGCCGCAGGTTAATTACTGCTGGAGCTGCGACTTCAAACAGGACACTAAAAAAAGTCTTATGAATTGGCCATTAACAGCCCCGCTGTACCAGCAGAACATTCACTATGCCATTTTCTGTGTGACATTTTACTAAATCACATTTGGTTCATCGTCATATCGTTTTATTCGGATCATGTTGCACTCCTCGGAAACTGAGAGCACATCGGCCATCTCGAATACTCCTGTATACTTTTTTGGCGGTCCCGAACTTGACCATAAAAGGCTCTTTTTGATATTAAAGTTTTATTATTTGAACATCCTGCTGTAATTTCGAATAATCTTTTATATACATAAGTCGTCATAAAATGCGTTGATGGGCTTGTCTGTTACTCTCCAATGAAAGTACCTTTGTCACAAAACTGAATTATTGGTTTTAAATTTACCACCTCTCTCGCTTCTTTGTCTATCAGCTTCCATTTTCAGCTTTTAAAATCATTTTATTTACTTGTGGAACGTTACTTGTCTTTCTTAAGACGATGTTTTTAATCTTATGGAATCATATTTCTTATTAATTTATTCAGTCTGTGGTTTAAACTTCAATAGATGCATGTATTTATATCAATAATACAATGAAAATTTTACAGGACAAATGTTTTTAATAACTGTCTTTCTACTAAGTTTGTGATGTCACTTCTAACGATTATAAAATGTTAAAATTTAATTTTAGTGATCGTAAATAATCGATTGTGATGAAAAAGTGAAAATCAGAAAGGATGCTGGTTAAGCTTTTCACGCGGACGAAATGTATGTAAAATATATGTTACCATGGTTGTTAGACAACATAAATTGCAGTGGATTTAAATGTGCAATAATATCCTAATGTCCAAAATTTATTGAAATCAATTTCTAGAAGTGAGTGAAGATAAATATGCCGAGTTAAATATGTTTCGACGTAACGCTTTACGTTATTAAATATTTATAAATATCTTTTTAGTATTTGTGACATATTTGCCAAATACGTTTTCTCATTTGGGACATATTTATTATAAATGTGTATTCCTACTTGGGGAATATAAATATGTTTTCATATTTGGGACAAATTTGTAAGCCAATATTGAAAAAACTATAAATTATTACGGGATGAGACATACCTCATTTTAAAGGCAATTCATCCTAGATTTTATATTTGTAAAGACTCTTTACCAAAAACATTTTGGTCTGTCGAAAAGAATTTATCTGATTTTTTTTGGTCCACAGTACTGTTTCTCTGAGGGATTTTTCACCTCATGGAAAAACTATAAATTATTACGGGGCGAGACATACCTCATTTTAAAGGCAATTCATCCTAGATTTTATATTTGTAAAGACTCTTTACCAAAAACATTTTGGTCTGTCGAAAAAAATTTATCTGATTTTTTTTTGGTCCACAGTACTGTTTCTCTGAGGGATTTTTCACCTCATGGAAAAACTATAAATTATTACGGGATGAGACATACCTCATTTTAAAGGCAATTCATCCTAGATTTAATATTTGTAAAGACTTTTTACCAAAAACATTTTGGTCTATCGAAAAAATTAATTTGAATTTTTTGGTCCACAGTACTGTTTCTCTGAGGGATTTTTCACCTCATGGAAAAACTATAAATTATTACGGGACGAGACATACCTCATTTTAAAGGCAATTCATCCTAGATTTTATATTTGTAAAGACTCTTTACCAAAAACATTTTGGTCTGTCGAAAAAAATTTATCTGATTTTTTTTGGTCCACAGTACTGTTTCTCTGAGGGATTTTTCACCTCATGGAAAAGCTATAAATTATTACGGGATGAGACATACCTCATTTTAAAGGCAATTCATCCTAGATTTAATATTTGTAAAGACTTTTTACCAAAAACATTTTGGTCTATCGAAAAAATTAATTTGAATTTTTTGGTCCACAGTACTGTTTCTCTGAGGGATTTTTCACCTCATGGAAAAACTATAAATTATTACGGGATGAGACATACCTCATTTTAAAGGCAATTCATCCTAGATTTAATATTTGTAAAGACTTTTTACCAAAAACATTTTGGTCTATCGAAAAAATTAATTTGAATTTTTTGGTCCACAGTACTGTTTCTCTGAGGGATTTTTCACCTCATGGAAAAACTATAAATTATTACGGGATGAGACATACCTCATTTTAAAGGCAATTCATCCTAGATTTAATATTTGTAAAGACTTTTTACCAAAAACATTTTGGTCTATCGAAAAAATTAATTTGAATTTTTTGGTCCACAGTACTGTTTCTCTGAGGGATTTTTCACCTCATGGAAAAACTATAAATTATTACGGGACGAGACATACCTCATTTTAAAGGCAATTCATCCTAGATTTTATATTTGTAAAGACTCTTTACCAAAACCATTTTGGTGTATCGAAAAAATTAATTTGAATTTTTTGGTCCACAGTACTGTTTCTCTGAGGGATTTTTCACCTCATGGAAAAACTATAAATTATTACGGGATGAGACATACCTCATTTTAAAGGCAATTCATCCTAGATTTAATATTTGTAAAGACTTTTTACCAAAAACATTTTGGTCTATCGAAAAAATTAATTTGAATTTTTTGGTCCACAGTACTGTTTCTCTGAGGGATTTTTCACCTCATGGAAAAACTATAAATTATTACGGGACGAGACATACCTCATTTTAAAGGCAATTCATCCTAGATTTTATATTTGTAAAGACTCTTTACCAAAAACATTTTGGTGTATCGAAAAAATTAATTTGAATTTTTTGGTCCACAGTACTGTTTCTCTGAGGGATTTTTCACCTCATGGAAAAACTATAAATTATTACGGAATGAGACATACCTCATTTTAAAGGCAATTCATCCTAGATTTAATATTTGTAAAGACTTTTTACCAAAAACATTTTGGCCTATCGAAAAAATTAATTTGAATTTTTTGGTCCACAGTACTGTTTCTCTGAGGGATTTTTCACCTCATGGAAAAACTATAAATAAAACTGTGGACCAAAAAATTCAAATTAATTTTTTCGATAGACCAAAATGTTTTTGGTAAAAAGTCTTTACAAATATTAAATCTAGGATGAATTGCCTTTAAAATGAGGTATGTCTCATCCCGTAATAATTTATAGTTTTTCCATGAGGTGAAAAATCCCTCAGAGAAACAGTACTGTGCACCAAAAAATTCAAATTAATTTTTTCGATAGACCAAAATGTTTTTGGTAAAAAGTCTTTACAAATATTAAATCTAGGATGAATTGCCTTTAAAATGAGGTATGTCTCATCCCGTAATAATTTATAGTTTTTCCATGAGGTGAAAAATCCCTCAGAGAAACAGTACTGTGGACCAAAAAATTCAAATTAATTTTTTCGATAGGCCAAAATGTTTTTGGTAAAAAGTCTTTACAAATATTAAATCTAGGATGAATTGCCTTTAAAATGAGGTATGTCTCATTCCGTAATAATTTATAGTTTTTCCATGAGGTGAAAAATCCCTCAGAGAAACAGTACTGTGGACCAAAAAATTCAAATTAATTTTTTCGATAGACCAAAATGTTTTTGGTAAAAAGTCTTTACAAATATTAAATCTAGGATGAATTGCCTTTAAAATGAGGTATGTCTCATCCCGTAACAATTTATAGTTTTTCCATGAGGTGAAAAATCCCTCAGAGAAACAGTACTGTGGACCAAAAAATTCAAATTAATTTTTTCGATAGACCAAAATGTTTTTGGTAAAGAGTCTTTACAAATATAAAATCTAGGATGAATTGCCTTTAAAATGAGGTATGTCTCGTCCCGTAATAATTTATAGTTTTTCCATGAGTTGAAAAATCCCTCAGAGAAACAGTACTGTGGACCAAAAAATTCAAATTAATTTTTTCGATAGACCAAAATGTTTTTGGTAAAAAGTCTTTACAAATATTAAATCTAGGATGAATTGCCTTTAAAATGAGGTATGTCTCATCCCGTAATAATTTATAGCTTTTCCATGAGGTGAAAAATCCCTCAGAGAAACAGTACTGTGGACCAAAAAAAATCAGATAAATTTTTTTCGACAGACCAAAATGTTTTTGGTAAAGAGTCTTTACAAATATAAAATCTAGGATGAATTGCCTTTAAAATGAGGTATGTCTCGTCCCGTAATAATTTATAGTTTTTCCATGAGGTGAAAAATCCCTCAGAGAAACAGTACTGTGGACCAAAAAATTCAAATTAATTTTTTCGATAGACCAAAATGTTTTTGGTAAAAAGTCTTTACAAATATTAAATCTAGGATGAATTGCCTTTAAAATGAGGTATGTCTCATCCCGTAACAATTTATAGTTTTTCCATGAGGTGAAAAATCCCTCAGAGAAACAGTACTGTGGACCAAAAAATTCAAATTAATTTTTTCGATAGACCAAAATGTTTTTGGTAAAGAGTCTTTACAAATATAAAATCTAGGATGAATTGCCTTTAAAATGAGGTATGTCTCGTCCCGTAATAATTTATAGTTTTTCCATGAGGTGAAAAATCCCTCAGAGAAACAGTACTGTGGACCAAAAAATTCAAATTAATTTTTTCGATAGACCAAAATGTTTTTGGTAAAAAGTCTTTACAAATATTAAATCTAGGATGAATTGCCTTTAAAATGAGGTATGTCTCATCCCGTAATAATTTATAGTTTTTCCATGAGGTGAAAAATCCCTCAGAGAAACAGTACTGTGGACCAAAAAATTCAAATTAATTTTTTCGATAGACCAAAATGTTTTTGGTAAAAAGTCTTTACAAATATTAAATCTAGGATGAATTGCCTTTAAAATGAGGTATGTCTCATCCCGTAATAATTTATAGTTTTTCCATGAGGTGAAAAATCCCTCAGAGAAACAGTACTGTGGACCAAAAAATTCAAATTAATTTTTTCGATAGACCAAAATGTTTTTGGTAAAAAGTCTTTACAAATATTAAATCTAGGATGAATTGCCTTTAAAATGAGGTATGTCTCATCCCGTAATAATTTATAGTTTTTCCATGAGGTGAAAAATCCCTCAGAGAAACAGTACTGTGGACCAAAAAAAAATCAGATAAATTTTTTTCGACAGACCAAAATGTTTTTGGTAAAGAGTCTTTACAAATATAAAATCTAGGATGAATTGCCTTTAAAATGAGGTATGTCTCGCCCCGTAATAATTTATAGTTTTTCCATGAGGTGAAAAATCCCTCAGAGAAACAGTACTGTGGACCAAAAAAAATCAGATAAATTCTTTTCGACAGACCAAAATGTTTTTGGTAAAGAGTCTTTACAAATATAAAATCTAGGATGAATTGCCTTTAAAATGAGGTATGTCTCATCCCGTAATAATTTATAGTTTTTTCAATATTGGCTTACAAATTTGTCCCAAATATGAAAACATATTTATATTCCCCAAGTAGGAATACACATTTATAATAAATATGTCCCAAATGAGAAAACGTATTTGGCAAATATGTCACAAATACTAAAAAGATATTTATAAATATTTAATAACGTAAAGCGTTACGTCGAAACATATTTAACTCGGCATATTTATCTTCACTCACTTAATTTCTAGGCAATTTTTCGAAATTTTCTTAGTTCATGCTCAGAAGTAAATTTGAAATCCACACTGCTTTTTGATAGTTTTAATAAAAAACAACATCCAACATACATACGTCTTTTCAATGGTGGCAATTTGATAAGAGTCGGCCGGCTTGCCTTAGATGAAAATCTAGTACACGCCTGACTCAATTTTGTTGTAGTGAACTTTATATTGTGAATCTCATGTCATTGGTCCATATTCTAGGATAGGCCGGATCAAAGTAGTAAAAAACTGTTTGGTTATATACAAGTCTGGAAACCTTTTAATAAATTCGAAAACCCCAGGGATATGGTTTAGTTTTATGCACATGAAAGCCATTTTAATAACATATATTTAGAACCGATGGTGGGCACATTATTTACGTGTACAATTCTACATATGTATTGTACCCTCCAAACAGCTTTCACATTTGTTCTTATGAATTCAGATGCTAAAACACATGCTACATCCTTTTATATTGAAATTAAGAAAACCCAAACTAGTAGCAGGTATTTCAGTATCTGAATTCACAAGAACAAATATGAAAATTAGCGTTTTCACATTTTCCTAGTGTTCTCATTTCGTTAAGCTTTCACCTGACTGATTCGAAACGAGTACATCAAGAAAATGTGAAGCTAGAACACATATGAATAATTGATCCAGGCGGCCAGTTCACCGGCCCTAAACGTGTAATAAACTTTTCACCTAAATCGCTCCTCAACTGGTCGATTTTTTAGCGTGCTGTGTGCGCTCGCAATTCACAGTAACGTTCCTGCCTTTTTCGTCTTTGAAAAAGTACGGTTCAATTATGCCGCCGGCCCATAATCCACATCAAACTGCATTTTTCGAGATGAAATGCTTCTGGCTGCTCTTCACACCAAATACAGCAATTTCGCTTGTTCTCGTATCATTCAACCAGAAATGGGCTTCGTCGCTCTTGCACGAAGCACTTTCTTAACCGAGCATGCATTTTGATGATAAAATTCAATAATCTGCAAGCGTTGTTCCTTTGTAAGTCGATTCATGGTTAAATTATAGACCAAACTGAACATGTTTAACAGAAACATGTTAAACGAAAACAGCTGATCGGCCAATAGCACTTGGCCAAAAAAATCACCCTTTATTAATTCCTTAAGGTGCGACTTGAAAGAGTAGGGAGAATATTTGTACGACCTTCAATTATTTGCATTTTTATAGTATTTACAATCTTTAAAGTGCAACAAGCATTTTACAAAAAATATATCCCAAATTTTTTCTTGCAATAAGGGCGAAAGTCGCCGCAAGAAGCAACACTGCAGCCACTAGTACTCACAAAAGCAAAAGGAAAAAAAGAAAGATTACATATACATATGTATACACATATGATTATATTTTAAACATTACAAAAATACCAGCAACGTGGTTGAATTTATAGAATAAAATGACAGGTGAATAGTATTTTTCGTAGGTATTATTACGTCTTTACGTAAACGATGATTATTTCATTCTACCTCTTACAAGCGATTGCATATGTATGTGTGTGAGCCAGGTGTTTGTTTCTCTCAAAACGCTGACGAACGATGACGTCCTTTGCTTGTCTTTTTTTATTTATTCATGTTTGCGCTTTGTTTATTCATTTTTAATTTTCTTATTTTACCCGTTTTGATGTTATTCTCTTTGAATGCTTAGTTTGATTTTCCTCTTCTTTTGTTTGTAATCTTTTAATCAAAATCATAAAGTTGAATAAGAAATAAACAAAAAAAAAAAAATAAAAAAACAAAAAAAAACTGAATGTCTTATTAGTTTTGCTGGTTGTTTATTCTGATAACGTCTAATTTAGGAGAAAAATTAATTGTGGAATGATAAGAAATGTCAGACATACGGTAGGTACATAGATATGTGCTGATTTTCAGCAACCTCCCTTTTCGATTTACGAGTACACGTTAAGTGATTGCTGTAGCATCTAAACTTTATTTTTTAAGGACTAGGCGGGTCATTTGCAAGAAGCTTAAATTATAGTTCTGTTATTTATTATTACTTTTTTTCTTTTGGTTTCTTCATGAATAGGTTTAAACAGCTGACGGGTGTTATCGAAATTTTGTAACCATAACTGTTATTTTTCTGGAAAAATCACCCATTAACTAAAAAATTGTCAGAGTGGAGAAGAAATTTGGCACTTAAATTTTTTGTTTTCATTTATTATTATTATTTATTGAATCTAACAATGTGTGTAATGACACCTCTGTCAGTTGGCTTCGTTATTACCAACCCTGTGTTAATTAATATACACATTTCTCACTGGGAGACTGTGAAATCGACCGACCTTTCGCCCAAAGAATGTTTAGTATATGGATATATTTTAACAAGCATAAAATAGGTTAAAATCGAAAAAGTATGGATGGATCCTTAAGTAGGCTTGAAAGCCATGACAGTCAAGAATAATATACACGTAGATAATGTTCAAAATCAGTATAGGTTTTGCGAAATTTTAGTTTGAAAAATATGAAGGCTCGAATTTTAGTATATGGGCATATATTAACTTATTTTTCACAAGACCTAATCTGATTCTATTATTAATTCGTTTAGTTCCTATAAGGGGCATAGGACCTTATCTGATTCTGATTCGTCGAATCTTAACTGTTCCAAATTCACTAAAAACTTTTTAACATGAAATTCATTCGACTTTAATTATAGTCTCTAATAATTTAGAAATATGTAAAATATCCCCAAACTACTGAATAAAGTGCATTATTTTACACATCCTTGCTTAAAATTTCTGGTAATATGTATGTTGGCAATGCTTTTTTTAATGTTTACATATAAAATAGACTTTAAAAATGTCCTCACTTGTCAAACGATTAAAATCGAAATACAATTTCTTTAATTTTTTTCCCTGAACATGTAAATAAACCACTGTAACCTTGAATAATGACGTTAGATATTGTCGTCCATTTAGCATTCGGTGCACATGGTAACCCAGGCACGTTGCATTTTGCAATCTATTATTTTTATTTTGCATTAAATGTCATTTAATTTTTTGTTTATAAATATACATACATAAAGGGTGGTCCGAATGCAAGTATGGTATATTAAAAAAAAATCCAAAAAAAAAACTGAACTAAACTTAATTGTTATTATATAAGTGTTTTCCCATTGATGCTATAAGGAGGATAAGGTCTATTAATTGTTATTGGTACTAGTATATTCTGGCTTTATTAGAATTAGCCAATATTTTCATTATTTATGAAACACGATTTCATTCATGTGACAGCCGCAGCTGGCTTCGCACTAGCTTATCCTGTTAATTTTCTCAGGCTTCATTGACGGTTTCTTGATCTATCTTACGAATAGCTCAGACGATATTAGGCTTAAAGATGTGGACCATTTCTAGATTATTCGCATAGTATCGGCCTAAATGGGTCTAATCGCAGCTCCGATCTGGCAAATTGATGTCGCCAAAGACGGCTGATAACATGAATACCGCATATACTGCGCAAAATGTTGATTGTTTGTTAAGCTGAGCCATCCTGCTGAAACCATGGATTATTCAGGTTCATATCTTCCATAAAAAGTCCGTAATCACGGCTCCTGTAGCTCTCGCCGTAGTCCGAAATTGCGTTTCCAGCAAAACCCACACTAAATTGTTGCTCTCTTTGAATGCATTGGACTCTCCGATTCCCACATGCGGCAATTTTTTTTGTTGCCAAAGCTGCCGAGATGAAAATAAGCCTCGTTAAAAAGATAAATATTCGTCCTAATGTGATGCCCAATTGTTTGCAATATTTCCCAATATTGTTCAAGCGTAAAATGACTCATTTTGGTCCGCGGAGGAATGATACTGACTGCTAGTAAATATTTCGTACAGAAAAAATCTGTTGGTATCAATATAAAATATGATTTAAAAAGATGCTTGTATTTAGACCACCCGTTACATGTATTTCTGTTTGACATGGTTTTTTCTTCATGGACAATACATTCCGCTCCTCTCTCTCTAAATCTGTTTTTAACCACTCTTTTTTTGTTGTTTGTTTATTTGCATGCTTTTTTTTAGTTGACGGTTTGTTGAAGGTTTGTCATTGCCACCACTTAGTTTCTCCAACATAAACCATGTGGATGGATGCATGGTTTATTAACAGCCAAGTTGCGAATTGTTTTTGCTCTTTTGTGTTCTTTGACATTGTCCATGGCTTAGAGGTTAAAACGAAAACATCTACTAAAAACTAAATCAAATTGCAAGGAATCTTTTTTAAATATCCACATGGTATTGAATAACACGAGCTAAGTTTGGTTATGTAGAATACGAGTACCCTTGTAAAATGCATTCTTATTATTTTATTTGGCTGGTAAATGAAAAGCAGCTAATCCCTCATTTGTAATTTTAATTAGATTTCTTACGTTATTGGGCCATAAAATGTTAAATCTAGAAAGATCCATATGTATGTAGGTGGCTTTGTTTCATTGTCTTATAATTTTATTTTTTTTAAATTAATATTTATTTCTTCATATTAAAAACTACACTGTACACAGTGGTAATTTTTAGGGGAGTACCATTTTGTTTTTCTTCTAATAATGATTGGAGTATAGATTTTCCAAATGAATTATAATTTAATATTACATATTTATAGCTAGAGCGAGTGTTTGTTTGGCTAATGCCCCACTGTGCATTCAAGCAAAAAAATGTAATAAATGTTAATGCCACTTTGTATTCTAACGACATTTTCTTTTTTTACGTTATTTTTTACTGCTCAATTCACTATAAACCTGTCAATATGCATTTGTCTTACGAAAATTAAAATAAAAAAATAAAAAAGCACTGCACAAGTGAATAAATAATTTGTGATGTCTATTCCATGTCTGGCTTCCTGTTTCACCCAGGCTGCATTCTTCCAACGAATTCCTTCTTGCTCAAAATTTATTCTATGTTGAAATTTTTTTAGAGAAATAGAAATTCTTCTCCTCCAGTTGCTGCGGTGATGTGCGTATACTTTCGAAAAATATTAAGCATTTGTTAGTTTGTTTCCTTATACTAAAATTCCTATAAAAGTTATTCACATTGTGCTTAAAGTTATTGTGCTGCTGTTGTTGTTTTGAGAACAGACAAATGCAATCTGACAGTCAGAGTAAATGTTTTTTAACTTTTACTTTGTTTTTTTTATATATTTTTTGTGTAATACTTCATTGATTCCCTAAGGATTGTCGAATACAAGTATTTCCTATTTGAGTAAGATATACATTTGTTTTGTTGTTATTTCCAGAAAATTTAAATTTTATATCGGAAAAAAGTTCAAGTCTTAGAGAAAAATTGCATTTAATGTTTGCTGAAAAAAGAGTGAAAAAGTCTTTTTTATATATATAAAAAAAAATGCCAGAAATTCTTTTCACACGTGCAAACGTTTGAAGAATGATATTCGAAGAATGATAGTCTACTTCTGTGATCTGCACCACAACAACAGTGGTGGGTCACTAGTTGCCTTAGGGCCTAACGACTTCACCGATTTTTTAGGTGTCCTTAAACGAGTTTGCGAGCAATTCTAATCTGCGCTATTGTCGCTACAAGAGTAACTGCGTATGAACCTGTTAGGATCGGAATACGGTTAAGATGGTTCTGCAAATTAGATGGCCATCTGCATGAACCAAATGCTACATTATCCTCGACATGATTACGGAAAATCTGTAACCAGAAACCAAGAGATGATATCACATTTTTTATCACTCCTGTAGAGGTTGTGAAAGAGAAAGAGTAAGCTCTTTAGCGCCTTCTCTGTCATTTCCCTGCTTTCTGGTAGAAATGTTTTATGGTCGATGCTGTAAGATTTTCGTGGTATGGAATTAAAGGCGTGTTTCAACTCACTAGGGAAATGGTAGATTTTGAATGGTTGCTCTATTTATCTCTTCTCAGAAAATACAAAGGGGTTAATTTGGAGAGAAGTGAGTCAGTGTATGTTTTTCTTTTCATTCTAACTGGCAGTCGGTGCAATCTAATTTCTTCTTAAGTATAATTTAAGTCTATTTTTTACTCACCGTAACATTGAACATTAAAAAAATAATGGAAAATTATCATAAAAATACAAGCTAAAAGTCGAAGGAGTATAATTAGAAAAGTTTTAAAAAACCTCTATAATATAAAAGGTAATTTTTTTTGCAAATTTTCTTTTTGGCCACCCTGTTTTTGGCTGCTCATATTCAGTTTGGACTATAATTTAACCATGAATCGACTTACAAAGGAACAACGCGGTTAAGAAAGTGCATCGTTCATGAGCTACGAAGTTCATTGCTGCTTGAATGGATACGTGAACAAGCAAAATTGCCGTATTTGGTGTTAAAAGCAGGCATAAACATTGCATGAAGTGCCAATGCATCCCGAAAATTTCACTGTTTCATTTAAGAAGTCATGGACTTGTTGAGTCACCCTCGTGCTTTATCGGCATTAACACGTTATTTGCATTTAGTAATTGACAGGTCTTACACGAGGCATTCAAAATTACAGGTTGTGTTTTTGCGACGCTTCAAAATGTCTAGTCGTGTGCAAACTTGCTTTTTTTTCTTATTGAATCGTTTTCCTGTTAATCATTGTCCGTATATAGTTTTTTTCGTTGTGTCTGTCCTCTCGTGTGTCTGTATAACTATATCCTCACCCTTAAGTTCCTATTTCCCATTTTAATGCGTTGGTGGCCGGTGGTCGGTCTATTGCTTTGTTTTGTGTAGAAATGTCTTAATGGCTCGAATAATGTGTCTGATGCCGTGTTTATCTATTCATATATTATTCTTCCTTCAAATGTTTTCCAATGCATTTATTTACCCTATTCCAAATAATTTTTCTACTATTTGCAATATTAGCGTAATTTCATTGTCAGATCTAAATTACTCAAATTTTAGCAATAAAAACTTAAACTTTAATATCTTTCCTCTATCCATGATTTTATCAACAACCTGCAACAACCATAAAGTGTCCTATAGCTATTGTCATCATCTATTTTATATAGCCACTTGCAAACAGCTAGTGACTGTCCACTCGTTTATATATTATATTTCTCATTGCTATGATTGTTCTCTTTATCGATTTTAATAATCATAAAATAAAAGCTCTTTTGAAAAAAATACCATAAACTAGCAGAAACATTAGCTGCATGTTGAAAAAAGTTTTCTTTTTATTACTTCGCAAAGAAATTAAATAAAGCAACAACAATCATAAATGAAATCCACTGCAAAACACTTGTAAAAAAATGGCACGATACTTCCATATTCAAAATTAAAAATGTCAAAAATTTATTAGATGCGGTACTAAAGAAATAAAATAAGAGAAAGCGTGCCACAAGCAAAGGAACAATGCCAACAAACTTTTGTTTGCAGTAGTTTTCCTCTTCAATGATAAAGCGGGGAGTTGGGTAGATGGATGGATGGATGGACGGATGGATGTGATGTTTGCTGTCTGGGTAGTGGAAATGGAAGATGACTTGACTACAAAATTGTTTGAAAATTTTTACAAAAATTTCTAACAAGAAATCAGCACAAACAAAAAATAAAGAAAATAATAATCAAAGATATATGTTGTTTATGTATTTTATGTAGTTCAAATGCAATTATTTATTATTAAAAAAAGAAGTAGAAAATAAAATCTAATTATAAAATATTCCCACATACTTCCACAACAATATAGAAGTTTAACTCTCTTCGGTATCCCATGTTAGTTGCATAAGCTGTCCATTAGTCTACAACTGACTCAGTTGGTTTCACTTTGCGGATGAGAGGAGAGGTATAGAAGGAAAGATCCTATCTGCAATTTCTCAGGTTCAGTGGTAACACTGTGTGTAATTTTTTAAGTCGTGGCAAAATAACCACATACGGACACCACTACGTGATAAAAGACTAAAAAAAAGACCCGTGTCTCCCAATTTTTCCCAAAGTCATGCACTTTTTTTATGGGCCGCCAAAGATTTAGGGCCTCGGTATCATTTTCCAAAAAAAGTAATCATTTTCTCGGGCTCATATCTTGCAAACCATTCCGAATTTCGATTTACTCTCTGAGGCAAACTTGTAGCTCTTGTCATAAAGAACAAAAATTGCGAACATATAAATTCAAAAAAACTTCACCTTCCAGATAAAAATCGCAAAAAACGTTCGTTCTGAACGTTCCGAACGCTTTTTTATATGTAGTTTGACGTCTCTATTTTGAGAAAGAGAGTAAATTTAATGCGGAACAACAACAAAAATTTCGTTCAGAACGAATGGGTGAATTCACCTTAAGCACCCACTTAATACTGTCACCGATGTGTGTAGTTGTTCTCGCAGGTTCCCTTTTATATTTCATTTTAGTTAAACTAGTTTAAGCGGTGGATTATCTACAGAAGAGACGCGGGGAGCGCAAAGAAACCCCTATCGGCTAAATGAACAAAATACCGATTTAGATATGGTCAACCTTAAAAGGGAGGATATTCAGTTTATACTCTCAAGTTAAACTTTGTGGTTTCTAAATATTATAAATATTCAGTTTCCTAACTTATTTTTTATATTTCTAAGTTTTTAAATGTTTGTAATAAACAATTCATAGAAAGTGCTTAATTGGAAATAATCAATATAAAATATCCTTTCGCTTTTTTTTAACTGACCATATAATAAAGCAGCCATATCATTAATTTGTATTTACTGGGATCGCTAACGGAAATTCTCCAGTTTGCAAATTTGACTTGATAAAGAAGCATATGGACATTTGCTATAATCGTTCAACGTTATCGAATATCTGGTTCCCATACAAATTTATGTTTTATGATCAACACAAACTATGCCTAAAGAGTGTTATAACGACGTTCATACTCGTATCAAAAGTTGTTCTATTTTATTATTTCTTAAAAAGTTTTCCGTTGACAAAACGGACACCTCCTCCCGATAGAGTTCGAGATTTGGACGAAAAACCAGTCGCCAAGGTATATAAACTATTCTTTTGGTAATCTGACCTGTCGTAGAGAAAATCGTCAGGTTGAAGAACCATTCTTCGTCCGACATGCCCCGGGTCATGTGTTGCTGTTGTGAAACCAAACGGTTTTTTCCTTCAAATATTTGGCCAAGTACTTCTGTCTATATTATAAATAGACATATCAAAACATCTGAGTTTTTTTTGCGCATTTTGCGACCCACACGATGTCGTTTAAGCAGGATCACAATGCCTGCACGTAATTAGGCTTTATCACCTTTGCGGCCTCAATATCCATATAAATGTTGATGAGAGCAGTCACTCAAATGACTTGGACCGAAAGCGAATGTCCCCAATCCAGTATCAGTTTGAATTTCGTAGCCATCATGATAAAGTGCTGAATCGTTCGAATGATTCATGAAAGATTCGCAATCACGATCATTCTAATGATTTGTGAATGATTGATTAATGATTCATGAATCTCTCATGAATGATTCTTGAATCAATAATGAATCATTCGTAAATAATTTATGAATCATTCACAAATCATTCATGAATGCTTCTAACAAGTATTTAACCTTCCCCATTATCACAGTTTCATTAAGAAACTCTTGGAGCATATATCCTGATATATATATATATATATATATATATATATATATATATATATATATATATAAATTTTTTTTTTTTTTGTTTTGTCCCTATATTTCGCCTTATAAATGAAGGTAGTCTATTAAGCTCTATTAACTGCCAAATTGGCTGGCATTGCTAAAAAATATGGGTTTTGTCTGTACTAGTTTAATTTAACTTCACACACATTAATTTTTGACACCTGGTCCTTTTACCGCCCTTTAAGGGTTAATTCTTTCAAAAATATTTACTTAGATGAATAACACATAATAAAGAAAAGTTCCATCCTAGAAAACAATTCAATAGAACAATACGTATAAAACGTATCTCCATTGTTTTTGTGTATTCTGCAACTAAGTATGTGCATAATATATAAATTATCTTGCATACGAGTACTTGGATATACGCTTATCAAGAGGGTGTACGGGTATTAAAATTTCTATTTTCCAAACACATTAAACATTGACTGTATCATAGAGGAATATGCCGAAGATGATGATAATGATGGTGTTTTTAAATATTAAAATTCGCATAGTTGCGAGTATGGTATACTTGTACATTACATGTTGTGTTGCATATTGTTTTTTTATTTGCTGCTATTTGTTGTGTTGCACTAACATGCTAATGTATTCAGATATAGTGGAAGAGGAAGCTTGATTTTTTTGCTGTTTGTTTTTCTTACTTGTGTGCCTCAACATATTTATAAAAAAACGTGATGAAGAAACATGTGTTTCCAAACATTGGATTTGAAAAGATGGAAATATGTACATAAGTATGTATTCCTAAACAAGACTATGCAGTATTCCTACTGATAGATGTTCAAAATGCAAGTACTGGTAGATGTTCAGTAATAATTTTGAATTTTGTTTGTAGTTAAGTTTTATACTAAAAGTAGAAAGAATTGAAAACCAGAATGAGTTTTATATATGCCCTCAAAAATTAAGCGCAAAGTCAGCTTGTTATTTAGGGGAAAAAATATATAGCAATTTATGTCCTGCTCACTGACCTTTGTAGACTAGTAGGTAGTGTACTAGACTCGTAGTGCGAAGGTCTCAGTTTCGAATCCTGCCGCAGAACTCTGACAGTTGTGTTTGATAATTAAAGGGAGCGCACAACAAGCGTTCACAGGCTTAAGTGTATGTCGTATGACATGGGCTATCACACCCCTCCAATCAACCTAACCTATGTCCTGCTGCTGTAGGTTGCCTGGTATACATATAATTTCCCTAATTATGATTGTCGACGTCGATGTCTCATCAAGTCGACATTAATATATTGGCAATTGTGGAATCGTTATCGAGAACTATTAAATATTATTGATAGGACATTACTACTATTATGGCGTATAAAATTACAATTGGCCATCAATATTAGTTAATTATTGCCTACAATGAGTTCAGAACTGTTGTCTTTTTTTTATTGTCGACTTTATGTGACGTCGACGCGACAATCATAAATAGGGCAATTATATCTATACCACGCTACCTGCAGCAGCAGGACATAAATTGCTATATATTTTTCCCCTAAATAACAAGCTGACTTTGCGCTTTATTTTTGAGGGCATATAGAAAACATAAAACTCATTCTGGTTTACAATATGTTATCTATTTGTTCAATTCTTTCTACTTTTAGTATAAAACTTAACTGTAAACAAAATTCAAAATTATTACTGAACATCTACCAGTACTTGAATTTTGAACATCTATCAGAGGGAATGATTTCTTGAGGGTAGCGGAATGATAAATACATGATTTGTGGCCTAAAGCACCATAAAGCATTTCATCAGTTAATTTGTGTTCAGTGTAATTGAAATCATAGTTAAAAAAAACTTTATTATGTAGCATAGTTCTGTTAATCAAATTTTTTATTTTTAAAACGACCGAATTCACATAATTTTACTAGTTGTATTGAAAAATAGGCTCTATGAAAAATGGCCCCAATCAAAAATGTAAAATGATTCCAAAATAAATGCACAAATTTTCAGGAATTTTTTCTCATTTTTTGGGGCCATTTTTCATTTTGTAGTTCGGGGTGTTTTTTTGTGTCTGTTTTCGGCACATTTATAACTTTTTAAGTTTTTTTTTTTTTAATTTCATGGAGATAGTCCTAAAGACAAGAAAAATTGTTCCAAATTAAAAAAACAAAAAGTTAAAAATGGCCCCAAAAATAGAAAAAAAATCCCAAAAATTTATTTTATTGTTTTAGAAAATTTTGAGGTCCATTTTTAATTTTTCAGTTTGGGGCCATATTATATTTTCCTTAAAACGAAATGTATCCGGAAACAGGGCAAAAAACAGGAAAAATCACCACTATTGTTTTAATAGAAAGTTTTGGATTAAATTTTTCATGTGTTTATTTTGTCCCCAATGAAAAATGATCCCAAAATTAAAAGTGGCCCAAAGCGTTTGGATTAATTTTTCCCATTCTCGGGCTATTTTCCATTTTCAATACATAAAATTGGTGATTATATATACATACATACGTTCTTTACATTTATTTATTGGAAAAATATTGATATAGTAGTATACCCCGCTTACAATACGTACGAGGTCTGTTCAATAGAAACGGGAAATTTAAATTTTTTTAAAAAAATATTTATTTATTCATCAATTTCTATTTTGTCCCCTTCAAAGTATTCCCCCTTAGATATAATATGGTTGTGCCAGCGTTTTTTCCAATCTTCAATGCAGTTATGATATTCAGGTTTGGTATGGCATTGAGCTCTCTCAGCTATTCGGTTTTTATCTCCTCAATCGCCGTTCTTTCGTGCAACTTCTCTAATAGTTATTCGGCGATTCTCCAGAACAATTTTCCTCACTTTCTCAACACTTTCATCGGTTTTTGATGTGATGGAGCTTCCAGGACGAGCGTCGTCATTTCTATCTGTACGAACTTCTTTGAAAATCTTGTACCACTTGTAAATATTTTTCTGACAATCACCATATTCCACTCTCAACATTTCAAATGCTTTTGAGCACTTAATCCCATTTTTTGCACAAAATTTGATGCAAATTCTTTTTTCCCACAGCAGAAAATCGCCGAAGAAGCAAACCACGTCTTACTGTTATGAATGTCACAAACAAACTAAAGTACACAAACAAACTGAACTAACAACATAAAAAAAATCGCTAATCGAATACACGTAGCCCGAGAAATTTCGAAATTCACCATTTCTATTGAACAGACCTCGTAAATAAAATATTTTGCTTCATTGCCATAATGTGGCTAAAACTTGTCATATGTTCAAGTAAAGGGTCCGCCAAATAACGTTTTTTTTTTTAAATCGAGTGTAGCTTCGGCTGTGTGGCACGTAACGCCGTCCTCTTGAATTGTTGAACAAAAATTCGTTCAACATGGCCCGATAACGATCGCCATTGACTGTAACGGCCACTCATTGCTCATTTTCGAAGAAAAATGGCCCAATTATGCCTCTGGACCAAAATCCGCACCATCGTTTTGGGTGCACCGGTTTTCAATGTACATATGCGTGCGGGTTTTCTGTGCCCCAAATGCGACAATTTTGCTTGTTTACATACCCGCCAAGATCAAAATGAGCTTCATCTGAAAAGATGGTTTTTTTTTTTTGGCAAAATCGGCATCTTCTGTAAGTTGATCGCAGGCCCACTTAGCGAAGCGAAAACGCATTGGATGGTCAGTTGGCTCGTTCAGCGGAAGGATAAAACTAATTATCTCTCAAATCAGACATGAGCTAAGTGTTACCATTTACGAAATAAGCACTAGTTGAAAAAAAACGTTAGATGGCGGACCCTTTACAGTAAAATTTGTGTTTTTCGAATGAAATATATTGTTGAGATAACTTCATCCATGGGACTACAAAAAAAGAACTAGAGATACTTCGCAAAAGAATATGATCTCGACTTTGCGCAAATATATTTTTAGCCGGAGTAGAAAGTTCTATTTTCGAAGAAATCATTATCGTTAACCCTATCTAGTTTATAATCAACCAAATAAAAATTATGACATAAATCTTGAGAAGATTACTAGTCATATTAGAGAAATAGAAAGAGGCTCGATGGAACGTTGATTTCAAAGATGGTAGCAATTTATTGTACGAATGATGGTCCAAGAAGTGCTTTATTAAAATAATTTGAAAAAAAGTTGTGTTTTTGAAAATTTTTAGTGATTACAGGTTATATTAGAGAAATAGAAAGAGGCACGATGGTCAGATGATTTCAAAGATGATAACTATTTATTGTTCGAAAGTAGACATGACCTAAAGTGTTTGAACAAAAAAAAAAAAAAAAAAAACACCTGTAGCTCGTCTTCAAGAACAATATATTGTCGCATAGAACATCAATGGGCTCTTGCATGACTTGCTACTCTAATTTCAACACCGATTTCTTTGATACCATAAACTGGCGTAACGTCACTGCCTATTGAGTCTAGAATGTGCTGAATGAATAAAAAATTTGCTATAAATCAAATATACCGAATATACTCTATTTGATTTAAAAACCTTCCGAAAAGAAGCTGATAAAATAACATACAACAATAAGAAATTACTTTTACACCAACCCAAATACAGTAAAGTACGGATAAATGCACATCGGTTTTCACCCGACTTTTTGTGCACTTATCCATTTTTTGCATTTATGCTAACCTCGGATAAATGCACAAATATTGCAATTATACAATTATTGGGTAAATGCAAATTTTTTGCATTTACATATAGCTACAGAGAAAGAAATCAAACTATGTACATACATATATGCTTAGAGTATATATACATATGAGCATAAGTTCCTTAAAAATATAAGATAAAATAGACTGTTGATGATTTTTATAAACAAAGTTTAATTTTATTGGTAATTCATGTATATTTTTGTTTGTCTAATAGAGTTCAACAAAAAAACTTAAAAACCTAAATCACAAAGTCTTAAGGTACATACTATACATATGTTTACAAACTTTCACATATCGTATATATTATGTTAATAAAATTTTTTTACAAAACTTAAAGAATTAGTTCAGTTTAAAAAAAGTATTTAAAAAATCACAATTGTGCAAAGTTAATTTGCTTCTGTTTTTAATCAACAACAAAATAACAATTTTTGCTATTAACAAGAACAATTATTAAAAAAATGTTGGTATGGAAGATTATATAGATGACGAGCAAACTGAAGAATCTAAATCAGATTGCCTTGGATCACATGAGGTGAAAAAATCGGAAACCTTTTGTAGAAAAAAGTGCTTATGTGTAAATTAAAATTAATTATTTTAGTTGTGCATTTATGCATACAAAGTTGTACTAAAAATGTCTCTTGAGGCTTAAAATTATTATGCACTTATGCATTTTTTTGCATTAATCCGTGTTGCACTTCTCCGTGCAATTTTACATGAAAAAATATAAAAGAGGCTTATGGCTTCGAAACACGTTGCACTTAAGCGTTTTTTGCATTTATGCGTGTTGCACTATCCGGTTTTTACTGTACTTTAAATGTCAAGTGCAAAATAATAATGTGTCGTTCGAACTACTGAAAAACAACCTGAACAAGGAAGAATGCGCCAAAAACACCAAGTAGTACTTTAAACGAGAACTGCTTTTTTATTACAACTTGCCAAACAAACAGAGAATCATTATCATCATCAGCATGTACAGCAGCTGTCATGATTCCAGTGAGGCAATATTGCTTAGGGAAGAAGATACAACCACAATTAAAACAGCGACAACAGCATTTCTTATGATCGTTGTAACCGCAACAGCAACATTAGGTAGAGCACAAGCAATAAACTTAAAAAATATATATTTTTTTAATAAAAATAAAACAATACTTCGCAATTAGTTACGTTGGTACTATTAAAGAAAAAGATGGAATAAAGGCGGAACTCACATGCAAAGTTTTCTATTATGTTTCAAATAAAACACAAGCCAGCGAAGACGGAAATTACCATGACTTATTGTAAAGTTTTTAAAAATATACATGTATAAGAAACCTGCTCAAAAAGAAAAAAAAAAAACAAACAAATTGATAATGTTCATGCATGATAAAGGATGCTAATTGTTGTCATCGATTGGATATTATTGCAAGAATTCACAACACGCAATAAAGAAACAAAGAGAAATAGTTTGTGTTACGGAGTCGCTATGGCATGCACCAGATTGGTGTCAACCTTAACGATATATGGCGTAACGTTCAAGGATAATGTATTTCAAAGTACTATGCTGAGTACATGTTATATTAAGCTTAGCTAGAGCAGTCTTTACCTTTTTCTATCAGTTAATACAAAGTTGGACACAATAATTCCCGTCTGCTGGTCATTAGTTTCATGCGGAAGACGATACGACTACCGAGCCGCCACCCAAGATTATTCTTGATGCATGAGTTTAAAACGAGTTGTCAGAATCCCACCTTATAATATCCTCTGCCAAACTCTCCTTCGAAACTGCGTAAACAGTCTGTAATATGGATGAAACCAGATCTTTAAATTATGTATAATGCGTCCGCTAAATTTAAATATTTCTGTCATCGATTTCCTTATCAGAGCTTATGAGTACTGATCAAGATGAAATGGGTGTATTGCGCTCTTCGCATAAGACGTTTAAAACTACTTGAGACACTTAATGTTCATGGAAGCGATAAGTTCGAAGAAAGGAAGTTTATGGTAGTTCGTCTAATTGGCGAAACCAAAACCAGGCTTGTGGACTAAAAATATTAAAGTGTTCAATTCATTGTCTTTCCTGTTATAAGTCTTCGTCAGGATTCTTCCTTTGATGCACAAAGTTGCGCAAAATCCATAATTTTAACTCCCTGTCATTTTGTTATACTTAAATGAAAAAAAGAGCTGTGTTTTCATAAAAAGTTTTTTTTTTAATGTAAAATTAATGACATTTATTGAAATAAAATATTTCACCTCCCGAATTGATGCATTATTGCGCTCGTTTTACGGCATTTTGAATTGTTGCTCGTAAAACATCTGGCTTAAATTGGCGAAAACTTCTTTCTTGCAAAATTCGTGGTATGTTGTGGTAAACGTGAGAATTCAAAAAGCCTCGAAGGAAAAAGTCTGGTGCGTTTAGATCTGGCGATCTGGACGTCAGTTCAAATCTATAAAACGGGTGATCACTAGACCTGGAAATTGATGTCTCAAAACCTTCAGCGTTGCTTGAGCCAAGTGAGCGGTTGCTTCGTTCTGTAGAAACCAATGCCATGATCGAAACTCAATGCAGCAGCTTGCGGCAAAAAAAAATTAACTTGTGCACCGAATTAAGCGTGTCGTCTCATCGATATTTCTCTCTGCAGTCGTCAGAAACAGCAGCGATTTTCTCCGTCGAACAAGCAATACAAGTCCGCCCTCTTCTTGGGACATCTGTAGTATACCCAGTTTGCACGAGGAGGTCAACTAAACGCTGAATTGGTTAAACATGTGGGAAACGTCGACGAACTCCACGCTGCGTTAAAAAAACAGACTGAAAGTTTGTCAAATAAGTAGTAACAATAATGCCACATCCTTGAGGCTTCTTGACAACTGTATGTAATTTTCTACATATCTACATCATAAATGTTAAAGTGCAGTGACATTTGACTCCATCTGCAAAAATGTCAGCGAATTCAAATTATGACATTACTTTTCGCCTTCTTGTATTACAGATTTTATTGTCTAGAATTAGTACAATTAAAACTTCTGCTACTATTAATGATATAGGACATATCTGGATAGGCTGATTGTCCTACTTTTATGAACGTAATTGAAGTTTTTTAAGCTTCGTTGTTTTATAATTTTTGCAATCCCTGCCAACATTCTCTTGTGAAAAAAATCTTAATTGAAAACCTAAATTTTGTGGCAGTAATTTACACAACGAGTAGGTGAGTGACTATTTGCTCAGCCTAAAACGTCTTACTGGTTGTGAATTGGGCCACCCAAGAAAATGATTAAAGTACGGCCAAAAAGTAGCTTAGTAAATTTCCTTAATTTGAGAGAATTCTGTGTAATAAACTGGAAAAGCTGATTTTTTGTTTGTTATTAATAATTTTGTGCACTTTTCACCACCTACTGCCTGCCAACTTGGTATTCGCAGTAACAACTTTGCACCTTTAAGTCAAATGGGGTCATAAAATACAAGTGTTTCTCTTAGCAGATCTTTGTAACAACCAACTAAGACTAAATTCCAGCCTCCTTCGTTTCACAAAACAGCCTTAAGGTTAGCAAGCGCACTCCCATTACCAGTGCTATAAATATAAACACTTGCATCATTTGAAAGTGGTTCTACAGCAAAAAAAAAAAAAAAAGTAGGAAAACAAAATCGAAGGAACAATGTGTAAAATTGTGTTCATAACGGAGGTAGTAAGAGTAAAACTAAAGTTTGAATAGAAACAGTAGACAATACTCCACATAGTTTAAAAGAATAAAGGAACCCTCTCAGCTGTAAACCAGTCCAAGTAACTCAAGAATGTTGTTGTCTATGGATGGTATTGCCACTGCCATAGCTACTGGGATTATTGTATGCATGCTGTTGCTGCTGCTGCTGCTTAGTTGCAAGTTTATCCATCTATGTATGTATTTACTATATTTTTTTACAACAACAACAACAACGACAATGCAAATTGGAAAACAGACAACAACTAGCATAAAATGCAGTATCTATGTCTTTCTATATATTTTCATTCACATGTTTTGTCTAAATGCTGCGTTTCGTGATGTCTGCTTCTTGCCACAGAAACTTGCAACAAAATATGAACAAAAAAAAGATATTGCACCATAAGAGTTCGTAGACAAGGATAAACATTAAATTTTATGTTTTTTATAACTGAACGTAGATTTTTCTTTGCTTTCCTTCTAATGTTTGCTCTCCTCGAACTTTAGAAAGTATAAACAAGTATGTATGAGTATTAGTTGAACGAGATGAAGAAAACGGGAAAAAGTATTGATTAACTACATTTTTATGTACGATAATAATAAAATGTTTCCAATAAATTTCCATCTGTCTGGTAATTTTAAGTAAATAAATTTTAAAAAAATATGTTTGCAATATTTTAAGGCGTATAAAAAGTTTATTTTGACTCCTAAATTCAACAATAAATTGTCTTAAAGTTTGTTTTTTAGGGAACACAAACAATTCTGTTTATTTTCTTGGTGAACGGCAAGTGAAATTTAAAGATTAAATTTTTGCTCCTTTGAAGGAAATTGCAATCGAAAATTTGCTCTTTGCTCTGTCGGGTACTTAGATTTGGTCTAAGCAATAAATTGAAATTGAAGTTGAAAAATGTGAGAAAGACTAGGGCTAGTGTTGTACTTTGCAGTGGTATGTATGAATAGATAATAATGTATTAAAAATAAAATTATCCTGCGGAGGGATGGATAATGCCGAAAAAATGCCACTTCTTTAAGAAAAGAAATTTATAAATTTTAAAAATTGTTTTCACAAATCACTCGATAGCATCTGCAGCTGAGCTGCCAAAAACAATGTTGCCAAAAGGAAATTTGCTAAAAAAATCACCCTTTACTTAGTAAAAACTTGTAAGGTTGTACGATATTTAAAATATAGCCTATAATTTTTTCATTATTGTTCTCTAGTTAAGCTTTGTAAATAATTAAAAAAGTTAATTAATGCGCCGATTATAGTTTACAACAGTTGTTACTTCAATGTTGTATTTTTTAAAATGCGATTATGGTTTACAACTGTTGTCAGTATGTGTTGTTCGCACAATCAAAAATCTACAACAGCTCATAAGGTGTTGTTTCATTAACATTACAAGTTGAAAATCGAAAATAAATATTAACAAATTTAAGTATGCATATAAAATTTGTGTTACAAAACATTCAGAACTGTAAAAATAAATATAAAATAATAAAATTAAATAATAAAACACTGTGTGTAATTTTTCAAGTCGTGACAAAATAAGCATATACGGACACCACTACGTGATTAAAGACTAAAAAAAAAGACCCGTGTCTCCCAATTTTTCCCAAAGTCATGCACTTTTTTATGGGCCGCCAAAGATTTGGGGCCTCGTCACCGCGTCACTTTTTTCACTTTTGCGGCTACCTAAGCGCTACCTAAACGGTGTTCAGAATTATTCCCAGGAAGTTTATATGTTGTAGAAATTTGTTTATTGAGATCTTAGGTAAATTTTTGCAGTTGATTGTTTCCTTGAATTTTGAACGGTTTGCTACCTATGGACCTGAACAAGAGAAAAAGGTAAAAAAATCGATTTTTTTTAAGTTTTTTTGCGATTTTTATCTGGAAGGTGATTTTTTTTTGATTTTATATGTTCGCAATTTTTGTTCTTTATGACAAAAGCTACAAGTTTGCCTCAGAGAGTAAATCGAAATTCGGAACGGTTTGCAAGATATGAGCCCGAGAAAATGATCACTTTTTTGCGAAAATGATACCGAGGCCCCAAATCTTTGGCGGCCCATAAGAAAAGTGCATGACTTTGGGAAAAATTGGGAGACACGGGTCTTTTTTTTAGTCTTTTATCACGTAGTGGTGTCCGTATATGGTTATTTTTTTTTCGTGTTGCACTGTGAAATAAATATTTCTTAGCAAAATTACAAATAAAAAAACAAATGGCAAAGTTGGTTGACCTAATGAAAATTAATCCAGATATTGGCCGAGGCAAGCTGCCATTTGGATATAACAAAATAAAACTCAAGGACAAATGGGATCATTTTACTGAACAATTAAATGGCTTAGGACAGCCAATTAGAAATTTTAAAGAATGGCAAAAAATAATTTTTAGAAAAGTGTTCAGTTTTTGTAACAAAAAAAAACAAACCATCCTTGTTTATGCGGAAATTTTTTTATAAAACTGTAAAGTATGTTATTGTAATTAAGACATTGTAATAACTTTTGGTTTTATAAAAATTATACATACTTATTCTATATATGGTAGTTCCAATGGGTATGAACTGTCTCGAATTCTTTTTCGGATACGTGCCATTTGCGTGTGTTTTTTGTTGTTCTTTTATTTATTTCTAACAGTTTTTGTCATGCAGGTATATATTTTTACGGAAATCTGTATGTACTACAAATAAAATGCTACACTGTGACATAAACAACACCTAGATGTTGTAAACCATAATCAAAAAATAAATTAATGTTGTGTTGTAGGCGAAACAACACAACATTTAATTGTTGTAAACCATAGATTTTATGGATTTATTTTTTTAATTAAGGGGCCATAATTTTTTTATGAACAGATGAATTTTTCCACAACATTCTTTGGTTCATCTATTGAATTCGATATAGAAATATATTTTAAAGTACTTTGTTTTTATTTTATATATTTCTCAATACAAAAATAATTATATTGACATTAAATGCTTGTGTAAGTATTGATTATTATAGACATATTCATATACCTGCGTCAAAACGTTCAAGTGCATTTAATAAGTAAACTAATACCTAGCAGTTTATTTTGTTTTGTTTTGTATTTTTCCTTCTTATCTTTCTTAAATTGTACTTTTAAAGCAAAACTAGGCATAATCAATGTCACACGTGTATTACTAAACAATTAAAAAGATCAATTTTAAAATTAAAAAAATAATCTTAACAAAATTACGAAAATTAAATGGTTTAAACTACAAACCCAAACACCTTCATTCAACACAGACACACACACACACACACACACACACACACACACACACAGGCTGATGGCAGGCTGCTAAAGTACCAACAAGTGCACTATACTCTATTACGTACTGCAAACACTACTCTTGAACATTATCTTCTAATTACTTAATAGTAGTTAATTGTTTGATAAAACGAATAAGAGACGCTAAATGAAATGAAACCAAATTAAAACAACTTATATTTAAGTTATGCAATAGATTTGATGAATGAGGGTGATGGTGTTAACCGGCAATAGTATATGCTACAAATAAGATTTTGTATTATTAATATTTGAATGCTACAAAACTACAAAATCTAGAAATTTTGCCTGCCTTAGCAAGTTATCGATTCTGCCTTTCGAAATACTGAGCATTAGAATTTTATTAATATGATATAGGCTTGTATGCCTTATTTTCACGAATTCAATAGGAATTGTCGCAATCGAAAATTCGTTAAGTCAAAATAAAATTCAACCGAATCCTTTGATATAAAACTTTTTATTGCGGGATGTGAAACTAGTGCGGTTGGAGCAGACACCCAAAGCCATTATAAAAAAAAAATTAACATTTGTATATGTATATATGCCTGAGGCCCTATGCTACCGGTAGGAACGACGGGAACTTATATATATTTTATACCCGTATGTATGTCTAATGCTTAACTTGCACTTGATTAGAAATATCCAAAACGATAAAGAAGGTTTACAATTTTCTCTTCGTTAACATAATCCGAAATGTCTGCAACAATTTCACCGATGAAATGTTTTCTTAAGCACTTTTCTTTATAAAAAAAATTAACATTTGTATTTCTTATTGCCAAAAAATCATTTTTAACGTTCTCGTGTAGAAAGTTCTAATGTCTTAAAGTATTGTACGATGTTCCTTATTAAATTTGCACGTAATGATAAAACTCTTAAATCATTTTTTTTTGTTGGAAAGGGGAGAAAGTGTTACACTTTTTTTGTTTTGTTGAAAATATGACCTTAAGTAATTTTATTGAATCTGATTTACTTCCCCTTATAATTAATTTGTTTTTAACGAAATTGAAAATCGAAATGATAATCTGAATTAGTGTCACGAAAAATAAACTATTCTAGTCTACTAGTTTCCAAATACTCGAAAAGAATACAAACTAAGCTTACATACTGCCAATTAAAGAAAACAAGGACAATTTATCATTGTCCTTCCACCCTAGCTATTAGTCTAGGGGGGTTACCCAAAAGAATTGGGGTAATAAAATGAACTTTATCGCATTACGATTGTGTTTGCAATAATTCCTTAATTATAAAATGTTTGATAAACATATACTAAAACACAATTAAATTTTTATAAACTTTTTACATAAAAGCCAATATATGTATGTATGTATAAACGAAAACCCTTATTTGTATAAACAGAAATTGGAAAAACAAGGTAGAATCCAACCCTGAAATAAAGTTGAGTGCAACATATGCAACACATGTTCTGTTTTGAACGACTGCATTTTCTTTATAGAAAAGAACACATACTTGCTGGAAGGAAAGAATATGTATATGTAACATTTTTATCAGAAAAGAAAATACCGATAGATTAAGTGATCATGGTAGTTCATCTATATATATATATATATAAAATAGGATGTGTGTATGTATGTATGCGTTATGTATGTAACGGAATGGCTCCAAAACGGCTGGGCCGAATTTGACGAAATTTTCAGGGAACCTTTAGAATACTAGGGCGGGTGACACTGTGAAGTCTGATTTTTTTGTCTGTGGGCGGAGGGGCGTGGCAAAATCCAATTTTTATATTGCACCACCAATGACATATACATATATTTATTTTTTGTGCTTTTTTATTTTACTTTTTTTCTTAAAAGCCGTTGTCATGTTTTTCAAAACGAGATATCAAACTCTAAAACCTATGTTAATAATGATTCAATATCAAAATTTTAAACTTTCGAAATGTTGCATTAAAAAATCCAAGTTTTCGGTTTATTTACAAAATATTTACATCATTCGATAACACAAGATATTCCCCGCTTACTAAGGTGCAACATTGTACAATAAGTTAAAGATCTATACATATAAAACATGATATATATATATGTATGTAACGTATGGACTCCAAAACTTTATTATAGGTATTTAATAGATTTTTATGTAAAGGCCGTAAATTTCGTTAAACGCTCAATTTAAATCGTGTGAGAATACACACTAATGTTTGCTTAGGGCCAGCAACGCGGACCGGGTCAGCTAGTATCCTATAAACTTTCAATATATGTACTCAAGTTGACATACATACTCGTACATAATATACAATATAGACTTATGCCTAAAGAGAGGGTAAACTAACTACAGGTGTACAGCATCAAGTTTTATTACAAAATCTTATTTTCTTATAATTAAAATTTTTATTTACTTCAACTTTCAATAGCAATGCCAGCAGTTGTAACAACAACAACAACGATTAGATAAAACTATTTATAACAATTACGCGGCTTTATTCCACAAATTCACTTGTACTCTGGCTCACCGCGCTACTGTAACAATCAGAGGCGATTGTGCGATTAGATTTGTTTTGGCATTTTGGCGATTTCTCAATAGCGAGAGCACTTGTGCGTGTACTTGTTTCCCGTTGTTGTAAATTTCTACTTGTAGGCTCGTTCCACATTAAAAAAACTTTTTTCACTCCGCAAAAAAGGATGAGGGTCATTTTTACGCTAAACTGGCCATGAGCTGATTGATAAGTATTATTTATTTATTTATTTATTCTTAAATATAATAAAAGCAGTTTTGAGGTTTTTTCCTTCAATAGTTTAAAATTTTGTAATTTCGGTGCCTCATATTTCTTTTTCATGATTCAATTGTTTATTTACTCGTAGTCATGGTTGTAGCTGCTTCTAATGCTGAAGTTTTTGTTTCTATTTTGATTATTTGCATTTCTCTTGAAAATCTGTTCAAATTATGCAAAATTTATGTATATCTTATTTTCTGCGTTTAAATTTATTCTTTAAAAGATTGGCAATGAATGATACGGGTACAATCAAGTGGTTGATATGGAGATGCCAACTTAAAATCTCTCTTAGAAGTAGACATAATTTGAAAATTTTCTTTGAAATGTAGTTGCGCTTTTATTTTAAACACATTAGAGAAATTTATTTTGCGTTTGAACAAGAAATATTTTATAATGGGGCTTATGATAAATCTTGAGTCTAGATCGCTAATACACATACAAATAGAAAAAAGAATTCAGTCATTACAACCTCATTTAATTATTTTTTAATGTGCTCTATGCGTATTATAACCGCTGGTCATCATGGGTGTGCACCAAATCTCTAAATAAGATAATTTCTTATCCACGTATTTCTTACCATTTTCTTGGAATTTATCTTCTTATGATCATGGATTCGAGGCAAAAGCACAATTATATATTATTTGTTCGTATAGAGACAAATAGAATCCTGTATTAAATTCATTGGAAACGATTCGATTGTTTATGAAATATTCTTAAAAAATATATTTCATAAAACTTTTTATTTAAAAATTTAAGGCGCTGTTAAACAGGTGGCATAACAAAAAGGTGTAAAATACTTACATACGAGGGCAGGTTAATAAGCTTGTGACTTTCTGAATGAAATACGGTTTTTTTGTTTGTTGAGAAATTATAATTTTGCTTTCCAACATAGCCTCCTTTTATCTCTAGTTATTTTTTATCCCATCCAAAAAATAAGATTTATCGAGGTAGAAATTCTGAGAATAGGGTGGATGAGGAAGTAATTTCTTAGCCTAATTCATGGAATTTCACCGTGAAAACTTCACATGGGTGGCAAAATGCGTTCGTTTTTTGTTTCAAGTCCTGACTAAATCCACCCAATTTATTTGGCATAATATTTGCCATTGATTTTTTTAGCCTTTTGGAGGTAGTTAATTTAGATTATACCACATGCATCTCAAAAACGGTCGCCATTAACTTTGTTGACCGACAAATCCACCTTTTCATCCCGAGAAACTTTTTGTGTTTAGAGCTATTTCGACCCTGGTGTGGTGGTGGATCCACATTTCGCTCACGGTTACGAAATGGCGCAAAAACTCGACACCCAGGTTTCAGAAAGCTTTCTGATACCCAAGTGATCATTTAAAATTTAAAACACTGAATCATTTGAAATGATTTTCGCTTCCTCGACTTCTAGTACTTTCAATCTGTGATTGGCCAACATCATATCGTAAATTTTTTCAATTGTTTCGGGTGTAGAAACCATAATTTGGCGTCCAGCACAGCATTTTAGATGCTTGTACGGTCCCAACGAAATTCAGTGAACTATCCTTTTTTACCATTGAAATTGATGGTGCAGAATTCCCGTATTATTTATCAAGCTTGATTTGAGTAATATTTTTTTTTTCCGCAAAAATAGTTCTTAATTCACTTTTTTCCATTTTCTCCTCACATCTGCTATCAATGGATGTCAAACACAAACTAAATGATGCAGCTTGTTAAAATTTTTTCTTTAATAGGCAGGAAATTCGAAAAGTTACGGAATCACCCTCGCATTTTTATACGGACATTTTTGCTATCCCGATTCCATTCATATACATCCAAACAAATGAAGCCGGAGGCAAACGAAACATCATGCCATATTTGGCGACCCCACCAGCGTTCATGCCACCCAGAGAGAGGAATTAAGCTGAACATAATTTTTTATGGCAAATTTCTGTGAGAATAGTTTGAAAATTTCTCAATGTGATGAGACCGAAATTCACCATAAGTTATATTTCTATGTATTTTCTATATTCTAATTTACTTCCTATTTTCTGCTTAAATGATGATATACGAATGCAACAACTCAACTGTGCTGTAGCAAGCTTCCAAATACTCCTAAGTGGGGCATCCATAACAAATATCATGCCATAGAGTATTTTGAAGGTATAGATTACAAAGCTGCTTATAGTGAAGCAATTGTTTTTGCTCGCATGTTATTGCAAAATCATTTGGTTTGTTGAATATATAATCAAACAAATCTGCTGAAATTTAAAATGAAGTTGTTTATACTAAATTATGATTTTTATTCATCTAAAAATTAAACATAAACAAAATGCTGCAACAAGTTCATTGCACTACATACAACATTTTAAATTTTATGATTTTTACAACAACTAAAATAAAAAAAATTATAAAAAAACTAAACTAAAAGCCACAATAGCAACAAAAAAAGAAAAAAAGAAAAAAAGAAAAAAAGAAAAAAAAAATACAGAAAACTATAAAAAGTAATAAAAAATAACATTAAAATTAACTTTGTTGTACGAATAGATTTTTCTAAAGCTTTTTGCTGCCACTGCCAAAAAAGAAATATGTTTGGCAAAGTTTTCATACATAGAGCGATATAAATATTTAACAAAAAAAAAGTCAAGCAAATGACTTTAGGAAATAACATGACTCAGTTCTTAATATCATTAAAAAAACGAAACAAATTATTTACTTAAAATACTGATTAGATACGTGTGTTTTTCTTTTTTTTTATTTAATGACTTTCAAACTTGAATTGTAAAGCAGGCTATAATTTATAGAGAATAAAAATAGGCTAGTTTATCGCTACTACAACTCGTTTCTTTGACTGACTGCTTGCTGGCTTCAACCTATTTAAACCTTTAAACAGCCCACCACACCTTGTTGCAATGTCAGCTACTGAACATAAACTCTTCCACCAACATGCTCGATGATTCGTATCTGATGTTCTAAATATTATTATTTTTTCGCTTTTCGGTTACAAAAAGAGTTTGTATAATTAACATTATTTACTTTTTGTTTCGGTGAATAAACAAATAATCTTCTCCGGGAAAAGTTACACTGCTGTCAAAAAGTAACTCTAAGGACAGCATTTTCTTAAAGTTGTTTTTCAAATTCAGATTTTAAATGGAATTCTTTTGGTAGAATAAGTTTTTATTAAATAGTGCTTCTTTGAGAAGATTATTATTTTTTTAAACAAGTTTTCATTTTTAAGGAATATATAAATAAGCAAATAAAATTGCCATTGTGAAAAGAAATACAATATAAGAAGAACGGAACAGCCTGCAACTCTAGCAGCCTCTACATTCATTTGGTCTTATTGTACAATCTGAGCTTCACTTTCAACGCACAAACATTTCCTGTGTAACTGATCGTCGTCATTTCATTATAGAATTAAACTTTCGAAAGTGAATTTAACTCTGTCAAAAGGGGTTCTATTTTTCGACTGAGTGCAACAAAAAAAATCTCCACTCGTAACAAACTCGTAGGAAAATCGTACCACACGGAACAAAGCGTTCGGATTCGTAAATCTTTCCTTTCAAATAGCAAATGCTGTATGCTGAACCGCAGAATGCTATAAAGTCGGCATGAAATCGAAAGTCATTATTCTTTGTGTTCATGTGTCCGTCTTATTTCCAACTTAACGCTGCGGAATTTTATAAATCTTTAATGCAATTACGATTGTAATAAATAAGTTCTAAAAAATACTTTTAATACTTCTGCAGATTTTCTTTAAAAATATATATCCACCGTTTTTTAGTTCAGCGCCATCTTGCAAATCCAATATTATCGTAAATTAAATGCTGTCATCTGAGACTTGCTTCCTTTTAAAGTTTAACGAGTTCTTATATATTTTTAATTTTAATTGTCCAATTCAGTAATAGAACTCGAGCCAGAATATTCAATTTAAAATTTTTCAACTTTTAAAAAATACTGTTATATAAAATACTATTATATAAAAAATAATATTATCGTGAGTTAAATGCTGTCATCTGAGACTTGCTTCCTTTTAAAGTTTAACGAGTTCCCCAGAACATTCAATTTAAAATTTTTCAACTTTTATAAAACTTTACTTACTTGAAACTTTTAACAACTTTTATCTAATTCTAAATTCGTTTTTTTTACTTACAGCAGCTAATGCTCCCCTTTTGGAAATTAGCTGATTTTAATAAAAAAAAATGCCCAAACTATTTTACAAAACTTTTTTCAAATAGTTTTCCAGTTCGAGGGAGGGCCTTGTTTTTTTGAATTTTTTTTATATCCGATTTGTTTTTGACTGACTTATTCAAAGAGGAAGACCATGGATTTTGGCATTTTTCATAATTGCTTTTTTTTTACAAAAACGCCATTTATTAACCGATTTTAAATTTTTTGATCTGTTTGGAAAGATTGGAATTTTTAAATTTTTTCGAAAGCCTGTACTAAGCAAAAATAATTTTTAAACTTCTTATACACAATCAATTCATATGCAACTTTGTAGTCATATTGCATTACTGTGACTTCACAAAGTGGAATATGCGTCAACTTTCACAAACATTCACCCCCAATGCAAATTTTTTCCGTCGAAATATTTCCCTGATGTAGCAGTCGTAAATGATTTTTCCTCCCGAAATAATTTCACTTTTCCTTTGGATTTTTCCTTTTATATTTGTTGGAGAACTGTTGGGCAGTTGAAAGTAAAACGGCGAAAAAACAATCTGAATTGAACTCTGAATGCAGAAATGAAGTGCAATATTAAATATTTTTTTATAACGAGCTCGCTGGGTTTTATTATTATGAATGTATTGAGCTGTAGCCAGTTGTATATCGGGTCTTCCAATAGAGATTTTCGACCTTTGACAGTTGACAGCGGCCATATTGTTGAAGCTACGTCAGTAGAATTGGCTCTCATTCATTCAGTCTGTCTTTCCAAATCACCTTAAACTGATATGGCGTTCAACGACACGAGCAAATGATAATTTTTTATTAAAATGGTTGTCCTGTTCGGGTTACGTTCGGCGCTCTTCGCTCATTTCGCGGTCGCCATAATCATCCTGTTCAGAAGACTTCATAGTGTAGTAAATAAATTTCAGTTCAATGGTTCAGTAAACAATGAACCAACACCCGTTACGACAAAGAAAAGCAAAATCTGCCTAAAATATCAGTAGTTAGAGTAGTTGGAAACTGACCCTAATTTTCTGGATGAATGGATACGTCGACAACAAAAATGGTCGAATTCGGGAGCGTCTAAAGCATTCCAAGAAGTCACTGTTTGGTATGGATTTTGGGCTGACGGTGTCATCGGTAATTATTTCCTTGAGAGCAACGTTGGCCAGAGCATCACCGCCAACAGCCAGCGGTATTAATCGATGATTATCAATTTCTTTTGGACGGAGTTGGATGATATGGACACCAACAGCATGTGGTTTTAACAGGACGGTGCTACGCGCCACACAGCCCATGCCACAGTTGTTGTTCAATGCTATATATGTACGTCTGTTGGAAAACTCAGTGCGTCTGATTTAATTGCAAATATTTGATATCTACCTTATTTTCTTAAATCGCCTGCAAAAGAGTAGGAGTTTTCAATTCGTCTGTTTTCATTAATAAATCATTTCCGAAACGATTTTCAAAACTCGTTCCTTCAAAGGGCATGTGGTCCCATATGTGTATTATTTTGCTAGTATAGAATTTTGCTTAAATATCAATTAACCCATAACCACTCCATAATTGCACTAGATCACGGGAGGTAAATTGTTTCTGTAGTACATCCTAAAATTTTGTTTAGAAATTCATGAAGAAATATGGAAAATAATTAGATTTGTCTTTACGGAGTTGCAAGTATATTTTAGTTTAACTGGTGTGCTTTTCCACACTCCTTAACGGCAAACTAAAATGAACATTCATGTAGCAAAATATGTTGAAATAGTCTTTTTTTGTTGTTGTACGATGCAACCAGTGGAAAAGGTTGGAACCCGCTGAGAGTCGCTCTCGGATAGCGAGCGAGACGGAAACCTCTCTGGTCTTGACATTCAATAGTTTCTTTTTATAATTATTCTGATTATGTTATCAAATATCGCAATTGCGAACAATAAACTTTAGTGAAAAGGTGTTTATGGAAGTCAAAAATTGATAACAAAAATGAAATTTATTTGTTTGAAAATAAAACACAAAACAGACAGACCTTCTACATTAAATAGCTGATATTATTTAGATATTTATTTTCATTGTTATATTTTCCAATAACATTTTATATTTTTTAATAAAATAAGACACAACAAGTGGAACATACTTTCTCGAACCCACTGTACATGTTTTATAATACGTGTTCATGTTAAAACGTTTTCCGATTGTGTTGCTTTACTCGCTCGATTAAGTTGTACTATACAACATACATACATTCACTAACTACCCGCCTCGTTATACGTTTGCATCCAGATGGTTGTAAAAGTTCTATTTGTGGTTCATTAAAATAGAGTAATACAAACAACAACAAAAATAATAAATTGTTAGTAGTTTGTTCTTCTTAATTTGTGCTTTTAAAATTAAAATTAACTTTTCTTTGCTCATTGAATCGTTAAAATACTTTTTTTTTAAAGGGATGCCAAAAAGTTAATTTGATTCACGCATTGTATTGTTCAAAATGTATTAAAAATCATAATAAAAAGAATTAATGAAATAAGAAAAGAGTAAAACGTTTTATTAGATCACAATGAACGTGTGTTTTTCTTTAGTTCTCAAAAATATATTGATGAAAATTGTGTCGGAGGATCTGTTGGGATTGAGTTGTTCCATTATTTGTTTTTGCATTCGCTGAATTTATTTTAATAATTCCAATTTTATTAGAATCCTCGAGTCGCAAAGTTTAGCATCGTAATATTTCCAATCTCTGATCTGAGCAGAAGTATAATTCTTAGATTAAAAGAGATTAATTAATAATTAATTGAATACCGGTGGTTGAAATACAGTATCCTTTCAAATCATATGGTAGACCTCTTCTGTCGACCTCTTCTGCTACCACGGATCAAAATGAATCGGTTTGCGGCCGAAAAATCATCTCTTCTGTCGTGACACATTTTCATCCTGGCTGTCATATCAACAAACAAAATATCGGCAGATGAGAATCGGAAAACCCGAGAAGCCAATGCATCCGCAGAGTGTGACAGTTTGGTGAGAATTTTAGAGCCAATTTTTTTTCTCGAAAATTCAACTGGAAACGCAATTTTTATAAAACAGCGAGCGCTATAAAGCCATGATTTTGTGCATTTTATGAACGATAAGAAGTTGAGTAATCAATAAATTATTATTTATTTTGTTCAAGCTTAAGGCGTCTTCTTTTTTAAATTTTAAATAATCGATATTTCGGTACTCATCGATACTCTTCGAAATACCGATTATTAAAATTAAAAATGACGACACCTTAAGCTTCAAGAAAATAAATAAAATGTATTAATTAAAATAAAATGGTCAAAAAACTAGAACGTATAACTTGAATAATCTATGTTTTCATCAAATAATCAATATTTTACGCATTATGTGCGGTAATCATGGTATCGGCCATGTCAATGGGCCGCCTCAGAACTGCGACTGGACCCCTTTAGACTTTTTCTTGCGAGATAAAGTTAAAGATCGAAGCTATTCGTAAAATCCAGAAATGATCCACACTCTTAAGGCTAATATCGTCTGATCCATTCGTGTATCCGAACTGTCAACAAAGTCTTGGACAGACAGCGTGAGCTGCTGCGAAGCCAGTCGTGGCAGTCACATGAATGAAATCTTGCTTCATAATCAATGGGAATATTTATTATTTATGATAATAATATACCAAAAGCAATTAAGTTTAGCTAATTTTATTTAATTTTTAAAAATATATATGTATTTGGACCACGGGTTTAATTTCTTAGTACTGAAAACAAAAAATAAAATATCGACATGACAACCGCTTTTCTTATGTTAAAAAAAATCTAGCATTTCCTCAAATGTAATTGACCGTAATTTGATAATGAGAATCTAACCTGAAGCTGGATGACATTTTCTACAGGCAGTTTTGTAAATTGTAATAAAACCATGCTCCTGTCCACGATTTTAATCAAGTTAATTTTCTTTTATTGTTTGCCTGGCCAAAGTGGATTTAAAGTCTACATGCAGCTGTTTCTTCATTTAAGATATTGTTTGTTTTGCAGTTTCCCCATTGGAAATGCAAAAATCTGCCCAAGGTTCTCGACTGAGAATTTGTACACGCGATATTTAAAAAAAGTATTATTGATTTTGGTATGCATGGCATGCAGTATGTGGGGCTAGAAATGCATTCATGCTCAAGCTGTCTGCCTTTGGTGCGAACGAGCAGCAACAACCAAATGTAATAAAACTAGAGCTTGGCAAGGCACCCACATGCATATGAGAGAGTGTGCGTATGTGTGTGTGTATGTATCTATGTGGCTAACACTGGCAAAAAATCAATTGTTTCTGTGGTACCGGTATCTTACAATTGTTTTTATGCACATTAATTCTGCTGCTTTGTTAGTCATACATTGCTAAAGCTAAGTGTAGAAAGAAATATTTGTAGCCCAAAGGGCATTGGATTTTGTTGTCGTATTGGAAACTTAGATTTAAAATTTACAGTTAATGATTTTTACCTTCGATTCGGTATTGAATATTCTTTGACATCACAAGGCCGTTTATGTTTGTAATTTAATGCCCTGACATCTATTTACTTGCTTATGGCGTTAATATGAGATCTAAGACTTCTCTGTTGTTTTGCTTCTTTATTTATAATTTTCGAAAAGACGATTTTTAATTAAAACGCAAGTAGATGTACATATTAAATAAATTAAGATTGTTAACTTAAATGAAAAATTCTGTGCCTAAATTTAAGTGAAATGCATGGTTGTGGTGAGCATATTATAAGAGCAAGACGTTATTACCTTTCACCATTGTTATAAACAAATTTTATGATTTTATAATCAAGGGTGCTTTATTTATAATTTTTTTTATTGGAAAAGTTAATAATATTTTAATAAAAACCACAATCTTACAGTAATACTTAAATATAATATTGTCATACATGACCATAATATGTTTCAAATAAATAATAATATGATTAAATCAATATATTTAAGGATTATTTCTCGACTCTAAATGTAATTGAATAAAATATGTATTATTTATAAAGGCGACATATTTTTTAGGTTAAATCGAACAAGCTCTACTAACATACAGTACAACCTCGTTAAACACAACTTCCGAGCTACGCTGAGGGTGCTGTTCGCTGTAGTATTTAGCGCATTCACTACGAAGCAATATCTTAATAATAACATGAGTTCGATCTCTGTCATCAAACAACATCATGAATTTTTCTTATGTGCATTAGAGGGGCATTGTGTTAATTGTTGTCGGACTGTTTAAGTGATGAAGGCATATCACTGGTCACTGAACAGTACACGCAGCGGTTGATACTCTTCTAAACTAATGGACATCACAGCGTCTATCTTTGTCAATTAATAATATCGACTACACATACAATTTAAGAAACTTAATGTCTCTATTTAACACCAGAGACGCTACAACCCATGCAAATTAATAAAACGCGCAATATCAGATTTGTAAAAATAATTAAGTTCTGTCTTCTTATTTCACCACCTGTCCTCTCTACGCTATCCCTTTTACAAAGAAGTAAACCTTTAAGTTGTATATAATTTTTTTTAACTGAGCAAATTTCTATTAGTTGCATTAAGCGAGGTTGCACTGTAATTCGAATATAACATTCAAGTCAGTATGCAAACTTATATAATTGTATGACACATTAACTTACACTCTTAATAAACCTATTCCAGTGTTTAATTTTTAACCAAATTTTGATTTTAATAGATATTTTTACAATACAGAAAAAATTAAATTTCGTTTTCATTAATCAAATTCATTGAATCAATAAATATTTTATGTGAACGCGGGGACCAACTAAGAATTTTGTAAATCCAGACAACAATTTAACTAAAATTTTTTTCTTTTATTCTAAAGACTCAAAATCAATAAAAAAATAGTTTGACTAAAAATAAAATTTTCTTTAGGTAAAAATTATTTTATGAATTTTTTTTACAATAAAATTTTTCTGTGCAATGAACATACGAGAATGCATTTAATTTTTCCAATTTTGGATTTCCTATACATTTTTCTCCTTTCCTTGAAAATGTCCATCTACTTTCAGTGTTTTATCTAGTTTTAAAATTATTAAAAGTTTTAAAAATAGTTGATAAAAAAAGTTTTAAAAATAAAACTATATATTGACTTTTTTCTTTTGCCAAAAAAGTAATTATAATGAAAAAAAGTACACATCCACTTTTAGAAAATGCAAACAAAAACGGCAACACTGGTCACAAATTAATAAATTTACTTTTGTTGTATCGTATTCCAGTCATGTTAGAGAGTTTATTGATGATAATAAGTTAAAAGTCAACTATAAAATTTCTCATATCATATAAAGCAGTTCAAGTCTAATATGTTTGCCACAACCATACATTATTGCAGAGATCATAATATTGTCATCGCGTCATGGCACAATTTAGTCTTGCTGTGTCTGTCCATACATATATAATGGAGTTTCCGAAATGAAGGTATATAGAAAAAAATATTTACTATTAAGGGCTTTGTTCGCTCCTATTCGTTCCTCAAATTAATCTTTTTATTATTGAAAGCACCAGAAATCCGTAACGATTGTAGTTGAATTGTAGTTGCACTTCCATCATTTTGCTATAATAAAATGTTCGCTTTTTGGGCCAAGACAAAATAAACAAAAAGGTTGGAATGTATAAAATATTTGCTCAAAAATTCACTTGGAATTTTATATGCAAACTGTTTGCCTGTGTGGAAGGTGCGCGCCCACAATGCCTTTGGACACTTGAAAAACACATCAAATTATTATGTATGAAAGCACAAGTCTTAGTTTATTTTTTATTAGACTTTAAGCTGCGTTTCAGAAACTATAAATACACGAGGACGAGTCAATAAGTCCGTGAGTTTTTGAATTTCCGCTTCTTGCAGTTGACTACTGCAAATTTTTTTTAACAAGGTGCGTCATTTAGTTTGTGTTTTGCAGCCATTGAAAGCAGACTGTTTCTTGATTTGAGGATAAAATGGAAAAAGTGAGTTTCATGTGCTCATTAAGCATTATTTTTGCATCGCTCAACTCAAGGCTAAGCTTGATAAATACTATTGCCCCTCTGCACCATCAATTTCAATGATAAAAAATATGGTGTACTGAATGTCGTTGTGGAAGTACTAGCACGGAGGTTCACGGGAAAATGAAAAAAAAATTCACGATATGGGGTTGGCCGACCGGAGGTTGAAAGTGCGAGAGATTGTGGAAGTCATAAGCTTATATCTTGGCTCAGTGGTTACAATTTTGAATGATCACTTACTTGGGTAGGATAATGCTTTCCGCAAGATGGGTGCCGCATTTGCTCACAAACGACCATAAATGCAAGGAGTGGTTGGCGTTGTTCAACCATAATATGTATGAGTTTTTGTGCCGTTTCGTTACCGTTACCGACCACGACAGACCAGAGACCAAACAGTGGCCAAAACTCACTGTTTTGACTACTGTTTGGTCTCTCGGGGTGAATCGGCTCCAAAGAAGGCTAAGGTGGGTTTGTCAGCCACCGTTTTTTTTTTTGATGCACAAGGTATAATCCATATTCACTACCTTCAAAAAGGTTAAACAATCAATGGCGAATATTACGCCAACTTCTTGGGTTGATTGAAAGAGGATTTTAAAAATATACCGCATTTGACCAACAAAAAAGGTTCTCTTCCATCAGGACAATGCAAAGAGGCAGTTACCATGGCATAACTCCATGACATAGGCTACGAATTGCTCCCTCATCCGTCCTGTTCTCCGGACTTAGTCCCGAGTTACTATTTCTTGTTTCCAAACCTGAAAAAATTTCTCAGCGGAAAAAGATATGAAATCATCTCACAAACAAACACGTATTTTTCTGACCTCGACAAAACTTATTTTTGTGAAAGGGATAAACAAATTCGAGAAACTTCGGACGAAGTGTATAGAGCTCAACGTAGACTATGATTTTTCATCCAAAAAGCTGTGTTTCATTAAAAAAAGTCACGGAGTTATTGAGCCACCCTCGTATACATGTATGAATGCATTTTGTTTCAACTACTACTTGTAACACAAAAACCTCTTTTACTTCCAGAGGGTTGTTTATAAATTTGTAAAGTGTCGTATATTATTAATTCGACGGTAAAGCGTACAGGGTTACTGGGCAGAGGAAGTTGTAAATATTGAGTATGTGGGTGTGTTCGTTGTTCCTATTTTTTGGAATTGAAATTTTTTTTGCTTCCAATTTGTTTAGTGTTTTTCAAGCACACTTCAAATTTTATGTTTAAAAAAAAATTGGTGTTCATTTTTTGGTTTATTATTTTTTATAGTTTTTCTTTATATTACTTCGGTTTGATATTTGAAATATATTTCAAACTTGTAGTAGTCCAAACATTTGTAGTATTTGTTTTTGTATGAAATCAAGAGCGTTTTTGAAATTATTGTCTTAAGGGTAGGCGTTATTAATGCTCAACGTCGTGGAAAACCACTCTGTGAGTAAATATTTTACAAAAGTTTGTTTTTTGCAAATGATATGGAAATTAATAAAAAATTGTGGCTGCACCAGCTGGTCCGTCTTTTGTGTTATTCAAGCAACAATACAATTTTAATAGTTGTAAGTTGAATTTTTATAAAAACTAAAATGCAACAGTTTTTCCTAATCTAAACAGTAGCTTTTACTAACCATGGAACGTATTATCATATCGTCTTATGGTTATGGTCGAATCATAAAGCAGATTATCAAATCATTGCAACTTTATAAATCATATTCCGGCATATTACCATAATATTATGATTAAATACCATAATATTATGATTAAATATACACATAATAATTTGAAATATAATCGGCCCCCAGATTTAAATTTAATTTTCGATCAAATTAGTCAATATGTGGCCCTATCTCATCGAAGACACCCAAAGCTATAAATTTTGCAAGAATTGGTCCATGTCAAACCCTGTCAAACGCCTGAAAAATATTTAGAGCCTCCACTTTATTTTCGCCAAAATGGTGAATTAAATGACACGATTTCTTCGAGAGGAGTGCTAGCTGGTCACTAATACAGCAGCCCCTACGGGCACCATACTGGCGGTTGTTAAGTAAACTGTTGTAGTTTGGATACCTCACAAGATAGAAGTTGACGATATTTTCCATTAATTTGGAAAGTGCCGAACAAATTGCTATTGGGCGGTAATTTTTACGGTTGATAGCGTTTCCTTTTTAGGGCATTAGGTTTCCATTAGCAATCTGGTAATAGTACAATGGAAATTCACCGTCATGGTACAATGTATTCAAAAGGTTGGCTCATGGCCGGTCCAGAAGACTTATTTATGCTTAAATCAGCATTACTAAAACATACCGACAATAAATTTCTTATTGACATCATTTGTGGTCATTTGATCCTGAACAAACTCCAACATGGAACATGTTCAAAGTACATCCCAACTTTTTCACTCCCGCTGAATACGCTTGAATTCTCAGCGATTTATATGGGTCCTTAGTTTATGACTAGAAGATTATCATTTCAATTTCAAAATAAATTTTTTTGTTATTACAGATTATTACAAATTAATATTTTAGTGCCATTTGCTTAATGTTATATTTACATTTTATGTATTACTTGAGGCGAAAATGTACGACAAGTTTTCGTCAAAAGCTGGCAATGTGAATTCCATTATCATAAAATAGGCGAATATTCGGGAATACGCATACCAATATTCGTGGCATCACTAATATATAAATTTAAGTCCAATAAAATCTCTATATTTAATAGGAGGTGGGAAGGCATCCCACCAGAAACGGAGGAGGGAGTTTTTAGTGGACAACACCACACAACGCAGTTGACGACGGTCGCTGTAAGTGCGAAGGCATTTTCAACCCTACCTCGCCCGCCAAAAAAAAAAATAGGAGGTGTACGGAACTGTTGTTGTATGATTGTCATTGGCTCTAACTTTTTCTAAGTGTATAACCATATAAAAAGTTGTACTACCCATATTTGCATTTATGTATATTCATCTACGAATATGTACACATCAGAATTATGTAAAATGATATTTATTCCACAATATAAATTATAATTAACAATTGTCCATACATGGTCATGAGTATTTTTAGAATACAACTGTATAACGTAAATAAATATGAAAAAAAAAAACTCTATGCAATTGTACCGGTAAACAATGTGGGCAAATATCCAAGTTAAAAAGAGTGTAAGTGTAAGTAGAGGAAAGACGTCGTCTCAGCTCAACCCAAAAACTTAAGCGGAAATAATTTTAACACATTCAAATTGGATAATGGTTGGCATGATGTTACATTTGGCTGGTGTGTACTCGTATGACAACAAAATCTTGCCATTGGAGTGGTACTAGTGGTGGGTTAGTGGCACTGCTATATTGAAGGTGATAAAGAAAGTATTTTGTCTGTTTTATATTACGACTGATATAATTTTCTTCTTAGAATACTCAAACTAATATGAAAATAATAATAAGAAAATCAAGCTAATGGACATGAGCCAGACAGTTTGTTTGCTTGTTTATTTAATTTTGTCCAATAAAATTAAGAAAGTTCCTTACCCATAAAATAACTTTAAGATTAATGCTGAAGAAACTGGTAGGGATTATGATGTCATTGTAGATGAAACGTGACTTGACTTGTTCAAATTAATTTCAGTTAGTGAACTTAAATTTGAACAGGAAATGCATTAAAAAGCTAGTGCCGCTGTGATGTGGAGCTAATTAATGTCAAGTTCTCTTGAACTCAAATGAAAACTTAGAACAAAAATGTCTTGTAATACCTCCTTTAGGCCGAGGAACTTGCAAGAAAATCTTCTGCACCATCAATTTCAATGGGAAAAAAGTGGCTGTGGCCGTATAAGCGCGGAAGATGCCCAACGTTCTGGACGCCCATTTGTGGTCCCTAAGCCCGAAACAATTAAATAAAATTTACGATATGGTATTGACCGATCGGAGATCAAAAGTGTGAGAGTTCGTGGAAGCTATAGGCATATCATATGGCTCAGTGGTTTAACTTTTGAATGCACATCTGGACATAAGAAAGTTTTCCGCAAGATGGGTGTCGCATTTTCTCACAATCTGCCACAAACGCAATTGTTTTACAACTTGGCAGAAGTGTTTGGCGCTGTTCCATCGCAATATGGACGAGTTACTACGCCGTATCGTAATCGTGGACGAAATGTGGATCCAGCACAAAACATCAGAGATGGAATATGAACAAAACTAATTTCAGACAGAAGTAAATTATTGTAGGGCTTATGTCAGATAATTTGTTCTGAAGAGTTCTGTCGTAAGAAAAAGCGATAGCTAATATACCATGGAAAAAATTTAATAAAAAAGTTCATTTGCTCTGGTCCAGCGTTGAAGGACTGTAAAACTTGGAGCAAAATTTGTTGCACAACTACTTATTACGAGTGTATACCTCCTCAAAAATACAGCTGTGAGTTTCTCTCGTAACCCTAAGGCGTTTTTTAAACTTGAAGGATAATTGATTGCTATTTATATTATTACCAAATAAATTAGATCCTGCTCAGTGTTTGGTAATCTAGGCGGTGTTGTAAACTAGTTCTTTGTTAAGCTCCCGTCACCGCATTTTGTTAATTTCATACTTTCTAGGCTTTTCTGCATTTCTACGACGCCTTCTTTAGTATTGAGAATAATATATAGTATAATATAATAATATAGTATTGAGAATAATATAGTATTGAGAATAATATCAAAATCATTCGGCCTCTTCGCACATCGTTTATGACGCTTATAAAAGTCAAAAGTAGATATTGTTTTCGTATTCTACGCGTCAAGGCATATAACGCTTTTGTGCTCTGTAACCTGAAGCATACAATTACTCTGGTACACGTGGTGTGTACTTTCAGCTTGAATTGTTTGCACTGATCACACCTGACTCGGATGATGTAGGAAAAAAAACATAAATTTGGGTCCACATATTTAATTGTTGAATTTATTCTTAAAAATAATTTGCTTAAGATTGTTTGCATTGTAACTTTTTAAGATGTTTCCTTTTGCAATACTCAAACAAACTTTCATACGTTTTATATCCACTTCCATCATCGATCGCAGTTTTTCTTCGATGCAAAACTATATCGATCACGACTCCAGAAATTAGCTCGCAGATTTAACAAACGAGGTGGAAAGATTATGAGTGACTTGAGACAAGTTAGAAAACCTTTCTAAAGTCTAAGAAAGCTCCACTGTTAAATTATATCATCTCATGGCCATGTGGCATTATAAGTTCTTGAATAACATTTTTGCGACAAAACAGTTGATATCAAATGTGATTTAGTGGAATAGTTAACGCAGAAAGAAACAAAGAAATTTATGGGTTCGATTCCTGTTTAAGACAAGTCATCAACATTATTAGTTTTTCTGATTTACGTTAGTTTTGCTTTGTGTTAATTGTTTGGACTGTTTAAGTGATGAAGGCATAGCGCCTGTCACTGAAAGGCATCGGCAGCAATTAATACGCTATTGTATAATATATCACGGCGCCCTGCTTCGTCGGTAATGTTAGCAGAATCGTCAATAAATAAAATTGCTACACATACAGCTTAAGAAACTTAATACGTCTCCTTAACACCAGAGGCGCTGGAATTCTGCTATAAAAAAAACCCGGAATAGTAGAGTTGTAAAAAGCTATTCATTGCCTGAGTGTTACTTCTCTTTAAAAAATAAAGGACAAACGATGTGACTTAACTAAATGCTGAGTTTATTACGCCAGTTACTGTTTCAGTATGAAAACAACTAAAATGTACAGATTTCTTAATTAATTTTATTATGCTGGCACTCAAAATTTTGCTTTATAAAGTCAAAATGCCTTAGCAAAAATGTTGTAAAAAATGTCTCAATGCCAAGAGCTAGTTGTTTTAATGGACGATTTAGTAATTACTTTGTTTTAAATTTCGTTTATTTGTCAACGGGCCTTATTGCGACTTTCACATGGAATTACGTTCCTCTAATTGTTTTTTCTAACAAGTAAGGACGATTATCCGATTAGGAAAACTTTTGTCAGAAATGTATGTACGTTAAGCAATCCTTGACTACTTACTCACTGCCTTATTAAGAAAAATTATTAAGGAAAATTGTTTAAAATCATCTAACATGCACTCTAAATTCAAAACCATTAACATGTTCACGTATTAAATGTACGAGTATTAGAGTGTTTTTGTCTCTCGTTTTAACCAAATCAAGTAGTAAATGATTTAAAAGCATCACTGCAGCAAGTAATGAAAATGTAATATTGTACAAAAAATCATGAGAATGTTTTCATTTTAACATGAAAAATGAACAAAGTAAAATGAATATGTATGTACTACACGTATATAGTACATGCGAAAAATATATACAATTATATTTCATAATTATTTAACTGTCCTCGTCATTATTGTTCTCGAACCAGACTGAAAAACAAAAGCATTTCATTTCACTTACTTCTCGTACAATGTATTTTTACAACATCATCATAATAATCGTTGAATGTTCTCGTTAAACATTAAGCGTAATATTTCCGTTGACACATGTTTCATAAAAAAGATTTTCAAGATTTTCTACTCTAGAACAAAAATTATAAACAACAATGTGCTGAGCAAGTTAAAAGTCGATTATATATGTATACATAAATGAATGTCTGTCTGTGTAATAATAAAAGTAGTTGGAAAGTTTTTAGCACGTATTTATTTCACAAATGTTAAACGTAAGTAATGTGTGTTTCTAAGCTTGAAATGTATTTAATCGCTGTCGGAACATAGAATAAGGATGACTGGATAGTGTTGTTATCTAGGATAGTGAAGTTTTGGTTTAAACAAGCGGGACCAATGTGGTTGTGATCACTGATACGAACAAATTCTCAAAACTTTTTCTTCCTCTTGAGTGACCCTATAGAGTGAGTAAAGAGAGGACTTACGCTCGTTCGTTAATGCTAGGCTATTTAAAAGGCCACAGTATTAGATGGCGTGTCTTTCATTAAGTGCTTCGTATCTTTAAATCTAAATAAAACAAAGTGTGTGTGAGATATCATCTGAAAGGTCCACCGATGCCATTATATATAGAATATGTATAACATCGTATAAATGTGCGACGCGGCTTCGCTAGGTGGCGCGCTTTCCAAGACTAACGTATAAATAAGGGTGAATTATGCCGAAGGCAAGGGCTACGTGCCGCTGTGGTTTGTGGCTTATTTGCATAGACCAGCGAGTTTAAAAAATTTCGCAAGATAAAGTGCCCCATCTCCGCACCAGTCCACATCACCTCCACATGAGATGAACGTGCTCTCAAATCGTTTGTGTAAAATGTCCATCCAATTCAGTGCACAAAAAGTAATCATCGACCTATAATGCTCGCCGTTGACGGTGATAGGCCAATGACGCACCAAACAAACAGTAACATTGTCGGGATACATTGGACACTCTTAGACAATACCAATCGTCCTAAATTCGACAATTTCGCTTATTGACGTACCCATTCACACTGAAGATGATTGCTTGATGAAAATTAAGGTCAGCTTCCAGCAGTTCCAGGGTGCTTTCAGCGAACATACGTAATTGTCTATGGTCATTTACCTTCAGTTGAATTTTGTACGGGTCAAGGGCCAAGTCACGAAAGTGCTAGTTCTTGTGACGAAATCAAAATCGACTGCATCGGATTCCCTTGCACACACTCACGGACAGCTTCAATGTTTTCGGCAGACCTTGCGTTTCGTCGTCGTACGACTGCCAGTGGCATGATTATTGTGACGATTTGGAAGCTATATCTGTCCATGGTGATTTGCAAAACATATTAAAGAAATGGCAGGCAATTCGTCAGATATAGCTTCAACAATATCTCTGATATTAGCTGTCAAAATTCGGAAGTCCCTATTGAAAGACCATATATATCTATGGCTTCGAAGGTGACGAAATCGTGGTGCGTGTTGGCAAAGTTGGGATCAGCTTCGTCTTGCCTATAGCAGGATCGCAAAAGACATCCACATACCTTAACCCCAATCCTTTGAAAGTAGTTAAAAAATGCCTGCTAGAGGCGATCATTTGTTATTTTAATATCCGGGGTTCTTTGACCTTTCGTTATAGAAGATAGAATAGCGAAACTCCAAGGCTTCTAAAAAAATATATATGAGCTTTTCACTAAAGCGTACGAAATATCTAACGTTAATAGCGAAATTCGATTATATATAGAAAACCTTTCTTTGTAGATTTAAGGTGAGACTTCGCACTTAAATAAACTTCTCGAATATGGAGCTTTGCGAAGCTTGTGGTGCATGTAACATAGCTTTGCCTCGGAATGAAATAGTATTAAGGTGTCTGAAATCAGTCAAAAGGGGAAAGAGGGAGAAATAGTTCCTGGCATCTATATGATTTACGGTTTTGTAAGCACGACTACTTAAAAATATGGAAAAGAATTTAAAGATAAATTTTGTAAAAAGTTCTGGGTGTTTGCAAACATCCAAAAGCACTTAATCTTCATAGAAAACTCTAAAGGATGTGGTATGTAAAATGCCAATAAAGTAAATTTCTTCAGCACTGCGCTGTGCATGAAATTTTATAGAAGGATCTTTCAAAAGTTAAATTCCTCGTTCAATAACAGCCATGAATTGGAAGCACCAGCATGTGAAATCTACGACGCCTGCGCACTACTCAGAATTTCACATATGTGATATTTGAAAATATACACATGTGGCTTGGATTACTCACTTGCTGCTTAGATCATAAGGTTTGTTCTTGTGGAGAATTTATCTAAACTCCCACTGTACATCACAGTGGTATTGATTACACAATTGCACATACTTTTTATTGCTGTACACCTGGAAGTTGTTTCTTAATTTTGGGGCTGTGTAGCATTTGGAAACTGTCCCTATTTTTCAGCAAAACTCATATTCAACGATGAGGTCCCTTTCTGGATGAATGGGTATGTCAACAAACAAAATGACCGAACTTGGGACGATTGGTCAAATGCAACCACCACTGTTTTTTTTTGTTGCGGCATTGGTCCATATATCTTTGAGAACGACGTTGGGTAGTCCATCACCGTCCACGGTGAGCGCTATAGGTCGACGATTACCATCTAGAAGATGGTCATGGAAAACAGTGTGAGCTTTTTCAAAAGTTTGTGTATTATATATTGATTTATTGATGTCAGATAAATGTTTAAGAAATTAATTTATTAATGTAATGTAATAATTTTGATTTACGAGTCCCTGGATAAAGTGAAAAAAATTCACGAAACGTCGGGAAAATATGAAATAGAAACTTTGAATTTTATTGTCATAAAAACATGTTAGGCCTGATTAGCTAAACAAAATAAGAAACTAACATGATTACCAACTTCTTTTGCACTGAATTGGATGACATAGACAGGGCTACGTGCCATGCGGCTCATGAACATTCGACATTTTGCCAAAGTGATTTAAGTGCATGTTAACTGGAGGCGAATGGGGAGGTGATATGAACTGCCTACCGACATCTTGCGATTTGACCCCGTTAGACTATTTTCTTGTGAGGTTTTCTTAAGTTTCAGGTCTATGCCAATAAGCCACAAATGACAGCGACCTTTAAAGCTAATCGATGCCATCGGTGAAATTAAGCCTGATTTATGCACTAGAGTCTTAAAAAATTTGACATTTCGGATGTGTGCCACAAAGCGAAGCTGCCACGGACAATATTATATTCCATACATATATTATATTACATACATGCACAATATTATATTCCATACATATTCGATATTATACTTGGTTTTATTTAAATTCAAAGACGGAAAGCGTTTAATGGAATACCATTTACTTTTGTGGTTATTATATTACTAATGCTTCTCTCCTTTATTTATTTTCAGGTAAAACATAAACAAATAACTGATGATTTTTCTGTAAGTACTAAAAAATTATGTAAAGAAATTTTAAGTTCCTACAAGGGCTCGTGAGAATAAAGCAGATAAATAAATTTTTTTAAAAATATATAATATTTTTTAAGAAAATGTATTAAGAGAACAAGCTAGCGAAAACTGAATTCTAAAATATTGTTGCGACAATTTTGTTATTAAAGACGGTGCACGTTCTGTTAGGCCGGTTAAATCTGTTAGACAAAGCAACCTTAACAACTCGTAGAATTGCCAAGACACTAAAATTTATCGAATTCATTAATCACTGTAAGAAAATTGTGTTTCAATAAAAAAATAATAAATAAAAAATGGAACTACTTTCTGAACAAATCCAACAATAAATAAATAATGTTAATAAACATTTGCCGGGCTCTGTATAAAATAGATAAGATAAAAAACAAAAAAAGTAATCAACAATTGATTGAACTTCTAATAGTTAATGTCAGAGGCTTCTGTTTTTCTGGATAGTATAAAAAATAACATTGAAAATGATAAAAGAAAAACACTTGTAATATTTATGCTTATGACTAAATAAACGGTCAGATGGAGCAAATATTTGGGGAAATAATCGTAGTCAATGTTTTTGGTAAATTTCATAATTTCAGATGTGTTTTCCTGAGCTCACAAAAATTTTAACTGTCAACATTATATTCTTCAAACACGATTTGATTTCAATTGGCTTGCACTAAGAACTTTGGTTTTGCTATTCGAAAAGACATCTAAAAAAGTAACATTTGCATATTGTGAATATTATGTGTGATTTGTGTAAATTTCATCTCTATGTGGATTTATGTTGCATCTTAAATTGAAACTGGAAGGCCTGGATCGTTTTTGTGTTTTGCTTTTTTTTGTTTTAACAAATAATATTACAAAAAATTCTATAATTGAGTCAAATTGCAGAATGAAGTTCATAAGAAATGATTTAGAAAAAATTTAAATATAATTTTTCAAGTGATGTACGTACAATCAAAACAAATAAAAAAAACTGGGAATTCAATTACTCGTCCTGTTCGGAAATGCATCACTGCACTGCATCTGACGCACATATGCAATCAATTTGCGATACCAGTACAAACCAAATCATGCTGTCGTGCATATGATACCTAGACAAACAAATTAATTTGCTTACAGTTTCAAGAACGAGAATATTAAAAATTTATTAATATATAATTCGTTCGTATTTTGAATTGCATTTTAAGAAGACGATATATATATATCTTGCAATTGACAAAATCAAAAAGTTTTGAAATGAAAAAAGGAAAATTTAGTTCACAACAATGTATGTTATTTTTGTGATGTGCGCTTGACATTTACTTTTGCGCATCACAAATTTCAGTAGTGCATTTTAGAACTCGTTGCAGTGTTACATGCTTATGCATTTCCGAACAGATTCAGTATCTTTATTCCAATAAAATATATTTTGTGAATTCTTCCTTATTCATAATAACACTGGTTGTTTTAATGTCATAGAAGAATTCATATGCCTTAAAATCACAATAGAAACTAATAATATTCGATTGAAATTGTAATTGGACACCATAAAATACAAATTACGATTGCGTTGCCGCTTAAATTCTTTAAATCATAATATAGTTGAATACAATTTCTTAACAAAAGATTGTTAGTGCTAAAGTGTTTGTTACTAATTTGATTTTTAAAGCTTAAAGAGGAAAAGACCTCATGAAACAACGTTAAAATTTCCATATGGTGACATTGCCTTGTGAGGCATGCTTTCGTGCTTCGTTTGGATGCCATTAGTGACTAATTGCTTTTGGTTTTTGACAGAGTAGTTCCTCAGTCTCTTCTGGAGAGTTATATTCGGCTCCAACAATCGAATATTCTAACTCGATGGCCTATCGTTACCTCCTTATCTCACGTGATCTTAATATTGGAAGGACTTAATGCTTTCGCCACTGCTCTTGTCTGTGGATTTCATCTCCATAACACAGGTGGCAATTTTTGTTGAGAATATGGAGCTGTCAAACCTCCTACGCAATAAAACAGTTGACAGCAGTACCTATAAATCTTGATTGTTGGCATCAGGAGAGTGAAAAGGATCCAAGGGATAACATGGGTATCACAAACTTACGAACCGCTCTAAAATACCGAAGAACCAGGTGTATCAGAGGAAGTGTGTTGGTTCCTACTAATCCTAATCACAATTTTCCACATAATGGCATACCTGGCCCTTGTACTCGTATCATATAAAAACAATTTATTAATTACTTCACACACAGAGTTTGTTTCTTTCCAATTCAATTTTGACCCGCCGTATCAGACACTCCTTTACATTTCACTAAGTTTTAGATAATGACCGACATTGACAATTTGCTGTTTGTCATCTGTGAAGTCATTGTAAAAATTACAAATGACATTTTTTAAACTCTTTCGATCGTCAGTAGTTGTAATAATTTCAAGAAAGATAATGTCAGTTTACTTGTGCCACATTTAAACTACACTATCACCTGTTTTTGCGAACATAAATTGTATATAATATTTGTGTTGCCACAAAAGGCAAAACGTCAGCAACGAAAGAAAATGAGAATAAAACAGAAATAGTCATAAACAACGATAGGAAAAGAAAGTAGAAAAATATTATTCCAAGAAACATAAAACTTAATGGTTACGATGATATCGATTATAATGTTGACTTTCGTTAATACCATTAAGCGCAACTCATTTTTAATTCATTTAAGAATTACAGTGAAGACGGTGTCTGCAATCTTGACTTTGGAGTCAAAAGAAAAGGCCTATTAAATCAATGGGAGGTGATTTGGTTGCATGCAACAATGCAAGAAATACGTTCATATGTATGTATTTATGTTGTAAATAATTAAATAAATTTCAAACTACTTTCTTTTCCTTGTTATTGTACGAGTACGAGTAGTTTCAATATTTTTGTTGTTGTTGTTGTACAAGTTTGTTCAATTGCTGCGGATTATCATTCTTATGTTCATTTTCGTACAGTGGTCGCTATGGCTGCAGGGTTTCAGAGACTATTTAGTTTAATTTTTCTTTTATTTTAAAATCATTTAATCCATTTTAATTATTTGATACTTGCATTTCACTTGGAATTAGAATCACCATAATGATTCTTTAAAACATTAAAATAATGGCTATAGAATAATAAAAAGCGTAGCGTGTATTTGAAAAAAAATGGTGATCATATGACGTTGACAGAATTTTCTACTTGGACTCTTTATCAGATAAGGAGAAAGATGAAAACAAGATTTACTGGGAAATCATCATTCTTGTTGCGCAGGCTTCTAATTTTTAGGAATAGTAAGCAGAGTAATATTTAGCCATGGCGTGATGAAGTTCAAATGAAATTACGGTAACAGTGGTTCGCATTATAAAGGTAGACTTTGCTGTAGTTCTGGATCATAGATCCAGCTTAAACCAAGTGATTATTTTGTAGGTCAGTCGCAGCTTATTGGCGTATATCTGCGACTTAAAAAAACTCCTAAAAATAGTCTGGCGGAATCAGCTTGTAATATTGCTAATTAATACTTTTCATGGTAAATGTTTTTTGATTCTTTTGGTCCACATAGTCGACAACCGTATGATCCGGTACGGTAAAAAAAAACGATTATCACTTATCCGATCAACTTCAGTTATTTTCGAGAAAATTTAGAAGTCATCGACTTTAAATAAGAATCCAGCAGTAACTTGTCTTAATACATGTTAGGATATGTTTAACAGGCAGCCTTTGCTCACTTGAATCCACCGATGAAAATTGATAGAGAAGGGCAAACGCGGTTGAAGATTCAAAGAGGAGCAAGGAGTAGTGTTTGTAAAGACGGTAAATGACAGGGAATAATACTAAAGAGAAGAAAAAGTAATGACACTCTTTCTTTTCTGATGGAGGAGTGATTTAATGCTCCTCAGGCCATCTCAAACGAATTGTCATATGACTGATGTGCAGCTCATAACTGTTAAACGTACAGATTTGCAAAAGATTCACGTCAGTACCTGCCCGAAGGCCTAACCTGACGGTACACTCCTGCACAAGGGTGAATAAAGCCGTTCACCACCGTCCCCGTTGTCCCCATTCAAGGGCACATACAGGGGGCGGTCCTAAATGTGCCCCCAATAGGGACAACATGGTAGCAATTCTGTACAGGCTGCAGAACCTTGTACAGACACCTTGCTAAAGTGCTGGAGCTATCTAATCTCCAAGCCACCCCAACGGCCCGCAATCGTTAGAGCAGCTCTGTCGAATAGCAACAGCACCTAGAGATATATGGCCTGAAGAGAGCATCTACAAAAGCCTCCACAACAATTGCAGACACACTCACCTGACCCATATCTCTTCCCGCGTATCTTTGGGTTCACCACGTGATCCCCGATGGGGCCTCACCAACAACCAGACTAGAACAAGTCCTAGGGGCTACTGGTTCCCGTGGCACCAGATAGGACTCTGGTAAGCCGCGTGTTAAAAACACCTCCGATTTCAGGTCTCATGCAAACCTGAGGTATCGGTAACACCTCTACCCAGACAAGCATAGGCAGAGCTACTTCCTTTTATTTCTTATATGCACGCCCGTTGCCCTGTTATTTCAGGGATTGGGTAGTAACATATTAAGTTCTAGGGGTAATTGGCCAAAGGTCAAGGTCTGGAAAGACCATATTACCCATCCGGACGAGTGAGCGAACCCACTTTTACCTTTAATTTACTTGCATGCGCGCCTGTTGCCCTGTTAATTCAGGGATTGGGTAGCAACATACAAGTTTTTAGGGGTTATCAGCAAAAAGGCCTAGGCCCGGAATCCTGATAACCGTATACCCCAGGAAGCACAAAATCGAGCCACCATGACAAGATTATAAACCGTGCCCCCCGGGGGGAACTGTTAAACGTACAGAGAGTTGGTGTCGCCCAATATATGAGCATTTTGTTTATTAAAATTGAAATTTAATCAAAATGTTCCAGGTCCAAATTCCTGAACGCCAATAATTAAAAAAAAAACGCTTAATTGAAGTCAGATATTCTCTCCTGATTAGTCAGGAAGGATTTTAGGGAAAAATTTTTAAGAAAGGTACACTTTATCTGTAAAGTGAAGGGTTAAATGAAACAACTATCACTTAAAAGAACAAATTGTTCATTTACCACCGCTAAAATACCATTTTGCTTGTATTACATCCAACCCACAAAATTTTAGTTTTTGAAATAAATGTGAATTCAAACTAAAAATCAATATGTGTCATATTTTCTATCTACGGCTCAAAGAAGAATTTTAAAAGTGCAGATTTGTTTAGGCGTAACGGCTTTCACTCAGCCCAAGACCTTTTAAATAAAAGTCTTGCTAAAGTGAACAATTGCTAAAATTTTCGAGTTTTAATATTTATTATAATTATCGGGGCATTCTCTCAACTAATTGTTAAAAAAAAAAATAGTTATTAGTCATTGGGCATATCATTGCCTGTTTTTAATTAGCGCTAACCAAATCATCTGTAGACTTTAGACTTCATTTTCCAAAAGCGTTTAAGCACATGTGCTTATACGGTAAATCTACAAACACAATATGAGAATTGTATTGAATTGTATTATATTTTTATCTTTGGGAAATACAAAACAGAAATCTTTTATAGAAACAATACAATAAATAACGTATATTCAATTTGCATTTTTTATATCCCATTTTCGCTTATCCAAATTCGACTGTTAAACATTTTTCTTCTATATGTGATATTTTAACATATATAAGTACATGTGACTTCGATTACTAACTTGCTGCTTAGATCATAAGGTTTGCTCTTGTGAAGAATTTCGATTTATCTAAACTCCCACTGTACATCACAGTGGTATTGATTACACAGTTGCACATACTTTTTATTGCTCTACACCTGGAAGTTCTTTCTTAATTTTATTTGGGAAGCTAAACTTAAATTTGTACTCCGATTTTTTTAATTGACTCAAGCTTCCGAAGGCTATAGACGGAAAACGAAAGGTAGGGTACCTCCATACAACAATTTCTTTTTTGTCCTGCATCTGTAGGACTGCTCACAATAGTTAGTTTTAAAATTGTTTGTTTTTTGCAGGCCACTTCTGAAATAATTTGCGCAGGCGAGCATAAAACTGGCGGATTAGAAAAGGGGAGAAAGTTGTATCCTTACAAACTTAGCTACAACACAGCGTTGCGGAACACACTATTTAATATTAGGAAGATATAATCCACTAAATTCTTTAAAAAATCAAACAAGAACAATTTTTATTTAAAACTTCACCTTCAATGCGTATTACAATATTTGCCCGTCAACCGTCACTTAATTGTGTGAATAAAATCCAGAGCTGTGCAGCAATTTCAATGCGCAAGAGCTCATTTTGTTTGCAATATCTTTAGCTATACGCTACTAGAAATGAAATGGGGTCTTTGTTGTATTTTTATTTTTTATGGATCTAAAATTTTTTCGAAAATTTGCTTAAACAAATTTTTAAAGGTCAACTTCCTCGATATGTATGAAACTGCTGCCAAGACCTAAAAGCGATTCTCGCATAGGTTAAAAGCAATTTTGTTATCGATTTTCGGATTTTTACTAGACTGAATAGTACAACCTGTTCTCCAGTTAAGCCAATATACATATGTCGTGCAACTGCCTTAAAGGCTGGAACACAATGTGCAGCTGAGGCTGAAGTTGAGGCAATAGCTGAAGTTGTAGCTGAGGCGGAGTTTGAGGTACGAACACAATGATGAGGCGTGAGTTCATTGTTGCCAATTGTACTTAATCAAAATTTTATGTACAAATGTATTGAATTTGTATGAACGATAAACATTATTGGCATCTCTGGATATAATAATATGTTAACACAATCTGTTAACTATCAATGTTAACATAATAAACAAAATTAATTTAAGTTTTTTGTGTATTTGTTCAAAAATAAAAATATTGTTTTGTGGAAAAATAAAAATATTCTTAAAAAAAAATGTAAACGAACATAATATGTTAAAGAAGCGCTGTTAATTTGAGGCGCTGTAAAAAGTTAAAATGTTCGAACTTTGCGCCTCAGGCTTTGCCTCAGCTTCAGCCTCAAATTCACATTGTGCTGGCATACATTTGAAGCAATGTATTTTACTTTTAACAGAGCGAAGTATACTTCTCGCCTCACGCCTCAGCTGCACATTGTGTTCCAGCGTAGATCGTAATTTGTGAACTTGTTGTATCAAACATCATTTACTTGGTTAAAACGGAGTCTCATTAAAGAAAATTCCTTTTCTTGCCCATTGAGTTTCTACCAATGCTACCAAGTGATTTCAGAAGGATAGTTGATGTAAGGGCTGGTGTTTCCTGTACTACCATTTTCGATACCGGGACGAGTTGAGGGGTCAATGAAACATTATACGAGTATAGAAAGTGCAAATGTGGCATAAGCGTAGGCGGCAGCTATCGACTACTATGTATTAACAAGAGTTTCTATGCCCCAAAGGATAGAGGATATACTCTAATCAACTAGGTGTACGGATGAGGCCATCTCTCTCGGACAATAATTGTTAAATCATGGACTTGGGAACCACCCAGAAGCGAAGACACCGTAAGGAAACTGGTAAATGCAGCGATATCTCGAGATTGTGTTTTTGCATTTTGCAAAACATACGAGTATTTTTATTATCATATTACAAGGGGACTAAATAAGTCTCATAAATATTTTTTGTTTGTTTATTTTTCATTTTTCTCTTGATAAAATTTTGCAAAATTTAAGAATTTCTGTGCGTACAAACTTTGGTATCGATGACAGTGGTGCACTATTGCTGATGCAGTCTATGTTGTTGGCCTGTTAAAGAGCTTTAAACCATTATTTGTTTTATTTCATTCAGGGTACATACACTCTCCGTAGTATTTTTTTTTTTTTACTTTTACATAAAATATTAATTTCATTATTGGCATGTTCAGCGAAACGTGAAAGAAGACCAAGAAGAAAATATTGATGTGGCTGTTAAGTTGTTGGGTAAATGTAAAGTGTGTCAGAGAATGCAAAAAAGCAACGAAAAGCAGCTAAAAAATTATCGCTAAAAGCAGATTTATTATGTTTTGACCAACTTATTTTTCAATTATTGGTCGAAATCTATATAAAATAAAAATAAAAAGCAGTCCAAAGACCCAAAGTGAGAGTATAACTAGAAAGAAGAAATAAACGTTGATACTACCTACAGAAAGAGAATGAGAAGGAGAGAGACAATGCTTACTACAGAAACATGCAGCATGTTGTAAGAAAAAATATTAAGGTTAATTGCTAATAATTGCTTAAACTTACAAAACAAACCTTATTTGGCTTTCTTTCGTTCAAACGTTCAGCAAAACTTTTAAGAAAAATTTCAAAGAAAATTAAAAAAAATGCTTAGAAAATATTTGAAAAGGGCCTATAAAGCATAAAAATGCTTTTAATGTAATGCAACTTTTTCTAGGATATTTTACTGTTGGCAAAGTAATACTAAATCAATTTGCATGTTATTGCCATAGTTGCTGTGTGTGTGTTTCAACTAGTAAACGATTTTTTTTTGAAGGTCCTTTTTAAGGCGATGTGGCAGAATGCAACATGCATTTTTTTGTAAAAAAAAATTCTTAATTGAAGCAACTGTAAGTGTTCAATTTAATTATATAATTTTATCATGTCTATAGCAAGATTTCACCAATGCCTATCCTTTAAATTTAATGTACTTGTATGTTAGTTCTTTTTTCACTCAATCAATTACACACCTTTTATCTTTATCCAAATACTTATATTAATTAGAAACGATTATTTCGAATTCACACGAATTCTAAATTCACTTAATAAATTAGAAATCACACGAATGCTTAATTACAGGTATTATTTTTAAAGATTTATCGAACAAATCAGGACTTTGTATGTCAAGGTAAACACTTGAACACTTATTACATTTAAAACAAATTTAGCTTGTAATCAAATATATACAAAAGTATTTGAATCCTACATACACAAGGATGCAATCGGCATATGAGGACTAAAATTAAATACCAATATAATAGACGCTACACTTTCCATCAGCCTTTCACGGGGTATTTTTACTTTGGCCCTGGGCAAATTTTACCATTAACCGATTATTGCAGTTTATAGATTGAAATATCACCAATGTTGAAGTCAGTCTTGTGATTGAAGCAATGACAATCTCCTAAACTAACCAGAATCTGGTACGAAGGACCACAAACAAGTTGAAAAGTCTTAATGCTCACACTAATCGTTGATGGTTTTTATTCACAGCCATCAAACGCAATACCAGTCTCAGTTACTGCAGATGCAACACCACCATTCTGTCTTCTTTATCCTTGTCTGAAAGAATATAGTATACACTGGAAATTTTACTTCAAAGGACCAGCAGGTATTCTACTTCCTTGTGATAACTTCCTAGTACCAATTTGTTTTGCTGGTATTTCACATTTACATACTTAGAACTCACGCGCACTTGTCCTTAATTAGAATTAATCATTTATTCTTAATCATCTTTAGTTGCTAAAGACCATCCTGGATCTTACTTTAGTTCTTTATCATTGTTGAGGAAATCTCTACAACTAAGAAGGATTAAGCCGTTGAATGTGGAGCAGCCGAATTAAGCAGGTTTTAGTGTCAGTTATTTTTTTTGTGAGCGCTAATGTCTTCAATAAAAATATTAAAATATTTCTATCTCTTAAAGCAACTTAAGAAGTTGTCGTCTCGCTTTATGGAATAGATTTCTGGATGCGTGGGTTCAACATATATGTACATTTTTATCAAGTTAAACCAAGCATTTCCATCGAATCCTTTAAAAATCCAAAAAATTTCATTCCTCGTTGTATTCATTTTAGTGTCTGCTCAGAAAGCCTGTAAATCTATGAACTAGTGAGCAGGATACGGCTTTTGAGTCGTTCATTTTAGTATGGATGTCTATATAGTATCGATAGTATCATAGACACTTCCTTCCTTCTTTATAGCAGAAATGTTCGCTTGTAAGAATTTATAAACTCTTATAACTCTAAAGGAAGGTTTCAGCATATAAATTTTCGTCCATCATTTAAATCTGATAACTGTCAGGATTAGGTTGCACTCAAACATGTTTGGAAAAGAAGTCTATTTGCAAAGAACATACCAATCGGAGAAGCTTTGACTTTGTTTTTATCTGGATTATCCAATTTATAGCATAGATATGTACGTACAGAGTCATAAAATTATTCCTCACTAGAAAAGGACATTCGCACTAGAACATCCAACCACTCAACGTGGGTCTGATCTATGTTTGACAATCTGTCAAAACATAGTATTGTTAAATTTGCTGTTTATTAATCAGACATTTGTGCGGTAGAAACTATAGCAAGTCAAACGATTGAGCGGCAAGTCCATATGATAGAATCTTGTCATCAAACATACATTTTTAGATGAATAGCTTTTTCAACAAATGATGTGACTTGTTACTGATGAAGGGTTCACCAGCTGGCAATGCATTTGCCAATTATAATTGTTCATGCTTCTTCGATAACAACATTAGTGACTTTAATCCGAATCGAGGAATTTGGACATTTCTCACAACTTATTCGATTCTAAGCGTCAGAGTAGTTGAAAATCGTACTTCTCGGATCCCTGTCTGCGGAGAAATCCTTTGTATTTTACGTTGTGCCTTGCTTGTTTCATTATGTTTTGACATCAATACTCCTTTATTGAAAAGCCTTTTATAAAGTTTATTCGAAATTAAATAACTGACTCACAATTCCTTCCCTTTTTTGTTTCCCCTTAAACTTACTTTTGCTAACAATTAATTAATGTCGTCCTGTCAGGAAATATGCTTTAAGGAGTGTCTTTTCATCCCTTTCAACCACCACTGTGGTCAAGTTCAACACTACAAGATGTAGCAGCAGTATAAACTTGATAACATATAACACTTTTATTTAACAACCAAAATTAAAATATCCTTGGAGTGAATCACAAGAACATCGGAATCCTTATACTTTTTTTTTGCCAAAGTTTACAATAATAAAAATTGGTAGCAACATAGATGTACAACATTTCAACTGCATTTATGACACGCAGGACATGCGCTTGTGTCCTGTTATTTCCTTGAAAAAAAAATTAAAATTCTGTAGATGAAAACAACTAACCAACCGACCGACTTTACCAAACTTCATACATTAAATATCAACAACCGCTGATAAAACGAAATTACAAAAGAAAAGTTTTCTTCATAAAAAGCTCATAATGCCACCCACACGTTTGTTATAAATCCTCTGAGGATCTCAAACGAATGTTCATGTCGTTTTAAAATAGTTTTTGGTTGCGATGGTGTTGGATCTATTGTCAGTTGGTGTTCGTATTGTTAGTTTTGCTTCAGTTTGATGTTTCTGTTGCTAGTTCTTTATAGTTTATTGTATATATTTGGTCGCACATACACATGTGTGCGTGTGCACATGCTCTAGTTCACATACGAGGGCGGGTCAATGTTTCAATTTAACTGAAAGGGCAATACTGCTTCTGGCAACATTGCATTTATCAGTTGACTTGTATCAAAATTTTAACAAGCTGCGTTCTTTGGTTTGTGTTTGACATCCACTGATAGTAGACTACCGCGTGATTTAAGAAAAAAATTGAATTTGGTGTACACCATCAATTTCAATTGTAAAAAAGTGGTTCACTGAATTTCGTTGTAGCCGTATAAGCACAGAAGATGCCGAACTTTTTGGACGAACAGTCTCTACATTGCAAACAATTGAAAAAATTACCGATATGGTATTGGCCAATCGAAGAATGAAAGTGTTAGAGATTGTGGAAACCATAGGGATATCACATGGCACAGTGGTTTCAGTTTTGAGTGAACACTTGGGTATGAGAGAGCTTTCTGCAAGATGTTTGCCTCGTTTGTTGACAATCGACAACAAATGTATTCGTGTGATAACTTCGCAGGAGTGTTTGTCGTTGTCATTTCGTAACCGTGAACGAAATGTCGATCCGCCACAAAACACCAAAGACCAATCAGCAGTAAATACAGTGGGGTTCTTGGGGTGAATCGGCAGCAAAGAAGGCCAACGTACAAAAAACTTCTTTTCCACCAGGACAATGGAAGGATGCACACATCTGTAGACATCCATGACATAGTTCCATGAATTAAATTACGAATTGCTCCCTCATCCACCCAATTCTTCGGATTTTTGAGCCCCGGGTGGGTGCCTTTTTCTTGTTTGAAAACCTAAAAAATGGCTGGGCGAAAAGAGATTTGACTCCAGTGATGAAATCATCTACCAAACATCTACTGTGATGACCTCGACAAATCTTATTTTTTGGAAGGGATAAAAAGATTGGAGAAACGTTGGACAAAGTGTATTTAAAAAATATGATTTTTTTTTAAATCAAAAAAACTGTATTTCATAAAAAAAATTCATGGTCTTATTGACCCACCCTCGTATACAACTTTTAACCCAAATGCATGTAATAATTCACATTATGAATACAGTCATACAAAATGACAATTATCCTTGTTGCCTTCTTTGTTGTATTTTTTTCATTCACAAAGGAAGTGTATTGATATATATGTGTGTGTGTGTGTGTGTGTGTGTTTGTAATTATGGCTGTTTATGGGCAAGTGGGTTATATTCTCATGTATTTTTTGCTGCAACAAACTCTTGTGTTGCATTTATTAATTTTGTCTGTGAATTTTTGTTTGTTTTTTTATATTTTTGTTACAAAAAGCACAATATTTATTTGTATAAAGAGTTAACAAATTTAACCAAACAGGCTTCGAATTTATGTCGCCGCCTACAGTGGGATAAATATTTAAGTATACAAGAGCTTTACTCGTTCATCATATAAAATAAAAAAATTTCCGTTTTTTGTTTGTTTAAAGCTTCCTAGAACCTAACTGGAAATAAAAATTCCTTCCTTCTATCCTTAAATGAAAATGTCTGAAAAAATCATTCATGGCTGTCTGGTTTTGAGCGACAGTCAATAAACTTCCGTTTTAATGTGTCATAATGACATTTTCCTTGTTTCATTGTAGCATTTTGATCCTTTAAGGCGCGATTTCCTGCTGGGAATACTTGTGCATACGTGCGAGTTCAGTGAATCATGGCCGTTTAGCATTTTTTCCCAACCAAGTTCACATATTTAGTTTGTAATAAAATTGTAATTTTTTCTTTTTCTCTTTTGCTCGCTATATTTTGGTAGTTGTGTTTATGTGTTTGCCCTAGGTTTTTTTATATTTACACTTGCACTTATTTGTGGCCCACGCTTTAAAATTATTGTAGGAGTGAAAAGTGTGCGTCTAGCCAAGAATCCGCCTACAATGGCTTAATGTAATTGTTTGATTTAATATCTTCTGTTCAACGTTGATAAAAAATTATGTTATCGATTTTTTTAGTTTATGTTATCGGAAATTATTTAAAAAAAAATTAGAAGTTTTAAATTCTTAAATTTAATTTTATGTCATGAGAATTATAAAAGAAAACACTTGTGTTGTCGGAATGTTTTCTGGAAAGATCATGTTATCGGAAAATTTATATAAGCCAAAATAATAATATCAGTGCAATAGAAGACAAATTTATATTGTCGTAATATTTTCTATAGCACCGAAAAGCTTTCTGTGACTCTAAATCTTAATAGAAAATTCTGCAGAATACACGCATATATCCCATGTGGTGGTTTGTAGTTTGTTTGTTGAAGTGCGTAGTCCAGCATCAGCAGAAAAGTGTGGGAGACCAAAACGGCCTTGCGCTGAGCTTACAGCGTTGGCTGCCTTCGCCTTTATATTGCATTTTGTATATGGCATCTCTACATTGCTCACGCATAACACGAATTATTTTTGGTGGGACTCCCCTGTTTTTCAACGCTTCTGAGATTGCCCGTCTGGATACCATGTCGAAAGCAGGTACGAGATTTACAAATAAATAAACGCTGCTGTTGAGTTCCATGATTTGGTCGATGATAATACGAATTATATTTATATGATTGGCACGAGATCTTCCCGGTCTGAAATCGGTTTGTACGTTCCATAGGATGGTTTCCATAGCTGTAGATATGCCCTGAAGAATCAAAAATGATAATCAGTTATTGACAGCCTTTATTTAGTAAAGTAATGCTTCGCCATCATCCCTTCTTCGGTATCAAGTAAGTGTTTTGCTTCTTATAATAATACTAAGATTGCTATACAATTATTATAATGTAAATTTAGAGTGTGAGTCATCCACATCCACATTCAATAATTTTCGTTTAGTCCTTTAGATAAGACGAATTATCCTCGAGTAGAATTCGCAATATTAAATCTAATTATACATTCCTCAAGTCAATTGAGTTTTCATCGATTACAATACACCGACTTAGGTTGCTGGTATTTCAAGAAATTTTGCTTTGTGATTTGGCTGACTATTTCGGCTTGCCCGTACTGTTTAACTCTGTAGTCTCGGCGGGTTAATTGTCCAATTAAAAATTAATTTTAAATATATTTTTATTGTTTTTTTGTGGCCTTGACTGTATATGCCATACAAATCAAGTACAATATGAGAATTCTCTTTCGTATATGATGATTACAAAATATATAATCATAGTAGGCTTAGAATGATAGAAAATTCTCATATTGTATTTGATTTGTTTGGCATAGAAATGAAAAAAGGGAACTGAAATAGCCATTTGTTGGTTTCTTATTTAAGCTTTGTTCCTACTAGGCCAAGTAAACTTGGTCAATAAAACTCATTGCAACTATTTTGTTTCGAAAATTGTCGGCTTTGAATGAATTTTGTATTGGGAGAAAAATTGTTTATCATTTTAATTATAATATTACTTAAGCTCAAGATCTTATTAAATAGTTTTAATTGTAACTATAGAAATTTCCATCCTCTTTCGATATTTCGATACTCTCTTTAGAAAATTTATACTCTAAGAGTATCGATATATCGAACCATATAATAACACCTTGACCTTAAGTAATATTTTAATTAAAATTGTTAAAAAAAGGTAAAAAATATAGATATATTATTTTTTTAAAAATCCATAATTTATTTCATAAATTCCTTTTAAAACAGTAGAGCTTTCAATAAATACTGAACACGGGAACAATTTTGCCTTTAATACAAATATTCTATTCAAATGATGTTGTTATGTTTTTTCAACAGCCATAGTGTTGGCATAAAAGTCTTGCAAAAGGTTTTTAACCTCAACTAAAAAAAAAAAGAAAAAGAACTCAAAACTGAAGCGCAACATTCTGTTGTAAAATTGAAAAAAAAAATAATTGAAGGAGGAGTCAGTCAGTCATTCAGACATGTATTCGCGCATTTCGTAATAAAATCATTCGTTTTGCTCACACATTAATTTTTATCTAATTTTCATTAAAAACAGAATATTTCAACTGGGAAACTTTTCAAACACGCACTCATAAGCTTCATAATATTTTGTATTTTAGCTTGCTTTATGTTTATTATACCCGTAAATTTGTTTATTTTTTACATAAATTTAATCAGATTAATGTAGTTTTTATACCTGTAGTCGCTGGATGAGTTGTTGCAAGGAATTTAGTTTAATTCGCATTAATTAATGTATGAATTTAAATGGAAAAATTTTCAGATAGTGTAGAAAATTATATTTCTATTCTCTTTTAATGACTGATATATCTACTTGCACAATGTAAACAGTACCCGAAACTTGTATAGCATTTTTAAAACTGATTGGAGAAAATGAAATTTTCATCAGATGGAAGCTATTCTAACCATTTGAGCCATGATGTGCGTGTTGCTGTAAGCATATAATACTCTGTATATATACAAGGTGGCGCAAGAGTAAAATCTTAATTTCAATAAGCTGCCATTTTTTCAGATGTCGCCAAATGTCACTGTCCTTTGACATTTACGTTATAGATGTATAGAGAATTAGTTGTCAACAGGCCATCGAGTGATACACACCGTAAGAATTATCATGAAATTATTGTTACTACTTAATTGACAAATTTTCAGTCTGCCGATTTAACGCCGCTTGAATTACGTCGCCGTATTCGATGTGCTCATACAATTAAGCGTAGAAGTAGCCGGCCTCGTAATGAACGTTCGTCCGAGAATATCGTTGCATTTTCCGACGACGTCAGAGAGTATCTACAAACATTAACGAGACGACTATGTACACATCAGCAGACGTTCGATGCAACGAATTTTTGGTAAAATATTTGAAAATGTTTCCCTACAAAGTGCAAACTGAATTTTTGTTTGGTGGCCGTCTGTTAAACTTGGTGCAATAAGAGGATGATTTCGTATAATAGATCGCATTGAGAGAAGCCCGTTGTAAAGGTTCTAAACAAATGAAATTTGCGTTTCTGGGGCAGAGAGAATCCACATAAAATGTATGTAGAGCGATTGCATCCGTTTTGCGTCACCTTGTATGTATGCATGTACCAGTACAGTGTGGTTCGGTTATAACGAAATAAATGGGGAATATTCATAGACTAGTAGCTAGTGTACTAGACTGGTAGTCCGAAGGTCGCAGGTTCGACTCCTGCCGCAGACTCCGGGTGTCTCTGCAGATAAGCCAAGTAGCTTCGCAGATTGTGTTTGTTAATTAAAAAAAAAATATATATTTATGCATAATTTATCAATAAGGCATTAAACACATTCGAAACAGCAGGCTACACGGCTACACGACTACAAATGTCGCTGGCTGCAAATGTCGCCCTGTAGCCAGCTACTTAATTATTTTGAAAACGACAACTACATAGTAAACAACTGTTGCAAAAATTCATGTATGTATATTACAGTGGTGCATATTTAGCGCTTTTAATTTTTTAAAGTTCCCTTTTTTTCATAGGAGAAGTCCCGTCCAGTTCTCAAAAAAAAAAATCAAAAAAGGGCCTCTTCGTTCTATATTCTGGCTTTATGATCAGTAATATATTGAAGTTTTGAACTCCGTAACTTTGGAATCAAGAGAGAGCACCAAAAGAAATTACACTAAAATTTTTATGTTAAAAAGGGTTATTACCCTCTGATCTTTTTAATATTCAACAATATTGGTATTTTTGGCTCAAGTCAATATGATATATAATAATAAAATAAATAAATTTATTTATTTAAAAATTCTTCATGCATATATATTATAAAATATAAATTTTGGATTTTCTTTTTATTTTTTCAATAAATAATATTTCTAATCGGTAATTTGCTTTACATATTTTGTTATATTGTCAACACTGTTTTTGTTTTGTAGCCAACAAAAATTTAAATTAGTTTAATTTGACTACATGACAAAAGTAGCATGGACAACAACCTGCAGTCGTTTAGCGGTGCATAATCATTTTCATATACACACATGTATTATATTTTTGACAGGTTGTAGTCGGTAGCCTGCTGTCTCGAATGTGTTTAATGCATAAATAAAAGTAAATAATATTGAAATATAAGTATTAATTTAGCTTATTATTTCAAGTTTAAGTCTTTCCCTTTTTTCATTTTATTAACTGATATTTCGGTACTCTTCGACTAGCATTTTCAGGAGCCTGAAGTTGGAAAAAATTAATAAAAATGATAATTTTTCAAAACAGAAATATGGAAAATTGGTGGGAACATTTTGTGATTTTGTTTTGCTCATTATAAGCGTAATTCACTTAAAAAATAGTTCGTTATATGCGAAACTTCGCTTTAACCGTAGTTCGATGTAACCGAAAAAATTTGTGTGAAATATTTACAAAAATGTTGCTCATTGTAAGAGATATTTCGTTATTGGTGTGCATTATACGCCCCGAATTCCTCTGCAATTTTTTTTTTTATTTTTTAAAGTCATTTTCTATTATATTAAATGAAGAGGTGGTGACCTTAAAAAACCGATTTTACAACGATGTTGATATAGAACGGCAGCTGTTAGAGCGAGATTGATTGAAGTGCTTTACGTCCAGAAGATGGGCAACATATTCTTATTTAAATAACAAAAAATTTTAATAAATTTTCCACCAACTCTGCGATTTTTATTGTAAAAATTCCAGTCTCATTATAATCGTTTCTTATGCTGTTTTCATTCACCAAAGATTCATTGAACTATGAGTGTTACTACATTTTGTATGTTTAAGAAAAAGCAACATTAATAAAAACTGAGCAAATCAATCAATCTAACTGACCTGTATTAAAACATCTTACAATCACGAACCACGAATTATTTCATAATTTTATTGTATTTCTTCTTCTGAACACTGAAATCATCAACAATGATGATTGAGCACGCAAATGTGTTTATTGGCCGCATTGAATCAATTATGAGTGCGAATTTTCATTAATAAATGAATAAATAAATACTAGGGGTTTAGCTAAAATCTATAATCATAATGAAATTATAATTTGAAATTGCTAATTAAAATACAAGCATGTCTAATAAAAAAAATTAATTTCTTACATGGGAACTTTTTCATTCCACCTTTCAAAAAAAAAAAAAAAACTTTTTGGTGGGTCTTGTGATCAAATAAAAAACTTTTTTTTTTAAGAATTTCCCATTCTTTTTTTCTCATAAAAGAAGAATATTAAATAAAATAGAGGGAAAATTCAAATTGACACCTCTTCTTAGTTGTTCATCACACTTCCTCAGTTGCAAATGTTCTACATATTGTAATTAATACCAAGATATCTTTCCATGTTACTGGAAACATGTGGTATGCAGAACAATTGGTTTGCCATTTAAGATTCTTCATTTTTCGCTACTCTTTTCCTACATTTTCCCATTCAATCAGTTGCAGAGATGAAGTCTTGCGAACAATGAAGCAGGAATCCAGAATACAAAAACTGTCTAGTACTTTTTATTCATGTTGATTGTGAAAACTTTTAAGAAATTTCATATTTAATTAATAACATAATTTGCACCGTTATAATCTTTCATTAAAATTCAATTCCCAGCCTACAAAAAAAAAAAAAAAATTAATAATAAAAAAATCAAAGAAAATTGTAAAAATATTTTAGCATCCAGCATAAAGTGTGATCGGTTGTTATTTGTACAAAATCATTTAATAGTATTTAATACAACAATTAGAAAATTGCTGTTTTCCAAAAAAATTTATTACGTAATTACATAGAAATAAAAGGCATTATTGCGTGCGTCCATGCTGATAGTCTCTAGAGTCTATATTACCATTTTAATGACTTCGGCCTAATCTTTTGTCTTTTATTCATTAATGGCGTTTTCATTTCAAAAATATGGTGGCTATAAAAATGGTCATGTTACTGACATCCTCGCAAAGTGATACTTTTTCAAGGACACAATAGAAAAAAAATTGTTTATTGAAATACCCAGTGACAAAACTTGAAGTTGTCCTTGAGGAATGACATTTCCATCGCTTCCAAAGTATCCATTAATGCATTGCTTCGATTTTTTCCAAGAAGTTAAGTTGGGGAAATCCTGATTAAATTTAAAAAAAGTTCTTATTTCCTTAGAATTGCTCGAAAGCAGTATTATTCTTAAATGTTTAGCTGAAATTGCAAGGTGGCGCAAAAAGTAATGTCATAATATGAATTTTGACCCAGATAGTTTGTGAGCAACAATTCGAAATGACGTAAAACGAACACAATTATGCATCAACCTGGGAGGTGATCATTTGAGCGTTATAATTTCTTTCCATTAATGTCATCAATTTATACTTTCAAATAAACTTTTTATGAAATCAGAGTCCTTTTTTCGTTTATAACAAAATGGTAACCAGTTCAAATTATGACATTATTTTTGCGCCACTTTGTATATCCAAACTTTTTTTCGAAATTTAAATTTACCACAATTTGCATAAAATTTATTAATCGTTTATTTCTTTCTTTGATATTTATGTTTTGAATGAAATATAGAATGTATTTCTTATAATAAATAATTTTGCGATGCTCTTCTAGTTTATGTAGTTTGGGATCCATTCGCTTGAGCTTCGCATCTAATTCATTCGTGTCAGATAATACCGCTCTGCCTTCTTTGACTAGTAGCTAATGTACTAGACCAGTAGTCTGAAGGTCAAGAGTTTGATTCCTGTCGAATACTCTGGGTATTTCCGTAGGCAAGCCAAGTTGCTTCGCAGTTTGTTAAAAAAAACATTTCGTCCATGTGTAAATATGTGATGTTGATTGCAAAGGCAATGTAAAGTTCGAAGAAGTTCAAACTAATGAAGCTGCAAATGGGAGACGTGTGTAAAATGTGAAATATTGATCAATAGAAGCTTATATATATTTGAAAAAAGTTCAACATTTATAATTATAGTCGCGTCACAGAGTATTTAAATCGTGGAAATTGACCTTTTGCTTGGCCATGGATCTATTAGAGTGAAAGGCTTCTTTCATGTAGGTTCTGAAATCTGACCTGACCCAAAATTCATTCAATAGTCATTATGCCAGTTTCTTCCTGCCCCTAGGGAATGACTAATTCTAGAAAATGCGTCGAAGAGGTGGAAGTCAACTATTATTCAAACTATCAAACTATTATTTGTTTCTTATGCAACTTTTACTTCCTCAAGGTTTTTTTTTCAGAACGTCTGATTAAACGGCTAAATGTTTTTAACAAGCTTATATACAGTGGAGTATGGTTATAACTAACTTTTCCATTTAGTTGGTTATAGACAAAGTTCGGAAATATATGTATATATGTGGGAGTAAATATATGTATTCTTATTCCAGTAATTTAAAGTAAAGAGTATTGAAATCAATTAAATTGATTTCTTATATGGCGATATGTTTATACAACATATTAAAGGGTGACTTTTTTATAGCAACTTTCTTTTAGGCAACACTGTTCTTTGGCAACTCAGCTTTTTTCATGTATCTTTTTACTATTAAACATGTTCAATTTGGTCTATAATTTAATCATGAATTGACTTACAAACGAACAACGCTTGCATATTATTGAATTTTATTACCAAAATTCATGATCGGTTAAGAAAGTGCATCGTGTATGAGCGACGAAGCTCATTTCTGCTTGAATGGATACGTGAGCAAGCAAAATTGCCGCATTTGGTGTTAAAAAGCTGCCAGAAGTATTGCAAGAACTGCCAATGCATTCCGAAAAATGCACTGTTTGGTGTGGATTGTGGGCCGTTGGCATTATTGGACCGTACTTTTTCAAAGACGACGAAGGCGGAAATCTTACTATGAACGGCGAGCGCTACCGCGCAATGATTACATTTTTTTGCCCAAAATAGAAGAGCTGGACTTTGGTGGCATGTAGTTTCAACAAGACGGTGCCACATTCCACATAGCACGCGAAACAATGGCCCAATTGAGAAGCGAGTTCGGTGAACAGTTTCTTTCACCTTTTGGGGCCGGTCAATTAGCCGCCTAGATCGTACGATTTAAAGCCTTTAGACTATGTTTTGTGGGGCTACGTTAGGGCTCATGTCTATAGGGACAAGCCCGCAACGGTTGACGCAATGGGAGACAATATTAAAGAATTTATTCGTGAGATACTGGCCGATAAGTTGGAGAGGGTGTGTCAAATTTGGACCCATCGTATAAATCTTTTGAGGCGTAGAATATTCTATCGACTCAAATAAAGATTTCATACATTTCTCTAAATTTTGTTTTTTTAAATCGAATCCAAAGGCTATTAAGAAATCACCCTTTACATATCTATTTAAAAATACCACTTATTTCCCATTATTTGTGATAGTGTCTTAAAGTAAATAATTACTTTAACGGTTTAGAAAATGTAGCGGTTTTTTGTTCGTTATAAACGTAAAAATTAACAGTGATTTTTGTATTGTGGCTTTAAAACAGAGTTCGTTATAAGTGAAAATTCTCTCTAACCCAAACTTATTATAATATCTATAATACTTTTTTACAAAAACTGCTGAAATCGGGGACACGTTATAAATGTATGCGATAATTCGTTATAACCGAACAACACTATTTCGATTCTCTTCTTACATTTTTCTAATGGTAATATCTTGTAACGAAAGTTAGTTATTAAAAACAAAGTTGTGTACAAACTTATTTATTACCCTGTGTGTTGTTTTGCTTTCTATTCCGGTTAGAAAGATTATGAGATTTTGTTGTCATGTACATATTTTGTTTGAATTCGAAAATTCTAACTGCAAACTCTACCAATTGTGCCACATTCCAGCGGGATTGTTTTAATGCTGCAAATGCAGCTGGAGCTTTTGTTGTTTGCTTTGTCTTTGCAAAGTTGTTTCCCTCAGTTAACCAGAAGAACTGGTACAACTTAAAAATGTTAAAAAAATATGCAGAGAAAAAAAGGGGCAAAAAGATCATCAAACGTGTTACAATTTCCATTGTTTGCCATTTCAATATCTCAGTGTCTGTTTGCTTAACTTCTGGTTGCTGATGGTGTTGCATAGAGCACTTATGTTATATTGTTGCAAAATATATATATATATATATATATATATATATATATATATATATATATATATATATATATATCACAAAATAGATCTGTTTTTCTAATGTTAGGTTTTCTCAATAGACAAAAAATAGTTTTGAAGGCAAATGAGACGAGTACTAAACAATAATAGCAGCATAAAAAAAAACTTTGAAGGTTATTCAATATCTTATTTTTGCTCGAAACGAATACTTGTGTACGGATTTGCATTTGCATTATGAAGCAGATACTGGCAAGAGTGTGTAAGAATTATTGTTCAAGTTGGTTGAGGTAAAAATATGTCATGCTTGGTTTGTTTACAATGTACAATAGTGTATTACAAGTATCATTTACCATGCAATTGACGTATGTATATCTGTATACATGGGTCCATACTCGTATGTGTAGTTGGAGTAGATGTACACGTATGTCTGTCTTTGAATAACCTAAAAAAATTATTCTCAAACATATTCCAATTGAAATGTCAATTAAAATGATTCGAAACTAATATAACTATTTAAATATTGTTGGTGTTGATTGGAATTTCGTTTTACTTATTGTAAGTATGTACGAGTACAAATGCATATTCGATATAAGCGCTAAACAAAATATAATATAAAATTAAATGGCACTGCTATGCCTTCTGTTGCAAGAACGTCCACGCTTCACTACAGGTTTCAACCGCTAGACATCTTTTTTCATAATTTCCAAGTGACCCGATCTAAAACGAACGAATTTTCTGTGCTCCCAAAATATTCAAGCAATACGGCATACAGGTGATCCACCTGCCAGGCGGTAAATACGTTCCAAAAAAGCTTTGCCTTCTGTGAAACCGCGTTCTGAGGTATAAAAAATTTGCCTTGAGTTATATAAAACTTGTAATATCGATCTTAGAAGAAACCATTTAAGATAACAGCAGAAGCTGAAATCGCATAAGAAGATCCTGTAAGCGATTATGTATGGGTCTTCAAATAGCAACTGCCGAACTTTGACAGTTAATAGCGGCCATATTGTTGCAGCTACATCCGTCCAATTGGCTGTCATTTGTTCAATTTGTTTTGCCAAATCACCATGATTACGTGTATATATGGCGTTCGAAAACACTTGCAAATGATATTCTGTTCGCTCAACATTCCGCGTGTTTCACCCCTTTCATGGTCGCGATAATAGTCCTCCATTTCTGGATGAATGGATACGTCAAAAAATAAAATTTGTCGAATTTGGGTCGATACCAATCCACATGATATCCATTAATGTCCAATGCATTCCGAAAAAGTCAGAGCATCACCATCCGCGACGTGCGCTATAGGTCGATAATTACCAACTTCTTTCGATGATAGAGATAAGTTTAGACATACAAATTCTGGGCTGTTTTAAGAATGCGATACTGATTGATATAGAAGACCCTCTAAGAATCTTGAATTCCAGAACTTCATCGCATAACATTTCAATTGGTTATTTCTTTATTGTCATAAGAATATGCCTCTTTCTTCTTCTTCTCTTAAAGCATTGAGAATTTTATTTGAATTTAAAATTCTTCTACTAAAGAGTTCAAGTTCTTTGAAACCGACACAGAGGAAACCATTATATGTATGTACTTTTTTTGCAACTTCCTTGCCAAAAACTTGCAGACGGATTTTGGTTGATGACCGGCGAATAATAAATTAGGCAACAACAACAATGTTTTATTTAATGTTGCTGCAGTTGTATAGAGTTTATAATCAGCTGTTGATGTCGTTGCTGTTTCGATTACAGCAACAATCATTTTTACAGCCAGGCAGAGGGACATACAGACGGGCAGAGTTGGACAAGACCAAAAGACTTCATAATTTTTTTTTTAAATGTTTTTGTTCTTTTTTATTGCTGTTGCTTTTATTTATTTTTTTTTTTAATTTTTGCAATCCAAGACAAGATTATTTCTCCTTAGTTTTTTTCTTCATAAAAATACGTACTTTTTTGCTGCAGTGGCAAACGCAATCCAACATGATGAGAATGAAAATGTTTTTTTATTAATATTTTTTTTACAATTTCTTGGAGTCATTTAAGCGTAACGGTAAGTAATGACTTGTTGGCTTGGTAACACGTCATTATGAATTAAATTTTTCATTAAAAAAAAAAAAAAAAAAAAAAAAAATAACTTTTCGGATAAATTTCCAGAAGACTATTATGATGACGAACAAAGAACAAAACAGAACCCAGAGCTTTTTGTTCTAAATCGTTGAGTGACGGTAAATCATTTTAAGTTGAAGTAGACAAGATGGCAAGTGGCGATAGGGATACGACAAGGATAAAACAAATCGTTTAACAAAAAGAGGAAGAGGATTTCGTAGAACTGTTAAAAAGAAAAGTTGAAAATGTCACACTTAGGGATAGAAAAAAAACGTCAAAAAGTTTGTAATTTTCACTCTCTCATATTCAAGTTATATTTTCTTTGATAGATAGGAAAATTGCAACTGTTTAACCTTGAAGACAGTCTTATATATTTTTATGTATCAAAGAAGTTTCAATCGATAATTTCAATTGGATTTCGCCGAAATTCCATTTTTTGGCGTTAAATTCTTTCACTATCAGTGTTACCATGGCGTTTTAAAAAATTTAACCAAATGAGAAAAAGTAAGCAAAATATAATTTTTTTATTTGTTAAAATGAAATTTTAATGCTTTAATCACTGCAACTTCACGGTTGACATTAATTAATATTCATAAAATAGTTTTTGCGATAGCAACAATTAAGTAAAAACAACTCATAGTTAGTCTTCAACTATGCCGCATTATGAAGTACATAATTTACCGATAATAAACAAAACTTATCTGGTAGTATTTTTATTTATTATTATTTTTTTTTTGTTTTTTTTAGAAAAGAAGGACTGAATTTTTTCCTCGTTTCAAATTTTTAGTTATTTCAGCTTTTTCAAAATTATAGACACCAGCCGGCTTATACTATAAATTTTGCAGACTTTTTCTTGATTTTTAAACGATTGGATTTTGATTTTGGCACTCAAATAAATTTAAAAAAAAAAAATATTTACTTTTAATTCTTAATAGTTTTATTAACTCCGGTGTCTTGCTCCCTTTTCAGTCTTAGATATTTTCAAGATATTATAAACTACTGCAAGAAATTTGGTTTTACTTTTAATTTTCTCTGAAGGGGAGCTGCTTTTTGCAATGTTTATACATATATCGTGCCTTAAGCGTCAAAAAAGCTTAAGGGACTAACACAAAATTTTACAGGAGAAGTGTTTTTATTAACTGCCCTTGTACTAAATTTGTGTGGCTGCTGCAAACTTGATTGTAAAATTTTCATTTTAGTAATCGTAAACTCTTCTTTGCAATGAAAAAGTGAGAATCAAAAATTGTGTTTGTTAAACCAACCGGGGAACTTATTTTTTATTTAGTTTTTATGGAAGCGGAATTAGCAGAATTTATGGGAGAGACATAGTTTAAAAAAGCTTCATAAGAAGTTATGAAAATGTTAAGTTTTTTTTCGCGGTGAAGGTACGTACGATATACATATTTTTCTTTTAAATTAAGTTACATAGAATATTGCCACAAAAAAGTAGAGAACACTAAAAAAATAAAAATCTACACAATGGAGGAAAAAGTAGTTAATGTTGGTTAAATACAACCAAAATGTCAACGCTGCTTACTACTTAATAATAATGTTCCGCTATTCTCCAACTAGGGAGAAAATAGTCTCAATTAATGACTTCCAACGAACTCTGTTGGGGCTGTTCTTAATGCCTCGTTCCATGAAAACCATGCTGCAGTCAGCTCACGTACGGTTGAGGTGCGTCAATTTGTTTTTGGACATCATCGGCGCCGAGAACCTTGGGATCTTCATCCAACTTTGCCAGCGTCCATTCACCAAAAATTAGCTGTTATTATAGGTCGTGTGGCTTAAATTCTTGCACCAGCTGTATTTTAAAAGGGTTTACACAAATCCTTACAAATCCTTCCGGAAAATTTTCCATGTAGTGGACTAACAGAGGCCCAATTGCTGGTCATCAACAATCCTGGCGGATACAGCTGCGATATTTTGCTCTGTCCGCGTACTACGTGTGTATGTTATTGGTTTAACATAATAACATGAATTTGGTGCGAAATTTAGTCACAATATTCCGAATAGCCGCCTCCGAAGCAAGCGCTGTTCGTTTGTAAATCGAGTCATGGTTAAATTATAGACCAAACTGAACATGTTTAACAGTAACATGGTACACGGAAACAGCTGAGCTGCCAAAAACAGTGTTGCAAAAAAAGAAAGTTGGTAAAAACACCCTTTAAAAATATATGATATTAAAAATAAATATATACTTACATAAATTTTTGATATGTAATAATTACTAATCTTATAGACCGATTGCCAAAGTCTTATAGACAAATTTGCCGTCTGTATCCTTTTAAAAATCAGCTGTAAAAGTGCACAATATTGCAGAAAGTTAAAAAATTCTTAAAAATGTGGTGAAAAAATTATAAAAAATTAAAAAAAATCTAGAAAAAGTGTTAGGTGATAGACACTTCAAAATATGCCAAATCTAGCACAAAATATGCTAAATTGGCAACAGTGCTTATATTCGATAAGTTTCCAGGAATATGTTTAGTAGAAAAAAAAACTTTTAAAAATAATTCGGGAATCTCAAAAAATCACATACAATAATTAACCGATTTTCAATTTCTTTTTTTTTGTTAATTAAAAAATTTAAAAGGTTTATTCTAAGTTGAGAAATTTAAAAAGAAATTGAATTTTTAATAACTTTTACACAAAATATTACCATTACTTTTTTTCTAAAAAAAATTCGCTATAGAATGGTGTATCATTAATGGTATATATTTGAGAAGTGTCTGTTCCGATACAATTCAAAATAAAATAGTTGCCATATATACAGTTTTGGTTGGTCCTCAAGTCTTCCGAATTCGTTCTATTAAAATAATTATAATAATACCTTAAATCCTAGATGTTTAAAATCCTCTATCAGTACTTAATTATTCCTCAAGTTATTTTACCAGTCTAAGGCCAAATGGGGACTATATAGTCAAGCTTAAAAACCCACAATTTCTCAATTTCCATCAAAGACTTTTGATTTGTCTATGAAGCTTAGAAAGGAATAAATGGTTAACCTATAACAATCCAAAAGAATGCTTTAACGTAAGCGTGTACTGTTCGCATAATTCTGAGACCACTCTCGTATATTCCTTAAAAGCTATAGCTGTGCGCAACATTTTTCTTGGCAGAACTGTTGTATTATTTCCTGGCAACATCTTGAGCTACGCCTTTGTTTGCTTAAATTGGAACTGCTTTTGCGATTCACAAAAAAATAATAATAATGAAAAATATTAAAAAAAAATTAATTGAGTCATACACTTAAAGCTTTTTTTATTTCGTTGTCTTTATTTTAGTTGAAGTTTTTCTTTTGTTCAGCAAGTTATTCAAAAACAGCACATGAAGATATTTTGCCGGTGTCTTTGGGTCTGCTGTAGTCGATTACTATTGTTTTTATGCTCGTTGTAGCCTTTTCTTCCAGCAACAACGCGAGTACAACACACGTTTTCAAATAAATGACGTTCTCATTTCTTTAGTCACATATTTTTTAACATTACCGGAAAGGTTTCTGAACTCTGCTGACGAATAATAAATCAAAATAAAACAAATTTATGTATAAGAAGTATAAAAACAATAATTAATTCCATTAAACATTAAAGCCATAATAAGCAATTTGAAAAAAAAAATTTTGCAATAAATTTAAAAACTTGTATTTAAATTGACAACATTATTCATTATGGTCTATTAACTTAAGGCTTATATTCCCAAACATTTGTGAAAAAAATATACGAGAAACAAAATTTGCTTGAAAATGGAAATAAATTCATTTTTACAAACAAATACAACATTCCAATTTTTTTTTTGTGGGAATTGAACCTGCAACCATCAGACTACCAGTCTAGTATAGTTGCTACTAGTTAATGACTGCAACCAACTCATTTGAATGTTTATTAATTTTGTTTTTTAATATGTATTGAATTTATTATATCCAACTAAAGGAAGCCATACAATATAAATATTAAGGAATTTAAAATTTTAAGTCATATTTTCGTAACCAAAAAATCATCGAAATTTGAAATTTGACAGTTCGTGTTGCCAAAGCAAAAATCATTTCATATGGATTCAACCTGATTTTCATATTCCCTCTTATTATGATTGTCTCGTCGACGTCACATCAAGTCGCTAGTGAAAAAAGACAGCAGTTCTGAATTCGTTGTAGGCAATAATTAACTAATATTGAAGGCCGCTTGTCATTTTGTGAGCCATGGTAGTAGTAATATCCTATCAATAATATTTAATAGTTCTTGACAACGATATCACAATTGCCGTTATATTGATGTCGACTTGCTGTGACGTCGACGACGACAATCATAATAAGGGCAATTGATTCAATATGATGTTGTATTAGAATAATTACTAAGTAAGAAATATAATACTAGAGATGAAATACTGGAGAAACCGGTTTGCATATAAATCAATTTTGACATGGGACCACGGAAAATCTCAACAAAATGAAATAAACCGCGTCAGAAGAAATATTTAGAATTTAACAAATATATTTAAAATTAAAATTGAGAATGTTAACCATTTACACAATATGAAGTAATAGAGAAAATCCCTCTTGATAGTGTATACAAGACACCATAGATAATATACGAGGGAAAATCAATAAGTCCGTGACTTTTTGAATTTCTCGTCTCTTCACTGAAGGGGCAACGCTGCTCCAATCAAGTGACATATGTCAGTTGACTCCTGTCAAAATTTGAACAAGCCGCGTCATTTACTTTGTGTTTGACAACGATTGACAGCAGACTACAACGTGATTTGAGGGGAAAATGGGACAAAGTGAATTTTGTGTGCTCATTAAGCATTATTGTTTGGGGAAAACCCAATTACTCAAACTCAGCATATGCTTGATAAATAGTATATGATCTCTGCACTATCGATGTCCATGATAAACAGAAGATTTACTAAATTTCGTTGTGACTGTACCAGCATGGAAAATAAGGAACGATCTGGACGCCCAGTTGAGGTCTCTACGCCAGAAAGAATTAGATTCTGAAAGCTATAGGGTCACATGGCTCAGTGGTTTCAACTTTGAATGATCATTTGGAATGAGAAAGCTTTCCGCAAGATGGGTGCCGTATTTGCTCACAATCGACCATAAAAGCAAACGTGTGGTAAATTCGCAGGAGTGTTTGGCGTTGTTCAATTGCAATATCGAAGAGTTTTTGTGCCCATCCGTAATCGTTAACGAAACATGGAGACACCACAACACACTAGAGACCAAATAGCACTCAAAACAGTGGGTTTCTCCGGGTCAGTCGCAGTCAAAGAAGACCGAGTTGTACTTTAACAGCCAATAAAGTCCATGCGACCTTTTTTTGGAATGGACTCTATATAATCCACATTGAATACCTTCGATAGGGTAATACCATCGATGGTAAATATTGTGCCAACTTATTCGATTTAATGGGCTTTGAAAAAGAAACCACCACATTTTATCAAGAAAAAAGTTCTTTTCTACCAGGACAATGCAAGCGTGCACACATGCGCAGTTTTTACGGATTTGTTCTCCAGTGAATGTTTTTTGTTTTCAAACCTGATGAAATGGCTCAGCGGAAATAGATTTGGCTATAACGATGAAATCATTTCACAAGCAAATACTTATTTGGATGACATCGGCAAATCTTATTTTTTTTTTTTTATTTTTTTTTTTTTTTGGTAGCTATAAAAAGTTATAAAAACTTTGGACAACAAACAATTGTACTCAACGTGAGTTTATTTTATTTTTCTAAATAAAAATAAAATGGACTCACGTTGAGTACAATTGTATGTTGTATGGTTTGTATAAAATCATTCCAAGCCTACCGTGATTATGTATTTTGTAATGATTATATACAATGCTGAATTCTCATATAGTATTTGATTCGTTTGGCATAAACATAAGAGATTGAATGTTTTCAAACTTCTTAAAGTTCACTGAAGATTTGGTTTAGCGACCAACGAAATATCGGCATAAAAACTCTTAATTGCTTTAACAATTGGTTGGGGAGAATATCCCAAGATAATAAATTTTCAATATTGCGTATATGATAACCAAGTTTTTTTCTGTTTTACTTCTCTTTTCAGGTGAGTTATTATTATCAACGTGTACGTGTATCTCTATGAAAGGAAATCAATAGAGTAAGTTTCAAAATTTATCTTAACCGTTAATCGAGCTTTGTATCAAAAATGATACATTTCAGTTTTTGTGTCAACATAACTTTATTTAAAAAAATTTAGGATGGCACATGTATTGAGACTTTGTCAGCATTGTTTTTGCCGTTATTTTAAACAACAATTTAAAAAAAAATTCCAAGCAGGCCATGAGAAATTCAAAAAATTCGTAATTCTAGCTATGTATCATTTTTGATACATACTGCATTTTAAATGATTTTGTGCTCTTGTTCATATCATTTGTGAGGTGGATTTCAGATTTTTTAGTTTGTTTCTGTACATAAAGTGTTTTACGTGTTATAAATAATGTCCTATCCGCGGTTTTTGACTCTGGAAGAACTTGTGAATGAAGTAATGGATGAGAGTGAAGAGGAAGAAGATGTTTCTGATCTTGATGTTTCTGGTCCTGATGTCTTTGAACCCATGGTAGAAGAAAATAGCAGCGCAGATTCAGATGACAGTATCGATAGTAACACACATGGTGATCCGTCGTATACTGCCAAAGATGGCACTGCTTGGAGCAGCGAACCTTACCCCGTTGGTAGGTTGCGAAGGGAAAATATTATAAATTTGCATCCAGGTAGGTAGCGATTGCTTGTTGAAATATCTCAGAATTCAGATTTTAGTTGTTTAGGCGTTACAAGACTTGCATCCAGCCGCGTAAATAATATTCGGGACTCATTTCTACTACTTTTCTCACCGCAACTAGCAAAAATTGTAATCGATAACTCTAACAAATATGGAAAGCATTTGCATTCTTCCAGTCACATTGAAATTGACGAGGATCTATTTTATGCTTATTTGGCAGTATTATTGTTGGCCGGAGTATACAAGTAAGTAACACCACAGATAAAAATTTGGAAAAATATATATTTTTACGCTCACCAGATCCAAAAACGAGACATTTCATGATTTATTCGTTGAATACTATGGACGTCAAATATTTCGGTCAATTATGTCTGAAAGAACATTTTTATACGTTCATAAAATCATTCGTTTTGATGATGTGCTAACCAGACGTGCTCAGAGAAGTGATGACAAGTTCGCGCCTATTAGGAACCTCTGGGAAAAATGGTCTGAAAGACTTTCAGTGTTCTATAATCCCAATGATTGCGTTACTGTGGATGAACAACTACTGGGATTTCATGGCCACTGTAAATTTCGTCAGTATATTCCATCGAAACCGGAGAGATATGGCCTAAAATTTTGGCTTATTGTTGATTCACGTACATGCTATGTGTGGAAAATACAGCCATACATGGGCAAAGCTGTATCTGGGAATCCTGAGCGAAATCAAGGAGAACGGGTTGTTCTTGATTTAGTCGACGGATTAAGAGGGCATAATGTCACCATGGACAACTTTTTTTCATCGCACGCTCTTGGCCAAAAACTTTTACAAAGGAATATGACAATGGTTGGAACCATGCGCAAAAATAAACGATCTATTCCTCCAAAGCTGTTGGAATGCAAGAAAGTTCCAAGATATACTTCCACTTTCGCCTTTACTGCAGACACTACTATCGTTTCGTATAAGTCACAAAGACAAATGTACTATTGTTATGAGCACAATGCATCACAAACTTAGTGTTGAGAATGATTCTAAAAAGCTGCCTGAAATAATATCTTTTTACAACTCAACGAAAGGAGGAGTTGATACTGTTGACATGTTAAGTTGCTATAGTTGCAAACGTAAAAATAATCGCTGGACTATGGCTGTTTTTCCAATATAATTGATATTTCTGCATTGAATGCTTATATTATATATAATGAAATCGATCCCAATTGGATGCAAACTCAAAAACACACAAAACGTAAATGTTTCCTACATGAGCTTGCAATATCATTAGCAACACCCTATATGGAAAAACGGAAGAAGCACCAAAGAAGTGAAATATCTATGACGTTTCTCTCCAAGCTGTCAACCAAGAATACCAGAAAATTAACTGATAATGAAGCTGGCCCATCTAAAAAACCAAAGAAGCAACGTGCTAGATGCCAAAAATGCTACCATTTGGGAGAAAACAAGAATAAGTGGACATCGTCCTTTTGTTTCTTCTGTCAGAAGCCATGCTGCAATGAAAAACATTCTAACAACATTTGTGTGGATTGCATAAACACGACATAGAAATGTAACAATGTAAAACAGTTTTTATAAAATACATCAATAACAATAAACATATTAAAATTTTTTAACAAAACGGTTTAATATGTAAATTATATACAATCCACTGTAGCATGTATCAAAAACGATACATAGCTAGAATTATAAATTATTTTTAAAGCTCGATCTACGGTTAATAGAATCTCGACGAATACCAGCCATTTCTATAAGCCCATTCAGCAGCCGCAATCTATCACTTTCGTTATGACATTTGATACAAATATATCGATTTTAACAGTTTAAAAGCTACAAGAGTCCAATATAGGGTAATTCCAAATATTTTCGAAACTAAAATACAATTTAAATTTTTTTTGCTTTCTATTAAATTTGGTGTGTCTATTATTCTGCTTTTGTCTGCGCATTATGTGATGCATAAGCAAGTGTGATATCACTTATGGTTCCGAAGTTATAGCATCCAAAGATGGAGATATCGGATTTTTTTGTGGGTGAAAAATTAGTAATTTTTAATAATTCATGAACTCTTAATACTTTTGAACGCGTCTTCGGATTCTAATAAAATCGGTGTCGTTGGAAAGCGTTGGACTTCCTCTCTTGAATTCGCTTAACTCCAATTAAACTCCAATACATAATGGCCATCGCTTCTGCAGAGTTTCCATGAAATGACACTGGATGAATAGGTCTGAGTGAGTCTCGATTCCGAGAGGTTCCAATTTTAAAAGCTTTTTTTCTACACTGACTGGTGTGAAGTTTAGCAGTATTCTTCTTATTATTGATCTGTAAGTTTGAAAAACCTTGCAAGAAAAATTTAGAGAGTGCCAGTTCACTCTTGGGTGGTGATATAACTATAATCTTGAATTGTTTACTCACAATGTACATTGAAACCTTGGGGATATGGGAAATAAATAGTGCAGTCCTACGTCACTACGTCCATAGCTTTGCTTAATTTGGTTCTGGTGGTAGTATGATACGATGGACACGTTTTCTGGGAATAGTTTTATCGATAGTGACGATGTCCTCATTCCTTTTACATGCGGTACACGAAATGTTTTTCTTTACGTTGGTATCAATAAATCTAAAGTAAACGGATATGCCACCATAGATCGATCGATCTAATCTTATTACAAAGTTCCTTAAAAACAATTTCTCAAAGAAAAAAATTCGTTGAAAAAATTTAATATTTAAAAAGTTCGTTATTACATGCGATATTTTTTTCAACTTAACTTTAATTATCTACACTTACATGCATACAAAATAAGTTTTACTTGTAATTCCATATAAATTTCCCCTTCATCTCAAATCTTCCATGAGGAATTAATTTTTTTTTAAATTGATATATTTCTTTATTAAATATGCACTATGAAATTGTTAGTTACTCTTATCTATATTTCTTTTCCTCAATCATTCATTCAATTGATTTACAACTCAAATTTATTATGAAAATATTTCTTTATTTCTTTTTGATTTTACGGTTGCCTGGCAAAAGATGCTCTTCGCACACTGCACCCTCGTCATAAACTACTTCTATTCGAGCAGCAAATGCAAATTTCAAAAGCTCCTCCTTCCACTATTCATTCACTCGTATCCATTGATAAAGAAGCTGATGGCGTTGTATGTTTGTGGCATGCCACTTGAATTTTATGCTTTTGAAGCTGGTAACTTTTTGCTCTTGCATCTTGCAATCAAAGAAAGAGTTTAGATTTTCTTTAATGGATGCTGTTGCAGTAATAAGTATTTGGGTAAATAAATTTTGTATGTGAAATATTTTTTTATTTTTAAAGCTGAGGTGGTTCAGATGGCTGGCTGCTTTCAACCAAACCACTCACACACTCATCATAAAAGCAAGATAATCTTTGGCAAATAAAATTTTCTATAGCTACCGATCTCGGTTAATGGTTGCTTACTTTTATTAAATAAAAAATAAATATAACCTGCTGTAGGATATGAAAGATATTAAAATTAGTTTCACTAGTTTTGTTGGGTTTTCGCTGGAGTCCTTAAATTCTACAATGATTTGAAGAAGTGTGTCTTTAGGGAAACTTGTGCATAGTCAATGTTTTTTGTGATTCAATTAATTGGGAATTTCAATTATCCAGGATCGATAACGAAAGGAAGATCTTGTGTGTAGTCTATATGGGAAAAATCCATTAACTGCGACTATTTCCTATTTCCGAATCCAACGGAAAGGCTAATTATTAAGAAATTTAGGTCAAACGAAGAGGCCATCATTGAAACTAAACACGTATTTGGAGGGAATAAAAAAACTGAAATGAACTGAAAACACTATGTTTGATTTTTTGAAGAAAACATATCTTTTACACAAAAAGCCACAGAATTATCAGACTGCCCTGTTGTAAAATTGTTATAAATTTTTTTTTAAATCTTCACAAAAATTTTCCAGGGATTGAGTTAAAATCTTAATAAAATTAAGTAAAATTTTCTAGAAAATAGTAAAAAACTGAAATGAACTGAAAAGACTATGTTTGATTTTTTGAAGAAAACATATCTTTTACACAAAAAGCCACAGAATTATCAGACTGCCCTGTTGTAAAATTGTTATAATTTTTTTTTTTTAAATCTTCACCAAAATTTTCCGGGGATTGAGTTAAAATCTTAATAAAATTAAGTACAATTTTCTAGAAAATAACGAATTTCTTCTTATTGATGTTAGTTTTTTTTTTTATAAATTTAATTATTTATACTGGCAGCCAGGAAAGATAGACAACCATTTTGAACTCAAATTGGGTAAGTTTTCCCAAATTTTAATTGTACTTTTTTTTAATGAAGATTCGGTTGAAATTTAAAGCAGAAATTCGTTGGTTAGAGGATTGATTTTCGGGTCAATGGTAAGAATTGAAATACCAACAGCTTTTCTAGGTTGTGTGGTTGATTAGCTCAGTTTTTTTGTTCTTTTCTTGTGGATCAGCGGTCAGAAAATGTGTCATTGGCGGCCTAATGCTCTGCAGCAATTTTCTTAATCAATCTAGCGTGTCCGTCGGAATTTTATGTATTTTTACAAATTCTCTAATTTTAAGTAATTGCAAAGAAATCCTTACAAAGTTTGCTGACTGCTATTGCTTTTATCGTCTCTTTGACGAACTCAAATTAGAGTTTGTGAACTATAACCCATTACAATATATCAGCCATCCCGCTAAATATTTTTTTGTTCGTTGAAAATCAATTTTAGGGCATTTTTTGCCATGTCCAGAATGTGAAAAAGTTGCAAGAAGTATTGCCGTAATAACTGAGTTTGTAATCGGAAACTTTGAGATTGTACTGCCCTCCTACCGTAGATCAGAACTTGCGGACCTTGAGTAGACATAAAAAGAAACTTCTCATCAAAATGACACCAAACTGAGTGTCTGAGTTATCGGACTTCAAAGTATAAATAGCAACAACCCTCGTATATATTCATTTTGAAACTAAGATAATATTCTTTGTGTTATTAACCATCATAACAAAATGAACTATCTTTCGCACCTAATGGAAGGCAATAAATAAAACGAGACAAATTCCATATGACACATGACAAATACACATCCACAATCCGGTGTCAAGGATCAGTAGTAGTAAAAAATAAAAGCGCACAATGAATGTGCAAAGTTTTCTCTTTATACTCAGATACCATAAATCAATCTGAATGAATGAATGAATGAATGTGAAACTTTTGCCAAATGAAGCATCCACATTGCCATCAACGTCACCACCACTTGCAACCTACAACAGTCAGTTGGTTTCATTAAAAGGTGGCTAATTTAAAATGTAACTATTTATTAAAGCTTCCCCGCCAACTACTAATAATGATGTACATACTCCTATTGTTTGGAAGAAGCAAGAAATATTAAAATGAAATATTGTTCAACTTTAATGGTTTTCTTTTTCTAATTATTAAAGTTATTTACGATTTTTTTTTTTTTTTTTTTTTTTTTTTTTTTTTTTTGCTTAAGAAAAGAGTTTGATTTTTGCCGCCACGTTAGTTTTGCCATACGTTCGTGGAAACAAAATTATGTTCATAGCAAATAAAATTTGTTTGCTATGTAAATTTGTTTACATTAAAAATGCAAATTGTTTTTGTTTCAAATTGTTTCTATTTTGCTTCAGAGTCTGTTATAAAAAGTGAAACAATGGAAAGAAAATTTCACAATTTTCATCTATTGTATTGGGAAAGTGTATGATTTATTTGAGTTCTTCGTTGTTGTTTTTGTTTAAGTTTAGTTTTTCTATAACAAATACATTTATGGACATAATGTTTTCTTGTATCTGTTTTATATAAGTAGATTTTGGATTTAATAACATTGTTGATAAAGAAAAATAATAATGATGATAAAAATAACAAGCAAAATTGAATTAATGATTTGTGTTTCCTTTGAATATATTTTTGGTCAAAGAAAATATTTTCCAGTTTCTATTGCCATTTAATTTTACATCTTTAACCGATGGCGAAAGTGATGTTGTCAATTTTAAGGTTATAATACACTTGAAGAATTTGTCATAAATATTTTTGATTAGAAATAATAATGAATACTTTTAGTCAGTTGCAAGTTTGATTGAATTTGCGAGGGCTGGTCAATAAGTCCGTGACTTTTTTTTAATGAAACACGAGGCTTTTTGTTAAAAAATTATTTTTATTTTTCTCCTTCGAGCTTTGTAAACTCTGTCCAATGTTTCTCCAATTTTATTTTTGTCTCTTCCGAAAAATAATACTTGTCGAGGTCACCAAAATAGGTATTTGTTTGTGAGATGATTTCATCGTTGGAGTCAGATCTCTTTTAAATCGAGCCAATAAATTCGCATAACATTCGCCATTGCTTGTTTTACCCCTTTGATGGTCGTTAATGTGGAATATTCCGCCGCGTGCATTCCAAAAAATGGTCGCTATGACTTCATTGCCTGACAAACCCACCTTGGTCTCCTTTGGCGTCGTTGCACTCGCGCTTGGCGCTTTGGTCTCTGATATATTGTGATGGATCTACGTTTCGTCCACGATTACGAAACGGCGCATAAACTAGTCCGTATTGTGATTGAAAAACACCAAACACTACTGCGAAGTTGTCACACGATTGCGTTTGGGCTCGATTATTAGTAAATGTGGCAGCCATCTCGCGAAAAGCTTTCTCATATTCAAATGATCATTTAAAATTTAAACCATTGAGCCATGTGATATGCCTCAGGCTCTCACAATCTGTCGCACTTACAATCTTCGATCGGCCAACACCATATCGCTAATTGAGGTATCTCCTCAACTGGGCGTCCAGAGAGTTCGGTAAATTTTGTGCTTGGGCGATCACAACGAAGTTCAGTAAACCACATTTTTACTTTCTTTATCACTTTTTTTTTGTTTCCTTTCCGTGACAGTAAGATTTGCTTAACATGACAAAATGTGTTGTTACTCGTAATTAATGAACATGATTAAATATCTCGTGAACTTTCGTGAATATAAACAGTTACTCACGATCCCATCTCTAATATGGACATTTCAAAATTAATATTTTTACCACAGACAAATATTTACGTTTCTGCAATCAAACATGTCAAGATAATTTTATATCATATTCCAAAGCTGTTTGAATTCTTATCAGTTTCTTATTCGCTTGTTGAAAAAGCCTGTTGAAAGAGCAATTGGAATTATAATACTGCATCATCTCTTCTCAATTGTTTGAGTTTCGTTCTGCCACATTTATTTTCGCCAGCAACAATTTCTTGCCGCTTATGACCCAAAATAATTTCTGTTTACACCCAAAAATTTAAGGAGGCAATAAAACAAAATATAGAATTTATTTTCATATTTGGTATGGAATTCTAAAGAATTTCATAAATATAAATATATTTATTTGTTGCTTTTAAGCATCATTGATTTTGTGTTTGGCTTGCCTGCGAACTCCATATACACATTTTGGGGCCGTATGGATGAACGCAAACAATTTAAGGTGCGAATTTGGCTTTTGAGTCATTTCCAATTTTTTATTTAATATTCAACATAAATAAATTATTATTATGCAAATTATTCAAAATTGAAAATTTTCCAGTTACAACTAAAACACAAATTCAGTTGATTCAAACGTGTTCCATGCTCCAGACGTTTTTGTTTAAACAAAAATCTGTTTTATGACGAAAAACAGTTGTTGTCTTAACGAAATTTTTTAGTTTCTAAAATTTTCGGTTACGCGAAAAATTGTAGAATTTGTTCTTTTTATAAAAAAAAAATTGTAAATTTGCAATTCAAAGTTAGAAAAAAACAACGTTTACTAAAAACGGTATAGGTAAAATTATTTCCTCAAACTCAACTGTCTGCCAGAGCTGCGAAGGTATTAAATGAAATGAAGAATTCAAAAAATTTAAATTAAATTGAATTTTATGTATAAATTTAATTTTGATGACAAATAACAAATATGTGATTTTAAATTTTCTGCTGGATTGTGGTGAAACCAATATCTCCACAAATTACAAATGTGAAAATAAAGCCAAGTTCCTATCCAGAAATATCTACCTTTAAATAGTACTGACATCAAAATAAGAATAGGAAAAATAGTTGACATACATTTCTTCAAGAATTTCATTACTGTCGTGAGTGAAATAGTCTTTGTCTCTGCTTCCTCCAGAGAAGCTTTGACTCGACATTGAGTTGGATATATTTAGAACCATCCATACATCTTAAGACGCTAAATGTTTTTTTTTGTCACCATCAGGGTGTCATCTAATTTCTAGGCAACATGTTCCGCTCTTTTATAATAGGAGGGCTTTTTCTCGAGAAAAATCTGTCTGCAAGTAGAAAACTTCGTGTAGATATTCATAATCGGGCTGATTATCTCAGCTTATTGATAGATCTGACGAATATGGAATCTCTTGTCTTGCAGAATTGACGGGTCATAATGTTATATAGGGAAAAGGGTTTCCCACTGTTAAAAGAAATCTCCCTCCACATTGTGTTGGTAAGGTTAGGTTGGATTCGCCACCGTAGCTCGCTACAAAGAAATCAGGCACACTGTGAGCAAATGCGGCGCCCATATTGGAGAAAGATTTCTCATACCCAAGTAATCATCCAAAGCTTCACCACTGAGCTATATTATACGAGGTCTGTTTAATAGAAAAGATGAATTTTAATTTTTCTCAAAAAATATATATTTATTCATCAATTTTGTCCCCTTTGAAATATTCTCCATTAGATGTAATACACTTTTGCCAGCGTTTTTTCCAAAAAAGTAGTAGGGCGCCAAATCTGGTGAATACGGTGGCTGACAGATGTTTACGGTATTCTCGTCGATCAAAAAATGGTACAAACCACGAATTGTTTTTTCACAATTCCGGAAGTTTTTTTCGTATTTCTTCTAGCAAGCGATGCATAACTTCAAAATAATACTCCTAATTAACCGTAAGACCATGTGGCAAGAACTTATGATACACTACGCCACCTTAATCGAAGAAAACAGTGAGCAAAACCTTGACATTTGATTAAACTTGGCACTTCTTGGCTCTTTCATTGGAACGATGGGACTTTGGTTTCGATGTCAGAACCATATACCCATGATTCGTCACCAATTATGACCCTCTTATGCTAATCTGGATGGTCGTTAATGTCACTCAACGTTTCCTGAGTTATTACTATGTGACGGTTTTTTGTTCAAATCTCAGCAATTTCGGAACGCGCTTCGCTGCCCTAAAGTTTCATACTCAAAATTTGCGGAAAATTTTTTTGGCACGAGTCAACCGATATGCCGACATCCTCTGCAACTTCTCTAATAGTTATTCGACGTTTATCCACAACAATTTTCCTCAATTTCTCGATATTTTCATCGGTTTTTGATGTGATGGAGCTTCAAGGACGAGCGTCGTTATTTATATCTTCTCGACCTTCCTTGAAAAGCTTGTACCACTTATAAACATATTTCATACTTAGAGTACAATCACCATATGGCACTCTCAAAATTTCAAGTGCTTTTGAGCACTTAATTCCATTTTTAACCAAATTTTATGCAAATTCTATGATCCATTTTCTTCCACAACAGAAAATTGTTGAACAAGGAAAACATGTCAAACTGTTGCCTTTCACAAAGAAACTAAACTAAACACAAACAAACTCAACTAAGACCAAAAGACAAGTGTGCCATCATAGCAAAAAAAAAAAATCGCTAATCGCTCGTAGCCCGAAAATTTTCAAAATACACCTTTCTTATTGAACAGACCTTGTATGACTATGGCTTCCACAAACTCTCGCACTCTCAACCTCCGATCAGCCAACACTATATCGTAAATTTTTCTAAAGTTTTTTAGGGTGTAAAAACCTAAACTGGGCACTCAGAACGTTCGGCAACTTCAGTGCTTGTACGGCCACAAAGAAATTCAGTAAATTACTTTTTTGCCATTGAAATTGATGGTGCATAGTTCCCATGGTATTTATCAAGCTTAGCCTTGGTTTGATTAATGGTTCTTCCGCAAAAAATTATGCCTAATGAGCATACGAAATTCACTTACTTTAATTCCATTTTCTTCTTAAAACACTTGGTATCTGCTATCAATGTTTGTAAAACACAAATCTGCTCAAATTTTGAGATGAGTTAACGGACAGATGCTTGTTGAGAGGAAGCGGGAATTTAAGAAGTCGCGGAATGATTGACCCCCCTTATAAATTGACAAACTCTGCAATCAAACTCGAGCCAGACTACTTTCACTTAAAAGTATGAAATCATTAAGACTTATGGGGAAAATCGTTAAAAAAAAATCTTGAAATTGATCACTAGTAAGATTTCGTACTATTTAGGGTTGAAATGAAAAATTTTGCCTTTTTTAGGGGTTTCTCCCCTAAATCTTAGGGGGAGAAACCCCTAATCAGTGAACAGTGTTTGTAATACTGAATATCTTTCGATCTTTTACTCTTTCATTTTCTTCTGATCCCTAAACATACTACATCTTCATTGCCATCAACTTAAATCTTAATTAGTCTTCAACTAATTAAGTTAAGCTGTCTTACAAAAGTGTTGCAATCTTACCATTTTTGCAAACATAAAAAATGCTCAGTTTCTTCACTAAACAGTTTTTCATTTTCGCTTTAAATAACTCGTACTTCATTCATTACGCTCTTTCATTTCCTGCAGTACTTGTAATAAGTGCCACTTATTAATGGCGCTCTTAATAGATTTAACGTAATATTTCCATTTAGACAATTTATTTCTTTAATTTTATTTAATTCTAACAACCACACATCTGTTTGTATATGGATTTATGTCTGTTGGTCTTTGGTTTTACTTTTAATGAGAAAAACTATTGCAATTTAATTTTATTTATTTAATTAATACGAATTGTTTAGCACGCGACTTTGCCTAATTTGTCCTTATCGCGTCTAATAGTTTTTGTTGTGGCGTTAAATTATATTTGTATTTTCCATAGTTTGCAACTAAAAAAGGTCATTCTCTAAGTGGCAAATGCTAATTTAAAGGGGTCTCAAATTTGCACTCTCACACACATGGAAAACGTGACCGGAATGTTGATTTCACTGATTCGCGTATTAGAAACAATTTATCAGCAATTTGTTTAAAGTATTGCTGCACAATAACAATAATAATACATAATAGAAAGGAATAGTATTTGTTTATATGTTTTTACACATTGTTAAATAATAAACTTAGTCAAAGACTATAAAAAAATTAAAACATATATATGTAAATAAGCCTTAATAACGCTTTTTTAAAGAGCGGTTCGTGATGATAACAATTCATAAGGCGTTTGTACAAACAGTTCATTGTTGCTAGAAAATCAATAGACTACAGACGTTGTTAATGAATACTTGAAAATGTTTTCAACCCATTTCTTGAAAAACTACTCAAGGAAAGGGTTTTATAATAAGGAAAAAAGAGGATACAAATCTATGAGATCAACATTTATGTATATACAAGGTTCTTGTATGCCATTATATGGACGTAAGAGCAGAAAAAGACATAAGAGATCAAATTCTTGACAAGTCTATCGCAGAGTATGTGAAGCCATATCCATCCTGGTTTATATAGATTTTGAAGGTATCAGTGTATTTTGAGGGTGGTAGTGCCTGCGACTTCTAAAAAGTTGTAAAAAATGTCTATCGGAACTAAATCGGTAGTTACTTGTTTTTCAAAAGTGATCTGGTGATTTAAAGTGACTGCCATTTTATTATAAATGAAAAAAAAGAGTTCTGATTTCTTAAAAAAGTTTATTTGAAACTGTAAAATTGAGGAAATTAATTGGAAAAATTATATTACTCATATCGTGAAATTTAGAGCTACTAAACGTTTACGAAAGTTAAACGAAACTGAATTGTTCATGTTCTTCTACGTAGCGAATACGAATTGATGTTAATGTTCTGATCAGTCATAATCTTTGATTTAGCAAATTGTACACTTCGATCATTTTTTCCGTAAGTGTGTTTCTTTGTGTATTCTGATTGATTTATTTGTATTTTTCAGTTTTCTTTTTTTACTTGCGGTCTCCACTAATAATCGATTAACGAGGGTGAAACTGTCAAACAGAAAATAACATTTATTGGTGGACATCATGGCGAACATGATTGTTGGAAGAAATGGTCTGATAACGATCGATGGTAGTAAAAGAACAAAAATGAATGAGAGAGGTCACCATTCCAAGTTACGAGTCGAATATTTGGGTCTTTCTTTCAGTCATAAAAAACAGTTTTTATGTTTTTGGCCAAAATAATGATGCCTGGATTTATTGGTATTGACTGTTTATTAAAAAGATCGATTCGACTTTGACTATAAAACGTTAGGCAGTTGCCTTCTTTTAATAAAGTTCCGTGATTGCAAAAGTTGTAATGTGAGTAGCAATCAGCGTTTAACATATGACAAATGTCGCCACCTTTAATGGGAAACGCTTTAATCTCCTTTTAGCCATGCATAATAAAGAAAATTGAAATACTAAACAAAATTATTCTAGCAGTAAAATAATACAAGTTCTTGAGCCATAATTTATGTAGGACATATTCTAAATATTCTGTATATACTGCATCATTGAAAAGAGATACGAGGGTGATTTCCTAAGTGTGGAATGAGTGTTAGAATGAAATCGGATGCGAGATATTGCATATGATACTATATAGTAGTGTGATAAGTTTTCGCCTCGATATCGTTTTCAAAATCGAATACGAAGAATTGTACAAGTCCAAAAAAGCAATTGACTAAATATACAAAAGATTGCTTTTGGGTATCCATGCGTTAAAGTAGTAAATAGGAGCTGCAATTAATGTTTTCGTTTGTTCAATTAAAACATCTGAAGCCCCTTTTTTAATCTCCTTCACATCTGCTACTAGCTACAAGTGCCTGATGGCGTGCATCAGTGTCCAAGTGTGTGTTTATGTGTGTGGGCTGTTTCATTTTGATGGCAGCCAGATGTTCAAGGTGCCACAGTGCAACTGGCAATCAATACTTGAATTACTAAAAGTGAATTTTATATGCGTTTATCAGTTTCTCCTTTGGTGTTTCTGTTAATTGTCTAAATGAAAGTTTAATAATTTTTCTTGTTATTACCCATTGAGATTGTATGTTCAATTAAAGATGGAGTGCGTGAATGCTTTTTTTGTATATAAAGATGTCAAAATTGCTAATTGTTAATTTCATTAATTAAGTGTCTTATATGAAAATTGCTGTAATATTCACAAGAATATGTGTGTGAAGGGAAATTCGAATTAATTAGCAGGGACTCAAACCATAATTTTTAGCAGAGCCAATTTAGCTGCTTACGGAGAAGAGTAAGCAGTGAAGAGCAGTCGTAAATTGTTAAAAAAGATAAAACTAAAGGAATTTAGATATAGAACATAAAAAATGGACAATGTGCCTCCAAGCAGCAATTGATAATATTGTAGTTTCATGATGTGGGAAAGACGTTTGTATGAACAGGAGAAAATCGGTTTAAAATAAAATGAATTTCTTCATGCTAGTCGAACGGGTTCTAAATACGACCCTGTCAGTCATATATATAAAATAAATTTCGTAAGTGGTGTAGTGATACAAATACTTTCACATAAGAAAAAATAAATCTTGACTATTTGAAAGTTTATATATATTTATTTTTTCTAAAAGACCATAAAATATTGCTCAACATATTGTAAACCAAATCGGTGAATAAGCATTATAAAAAGAGGAAAATGACAGACCCATCTTAAAATTGTTAGATATTGTAGGAACTCGCTCTACTTCCAGATTAAAATCTCAACATTTGCATAATTTTTTTTTTTTTTTTTTTTTTTGTTGAAGTAGATGTGGTTTCTATTTGCAGTCAAGACACTTCCTAAAAACGAAAATATCGTTCCTTTTTGTTCACTGGGTATTCATTATAGACTAAATTTGTTGCTTCTTTTTAAAACCGTTCTCGGCAAAATTATGAACTGGCTCCTGACCGGGAACAACTAATGACAGAGCATCGTGCAATCCAATGTTTTGGATACTTTCCAAGATATAGTCTCTGCATGGGTTATCGATATGCATTATTTACTTTATGCGGTTACGTCGTGGTCAATATTGAAGAATATAAAAATGGTTTGATATTCTTAAAAAAATTAAAACTGTTTCATGTAGTGTGGCACTGTCATTGTCAATATTCATTTCATTGTGTATTACTGTCAAGTGAAATTCTGAGCTAAAAAACGGAGCAGAGAAATTTTATAATATTTTGCCACCGGGAAGTTGTAGTGACAGAAGTATAAAAAATATTTCATATGACATTTTATTGCAAACATTTTATTTAAAAAATATTTTATCGACGGAAAGTTTTATGTGCTAAAAACAGAAGAAGGAAATTCCATAATAATTTTTTTGTTGCCAAGCTCAATGCAACAATAATACAATACTTCTTTTTACTCATCATTATATTTTTCTACATCTGTTAATTGACAAAAACCATTAATGGGACGACGGGAAATTATACGACCACTACTAATACAAATGTAAATATTGAAGCTAAATATTGATGTGTGTGTCACCCGCTGTATGCTTTTTTGCTATATGCTTAATATTTGTATGGGATAAAGTGTCAAAGAAATATGAAACATATCTTTGTCTCTCACTTTTGGTACACATAAAAGCGCCATAAAACTCACTATATTTTCCATTATGGCTGTGGCTTAAGAACATGACGTCAACTTTAGTGAAAGATTTTTTAATAAAGGGGTCGAATTGAAACATTATGTCTAAAAAAACAATTTGCCTTTGTTAGTTGTTCATTTAAAATTAAAAACCAACACCCCCACAATAACTATTGCTGTGAAAATCGTATTCTTTCACGAAAACATATTAGCTGAGCTAGTTTTTATATCTAACAAACATGCTAGAGCTATTCAGTGCCAAACCATGCCACACAAAATCCTACTTCAGCCACATGCGACAACGGGCTCTAACATTTGCCTTATAATAATATTAATGCGCAGTTGTGGTGATGGCATGTGTGTGAATAAATTAAAACAATTTCTTGATGTCCTCCTTGTTATTGTTGTTAGTATTTTGGTCACTGCTTAAATCGTTAGCGATTTTTTTACATCAGCTCTCAAAAACGGCTATGAAAACTAGTTGTTTATATAAAAAGTAACACTTGACTAAGAAAAATTTAAATTATGCAGCACTATTTTCCCATTTAGTTTAATAAATTTTCTCTTTAAGTCGTATTCAACATTTGTCTTCTTTTGTTGTTAAATAATTTTTGTTATTGCATTTAATAAATTCGTATTTTTTATGGAATTTAAAGAAAAAAATTCACGATCATTATTACCACCATCATCATTCATTTCTTTTATTGTTGGCTTAAAACAAGAATTGTGAAGAAAAAGTTGGTAAGAGAAAATGTCAATGTTAACCATTTACATAATTAACTCTTTTTATTTATGAATTGCGCTGAATGTTTTATATGGGAAAAGTGAATTTTGTGATTTTTAAACGGGGTTGCTTGATGTATATATGTATGTCACGTATGAGCACCCCAAAGTTGTCACCGTTTGCAGTGAATGGAAATACAGTTTTCAGGTCTCAGATTGGGATTGAATAGTATATTGTATATGGTTGAAAAAATAGCATCGCTTAAGACTATCATTGAGTTTGTATTTTCCCTTAATTCACACCTTCTGCATGTATTTTTTAACATACAATTTGTCCTTTAGAATAAACTTTATTTCTTACTTTCATTAGGTGAGGTTTAGAAAGGGTGGCATTCAGTATTGCATGGAACTCACTTGTGACGTGTTCTTTTCTTACGAAAATGTTACATATATTTGGCCCTTCCTGCATATTTGTGATTCTTTCTATAAAAAATGTGCAATAGTGCAAAAAATAACATGTCCTTTTCTGAATATGTTGCACAAAAACCATTTCATTTCACAATTAAACACAATAATTTTCTTTCAACTGCGTTAATTATTTTTTTAATGCAAATAAATTATTCGTTTACATATTTGGTTTTGTCTGGAAAGTTACAAAACATTAATAAAGTTTAATATATAAGTAGTATATAGTCACTAAATTAGAGTATGTAAAATCCCGCTGTTCGAATTATTCGAATAAATACTTTTTTTTAAACCCGGTTTCAATATGGTTTTGAACAAAAAAACCCGGTTGACCGGTTTTTATGAAATATTAACGTTTAGGTTTTATTTATTTCTTTCAATAATTTAATTAAAATAAAAAAGAGAATAAACAATTCAAGAAAATAAAACAATGTGTGTACACTGTAAATACTTATACATAAGCTTACAGTGTAAAATACATATACGAGGGTAGATCTGTGTCCGTGACTTTATAAATAAAATACATTTTATCTTCCAAGATAGTACTCTTTGAATTCTATACACTTTGTCCAAAGTTTCTCCAATTTTCTTCATCCCTTCCAAAATATAAAATCTGTCGAAGTCATCAAAATACGAGTTTTTTCGTGAAAAGATTTCATGGTTGGAGTCAAATCTATTTCCGTTGAGCCATTTCTTCAGGTTTGGAAACAACAAATAGTCACTTGGGGCTAAATCCGGAGAACAGAGCGGATGAGGTAGCAATTCGTAGCCTAAAACATGCAATTTCGCCATGAAAACTGCACATGTGTGAACTTTTTTCTTGGCCAAATGCTGTCAAATTTTTTTCTTAAAATCTTCATTAAATCGACCAATTAAATTATCACAATATTAGCCATTGATTTTGTTAACCTTTTAAAGATAGTCAATGTGGATTATACCGAATGCATCCCAAAAAAACCGCAGCCATGACTTCATTGGCTGACGAACCCACCTTGGCCTTCTTTTGCGCCGATTCACCCCGAGAAATCCATTGATTTCATTGCTGTTTGGAGTCTGGTGTATTGTAGTGGATCCACGTTTCGACCACGACTACGAAACAGCGCGAAAAGTCATCCATATTGCGATTGAACAACACCAAATACTCATGCGAAGTTGTCATACGATTCCTTTTGTGGTCGATTGTGATCAAATGCTTCACTCTCATACCCAAGCGATCATTTAAAATTTGAAAACACTGAGCCATGTGATATGCCTCTGGCTTCCATAATCTCTCGTCATTTCAATCTCCGATCGGCAATATCGCTAATATTTTCAATTGTTGAGGATGTAGAGACCTCAACTTCCGTGCCTATGCGGCCACAATGAAATTCAGTAAACTACCTTTTTACCAATAAAATTGATGGTGCAGAATTCCCACAGTATTTATCAAGCTCTTAGCCTTGGTTTGAATGATGGTTTTGTTCTTGTAAAAATAAAGCTTAAAAGGCACACGAAATTCACTTTTTCACATTTTCCCCTCAAATCGCATGATAGTCTGTTATCAAAATTCCAAACACAAGCACAAATTTTGACAGGAGTCGTCAACTGACAGATGTCTGCGGACAGGAGCAATGTTGCCCATTTTGTTAAGAAGCGAAAACTTAAAAAATTCATGGACTTGTTGATCCACCGTCGTGTCCTGAGTTGGTAAAATAAAATTAATTGACTGGTTTTATTATATTTCAACATCATTCCGTCACTTTGTATAATATTTTTTTCTATACGTAAAGTAGTGCAGCATCAGTTTTTTTCTTTACTTAATAACCAGTAAATTTCTGTTACAATTCCATATCATTTTCTTATATTAGAAAAAAATTTTATCTTTAAATAAAACTCGTACAGATGCAACATAATTATTCAATGTCATTCAAGTACGTTCATTACGTTTGAAAATAAATTTTGTATAAAACTTGAAAAACTCGCAAGTGTTGCAAATTCAATATTATTTCTTTTTAATGATTATTTTTACTATTCCTTTTTAATTAAAAGCTGCATTATTACGTCTGAAGTTTGTAACAAAAACACAATTGTTGGAAATTATTTGTTGTTTGTTTCTTGTTATTAGAAAAAAGTACAATCGGCCTCTTTTGTCTGTCTGCTTTTACCATATTTGGTAGTTTATTATCTCGTTTGTTATTATTATTTTTTCAATAAGTTTTTTTTTACAAAAAATTTGTATTTTAAGTTTTCTTTTATGTCTACTCATATGTACAATATTAAAATTTATTATTAGCAATCAATAGAGGGCGTTTTTGTGTACTTTGCTGTACTGACAGATTCAACACAGCTAGTGTCATGAAATAATAAACTTTTTAACCCTTAAATGGCATATAGAAGTGCCAATTCGTGTGGCTAAAAGCCGCCAACTTTATTTTAATTAATTAAGCCGAGGCTTAAAAGTATTTTTTTTAACTTATGTATTTAAAAAATTTGCACAAAATATCTGACCTTGGGTAAGAAAAATAGTTCTGGCTCACATAGGCGTTACCTGGGTCCTGACTACAAAGGAGTGCAAAATTTTGAATACAAGATTTTCAGGCAATTTGAACCTTTGAAAAATTGAAAACTTTTTAAAATCTTTACTTTTTTTATCACGAAAAGCTTGTAGGTTACATAATTATACAAAACTTATTTGATTTAAAATCATTTGAAACAAAAAATTTATGGCCATTTAAAATATAAGGATTTTTTAATATTGGCAAAAGAAAGAAAGAAAGTCCATTTCGGTTTACCCTGTTCGCTATAGTTGAAATAGAGTTGTAATTTCTTGGCTCCCGAACTTTGCTGGTTGTTGCTTTCGAAATGAGTAACATAACATTTTAAAATCAGTAACCATAAGAAAATATTTTTGACCATATTCTCAAAATATGTGCCACAGTGCGCCAATGAAGCGGTTGCGATTGGCTTTGTATTTTCTGTAAAAAAAATTATAAAACTATATATATTTTGTGCAAAATTTGCTGATATATTTTACACTCAAAATGGCGTTTCATTAAAATTCAAATGTTCAATCTTTAGAAAAAAGTTTTTCCTTAATTTTTTCGGAGCTTGACAGTGGGCCAAAAATGTCTGTTGACAAGGCGAATTATTTTATTTAAAAAAAAATTATTTTTCACGGGAAAGTTGGAAAATGTAATCTGTATTGAAATGATTGCGCTAAAGTGTTCAATTTGTGGTTGTAATTTTGACAGACAACTTGTTTAATAGAGAATTTGGTGCTCTTTTAGTTAATTTCTGTTAGTTGTTCTATTTAATATGTATGTATAATAACAAATTACCACCTGCAAAATATAATTATTGTTTTTTGGTTAAATTCAAATTTTGTTTTATTCGCAAAACAACTAACAAATTAGTTTATCTGTAACCCTATTAAGGGAAATATCGAATGCAGTCGCTTTAAGCCGCCGGCAGTATTTTTTTCATTAGCTGATGCCGCCTACAATTTTGTGACGAACTGCACAGAATGACCGATTTCTACTCATTAACTAAATTTTTTAAATCAGTCGCAAAGCAGGTCTGCGTCAGGGTACAGCTCTCGCGATGGGTGTGAAGATAAATTTTAAATTTTTTATTTAAATTTAAATAGGCTACTTAGTTCAATCAGTTGATGTCAGTTGATGTATATTTCAGCTATTTATACAAACAAATATACATCAACTGACACCACAGAAGTGGACCAAACACAAGAACGCTGATGATGAAAGTGTAGCGGCTTTCGAAAACAGCATGTTGTTCCGTTCTGCTAGTGTTTGTCAGAATGATTTACACATGTGTCTTTGGTGTAATTTGTTCTTTGATAACTATCACATGTAATTTGGCTTATAAAATACGATTGAACTAAGTAGCCTATTTAAATTTAAATAAAAAATCACAAACAGGAAAAATGTTCATAAATAAAGAGAAATCTTAAACCTAAAATATAAATTTTAAAACTTGTAACCCTAGACAACAACCTTTGCGTTTAACAGAGTGATGTTATTACGCTAACATTGCTCTGTTAAACATTCAAAAACTTGATTAATGCACAAAAAGTTGAATAAAAACCACATTTTTTAACAAAATTTATTTAAATAAAAACGTTTTTTATGTTATTTATAACAACCTCTTTCCTAAAAAATCAGAAATGGGGGAAAAAATTATTATACAGCTTTGAAAATTCAACTTTTAAAACACATAGTTTCTATGAAGGATTTTGGCCATAGTGGCCAAACGGGTAGGTGCCACGGAATGCCACTATATACATAGCATAAAGTGGACTACTCACTATTAGAAAATATAAGCGGAACTATCAAATTGAATTTGTGAGATTAGCAATAAGCCCTGTAATATCAACTTTATACATACTTGGTTTCTGTGAAGGATTTTGGCCATAGTGGCCAAACGGGTAGGTGCCACGCAATACCACTATATACATAGCATAAAGTGGACTACTCACTATTAGAAACTATAAGTGGAACTATCAAATTGAATTTAGGAAATCGCTAATAAGTCCTGAAATCTTTTTAATAGGAAGAATTATGTTTATTTCTTCATTTATTTTTTTTAATAAAACATCTTGTTCTGATTGTTACTTATTTTTCCTTAAATTATTTTATTTAGAAAAATTAGGTAACACGAGTAAAATTAGGAATTTTCTAACGAAAATTTAAAAGTAAAATAAATTGTTTATTTTCTACAAATATATTTAAAATATACACTTATTGCAATTTTTTAATTTTTATAACTATATTTAAGTATAATATATTTATATATTTAAAATATTTAAAATATACACTTATTGCAATTTTTTAAATTTTTATAACTATATTTAAGTATAATATATTTATATATTTAAAATATTTAAAATATACACTTATTGCAATTTTTTAAATTTTTATAACTATATTTAAGTATAATATATTTATATATTTAAAATATACACTTATTGCAATTTTTTAAATTTTTATAACTATATTTAAGTATAATATATTTATATATTTACTTATGCAATATTCGTAATATAAAATTCGGAAGTATGTAAATAGAAAAAAAAACTAGTGATCACAGTAAATGCATTTATGACTGTTAGATAAATTTTTCAATGAATAGTGAAAACTGTAGCAGCCGTTGCAAGCCGGTCGTTCACATTCTTTGCATTTGTATGCATTTTCCTCTGCTTTCACTGCACAGTGGACACAGATTTCTTTCATATTATCTGAAAACTTTATTATGTTGCTCTTCATAACGGACCGATATAAATTTGGGTTTTCTAAATTGATTAGTGGTTTTCCTTGGAGTAAAGCTTCTACATATAGGCAGACATAAACACCACAATTGAAACTATCCTTTTGAAAATCCCGATTCAATTTTCCAATATTCCAACCTTCGTCTTTATTTATTTTCTTCCGAAAAATTTTAAACATATTGGTGATAGTATCCACATCATCTTTAAATGGATCAAGATAAAAAAATTGTTTAGTTTTTGTGTTCATATATGCTAGTCTAAAGTGCCCCACATTAAGAATTGGTATAAAATTTTGGTTATAATTTTCTAAGGAAAAATTAATGGTGCCATTCGTGTAAAATATGTTTTTCCCTTCTTCAGTCGAAACTGCTAACGCCGAAGTTTTACTTTTGTATAGCAAAATGTTTACATATATATCAACTATATGGTTATATAGCTGTTGACGTGGCTCAAAGCAGTTTATTTCTAGCAGCTCGATAAAAGGCAAGAAAAACGTTGGTTTACCTTTATGAATGTTATAAAATGAGTAAAGGATATATTTTTTATTTTTAATAGCATGCGGTAGATTTCGGCTGCTTTTGCATATGTTCTCATAAGAAATTTTACAACTTATCCTATTTTTTGTTTTTTTTTTGGTGAACTCTTCCATACCTCCTCCTCAAGCTTAATTTCTTTAAGTTTCTTTATCGTTTTAGGGATAGGTGCTTCATTTAAGTATGTGTTTTCAATGTCTTTAATTTTAGCTTGAATATATGTAGATGTAAATTTTTCTTACATATTCTGTGGGAATCACTTTTTGATTTCCCTCTAAGGTAATATTTTTTGTTATATTAAAATAGCTCTCAACTGGGCTATTTGCTATTCTGGTATTTCCTTTATTTTCAATGTAATGCCCCATTAAATTTGTCCATAAAGGAGCACAAGGAGCATACTTTTTTAGTACCAGCGATGCCAAGGTTTCGCTGTAGAACTCATTCTGTTCTAGGTTTTTGGTTTTAACATCCCTATTTTTTTTAATTTTTAAATATGTTTGTAGTGCCTTTAAGTAAAATGGACTTCTTTTGTAAACACAACTTTTTTCTTCTGGGTTATCTAAATAACTATGAGTTTTTGAAAAGAAAAACGTTTTGATATTATCTATATTTATGGCACATACAAATTGCCATTTTAGAAAACTTATAGCCTGGGAATCAGTTATATTTGTTTCTATGTAAGCTATTTTCAAAAAATGGGCGCAACATATTTGTACCACAACGAAATTAACTTTAGTCTCTTTTTCGACACAAGTCATGTAGCATTTTGATATGTACTGATGTAGGTTATGTATTCCGTTTTCTTTATTAAATACTCTAATAATGGCATTAATTGATGCAAAGCTTCAGTCCAAGCATATGCGCTTTGCCAATGGCCACATTATTTTATTCTTTATGCACTTTTATTGCGAGCAAAAATCTTTCGATATCCTCGGGAAAGTGATTGCTCAACAAGGCTTCAGCTACAGGAATCAGGACTCCCTTTTCTTTAGATTCCCTAATGTGTGCCACAAACGAATATAAAAATATTCTTTTTGAAGCAGGGTCTATTTTTCATACAATATTTCCAGTGGCATCGAAGAAAAGTGTATTTCTGCTCATTTTTTGCAGTTTTCGTTCATAAAGTTGTAGAAAACTTAGCTGTTTGCTTGAAAACAAATATATTTCTTGTGGATAAGAAATTTTCTGAATAAAATTTTTCCAATTCTTATCTCGTTGCATTTTGTACAAATCTATAAAAATGTCTCTATCACGCTCCATAAAACGAATCTGCTCCGACTTAATTTTTCTTGCTACGTTCTTTGTAGGGACTAGCTGGTCATTTCCTACCTTTCTTAAGGCATTGGATTGATTGCTTAATTTTTGGTCGCGCCAATTAGTAGCCTTAAAAAATTTAATTTCATGTCTAGCAATTAATCTCCTAATGCTACGTATTTGTTGCTTCTTAACTATTTTTGGGTGAGATATGGCATTGTCATTGGACTTTACTTTTCCAGCTATATCATTTTTTAAGAATTCCATGGAAAATTTGTATCGAGCGCAACCATTTGATCTATATATACATTTTGCATACAAACACAATTTGGAGTGGTTTTTGTTCCACACGGAACTAGTGAATGTTATAGGGCATACATTATTTATAAGTTTGAATTTCTCCCGTACTAGATCTTCCATAAATGCTACTACGTTTTCACACCTCAGCGGAGAAAAATAATTTTCCTTTAAAAACAAAATTTCTCGCGAAGAGAAGACAATATTGGCAACGAACATCATGTAAACGCTTCTTTTTGGTGGATTGCTCATAACATGGACGGGCGACTTAATTAAAACCTGCTGATTAGGAGTTCTATTTGCTTTTTAATACTATTTCGTAACACCTTGTATTCCTATTAATGCTGGAGTTATTACATGTGGAAGAAAGTTGTACTTTGTCATTAAATATATGTTGGGTGGTTACTTTACATTCTCCAAATACAATCGAATGTAGAAGTTCTACGCTTAAATTACTTGACTTGAACAAGTCCTCAGCAATGAAGTTTTTGTTTGTAGTAATGTTGATATCAACTGAGGCCGGGCTGTTAATTGGCATTCCATCTATTGGGTGTTTTTTATTGAGGTATAGAACTTTAAGTTGGCATCACTTTTTTAACTGGCGGCCATTTTGTCAGCTGTCAAGTGATTAATATTTAGTTTGGTTTGCCATTTCATCATGAACAGGTTGACAAAAGAACAACGCTTGCAAAACGTGCAAATTTATTTCGAAAATAATGGTTCAGTTCGCGAAGTTTACCGCAAGCTCCGTCCATTTTATGGTCGACATAATCGTCCATCAGAGCAATTAATTCGGTTAACCATGGATCGTTTTCGCACTACGTTTACTCTATGTGATAATACGCATCCGCAGAGATGTCGAACAGTGCGCACCGAAGAAACAATTGCCGCTGTAGAGCAAAGTGTTGAAGAGGACCCGAATGAATCGATTCGCCACCGTGCACAGCAATTGGAGCTTTGTCCATCAACTTTATGGAAGATTTTGCGCAAAGATCTTGGCTTGCGACCTTACAAGATCCAGCTTGTGCAAGAATTAAAGCCGCGAGACCATGCAATGCGTCGTGATTTTCGTGTATGGGCCGAAAATGAGATTGATCTCGATGCTGATTTTCATCGCAAAATTTTGTTCAGTGATGAGGCTCATTTTTGGTTGAATATCTACGTCAACAAGCAAAATTGCCGCATTTGGAGTGAAGAGAATCCACATGAGACCCTTGAGACGCCATTACATCCACAAAAACTGACTGTTTGGTGTGCTCTATGGGCTGGTGGAGTCATTGGGCCATACTTCTTCCGAAATAATGCTGGAGAGTCAGTTACCGTTAATGGAGACCGGTATAGAGCCATGATAACCGACTATTTTGTTCCCGAATTGGATGGCATGAATGTGGATGAGTTGTGGTTCCAACAAGACGACGCTACATGCCACACAGCGCACGTCACAATCGATTTATTGAAGGAAACATTCGATGAGCGCATAATTTCGCGGAATGGACCTGTCAATTGGCCACCAAGATCGTGTGATTTGACACCATTGGATTATTTTCTTTGGGGATATGTGAAGTCGCTCGTCTACGCCAACAAACCAGAAACGTTAGGGGACTTGGAAGCCAACATTCGTGGCGTTATTGCCAACATACGGCCCCATATGCTCGAAAAAGTGGTTGAAAATTGGACCTGTAGAATTGGCTTTATTCGAGCCAGCCGCGACGGCCACATGCCCGAAATCATATTTAAACGTTAATGGCATAAAATTATCCTTCCAATAAAGCCAAATTGATGGACATTAAAAAGATTTTCTTGTGTTTTATTTCAATTCGAAGTTCTATACCTCTAAAAAAACACCCTGTACTAAAGGTTTTCTTTTAGGACAATTTTAAGACACACATTTTTACAAAACTTACCAGTGCAGTTATTAATTGTGCAAGAATCAAATTGTGCATTATCTTCAATGTTATTTGGCACTGGTATGTCATCTACAATATAATACAACCTTATAGAGTTTAATAATTCTAATAATAAAAATAGTTTCTAATCACTTAACTTTTGTTAGAATAAGTACGCTTACACACGTTCACCGTTACCAACTCGATGCTTCTAGTACAGGTTTTAGAGCTTTTCAAAATTTTCGTCGTGGTAAGTTGTGGAGTCAGTGATCAATATTTTCATTTTTTATTTTTTATGCTTTTTAATTTTTTGGTAAATCTAAATTTGAAACGATATGAGAGGACTGACAAAATAAAACGCAAACCTACCACTTTACCGATGCATTATGTATATTCATAAACATCGATTTAATCATTATTAAAGTCATTTTCCATACAAATTAAAAAAAAGCAATTGAAATTTAATTTTGTTTTGAAAATTCACATTATTTAATAATAAAAAATAAGAAAAAAATTACAGATATTTCGGATATTCTAATATTTTTTACAAATGCACACTACATACATATGTACTCGTACTATATATGAGTATGTTTTGTCTCAAGTTTTGACTTTTCATAAAAAATTTCGAATCTGGAAAAATTACTTAACTAAAAATTTGGTTCGTAAGTATTAAAACTCCGTTTTTATCGATAACATCAGGTTTTAGGACTGTAATTATGTAATTCATGTGCATTTGTTATTCTCACACAGTGTTATCATTAATATCCTTATCTATTAATTTTTATTTAAATTATCAAGTGGAATAAGCTACTCATAAATGGTTAGTTTAGAGTAAAAGAAGAAAGCGTTTGTATTTATTTGTATTCCTATTAAATTTTAGTGTTTCTACTTATTTACATTTGAAAAAGATATTAGAAAACTTGTAAATCAAATCACAAATAAAAATTTTAATTTGGTAATGTATTTGCTGAATGCAAATCCACATTTTTCCTGTACTCTAGAACATTTTTTAATTTCAAAGTTGACAACGCTGTACATGTTACGTACAGTCTTATAATACAATCACATTAAATTAAAATTTTGTAGCAATTACCTGACTCACATATACTTTCGATCGATTCACACTTTGTTACTCCATTAAATTTGTCATCACCATTTGGCATGTTATGTAAATGGTATATATCATATTTTGTTGATGAAAATGGTACCAAAAATTCATTGGTATAATTATTTGGTACAAATACAGATTTCTCAGAAATTTGTTTTACGGACTTCAATCTTCTATCGTTAGAATTGTATACTTAAAAAAATTATATTTATATCGCTTGTAAATTACTTTTTTATAATTAAAACAATATTTACCTGAATCATTTAATTTAAACTGCATTGTATTCAATTTTCCATAATTATGATCGTTGCACCATTTGGAAAACGCTTCAATTTCTTCACAAAAATTCAAATGACCATTACGTTAATTAAAATTTTAAACAAATTACACCACTTCATGTAAATCATAATTTAGAACTTACACAAATTTTTTTAAACCGATAATTATTTCTTTTGTTGTCGGCTATGTGTTCCAACTCAGCTCTTTGTAATATGTCATTCGCGAAGGTGAAAAATAGTTTTGAGGAATATTCCACCTCGTTTTCAATATTTATTTTAGAATAATAAATTCTCAATAGATATGTGAAAATTTCTTTGCGCAACATTTTGTATTTTAATTTTATTTATTTTCTCTCAACTTTAAAGTTTACACTTTAACTGACCGAATACAAATGAAAAATTGAAAAAAAAATTTCAACTATCAGCTTAAATTTTTTTATAAAACTGATCTTCATTTTTTGCTTTTTTTTAAACATGTCTGTCAAACTTAAAAGAATCATGTACAAGAAGTTATTATTTATTTGTTTCGAATGTGGAAAAAATTTTTACCCATTTTCCAATAAAATATATTAGATATGCAAGTTATACTTTACACATGAATGGCGGCTTGGATAGCGGGTTGGATGTGATCCAGCCTGCAGCGTCGGAGGTCCTGGGTTCGAATCGTAGCTATTGAAGTTTTTTTTACCAGTTTCTTTTCTCAATTGTTTTCATATACATATACATTTTGGTAAATCTTTTTTTTTACAAAATCAAACCGCATTTTTTATTATTTACAAAAAAAACTTTAAGTATTAAAAAAAAAATTGGTTGTCTAACAAACGTCCAATGTACGATTCGTCTTGGCAATCACAGCAACGCAGCCGCAAACACATCCTACCCGCTATACTATACATGTCAAAAACAGTAGCAAACAAATAATACATAGTAATAAAAACATGCACCTTACACATTGAAACAAATTTCTAGCGAATTCCACTGAACTGTTGCTATGCTATTCCATTAAAATTTGAGTTTGGTATTATTACCGTTTCTTCAAACACGCAACATGAGTTGTCAATTTAGCTTTTTTCTACCTTCATTTAGAAAGCAAAACTAAGATAAATTTTCTAACAATGATACACAAGTTGATTTTTGAATGTCTAAAGTTGAAGAAATAAACATAATTCTTCCTATTAAAAAGATTTCAGGACTTATTAGCGATTTCCTAAATTCAATTTGATATTTCCACTTATAGTTTCTAATAGTGAGTAGTCCACTTTATGCTATGTATATAGTGGCATTGCGTGGCACCTACCCGTTTGGCCACTATGGCCAAAATCCTTCACGGAAACCAAGTATGTATAAAGTTGATATTACAGGGCTTATTGCTAATCCACTTTATGCTATGTATATAGTGGCATTGCGTGGCACCTACCCGTTTGACCACTATGGCCAAAATCCTTCACAGAAACCAAGTATGTATAAAGTTGATATTACAGGGCTTATTGCTAATCCACTTTATGCTATGTATATAGTGGCATTGCGTGGCACCTACCCGTTTGACCACTATGGCCAAAATCCTTCACAGAAACCAAGTATGTATAAAGTTGATATTACAGGGCTTATTGCTAATCTCACAAATTCAATTTGATAGTTCCACTTATAGTTTCTAATAGTGAGTAGTCCACTTTATGCTATATATATATAGTGGCATTGCGTGGCACCTACCCGTTTGGCCACTATGGCCAAAATCCTTCACAGAAACCAAGTATGTATAAAGTTGATATTACAGGACTTATTGCTAATCTAACAAATTCAATTTGATAGTTCCACTTATAGTTTCTAATAGTGAGTAGTCCACTTTATGCTATGTATATAGTGGCATTGTGTGGCACCTACCCGTTTGGCCACTATGGCCAAAATCCTTCACAGAAACCAAGTATGTATAAAGTTGATATTACAGGGCTTATTGCTAATCTCACAAATTCAATTTGATAGTTCCACTTATAGTTTCTAATAGTGAGTAGTCCACTTTATGCTATGTATATAGTGGCATTGCGTGGCACCTACCCGTTTGGCCACTATGGCCAAAATCCTTCACAGAAACCAAGTATGTATAAAGTTGATATTACAGGGCTTATTGCTAATCTCACAAATTCAATTTGATAGTTCCACTTATAGTTTCTAATAGTGAGTAGTCCACTTTATGCTATGTATATAGTGGCATTGCGTGGCACCTACCCGTTTGGCCACTATGGCCAAAATCCTTCACAGAAACCAAGTATGTATAAAGTTGATATTACAGGGCTTATTGCTAATCTCACAAATTCAATTTGATAGTTCCACTTATAGTTTCTAATAGTGAGTAGTCCACTTTATGCTATGTATATAGTGGCATTGCGTGGCACCTACCCGTTTGGCCACTATGGCCAAAATCCTTCACAGAAACCAAGTATGTATAAAGTTGATATTACAGGGCTTATTGCTAATCTCACAAATTCAATTTGATAGTTCCACTTATAGTTTCTAATAGTGAGTAGTCCACTTTATGCTATGTATATAGTGGCATTGTGTGGCACCTACCCGTTTGGCCACTATGGCCAAAATCCTTCACAGAAACCAAGTATGTATAAAGTTGATATTACAGGGCTTATTGCTAATCTCACAAATTCAATTTGATAGTTCCACTTATAGTTTCTAATAGTGAGTAGTCCACTTTATGCTATATATATATAGTGGCATTGCGTGGCACCTACCCGTTTGGCCACTATGGCCAAAATCCTTCACAGAAACCAAGTATGTATAAAGTTGATATTACAGGACTTATTGCTAATCTAACAAATTCAATTTGATAGTTCCACTTATAGTTTCTAATAGTGAGTAGTCCACTTTATGCTATGTATATAGTGGCATTGTGTGGCACCTACCCGTTTGGCCACTATGGCCAAAATCCTTCACAGAAACCAAGTATGTATAAAGTTGATATTACAGGGCTTATTGCTAATCTCACAAATTCAATTTGATAGTTCCACTTATAGTTTCTAATAGTGAGTAGTCCACTTTATGCTATGTATATAGTGGCATTGCGTGGCACCTACCCGTTTGGCCACTATGGCCAAAATCCTTCACAGAAACCAAGTATGTATAAAGTTGATATTACAGGGCTTATTGCTAATCTCACAAATTCAATTTGATAGTTCCACTTATAGTTTCTAATAGTGAGTAGTCCACTTTATGCTATGTATATAGTGGCATTGCGTGGCACCTACCCGTTTGGCCACTATGGCCAAAATCCTTCACAGAAACCAAGTATGTATAAAATTGATATTACAGGGCTTATTGCTAATCTCACAAATTCAATTTGATAGTTCCACTTATAGTTTCTAATAGTGAGTAGTCCACTTTATGCTATGTATATAGTGGCATTGCGTGGCACCTACCCGTTTGGCCACTATGGCCAAAATCCTTCATAGAAACTATGTGTTTTAAAAGTTGAATTTTCAAAGCTGTATAATAATTTTTTCCTCCATTTCTGATTTTTTAGGAATGAGGTTGTTATAAATAACATAAAAAACGTTTTTAAATAAATTTTGTTCAAAAATGTGGTTTTTATTCAACTTTAATCAAGTTTTTGAATGTTTAACAGAGCAATGTTAGCGTAATAACATCACTCTGTTAAACGCAAAGGTTGTTGTCTAGGGTTACAAATTTTAAAATTTATCTTCACACCCATGCTCTCGCGTCAGAGTAATTTTTTTTCCAGTGCGGTCAGGATTACATTTTTCTTGGTTTGGCCTTCAAAACGTTGGTTTATGAATCACACTCTCGCTCGTTTTAATGGAATTTGTCTAGAATAACTGTACCACGTTGCGGTTATTTAAGGAACTTTTTTAATTAAAGCGTGCAAAAACTTTTTTGTGGGCTTCTATACGATGGTATGGATCGTATAGCGCGCATATTATTCGATATAATCTGGCATTAAATTTTGATCAGTCATATTAGTCTATAATGATATACTTATACGATATGAGTGTTGGATACACTGCCTTTTAAATGCCCCAAAAGTGTTCCCTCCCAGAGATATGCGCGTTTTAAGGAAGTGATGGTACACCAAAGATACACGTATTTAATTTTTTTAAATGGCTCTCCTGAACAAAACCGGTTTTTACCCTTAGGTCCCTTTCTATTTTGCGCGTCACATATTTTATATAACTTTTTCATACAATTCAATCAAAAATGTCTCTACTACTTCACTATTGTGCCAGCATAATAGGCTTACAGTGTAAGAATAAGGCGGCTAGACTCACTGCTAATGGGATAAGAAAAGTGCCATCCCCCCATAATGTCGCTCATATCACACCTTTCGTGCAACACAGTCATATCTCTAATATAAATTGAACCTGGCAAAATGCAATCAATGTTTCTATAATGATAGATACCAAAGTGGCACATTTCGGTGCAACTTCAGCTTAGCTTCAGCAGATATAATTCTGTTTTTTTTTTGTTGTTGCACAAATAAAAAGGATAACACCACTTTTTTCTCAGTAACTTTCCTCACCACTCTCACCTCAGTAACTTGATGACAGAAGAGACAAAGATATACGCTAGCGCTATCTTAACGCCAATCATTTTTGTGGTGTTAATGAAATGATAAAAGTCAGCTGTTCAGTGGAAGCACGTCTTCTTTCGACAAACGCAAGTTGTCTTAATTTTGTATTCCACTAAGCAATGCCTTATTGTGATACAATTGTGTTTTTTTAACTTAGATTGAAATATCGCAACACCTTACCTTGGAAACTCTGGGCATACCACGAATTTTCTTATATTGAAATGTTTAGCTCCAATCCACCGATGTCCTGTGAATATAAATACATCACGTAAAGTGCTAAAACTAAGCAAAAATATATCGTCAAATAGGCTCTTGATTAACGTGAGTCGAAGCAATCCTACGGTTCTCGTTCCATTGTGATAATGTAAAACTTGCGCTACCTATGCTGCTTGGTATTGGCATAAGGTGGGAATTCGCAGGACGAAACCTAAAACACTTACAGAGGTATGTGGTATTTTCCAACACACAAGGCAATTTTACCATACGCCCAAAAACGATCTCAGACCATCCAACCACTTCTGCTTTCGGTCCATTCTGTGCAACTCATTGTCGCCAACGTTGACTGCGACCAGAAATGGCTCATCGATCAGTAATGTTTTTATTCTTTTATTTAATAAACCAACATCACAGCCAAAGTGGATTTGTTGAGAATAATCTTTAACATTTTTTAACTACAGCAACTGAGAAATTCCGAATAACCAGTCCATAATCCTTAGAGTTTACTGGGGCTCGTGGTACCAGATAATGGCGTTTTCGTTTTTGAAAAAAGTATAAATTTGTTTGCCCTTTCAAATTAGAAAAAATGGGATTTGGTGTTCTTTAATAAGCGCAAAATCGCTAGGCATGAGCACGCAGTCTTTAATTAAATTAGACCAATAAATTTATTTATTTTTGTAAGTTGATCAGAAACGAAAACGCTGCACATGTTGGACTTTAAACTGCTCTTAATTATTTATTATTTATTTAAGTCTTATTTACATAAAGACGTGAATATAAAACCTCTACGACCATTGTTGGAAAGCATTTGAACTTGGCATTGCCTTTGGAATTGGAATCTGTCTAAAACTCTCTCAGTGAAATAGTTTTTATTTATTTAGCTGTAACATCCTTTCTCTTACTCGTAATTTGGACATCATCCGCAATCGCAACGTGATCGCCAAAAAAGTGATCATGCTACACTTTGACCAGGGATTATTGCGATTGGCGATACGCGACTTGACTACTCAAACATTTTCTTATATAGAAAAAAAATTCGAAATTAAATACCAGCCACAATAAGACCCAACAACTCAGTTTATAGTACTTTATTTTTGTACCAAAATCGAGCCGTGATACTGATGCAGCCATGAATTATTAAATGGGCGCATCCTAAGGGAAATGTGTAGCCACAATAATACGGTAAAGAAATTGATTTTTAATGTCTCGAGCATGGCGCATGCCAGACATCTCGTGCTAAGATGCCGATAATTCAAGGCCAGGAACTCTGGTACGTGATGTGTGAGATCCTTCTGACCAAAGGATGCACTTCAGCCCAGCAGCAGAGAGTGGATAATATTAAAACACCCTTAGTTAAATGCTGCGTTTCGCAGAAATCGAACAATGACCTCCAAGCGAGTTGTCAGAATAACGAAAATTGGGACACTATGAAAGCCTGGACATATGCGGCATATGAAGTCTAATTCAAGTTTACGTGTTAAATAGGAAAATATTCGTTTTTAAAGCATCTTCGTGAAGTGCTTTACAGTGCGACAAAGTTATTTAGTGTAAAAATTTCAAATGTTCTAAAGACTTTAAACAATTTTAATGTTCACTTAAGACGCTCCCGGTAGCAGGCAGTGCTTGTGGGTTCCTGGTCTTAATTGCATTTGTATAGTTTGTAGTTTTAATTGTTAATATAGGATCCTAATCATTTAATATAAACCTTCTAATGTTTCAAAAAGTAATTAAAAACTAATAAATGAAAACTCTTGAAATAAAAAAAAGAATTGTTATAACATAAATACAGAATATTTAGAAGATCTCGAAAAATTTACAATGTGTGTGTTTTTTAATTAAATATTATATAATAAAAAATCATAAGCCACTCAAAACTATCCGTAACTGATTTTCCACCCAACAAATTTGGCAAGTGTCCATTTGTCATGTTCACTTTTTCTTTGTGAACTTTTTCTTGTTTTCATTTTTCATCTTTTACCACATTGTGCCACCTAAACACCGTATTAGAAGACAATTTCAAGAAGAAAAAAATTTCATTCTATAAAACCACAATTGCCATTATCAGTTTCATTTACTCTACAAAAGTTTGAAGAAGAAAATGGATTTTGGTGATAAAGACTATGATAAATGAAATTGGCAGCGCAATAAACTTTGCATCTCTCAAAAGAGTCAATTGTTGCTTGCAGCATAATTTTTTTAACGATGTCATATAATTCGTTTGACTAACATTTAAGGTGGAGTATTGTTGGTTCATTTTTCTTCATTGTATAAATTAATAAATTGATGATATTATTCGACCTTTTTTATTTTAAATTAATTGAATTATTTTATTGAGAAGACCTCAAGTCTTCTTTTTTTTAACAATATATTTTGTTTTCGATTTTCAATATTTCTTCTTCTCCCATTCCCATTTGCATCACTATTGTAGTTAATACGCAAGAGAAAGCAAGAAAAGCATCAAAAAAAGTAGATGCAAAATTAATACAACACGCGGTACAATGGCGACGCAGGAAGATAAGTAAGCGGATTTCTTATAATTTAATATATGTTCTATGTTCACTTTTTTATCTTAATTTTTTATTAAAGTAAAAAAATGGTTTTTGTGTGAACCATTTAATAATTAACACAGAAGTTTCTAAAAAATTATTGAAGTAAAAAATGGTTTTTGTGTGAACCATTTAATAGTAATAAACACAGAAGTTTCAAAAAAATTAATATAAATTAGCTTAGTAAAAAAATTTTGTGCATCAATTGTTTGCACAAAACCTAGTTTTTGGTATCCTTTTTGATACCCGTGCTTCTTTTTGCAATAAAATATGCTCTTCTGCCATTGTTCGCTTTTTATGAACGTTATAATGCATATAAATGTTCCTAAACGATGTAACGGCTGCAAATCAACAGTATGCAAAGCATATACATAATGTATCAACTTGCTATTAATACTGGTGGGTTACTCTCTATTGCGATGTGTAAGCTAGTTCGATGCGTTTGATGTTTTGTTAGCGCAAGATATTTGGTTTTAACGAACGTTTTTGACAATTACAGAGTGCATTGATGATAGATTTGCGAAAGTGAAAAAATCAGACGCGCGTAAACTCAATAAAGGTTACCAATTATCCGATTATGTACCATTTTTCTTCCGCATCGCATACGCATCGCAATAGAGAGTAACCCCCCTGTATTGATACATTGTAAATATACGTTTAGCAGATCAACCAAAAGCAAATAACTTTATTTTCGTTCGTTGTCTTTTTTGAGAGTATTGAATAATTTTATTTTTATTCTATGTTTCTTTAAGAGTATTAATTTTGTTTTTATTCGCGTAAAAAATTAATTGAAAAATATTAATATCTTTGTCCTCATACTCTGTAAATTGTTTTATTTTTGTAATTTGTCAATTTTTTGTAACTTTTTTGCTGAAAGCCGTCGATTTTTGCGTAGCCGCCGTCGACATCATCTTTTACCGTCGGCTTCGCCCTCTGAAGAAGGTTCTTCTCAAAACATAAGAAGAATGAAACAACACACCGTAAAAGAGTAAACAGATAAATTTCTATATTTTTTGGATTGCTAAAAAGATTTTAACATTGGCATTTTTATATTTTAATTATCACGATTAATTTTTGATACCATCAAGAAAATAAATTATAAGTTTTTGAACAACTGATTTTACATGTTTGACATTTAGATTTTTTTCGAACATAAACTTCGAATGTGGAAAAACATGCTGAATTCAGAACACCAATTTATAAATTATGGGGATTCAAAAAATTTTTCGTTTTCAATCCGAGTCGAAACCTGGAACATACCCGATTATTAGCTTTTTTTATAAAAAAAAGTACTCTACGAAAAAGAAATGTTTTATTTCTCAACATTTTGCTTCATTTCCGTTTATTATCGCTTAAACGTAAACGCCATTTGCTAATAAAGAAGAAGGTAGATCAGACCAAATATTGACTCCTAGTGAGAACAATTGAACATGAAATTGCAAAAATATACCACATAAAGAGTGAAATATAACAAAATTTAGTTTGTAACAAATTGAAAAATTAGTTTATAACAAATTGACGAATTAGATCACAACTACGATCTATGATTTTTTTTCAGTTACAGTGACTAAATCACAGGTTCTCAAATATCGCTCACCTCTTGCTGCTATAGACCTTTAATTTCAGAACAAATATGTATATTGATGTTAAACAGCACAATCTTTGAGGGGTTTCTCTTGTCACCGAAACAATTGAGCACACGGCCAGGAAATGTCCCATGATGCAATAGATTCACGGTACCAGTAACGTTCATTGCTTGACTATTTCGTCACTTTCGAACAAATAATGTCCAATAAGGCACCACACAGTGACACGTTGTGGAAGAATTTTTTTCTGCACTATTAAATATAGAGCCACCATGAAGACCATGAAGAGGAACAATTTTGATGATTAATAAAGCTGTCAAGGTGAAAACGTGCTTCATCACCGAAAATTATGACCGAAGTGGGCAGTTACTCAAGTTAAACCACATCAATATCTTTTCAATATCTCAACGTTTCTAGTTTGAAAGACATTTGTATGGACCAACCAAATCATCCACATTTTTAACACCCATGGAATTGTAGTGGAACCATAATCATAACCAGACACTTACCGTCACGCTACTTTTGATGTGTCCTCTTATGAGAGAGATACTTTAAAGCTTGCGCCATCGAAATTTATCTAGTCATGAAAGCATGAAAGCTTTCACTGGTATTCTATTTCCATTTCAATTTGATATAAGTGATATAACACCCAGATTGAACACAATATCATTAGTATGTAAAAGCTTTATTTTTAATTTAATTTTTTTTAATTTTCTAAAAAAAAAACAAACAAACGATTTTACTAGTTTACAGTATTGCTCCATATATTTTTTAAACACGATCGCTTATCTTATCCTATGGGGTGTGGTATTGGTTAATCATTTAATAAATATTTTTATATAAAAAGTTGTGATAACTATTAATTTATCAAGCAGAAAACATTGAACTTGATTAAGGCTTTTTCTGAGTCGATAAATAATTTGTTTTAACATTTTGTTTATTTTTTTTTTTGCAGATTCCTTGTCTTCGGCAGGAAAATACCCCAAATCATTCTAGATACAACATCCTACCAACTATTTCTTCCACTAACTCTTAATCCACAACAGATCTCTTATATTTAAACTGCCCAATAACAACTAAGAACTTGAAAAGACAACAACTTTGCAACGAACTCCTGCTGTGGAATAAATATACAACCACATCCACTTACATTAAGGGATTTTAATTAAAAATCACTCGTAATAACAAACAAAGCCTTTGAAATCTTAAGAACATATCATCCACCTGTCCCAAGAAATAAAACATAGAAAGCAAGCAGCCAAATCACACAAAAACATAGAAAACGCTACCATCCATTAGTAATTTAACATTCCATGATCAAAAGTGTTCCCGATAAGTCTAGACATGGTTTAGCAGCTTTTATTGGATTTTAAGTTGAGTTTAGTGGAATCAACAACCTGCCGAATTATACTTCTAATGCAATCCATTTAGCATAGACATGTATCACTATACGGTGTGCATCGCCGTTATATTACAGCTGTGGATCACTAAGCACTGACATAAACCTTTCGGGCAAAACGTTATTAAAGTCTTGGGGATTTTGTTGTGGTGGCGGCAAGTGCTAGAATTTTCAATCGCTTGTTGTGGATTTCATTTTAAAGTTTTGTTTATGTCTTGCAAAAGTGTTTCCTGCAATTGCGGTTTTATAAAACAACAAAATTAATTGAGTTCGAAGAAAAAATGGATGCCACAGATGGTCGTATTCTGCGCGCTCCCATGAGGCGTAAACGGAATGATGAGCAATTGTGTGATAGGGTAAGTTTTCATTGATTTTTATTTGAATATTATAATTTATTTTGATATTCTAAATAAATAATAAGGACATCTTACATGATTAGAGTAAATAACGTTTATTAATTTTGATGCAAATTAAATTAAATTTTCCAAAATTGATCAAATATACCGAATTTAATCGGCTAATATCGAGGATCTACAGCTTCAAATAGTTTAGACTGGTTTAAGCCAAATTTTCTCTTAGCCCAAGTAGCACATTGGAATAGCATCTGCTCAGTGGCGGACTATAGACAACAAGCTGTTCACCTCACACACATATGTGTATATGTACTTTTATGAAGACTTGTGATTTTTACGAGCTTTCAGATTTGATTAAAAAAAAACACAAAATTTAGAAAAATGTATGGAATCTTTATATGAGTCGAATTTTGGCATACTCTATCAAACATATCGGGCGGTATCTCTCGAATAAATGCTCAAATATTGCGTCAGCCGTTGCGGGTTTGTCCTTATAGACATGAGCCTTAACATATCCCCACAAAAATTGTCCAAACGGGTTAAATCGCTCGATCTAGGCGGCTAATAGACCGACCTCAAACGTGAAAAATGCTGTTGGTATGTGGCACCGTCTTGTTAAAACCACGTGTCAGCCAAGTCCAGCTCTACTCCTTTGGGCAAAAAAATTGTAATAATCTACCGTACCGCTCGCCATTCACGGTAACGTTCCTGCCTTCGTCGTCGTTGAAAAAGTACAGTCCAATGATGACACTGGTCCATAATCCACACCAAACAGGGCATTTTTCGGAATGCATTGGCAGTTCTTGCAATGCTTCTGTCTCCTTTTTAACACCAAATATGGCAATTTTGCTTGTTCACGTATCCATTCAATCAGAAATGAGCTTCGTCGCTCATGCACGTTGCACTTTCTTAACCGATCATGAATTTTGATAATAAAAAGTAATAATCTGCAAGCGTTGTTCGTTTGAAAAGCAATTCATGGTTAAATTATAGACCAAACTGAACATGTTACCCGAAAACAGCTGAGATGAGTCTTACGAAGAAAGAAAGTTGCTAAAAAAATCACCCTTTAATAGCAAATCGTCGAGTACATCTTGAAACAAGGAGATGTCATTTTGGCGAATGATCCTTCTTCGCCGATTGATCTTATTGCTCGAAAACATTGGGTAAACGAATTTTGTTGAATCATTTACAATAACGGGTGACTCCAATTCAAATATCTTTTTTAAAAATTACATGATGACATGGTTATATTGTGTGCGTTACATGCGATATCCTGCTGAAACTAACGATGATCGAAATTCAAATTTTTCATTTCAGGCTATAAAAAGCCCGTAATAATCTCTCTTTAGTGCTCGTTATTTAATGAAAAATTTTTTTACCAATGATACCACCATTCCAAAATTTACACCAAACTGTCACTCTCTGTGGATGCATTGGCCTCTCTGCAATGGCGGTGCGGGTTTTCCGATCCTCAGATGCGGCAATTTGGTTTGTTGAAATAACTGCCTAGATGAAAACGCGCCTCGTCAGAGAAAGATGATTGTTCGGCCAAATTCGTTGTTCTTCGTTGCTTTGTTTTATTTTAATTTTATTTAACGTTGGCATTTATTAAAATTTAGTTTATAGTTTGAAAAATTTTTCGCATAATGTTCTAAAGTCAACATCTTTCAAATGGTGCCCATTATTTGCTTCGGGATGACGTGCTCTTTCCAAAGAATTTTCCATAACTTTTTCTTAGAATTTCAGGTTCTAGTGTCCACTTTTCGGATATTCGCCTCAAGCTGTTAGACGATTCTTGGCTTATTGGCGAATTATTGGAAGTAATTAAATCGGGCGAAATAAGTGTCCAGTTAAAATCAGAAAACGCGATATTATTCGATAGTTGAATGAGCTGTGTAAGCATCTTGTTAAAATCACAATTCTGGATTGCTCTCTACCTCAGGCCTTACAAAAATTCAATAATTGATCGATATTGAATGACATCCACATAAACCGCAACTTGATCGCCGTTTTCGAAACAATTTTGTCCAATAATAATTTGTAAAGATATTTTACATCATATTGCATTTTATATTCAACTAGCTGACCCGGCAAACGTTGCTTTGCCTTTAAATTTTATTTTGTGGTTTGTATGGGAGGTACCACGCCCTTTTGTACAATCCCGCCCATATTTGGAGCAGCACTTAAAAAATACACACCAAACCGACTTACCAAATTTTGTACAAATACCGTTATCAGGAGCAGAAATAATAGATTTTTAATTTGTGGTTTGTATGGGAGGTACCACGCCCCTTTGTCCAATTGGACCGAATTGTAAATCTAAACCACCCGGGGCGCCACCCAAACGCATACAAAAAAAATGTATGCGAATCGGTCCAGCCGTTTAGGAGGAGTTCAGTCACAACACACGTACAGTAGAATTATATATATGTATTCAATAATTATTATTCGATTTTGTTCTCTATGCACAATTATTGAAAACGGTGACTACATTCAATGCGTATTTGTGCAACATTTGGTTTTAACTCGTGAACCAATTGAATCTTATATGAGAGAAGATGTAAATTGCGTAGAATTGTTTGCAAAGAACGCCTAGATATCACCTACCGCTGAGAACGCCACCTTTTGGAAGTTTCGGAGGTTTCCTCAATACCTGCTTGCACCCGAGCAATGTTCACATCATTTCGAACTGCACGAATACTTCCACTGCTCGGAAGATCACAGACAGCCTCTTTTTGCCAAAAGCGCTGAACTAATCGGTAAATTGTTGGTGCATGAAACAAATTTCGTAAAACTTTTTTGGCTGAATAATCGAGTGGCGACTTACAAAATAAAATTTAACAACTTTGGTTGTTTGTTCTGTTCTGAGTGTTTTCATAATAAATTTCGCAAGCTTTTAAAAATGTATTCACTAATTAATTAAATCATGCGGCACCTGTTATAAAAGCATTATAGGCCTACTATGATTATGTATTTTGTAATATCCTTATACGTTAGAGAATTCTCATATTGTTTTTGTTTCATTTGGCATAAACATATGAGGTGGAATGTTTTCAAAATTCTTAAAGTTCACTGGCGATTTGGTTTAGGGACCAATGAAATGCCGCCATATAACCAGCTAAACAAACAACATAGAAACTTGAAATGCTCAAAACTACACATTTTTATATTATTTTTATTTTTTTTTACTTTATACATTAATCAGTAAATCAAATTAATTAATAAATTGAGGGAAAAGCTTAAGTTGAAATAGAAAATGTTGCTCCCTTTTGATTTTGTTCGTTTGCATTGGTTTCTTCTGTTTCATAAAAATCTTTTAAAAATTGTTATAAATCCTAATCGTTTTCCATCATTTTATTTTATTCAATATATTTTTATAATCTTGATTACAATATTATAGTTCTTTTTTATATTTCCTCTCCAGTACAATGCATTCCTAAAGTAGGTCAAACAACATTTAAGTTGCCACTAAATGTTAGATACTTGTGGCAGGCGTGTAAGAAGTCATTAAGTGAATCATGCGATGTGATTGAATTATTGTTGTAACAAAACTGACAGTTACAGATTGATAGAGAAGTAGACAAATGGACGGACAGTAAACAAACATTTTACAAAAAAAAAAATTGAGCCCAGGAAAATGTATGGTCTAATTAAAAAGCGTTAAAAAGTGAAAAAATAAAATGTTTGAAACAGTTTGAAAGAAATGCAATAAAATAAATTGAAAGTAAACGAAAAAAAGTAAAAATAAAAAAAGAACAAGCAACAAATAATTGAACAGATCTCAATCACTCAAACCGCAACATAAAAAACTGGATTAAAGAACTAAACAACATCCAACTCATACTATTAGTTGTGTGATGAAAATAAAGGAAACAACAAACTAAAACAGCTGGTAAACTTTAAAATTAAACTGAATTAAAAAATTAGAAAAATTAAATAGAGATACCATCATCCATCTAATTAACCATTAATCAATAAATGAGTGACTAAAAGATGATGGTCTTTGTTTAAAATAGATTCAATAATTTCAGTGAGTCTATAAAAAAAAATAAAGCAAAAATATTAATTACAACATGTAAAGCAGCATGAAACCATATACAATTATTTAAAAAATTAGTTAATGATGCAAATTTTTTGATCCATTTTTTCCACTGCATAAAACCGCCGAACAAGCAAAATCCGTCTAACATTTATGCCTCCCACAAACAAACTAAACTAAACACAACTAAACTAAACTAAGAACTATCGAATGCATGTAGCCGGGAAATCTCAAAATTCACATTTTCTTTTGAACAGACCACGTATACTCATATAGAGGAATTATTGAAATATATACAATAATTCCTTTATGAACAGCGTTCTTCAGAATTAACTTATAAAAGATTTCATGAGTTTTCAAATATAATTTTGCACGAATTCTATGGCAATAAGAAATAAGTGCTCAAAAGATTTTCCCTTTTCGTGATATTGAGAATAATTTAATTTCATTATAAAAGGCTACAGCACGTATATAATAGAGTGTGTTGAAAAGCGAATTCGTTTTTTAATATCAACATTAAAATGCTCCCCTATAAAACTATAAAATCGAGCTTAAGCATTTTTTCCTTATTCGCGTAGAATTATTAGGTGGAATAAATTTCGTTTAATATCAAACATTAATGACAGTTATTGTCAAGAAATTTCCATTGTGTATTTTCGTTTTGTAAAAACTCCCAAAACTTAATTAATACAGTTTTCTTGTCAAAATAAAAGTGTATTTATTCATTTTCCAAGAGAAGAAAAGCGGAATTACGTTTTTTTATTAAGCGGAAACCTATGAGAGAAAGGCATCACGTAATCATGTAATGTAGTCAGATTTTTCTTACTGCAGAAAAAACTTAACTAACAAAATTTTTGATTTTCACTTTTTCATCATCACAGTCAAAAAATTTACGTTCACTGAAATTAAATCTCAAAGTTTTATAATCTCTAGAAGTGGCATCACAAACTTAGATCAAAATCAATTTTGCAGTAGCCATAGAAGTTAGAGCAAAGTAAGTGGCTCTGCTCTTTCCATGATCTTGAGCGGTACACTCGCTCGCCTTAGAAGTGTTATTAAATAAAAAAAATTTATTTGTTCCTTGTTTCCATTATTTGATAGCACGTCAACAACTCCACGTTTAGAGCAAAAGGTAGCTTTTATCAGTCTGTTGTTTCTGATTTATAAGCAGTAAACTTGGTATCAAGAATGGGTCAAAATTTTGAAGTCGTTTTCGACTGCTTCTAGAAAATTTTTAAAAACTACGAATTGAAATATAATTTTTGAAAGCGATTTTTTCTTAAATGGAATAGAGTAATACATATGGGTTTGATAGTTGCATTATTCATATATAAAAGATAAAATGTCAAAAAACCCCTTAAATGTCAGATTGTGCCTTTTTTTAATCCGAAAGCTTCTCCACCCATCACCAATCAAACATCATAATATTTTTTAGATCAATTATAAAAGGCATCGTATATAATGCAACTTATATTCAATTCGACGAGTAGTACTTTTTTTGGTTTCTTAATGCATTGCTACAACTTTTTTGACAAACTGTGTGTGTAACTAAAATAACGCCTAAAACTTTTCGAAAATAACTTTATCCACCTTTCGAAATACCTTTTCTTTAATCTTTATAACCATAGCCTATTGCCATTACGAACGTGTTCTTCGTCCCATTGTGTTTGTTTGTCATCGATTGGTGGCAGATGTTTGGTTAATCTGACTCTAAGCTCGTCGAAAGCTAAAATGTGTATCAATTACAAACAGCAAATTCTAATTTTCAATTGATACTCTATTTATCGTATAATGTTTGTAACTCTTCAACAAATTGTGGTTTAACTTTTACTTCCACTCGTGGGCGATATATATATCGAGATACAACTACTTAATTGCAACCAATAGCAACAACAAATGCAACTAACTTTCCAACTGCTGGAAGCTTGTAAGTGGTCGTCTCGTTTGAATACAATCGTGTGGTTGCTGGGTGAAATGGAATATTTATGATCTCTATTTAACATCACATTACGCCATTGAATAATGAGATTTTAAGACGTTATAGGTTTATTTTTAGTTTTTCTTTTCTTTCTGTATCAGTTTATACGAGTATAAATAGATAGATAATATTAAAATTATGGAAAATTATTTCAAACTGAAAGTTGCCACAAAACAACTACTAAATGTCAATTTTAATAATTTACCAATTTAATTGAGAGATTTCTTACTAATACAGACTGTGTACATTTATGTGATTATTATTTTAACACGACTTAATGAAAAGAGCACAATTTCAACACACTGGCCACAATTATTTGGACGTTATTGTACCTTGTCAAGCGTTGTTATTAAAAAGTTCATTAAGGGCATTCAGTTTTAAGAAAACAGTATGGGTCATTATTACAATAAACGAAGTTTTAATTTTTTTTCTTAAAATGTAGCGATAAATATAATATTGGTTCATGTCTTAACTACTTTTGGTTTATGTCTGTGTGAAAAATAAAGATATTTTAATTGAAATTTATTATTATAAATGTGCCAACTTCAAATGACTAAAACTTGCGATAAAAGTTGCAGGTAAAAATTACTTTGTCTTTAAATTTTCGCTCACTTTTATGTTGTTTATTTTTATAGAGAAGTAGCACCTAGGCCAATTAATGTATACCACTCAAAATGCTACTTCTTTGGGAAAGGGATACTGTACACAGGACAAGTGGTAAATTTAGAAGAGAATGCTTGATTATTGCTGTTCTACTATTGCTACAACTCTATCTACAACTCTGGTGTTGTTTCAACTCTGTCACGTGGGTTCGATCCCTGATTCATAATTAGAGTTGCAGTCAACGCGCTAACTACTTCAGTATAGAAAATATAAATTTGCTGCATGATTAGAGTTTTTTTCATTGGTCGCTGAACCAAATCGTCAGTGAAGTTTGAGCAGTTTGAAAATATTCAAATTCGGATGTGTATGCTCATTGCCCTCTTGTTGTGAACGGTCGGCGGTACATCTTCAATTAATTTGGGTTTTTTTTTAATTTAGAAAACTAATAAATTTATATATGATTATTGAAATTCATTAAAGAAGTAGAATTTCGTAATAACAAGCTAATGTTAAAATTGTTGGAAATAATCTCAATTTGCATTTTTTCTATTTCAACATCCTTAGATTTCCATGACTTCTTTGGAAGCACTTTTTTGAACTGAGTCTTTTCGAAATAATTTTTACTCTTACAACAACTCTTAGAGCCATTTTATTATTGACTTAGTGGTAAAAATGACATAACATTCATAAGTTCCATTCCAAATTCAGTCGCAAAAATATTAATAATAAATTAAATCATTAAATATAATATGAAAATAAATAAATATAATATAACATTTGAAGGATGTATGTTCGCTTTATTAAAGACTTCTCTAGGAAAATCTACCTAAAATCAAGTGTTCATCAAGGCAGTCATATGGGACTCATTTGTGGTAACGTCATAAGATATTTTTAAATGCCAACAATTTTCTTAACCGATCATATTTCCCTCAAGGTTTGCAAACGTTTTTCATTTGGTGCAAGGTGCACCTATTAAATGGAAATGTGCATGACTGCTTTTCATAGTACAAAAAAAAAACGTAACAAACATATATTTCGATTGCGACACTTTTTCACTTTTTCATCGCAATGGCCCTACAACATAGTACAAAGACAATTAAAAAAAAGCTTCTGCTTTAACATTATATGATGGTCTCTTATGTTTTTCCGCGGTTAAAGCTCCTAATGACTCCATTTTAGGTAAATTAGATCACGTTTTCTGAAAAATTTTTGCCCTGTTGTTGCAAGAATAATTCTAGAAAAGCACAACGGTTTGAACAAGTGTCTCTGATTTTGGAGAAGGAAGAGATCTTGCACTAAAGGTAAATTCTATAATGCTAAATAATTATTATTTCCAACTGAACACCCCTAATTATTTGAGTTTATTTGTTTCAACTATCACTCCTTTGCAAACTCGTTAAAATGTCTTGTTTAAATATTTGAGCATAAAATATAAAACTTAAAACCAGAGCTCTTGGTGTACAAATTTCGACCGTAAAACTAAAACAATATAAAGTTGGAAAACTGAAAGAGATGATCAAAGTCTTAATAGAAAACAAATATTTTTTACTTTGTCTACCTTTAAATCATTTATAGTTTGGCAACATTTTCATTTTATTTGAAGTTTCTTATGTTGTTGAACTTAACACAATTTTTTCTTTTTTCAGGTCATGTTTGCAACACTTACTCCTTCTCTTCCACTTCCCTTATGACTATCTTGGTGCAAAATATGACACGATAGCATAGTTTGTGGCAAAAGAACTTTATGTCTATTATTTGACATGAGTTAACTTTTTTCTTATTTTGAGGTTTCTAATATTTGGTATGATTTTTAATGTTTTAAATAATATAAAAACTAAAACTGAAAGCTTCTTTTCTTAACATGATAACTTTGCGTTATAAGTTATTGTCGATATTTCGTTAACGCGATAGCAAATAATTTTTACTTTCAAACAATTGACAATTATTGGTGGCCATGAGCCAATGAATGTCTTCAAATGTAAATTTTGGTCTTAAAACGTCTATTCGAAGCTTCTTCCAGATGACACCAATACACTAGACACAGCACAGTGTTTTATTTGGGAAATAAATCTGGACAAACATAATTTTTTCTTTTATATTTTATAAAACATTTTAAGCAAATATGAAAAACAAATTCGTATTAATTAAGAAAATATAAAAATTTCATGAAATTTTTCAAACTTCGCCAAAAAAACGAATTTTTTAGCTTAATATTTTCTAATTAAATAACTCTAACTTGCCGGAATGCAGTCAACCACTGCCCGAGCTCGAAAGAGTATCTCTAACAAGAGCAAAAATCTGCTTCCGATCACGTGCAGTTTCAGCGGATTTCAACGTAAATAAGTATCCTGGACCGTATGGGATTCCAGCTCTAATCTTTGAGTAGTTCTTTTCGACGCCAACTCATCCATTAACCAATATGTTTAGTACGTTGTACCATGCTGGTGAATTTCTCCTAAAAGAGGAGGCTTGTAACCCCGAAAATTACCGACAAATTGCAATCTGTTCGGCACTTTTCAAAGTGATGGAGAGTATGGTTTACTTCTATCTTTGAAGGTATTTAGGGTCCAACAGTAAAGTTGTGCTGCTCAGTTCCGAGCTATCTCAATTGAGCAATTCAGTAAACTGAGCGAACTGAGCGCTCATAGAAATTTTCGATTTTAGCCTTTTCCTTAATGTCCTTCTAAGCACACTTCAAACCCTATCTACCCTGCAGATGGCAGCAACATTTGCCATTCATATTTTTTAACCATAGATGATGAAGCGAAACATGGATGATATTCTTAATTATGATCTTTTGACAATCTCTGAATGGGATCATGCGAATTGATTTGATTTTAATGTTCGTAGGACAGAATGTTGTCTACTCACGCATAAACGTTTGATCGAACATGCTGCTCTATCTGTAGTTATGGATGATATACGAGTACATATTGACGAATCAGAAGGTTTTGATGCTTTTGACATGAATATTGATGCGTGATAGGCGATGTGCAGATTGCATTTTTCATGTCGCTAAAGAAGCATTTAAGTGCCCTAAGGTAAAACATACTTTCACTCCTTCGGATATCCTTACAATTTATACCACCTATATCCGACCGAAAATAGTATACAACTCTCATTGGCCCATGCTTTAAAGCCTATTTTGAAGCTTCGAGACGGTATACAGGAGAGGGCGGAGACATTCATCGGTGACAGTAGTGTAGCCAAATCTGTTGACTTACTGGAGCGTTGACGCAACACGAGATGTGTTTCGCTTTTTTATTGTTACTACAATCGAATGTGTTTTTAAAGAAATCAAGGAATTTGTTCCCGATACAAGATCTTATTTGTGAACAACACGTTCTTTATTAAGAGCCAGTGAATCTCACTATTTATGACAGAGAAAATTTGTTCTTTATTCGAACAAGTCGTGTATACCACGAGCTTCTTGCAAATGTCTTTCCTGGTATCCCCAGCATGGAGAGGTTCAAGTCGAATGTCAACAAATATTACTCCCTCTATCGTCCCCCCCATAACCTGCTTTTCTAGTATCAGCACAATGCATTGCATAAGTAGGGGTCATCCCCTGAGAAGCAATCCAATAAAAAAGGAGGAAAAATACAAAAAAATTATTGATAACTATTCATGTTTGATAGTGTGTAACTTTTTATCATCTTCTTTAATAATTCTGTTTGCTACTTAAACAATAACTTTTTCTGTTAAATTATTGTTGTGAATCTACCTGGTAGTGTTTTTTCAATTGTTAAACTAATAATATTTAAAATGTTAGATAAATTTTTTTAAGTAAAAAAAATTAAACAGGAGGAATCTTCATAATTTACGACAAATCAATAGCTGAATGAAGTCTTCAGTTTTTTCTTTTTTTTTGGCGGTATGTAAAATATCTACAGATATTTGCAGATTAAGCGAAATTTACAATAAGCAACATCATTTCAAACTAGGAAATTGTTTAAAAACAACCGGAAATGGAAGACTTGATCGTTCTTTGGACTATGCATGTGGAAAAGTTAAGAATACTTTCTCATTTTATACATCTAAAAGAAGCTCCCAGATTTTATTTTTGCTAGATACTGAAATGATTCTTGTGACTAACAGAGGTCTCTGGTAAAAGAGTCCACTTTTATGAAACCAGTCTTAACTCAACTGGTTTCCGGAGGACATTCTGGTCTTAACTTAGGATACCAAATCCATAATTGGATGCACTATTCTCTTCACTTGTTCTGGATAGTCAAAGTGTTTGTTTGTTGATCTAAAAATGAGATGAAGAGTTTTTTTTTTGGAATTTGTATGTGTAACAACAATTCAATTTAAAATATCCATTCAGATTTTCGGACGATTGTAGTATCCTGCAACAAGCAAATCTACTATTTCGCAGACGTAATTAAGGTAATGTAGGATGTCAATTTATATTTATATATGTATTTATAAATGGCAAGTCAAGGCAGGCAGGTCATCGTCAGCATAAATGGTGTCCACAAGATATCCTTATTGACGACGGCCGAGTTTCTCTAAACAAAATATCAAGACAATCCAGGATGACAGTAAACCGTTTTTCTAGACTTGCAGATCGCGTGTGTAATTGTATTGCAAACAGTAATGGCCTTGGGCTGGTGAATAATCAGTCACTGGCATCACTATAGAACGCTGAAAGCAATCGATTCAATGTGAATTATACAAAGTCACTCAATAAGTTTTTTTATTATTGAATTTTACTTAAGTAGAAAGCTTATGAAATGAAAAAAATTAAGTTATCTATCAGGTATTTTTTCCCAAGTTTCTGCAGCAAGTTTCAAGGCTTATTATTATTTTTATTTATTTATTATTATTTTTTTTTCTAATGGATGGTGCTCTGGGCTCATGATGAAACCAATATGTACAACTCAACAATACAAAAACAACTAAAAAACACTTGTCTCATATAAAACAACAATATGATTTGATTATTTCACTCACAAACACACAAGTAACAAATAAAAACTTATAAAAGTATTACAAAAATCCTAATTAACAGACAAAAACAATTAAAAGCAAACAACTACAAATAAATTTACACACACACACACAAACACACATTCATCACATACATCAAACAATGGCAACAGTAAGAGTAACAGTAACACTAACACAATGAAGAAGGCAAAATTAAGTGGAAATATTAAAACAACACCATAAACATATCAAAATAAATACACAACAAAACAAAATCAAGTTCATTGTACGTTGTACAACAACAATAAATGTAAATTGTACAATTCATGTTGTTGTTGTTGGTATTGGTATTGCACATGGGCGAGAGTACATTCTCATGTATGTACATACATACATATGTGAATGTGCAACATGAAATGAAATGCGAAATGAAATTTATTAACACATCACATGTGCTTGGCTGCTAGTGTGTGTGTGTGTGTCTGTGTGTGTATGTGTGAATATTTGTACCCTACACCAGCATAGTTGCCACCACTTCATGACATCTTCACTTGAGTTATGTCACAAACTTACGAAAATCTCAGACGATATTAGGCTAAAGGATGTGGCCCATTTCTAGATTATTCGCATAGTATCAAGAAATTAAATCGCAGCTCAAAAGGCGGCCAATTGATTTCCCCAAGACGGCCGATAACACGATTATCGAACATAATACACAAAATATCGATTGTTTGATGAACTGAGCAACATGGTATGCCATCCTGCTGAAACCAATGGTTATTTTATTTCACATCTTACATCTCAGACATTTTGCTGACGTAGCCGCCGAGATGAAAAGACGCCTCGTCAAAAAATGATTTTTTGGCCGAACTCTTAGTACGATCAAAGTTTATGTAAGTCCAAAACTAAGAAGACGTAACGAAGTTGATGGGCGTTTGCCTTCAATTGCTGAGTCTATTGAACTTTATAAGCGAATAATTCGAAATCTTTTTGCGAAATTCTCATTACGATGGTGAGTGAAATGCCGAGTTTGTTGAAGACGATAGCGAGTCGGCTTTCTTGGATTGAGTTGCAAATTTTCGGCCACAGCAGCCACACTCTTGTAGTTACGCACCGTACGACAACGGCTACCACGAGTGTTGTCCCCTAACAAGCCAGTCGTTGCACGAACATTCTGCACGAAATTGCGTATAGCACTCATGGTGCTCCATTTCGGCCAAAAATTTTCTTTTTAACAAACGCACAGTTGTACAACGTGCGAGTAGCACTTACTTTGGAAATTAGTTTGCAAAATGTCCCAAGGTTGTTTAAAGGCGACGCATTTTTGTTTACGGAGCTATAATATTGACTTTTTCACGCTTATATTTATTTATTGTATCTTCAAAACTGAACTAACAATAAGTATTCAAATCTTAAATATATAAATAATTGTTAGGCCCAACCAGTATAAGACATAAACTTAGTGATAATAATTAATAATACATAAGAATCGTATTCAGCATAAAAATATTTTTAAAAAGTTTCATCTGGAGTGTTGCGTACTAAAGCTGTAGTATCCCTCTTTTTTAAGCGGATGTGTCCAGGAAAGTTCAAGATGTTACGAGCAAGCGGATTAGGATGGGACTTTTGCTAAATATTTGCCTGCATATTTTGCAATTTGAGCGGTCACAAGTGGCATATTTAAATCACGATGTAAATTTGAATTTTTGATGTACCATGGCGCTGATGTTATTAACCTTAAAATTTTGTTTTGCATTCGTTGGATTCTCTCTACATTGGAAGCTGAAGCAGTGCCAATGTGGTGTTTCCATGTAAGCCGTCGATCAAGGTGTATACCAAGGTATTTCACCTGTGAATGTTGAGGAACAAATTGATTGTTGATTCGAATGGGGGAGCAAGTGTCTCTTCGTAAGGTAAATGTGTCATGAACACAGTTTTGTTCATTTACTTTTATTCTCCATAAGTTCAACCACAGTTCCAAGAGGTTAATATGTTCCTGTAGAGATCGGGATGCCTCGTGAGGGTTTTCATACATACTAAGGCAGGCTGTATCATCGGCAAAAGTGAGGATATTACTGCTCAAAGGCATATCACAGGTATAAATCAAATACAAAACTGGCCCCAGTATACTCCCCTGAGGCACCCCAGATGAAATAGTTTCGGGCACACTCATGAAGTCTCCTTCCACGACAGTAAACTTCCGGGCAAGAATGTAACTTTCTAAAAGATTTACTATGTTTATTGGTAGATATGTCTTCAATTTTATAATTAGGCCTTCATGCCACACTTTATCAAGTGCCTGAGAAACATCAATAAAGAGGGAAGAACAATAATTCTTTTCTTCAAATGTTCTTCTTATAAAATGAACCAATCTATGACATTGTTCAATGGTGCTATGCTGACTTCTAAAACCAAATTGATGGTCCGGTATGCACCCATTATCAGTTAGAATTGGGGACAATTTTGTCATGAGCAGTTTTTCGAAGAGCTGTGATATTGACTAAATTTTTCGAACAGAAAAAAATCTATCAGCGAGAAAATAATATATGATATTAAAAGATACTGTTATTTGGACCACCCGGTATAAAGAGTATATTGGTAAACACTGAAAACTTTTTTTAAAGATATGGCTTATGTTCCATTAAAGGATCGATGTGTAACTTATGGAGTTTTCTTTTCTGGCAAAGTATATGATTTTGTTGATAAATTTATAAAAGAATATATTATCACTCTAGTATTAAAAGGTTAACTCCTTTACAAGACTGTGTGCTTTTTTCTAATAACTTTATTAATGACCACCAATTTTTTTTCTTTCTATTTAAAAGGTAAACAATTTTACACATTCTTTTTAGAAAAGAAAACGCAGTTAATATTGCAATGGAATTTTGAATAAAATTTTACTTGCGATTAAAAATTACATAAAATATTTGCTTTGTTCCTTTCTATCACGCTAATACGTGAGTGGAAAATTCTCAGCGGTTGGAGGCCACTAGATTTTAATAATATGGTCTTGGTATTGCAAGATGTTCTCTTCTGTAGGTCCTGTTCACTGGACTTGAAGTCGTGTTTAAGATATTATGAAAAACGATTTCTTGGAAGGTGGTCATCTCTCAGTATATTATAAATTCTAACCTACGTAAAAATCATCCTTATTATATGTTAAAGTTTTATTCACACAATTCCATTTTTAATAATAATTTTTGTCGACTGTACTCAGACTTTCACTTGGGAATATTACTTCACCATGACGTATTTAACAGTCAACATACGAGTATAAAACATTGACGGCACTAAGCCGTAAAAATATTTGGAAAATATTTTTTTGGATAGACTCAGTAAAAAGAGCTCCAGAAGAAGTCATGGAAATCCAAGATTTTGATGCAGAAAATATGTGTTTTGGGCAAATTTCCTAATGATTTCTACATAGTCTTTTCATTAGAAAATTCTAATTTCTAATGCCCCCAATTGGATTATAAACTATATTCGACATATTAAGAAGAGTAGATTTTTGTACTTTTCTTCTTTATTTTGTAAAAAAAAATAATTCAATGTTTTTTTATAGCACCACTATAAATCGAAGTCTGGTAAAATTAAAAATTGCTAATACCAACAGTTTGTTTTCATGTGAATGTAATACAAAGTTGCAATTACAAATTTAAGAAAAATACTATTTTTTTCAATTGAAGCTAATATTTCTTAATTTAACTTCTAAAGAAGTTGAAAAAATGTTGTTATTCATGAACAACTTCCGTTTTTTCACTGGATGCTTAATACGCGTATTATCGTAGATAAATTGATGTCAATCGCAAAAAAATCTCATGAACCATGCGTTTAATCCAATAGAACTATATATTTTTTCCAAACTTGATGTGCGTAATAAAAAAAAAATAGAATAAAAATGTATTCTTATACGCATTCGTAGTTTATCCTTTCGCTTTGGCAGTGAATATCATAATTATCTCTCTCTCTTTCTCTGTTTTTCTAAATTGTTCCTCGGCCAACTGGAAGAGCATATTGACCACTAAGCCTTCGTTATTTTAGTCTCAGCCTCAGCCACAATACAATCAATCCATTACCATTCTATGAATTACTGATGTTGAGACATTTCCATATTGCATTCTGGAAAGTTAGATTCCATGGGAACTTCCAAAACTTTCAGCAATGATCAATAATAATTTCAGAGAACTAGAAACGTTTCCCACGCTCCAGTCTCCACTGCTTATGTGTTTCTTTTCGCTGACTCGCTGTCCTTCTACATCTTATGTTTAAGCCGTTGAAGCTACATGGAGAAATCTAAAAATCTCTGTCTTATTTGATTTTCTCTCAGTATATAATTTCTTTTAGTTGTACTGTAAATACAATTCAATTATGATCAGCAATACAATCCTTTAGACTCATGCACCAATCAACAGCCCCTATACAGAGTCAGGGGCAATTAATCGAGAACGAATAGAAATTCTCGCATACATACTTGTAATATGCAGAGTATAGTCGGTCAATACCTTCTTTAGCTCTCCTTATTTTTCTCAATGATTTAGAAAACAAATAAATCCTAAAAAACAAACAATTCAATTGAATGTATCAAAGAAAGAAAATATAAAAAACACAGCATTAGATCATCATGTCTATGCTTTTCGTCATTATCATTAATTGAAGGCTATGAAAAGAGTTTTTGAGAGATTTTGGCTTACTTAGTATAAGAGAGCACGTAATAGAAATTAGAGAAAAGTTTTCGTTAGCTACACTCTCTTAAAATAAAATAGAAATGCGCGCTTAGAAGTTAAATTAAAAAATTTAAGGTTTAATGAGAGTGCAACTGATTAGTATTAATAAAACAACAAATGGTATGTTGTGTTGGAGTACTAGTGCACGCAAAGAAACAACATAATTGCAGAGATTATAATACAGTCGTACTTGGATATAAGAAAATAATAGTTGCATTAATTGGTTTTCGTTTAAAAACTTTCGTTTAAACGGACTTTGGATAAGAGAAGACCGTTGGACCGAAATAATGATAACTCCATGACCTTTTGAATGAACCACAGGTTTTTGGATAAAAAAAAACATTTTTCTTTTTATCTTAGTCTCCTTTGAGATCTATACACTTGTTCAACATTTCTCCAAATTTTGTTATCCCTTGCAAAAACTAAGACATACAGCATTTGCTTGTGAGATGATTTTATCGTGGATGCGAAATCTGTTTCCGTCGATCCAGATTTGGAAATAAGAAGTAGTCACTCGGGGCTGAAAGAAACCGGAGCATATGACGATGGAATTTGGCTATGGTAAGTGCGTAGATGTGTGCACCCTTGCATTGTGCTGGTGGAAAAGATATTTTTTTTTTTGCCAAATGCGTTCTTTTTTCAAAGCCTCATCAAATCGACCCAAAAAGTTGGTGTCATCTTCGCCATTGTTGTTTTAACCTTTTGAAGGTAGTCAATGTGGCTTATACCAAGTCCAACCCAAAATACGGTCGCCATGACTTTTATTTATTTATTTATTTATTTATTTATTTATTTATTGAGGTCTATAGATTATTAATCCTTACAGACTAAATGAATAATACTAAATGAAAATTTAAAACTAACTATTTAAAAACAAAATAATTTTACATTTTATAACATTATTACTTTCAGAAATATCTATAATCTGATACAATTTATTAAAATTTTCACAGATGCGACGAAAGGAGTCATTATTAGCATAGTTAGATCTGTAGTAATTTAGGCTGATCAGCTGAAAATTTCGAGTGGGTCGAGTTGGAACGCAAAAATTTATTTTTCCGAGCAGGAACTCAGAATCCACTTTACCATGAATCAGTCCATGTAGAAAAGATATACTTAGCATTACTCGTCGGCTTTTTAATGTTGGTAACTTAATAAGGGCCAGTCTGTCAACATATGACGGTAGAACATATGAATTCCATCCGAGGCCTCGTAAACAAAAAATCAAAAACTGCTTTTGCACCGATTCAATACTATTTATATGAATGAGATAGTAAGGATTCCATATAACAGATCCATATTCCAGAATAGGCCGAACTAGAGACGTATACAGTTGTTTCGTGATATATGGATCATAAAATTCTTTAGACCAACGTTTTATAAAACCTAGAACACCATTCGCTTTATTGACCGTCAATGTAATGTGCTCTCGGAAATCAAGCTTGTGATCTAACAATAATCCCAGATCGGTAATAGTGCTTACTTTATCCAGTGTTGTTCCATTAATAAAATAGCAAGAATCTAGTTCATTTATACGGTAAAATGTCATATGTTTACATTTTTTGATATTTAAGTCCATCAAATTAATTGTACACCATTGTGAAAGTTTGTCAATATCTGACTGTAGTAAAAGTTGTTGGTTGCAGTCATTAACACTATTGAGTATTTTGACATCATCTGCATACATTAGAACTTTAGAACTTTAGAATGTAAAATAACGGAGTGAAGATCATTTATAAGCAATGTGAACAGTATGGGTCCTAGATGACTTCCCTGGGGGACACCGGAAGCAACCACAATGTCTGCTGAAGTAACATTGCTGAACTTTACTTGTTGTGTTCTGTTGGATAGATAAGAACGTAGCCATTTCAAAGCTGTAAAACTAAATCCCATAAGTGCTAACTTGTAAAGTAACAATTCATGGTTTACTTTATCGAAGGCTTTACTGAAATCCGTGTATATTACGTCCGTTTGCATATTTTTTAAAAATCCATCATTTACCATAGTAGTAAGTTCTAGAATATTAGTTGTTATGGAACGTGACTTACAAAAGCCATGTTGACAAGGAGATAACAACGAAGAAATTTGATGTGACAAGCTGTCCGCTAAAATCTTTTCTAAAAGTTTAGGAATTGCATTCAACTTAGCAATTCCTCTATAGTTTGATACATCAAGTTTACTACCACTTTTGAACAATGGAATTATAAATGATTTTTTCCATTCGGGTGGTAAATAGCACAGTTCAATAGACTTGTTGAAGATTTTAGTGAGTGGACCACACAAAGTTTCAGCACAATTTTTGAGAAGACAACTAGGTATTCCATCTGAACCAGCATTGTACGACAATTTCAATGATTTTAATTTTGATAAAACTGTTTCGCTGTGCATATATGCGAAGTGTATACCAGTTGAATGCGATATTGCAAATGGATAGGGAGAATTTTGATCGTACGTATTTGCAGAATATGTAGAAGCAAAGAAATTTGCGAACATGTTGCTTATCAATGTTACATCATCTGTAGTACTGGAACCAAATTTAAAACATTATGGATAGTCGGCAGCTCGCCGTTTCGAATTAATAAATTTATAAAATGATTTAGGATTGGATTTTAGCTGTGTTCTCTGTGTTTATTAGCTGATAAACCCATTTTGGCCTTCTTTACCATCAATTCACCCCGTGAAACCCACTGCATTGAGTGCTGTTTGGTCTCTGATCTGATGGTAGATCCACGTTTCAACTTCGATTACGAAACGGGTCAGAAACTCGTCTATATTGCGTGTGAACAACGCCAAACACTCCTGCGAAGTTGTCACACGATTGCGTTTGTGGTCGTTTGTGAGCTAATGCGGCTCCCATCGTACGGAAAGTGTGCTCATACCCAAGTGATCATTAATAATTGAAACCACTAAACAATGTGATATGCCAATGGTTTCCACAATCCTTCTCACTTTTAATCTTCTATTGGTCAACACTATATAGTGAATTTTTTCAACTGGGTATCAAGAACGTGCTTGTACGGCCACAACGAATTCAGTACAGCACTTTTTACCATTGAAATTGATGGTGCAGTATTCCCATAGTATTTATCAAGTGATGGTTTGTTCTGCAAAAAGTTATGATTAATGAACACACGAATATCACTTTTTTCCTCAAATCACGCTGTAGTTTGCTATTAATGGCTGTCAAACATAAGTAAATTAAATGACGCAACTTGTTAAAATTTTGACAAGCGTCAACAATTAACTGTTGACAGGAGCTGTGCTGTCCTTTCAGTTAAGAGATGGGAAATGCATAAAGTACTGATTTTACTGGCTGTAATTTAAACATCAAACAGTTGATAATGGATCTAATAGACGTAGATCAAAAAGATATGAAGCCGAATTTCGTTCTAACAACTTGTCCCCCTATTATAATGATCCATGTAGTAATCTTCTGGTCGTGATCCATGTATTCCTTTTGCATATTGAGACTTTTGTGGAAAAGTAATGCAATAAAGTACCAAATATCATTTTACCTTTTTCATAAAAGTACATATCTTCTCCCCATCTGCTGTGCTTTTCTCCTTCCCCCTCCCAAACCAAACAACAAAAGCCTCATACTTATAATCCTCTCAACATGCTCTTTTTATCTATTTCTATTATTTTTATTTCCACTCCCCGTTTTGTTCTCCAAAACCCAACTTAAAAGTACGTACACATACCTCTCTACAGAGATCGTTCAGTACCTAAAGATTGAATGTGTTTGAAAGAGCGAAATAAAATAGATGAGGAAAAAACTTGTTGGGAAATTTTAATGCCATAAAAAGTCTTTACATTTTCGTAAGTTTTTCCCCATTTTCAGACAAATCCAGTTGCCAGTTGCACTGCTTCAAAGCTAAGTATAATGGTGGAAACTGATATTGTGCAGTGTGTATACATATGTTTGATCGATCGTTTGTATGGTCGGTTTTGTGCTGTGAGGTTCGTTCATTCGTTTGTTTTGTTGGATCGTGTAGTTTGTTACCATGTTTTTAGTTTGTTTGAAAAAAGAAAAAAAAACATTCAATTGCTGTTTCTAGTCCATGAAAACATTTAGTATTTGAATTTTTCTTTAGTTGTTTATGTGTGATGGTGTAGAACGCCGCGAATACGCTAAAGAAAAGTTCCCTTGATATAATGTTTGAATATCTTTTTTATGTGGCAAGAAAATATTATATTTAAATGGAAAAAATACTTATTTTATAAAAATTCGTATGAAACTGCGTAAATTTGTTAATAAACAGCTCGTTAACGCGATCGTACAAAAAGCTTATTTGTTGTTGGTTTCTAAAAGTGATCAAAAATAATTCAATTCAAATTGTGTTTTTCTTGTGGTGATTTTTTGTCATTGTTTTTTTTGCTTTTTTTTTTTTGTTTATTTAACTATTTTTCGCAGTACTTTTATTTGTAAACAAATTGTATCAAATTAACGTTATACTCTCTTTTCTATTGTATTCCCCTACAAATAATAAGGTGAGAGTAAAAAAAGCATGAGGGGGTATCAACGTTGCCAGAAATATGTGACGAAAAACAAAGAACGAGATCATTTTTAGAAAATGTTGTGAATGAAATTGTTTTAATTAGTCCAATTAATTTAATAATAATTAATTAGTAAGATCTAGTGCGGAGTTCTGAAGGAATTTCACGTTTTGAATTTTGCGGTTGTATATTTCTACACGGAAAAATAATCTTGTAGACATGTTTTTAGAAATATGAATATTTATACATATACAAAATTCAAAAATTTTTAAATAAAAACAAGAAAAAACTTCAAAAAATCTATTTCAAACACAATAAGTACAAATTGTGTCCAAAACATTGTCCAAAAATTAATTTTTATTTCAGTTGATACAGAAGTCTCCACCAAAGCCACCCATAAATTTGCAATATTCAATTATTGGTAGCATAATATATCGAATAAGATTAAAAATCTTTATTTAAAAAAAGAATAATTTATAAAATGTTGACAAGACTTTACAATAATAATTTTCAACCATAATAGTGGACAACATTATCGTTGTGTGTATGTATTTTTTTTAATACTAAATGATAAATTGTTTAAGTTTTTATATATTACGAAAAAAATCATTTTACAACAAAAGAAAAATCGTGCCATATTTGGTTTAAAAATACTAAGCAACTTATTGAGTAGTGTGGAGCAAAACGACAACAATAAAGGCAAGAAAATACTCAATAATATTGTGTAGTCTATGGGTACAAATCAAAAACTCTGTGTACGAGTACTTTTTTCTTTGAATTGCGAATAAGCAAATGAAAATTTTATTAAGAAATTTACCAACCTGGATTTCCGTAAGTTTTATTTTTGCTCACCATTTGTATTGGAAAGTAAAACTCAGGCAGAAATCCGTACCAGGTTTAGGATATAAAAATCAATTTTGCAATTAATCGAAGTTTATCTTAATGCAATGTGGTGGTTTTAAATAAATATTAATAACTAGTTTATAATCCATCTGTCTAGAAGGCATATTTAACGCTAAAGACTTTATCCACAAAGTGTTATATCGACTTAATTCAATTGTAACAAGCTGTATCGTTTTCGATTGCAGGATGCGTATTTCCTGGCTTTTAAATATTTCATCTCTGCTCCCATTTCCTATGTTGGGAAGAAGGAAATAACCTTCGAGTGCAGTGAATAGTCTTTATGGGAAAGATATTAAAAGGTTCTCCAGTTTAAAATACAAAATTTTCTCAAGTGTCTCACATATTTACAATGTGGCATTGTTTCTGTGTTATTTGGATATGAATCAGCCTCCTTAGTGGATGGTATAACTATACAAAAAGTTTTTAATGTTTTCGGTTCGTTGTGGTAAAGGATAAACCGAAACCCAAGTTCTAAGAATCCAGTAAAGCATTCAATTCTCCTTGTTTTTAAAACGATAAAGTAGGAATTTAATTATAATCATGTAAAAATGGAATACGACTTCATGTGTAATATAGAGCAGTGACGCGCAAAAATAAAAATGTATTTGCAATGGTGAGTAAAATACAGTTGCACTGGGAGAAAAGTTGCCTAAATTAGAAGAAATGATATTTGTTGTCCATAGTATAGAATACTTTTTAAATCAACAATTTATTAAAATTTAAGTTAAAATTACAAATAAATCTGAGAATTCATTTTATAGTTTTTTTCCAACAATTTTTTTTTGTATATTGAATCTTCTCTATTGAACTAACAATAAGTATTCTAATCGTAAATCTAAATTCAAGTCCAGACAATTCCAAACAAAAGACTCTAGTTTCTTCACATCTTTCGTGTTCGGCTAAGAGTGTCCATCCTTCTCAGCCGCGTGTGGTCCTTGTAATGCAGAGTTATAACATTGTTTTAACCAAAGGTGTCGTGAATAAATTAAATTTGAAAGAAAAATAAATCAGTTTTAATAATAATTTTTTATTACATATTATTTTTTATAGACATTCAAAAATTGGTTTAGGTAAAAAGTAAAGATCTTCAAAATCATTTTATCTTTCTTTTCTATTAAGTTTATTCATAGTACTATAAAATATACTAATATGCTTTTTTAAAACGTCTTCCATATTTTCTTTTTAAATCTTTTTGCGTAGTGCCAAAAGCATTTTGTATCATGAAATACTTTTCAATTAAAGTATTCAATAAGAACATGAATTTCGTTCAGTGTACAAAAAAAAAAATTAATTAAAACAATTTAATTAAAATGTTCATTCGTTGCTGTCTTATTGACGACTGAATGAAAAAGCATAAGAATGCGTCTCGTTGCTGTAGAGCAGGACAGTTTCAAGACGCTTTGCGGTGATAGTCCAATAACCTGCGATATGCACAAACCAATCTTACTTCACTGTTTTATTAATACCGTAATGAGAATTCTAGCAGAGGTCTTGTTTATACGGCTTGCAGTAGACGCCGACCTTATATTCACTAATTTGGACACCGCCGATCAAGCGATTGGAATCGACTAATGTTGAGAAAAATTTCGCTGTTTTTGTCCATTCAATTCAGTGGCTGCTAAAGAAATTCATGAAAAAAATGTTGATATCGAAACGCCAGCCTGACAGTTAATAAAGTTTATTAAACATTCATCTGAAATATATATATAATAATATAAGTTCAATGACAAAATTATTAGATAAGTTATTCTTTGTTTAAATTTCCTTAATACTTTTTTTGTCATACTTTATGCAGACTTTGACAGTGTACAAAAAGTCTATCCTATTTTCGAGAATGCGAATTATAAAGTGATTCTAATTGTCATATTATTCCTATGTATTTATGTCTTTAGAACAAAGTTTCTGACTGACTATGAACATGTTAATTAATATGACTTGTTAATAATAATTCACAATTGTTTCAATCTTAGCAAAATGTGTAGAATGGAGTTATTACTTTTTTTCGATAAATAGAATGTGAATATTATCGAATTCATTAAAATGTCTAATAATAGTACTATTTAAAGTATAATTATTACCATGGCACGTTTCATTAAATATATAATTATGGGGTAGGCTTTTACTTGGAACAATAAAGCGTATATTTTCCATTAGACTATGACAATTAATATTGGGCTTGTTTATACCAAAAATCAAATACTGCGACATTTCAGAGTCTCTAAAGCTAAATACCAGTTACATGATTCAAAGGACGGATGCGGGTAGACAAAGTTTAAGTGCGGTAAGGCAAGCTTAATAAATTTTCTTTAAACTATTTTCAAACGTGTAATAGAACTTTTATAATATGGCTTCGGAATTCGAGCCCCATATTCCAACTTGGATCTCCTAAATGATGTAAATAAAGATTTAAGTAATTAAAGGTCAATGAGATCCAAGTGTGGTTTAAATGAAAATTTAATGAAAAAGCTATGCCAAGATCATCAATTTCATTACAAGATTTAATAACACAAATTTAATATGATATCATTGAATGGGAGTGCGCGATCTGAAATAGGAAACAGTGGACATTTACATATGCAGATTGAATTTAAAAAATTCACATCGCACCAACCACTAAGTAAGTATGTCTAAGAACACTATCACATCACTCATGATACCTATCGCAGAATAAACTTTGAAATCATCAGCATATAAAAGAGACTTTTAATAATTTAAGCCGATTAGGGCTCAAAATTTCGTGCTGTAAAGTGTTTAATTTTTTGTGTGTGTTTTGATTTGAACCACAACCTGGCTTCTTGGTTTTCCATTTTTTTTTTAGTTTTTTTTTTATAATTGTTCGATTTTTCTTTTAAAAATTAAACTATGTATATCTAAAAAAAATCATGGTCAATAAATTTTTCCATTGTGCTGTTATCCTTAAAAATACATGCGTTTTACGTAAACATTCATCAGCACTGTAAATATATTTTTGTTCAGAATAGTACATTTTATACTAAACTATTACCAGCGATATTTTTTGAAGCGATCCAGCCTCAGGAGATGACGCCTTTTCGTGTGGAACTAGGAATATAAGTTATGGGAAGCAGAATAGGGAAAATAGTGTTTGCGGACATTCTATTTGATCTTTGGCACGCTGAAAGTGACAGGAAAAACCTGTCCAGGAAGATTATCCCATAGTTGGCGTGAAAACGAACTTTCTCTGCAATGCGAAGTACAATTAATTCACTGACATATCGACCACAAATCTACACAGAAAGAAAAAACTCGTTCTAAATTTAAGTTTTTTTCTTCTTACTTTTAGTAAAAATCGTTTTAAATATGAATCTATTCTGGATGTCTTAAATTAAGTACGAGAAGTCTCAGTTATTATATGTGTATATTGATTTGTTCCTTCGATATATAAAATGTTGTTGTGGTTGAGGCAGTGAAAGCTTTTGCTTATGATGGGGGGGGGGGGGGTGACGGAAATAAATTGCAAAAAAAAAATAATGTAAAATATGACAAACAAAAAAAGGATTAAAATTTAAAATATTAAAAAATTCCTAAATCAAGTCTGTTCCAGAACTGAAATAGAAAAAATCATCCTACATGGTATTGGTTGGACTATGAGCCAAAAAACCAATTCAGATATGATTTCTGCCCTAAATTCTATCTATTTTTCTTAAACTTAGATTATTGTTTTTTGCTTAAAATCAGTTTTTGGGTCAAGCTTTCTGTGCTTGATTTGAAGAAATCCATACTTGACGCACTCTTAAAAGCGGTTTGGCTTAATTTGGATGGATGACTTTTTATTTTGAGTGGGTGTGTGTGCTCTTAATAAAGAAAGAGTTGTTCGTAAAAAAGAGCGACTTTCGGGAACTATTGAGCAGCGATACATACCCCTCACCCCAAGCTTTTTGAAACTATGAAGTTTTGTTCAATAATGTAGTCGTTTTTTTTTTTTTTTTTTTTTTTTTTTTTGAGAACTTATTAGCGTTGTTCAAAAACAAGCAATTGATGGACTTATTTCCAACAAAGCCTTTGTTTGTTTTTTGCAGATGAGCTAAAAAGTATACTTAAATTGGTTTTAATTTAAAAAAAAAAAAACTATCCTAGACCTGTAGAAGGCAACTCTGGAAAATAGAAGCTTAGCAGTTCTACTGCTTCAATGAGTTTAATTTCAAAGACTAATGAAATAAAAAATCCCTAAGTCATAATTCGCTTAAATAGAAAATCACCAAAAAAATATCACAATATCCATCATTAATCTGGCAACGCGGGGGAGATCATGAACCAACATGCTTTTCATTATCATACTAAACTAGTACGAATCTTGGGCAAAGGTTCATACATATGTATGTATGTATGTACATATATACATACATACACACACACATTATAAGTATAACTTATTGAGACTTGTGATTTTGTTTTTTTTTTCATTTCTGCTCTTCAAAATTTTAACTGACTCTTTGACAGGCCGACTGTGGCTGCTAAAATGCTTTTTCTGCCATCCTCTTAATTGTGGCATTTAGTTTAGTGTTTCAAACATTCGCAAAATGACGGCACAAACGGCGTCGATGCATGTTTGAATTGAATTATGGCGAAAACAACTAATTAATAACAAAAACAAAAACAAGAAATATAAAACTAAAATCTAAAAGCAAAAAAGTGTTGCACGAAGCTTAACAAAATTTACAATGAATAAATGAAAAAAATTCTTAAAGTATTACGCGGCGTAAAAAAATTTTAAAAAGTAATATGTACAAAAAATGAAAAATTCAATAAAATATTTCAAATATTACAAAATTCGTAAAAATCATAAAAATAAATAACATTCCCTGTAAAAAAAGTGTTAACGAATTATTAAATAAAAAGTATGTAAATTTAATTTTTTAATGTGTTGAATAAAAAAAGTATTTTGTTACAAAATAATTAAGAGCAAAAAATTCAATTGAAAAAATGTTTTTAAAAGTAAACAAATAAAATAAATCAAAATTAATAAAAGCCCCAAAGTGTGATTTAATAACTTTTGTGGTGCTTTTTTTTAATAATTTATAGTGCACACAATTTATTTTATTAGTATATCTGAGTTTGCTGTTGGTGTAATTTTGTATAGTGTACACCTAGGCCTTGTATAACAAGGTTGTGCTTAAAATCGTCAGCTGAAAAAAAGAAAAAATTTTATGTTTTAATTACTTTGTTCGCTTTCGCCGTTAGCAAATAGAAGAATTAAAACTATCATTAATGAAAATAGAAAAGGGTGTCTAATATGTATGTTGATAGTCTTTGACGACCATGTTGTTTTGAACAACAAGTCATAATGATAAAATGTAGATATAGTATACTCTGTGATGGTCATGTTAATTTGAGCAACTCGTTATAATAATAAAATTTTCCATCAAACTTATTGTTCCTTAAAATTTTTGTTTTTGTTGTGGTTTAGCTGTTCATACGAGTATGCCGACATTTGATTGGTGGCTAATCCAAATCGTTAGTGAAATGTCGGCATATGTATGAACAGTTACAAATAATAAATTTGTTTAGAAATTCTATTGTTTAAACGATTATTTCAGGAAAATGTCCCTATAAATTTTAATATTAGTAATTTAAAATTATTGTTCTTTAGAACAAATATTTCTCACATGGCCGTAGGCATTCTAATGCAGTCATGAAGTTATTTTGAAATCGCAATTTTTAAATTGGCAACAAGAGTTTCTGTAAACATGAGAATATGATTTCTCATTATGCAAGAGAAGCTTGCCGTAATTATTCTATTTATTTGTATGATATTATAAGATTCCACGAAAGCAGAGCTATGGATATCATGTTACTACGGTGAATTAAATTAGCCTTCAGACAGAACACATACTATGGTCACTTCAACTATATTATAGTCTCTTTAACCATTCATTGCTATTTCAAACCATAACACCCCGCCGCACGTCTTCAACGCAAAAATGGTTTGGAAAGTCGAGCCAATTTTCTATATACTGTAGAGAAGGGAAACCATGCGTTTCGCCGAAGACGGGCATCGGAGAAATGCTTTGGAAAGCGAATCAAATATTCGATACATTATAGATGAGAAAAACGTAGAAAGCCTTTTGAAAGCAACTCCAGTTTTTAAAATACGAGGAGAAAATTCTTGCAACCGCCCGAAGGACAACAACACAGGAATGCTTTAGAAAGCGAATGCTTTAGAAAGCGAAGAGGAAGTTTTTGGGCCCGCCTGAAGGCCGTCCTGGTTAGTTCAGAACTTTAAATGTATATTGGTGGCTAATTTCATATCTAAAGTTTTGGCTTTATTTCATATTCAATCAATCCCTGATAATGGGATCTTATTTAGACTTTGTTTGGGATATTAGATTTATTTCGTAATAAAAATTGGTAAAGTTTCTCATATAAAATAATACCCCGATTTTTTGGGAGTTATTTGATGCCGTCATAAGGTACTATTCTATTTGAGAATTTTTACAACTACATCAGGAGTGGCAAAGAAAATTTGTTTGTATGTATCAGATGTTTCCATAAATGCGTGTAAATACGTTTTTAGTGGACTTGCTTTTATATGCTGATATTGGGATATATTTTTTTCTAATTTACATATAGAAAGTCTATTTATGGTACATATTTATGCATTAAGTTTATCCTTTTCTCTTTTATAATATACTTAGAACGTGGCAATAAGTGTCTCTAGACGCTGTAACACAAACTTATAAAACTATTTATTAGTAAAATTTAATATTATAGAAATCGATTTATTTTTCGAAATATAATGTATTTTCCTTTTCTAAAAAAAGTGCAACATTTTTGTGCTTTTAAAGACAATAAAGAAATTTATGTCAATTTTTGTGTTTTCCTTCCGACGGGGTTTGTTTGAATTTGGGACGATTTTCCGTCATCCCACGAATATTTCAGTATTCAAGAGAACGCTGAAGATGGCATAAAGCCGAAAACGGTCTGTTTACAAACCAAATTTGACGTGGGATGACGGAAAATCGTCCCAAATTCAAATTTATGTCACTTTCTTCCCTGAAAAAAAGTATATCATTTTGTCAGTTTATAATTTCAAGAATTTAATTTGTTTACAAGGTTGCGTGTTCTTTCCCAATAAGTTTGCGCTTATTAAAGAACACACCAATTCCCTACTTTTCTTTGAGAGGGCAAAATATTTTGCACTTCTTTTTAAAAAGAGAACATCATTAGTATTCTCTAATAAGCTCAAACTTTTAAAAAAGAGGAGAGCACGCAGTCCTGTAAAGGAATAAAAAATTTTTAATTTAAGCGTTTAATATGTAATTTTATTTAATTGATCAACAAGTTGTAAAATATTTTTCGGGAACATAATTCGCCATAGAATCCTTTTTTCTGTTGGGAAGGACAAATTTACAATATTTTTTGGAAGATATATTATAAAAAGACTGGGATACTAAATCATGCATGGATTTTGTGGCCTTTGTGTTTGGCATCACTATATATGAAATCATATTAAAAACATTGTGTACTTCGAAAATTCTTACCGTAGATCAAGGCCTGGTGGCAGTTTTGTTCTCTCTCTCTCCCTCTCTCTCTCTCTCTCTTTTTAAATCTTGTGTTGTTTTTCGATTGCTTATGGTACTGACCTCTATCCCCTCATTATTTATTTATCTTTTGTCATAAAACAAACAATTTTTTAACAAACACTAGGTATTAGTTTCATTTCTTTTTTACAATTTCGATTATTTTTTCAATTCTACCTGAACTTTGTTATTTTTTTCAGTTTTGTAAACACAATTTTATTTTCTATACCATTTTGTCATGGTTTCACTTTTTGCGCCGAAAAATATTAAACATTAGAAATTATTGTAAAAAAAATACAAGTTATATTTACACAATAGATGAAAACATTCGATAATAATTCTAAACAGAAAAATAAAAAGAATTTTAACAAACAACGTAAAATTAACTACTCGCTTTGGAAGTAAAATACGTGATAAAAATATTTAAAAGTTTACGGCTGCATGCAGTTGGTGAAATTGAAATTTCGAATTGTGCAACACCAACTAGTAGCAAATGTCGTTATTTAATGAATTCTTTATTGCAGTTGAAAAATTTTTTAGAAAAAAATGTTAGAAGCCTCTTGGGTTTTTCCTCGTCATTTATAACATTGTTAAGTTTTCCTTTTTGTTCTTTTATTTGAAAATACTTTATTAAAACTTCGAGAATAATTTATTACAAATACTAATTTGCCAAAGTAATTACTATTATTTTTTTTCACAGGGAGTGTGTCCAAATGTTGCAATTACTAGAATGCTAATCTATTAGTATAAATTTGATGGGTCCAACTTCCGCCAATAACAATTTATCATAATAAAGAAATGAAAATACTTGATGTAGCAAATATGTTATTTCCAATTCATTTTGTTACTAATTATTATTTTTTTTTTGTGCGCCTTTACTCACTTCATCAGCATTCTTTGTGTCTTCTTTGGCAAATGTTTATAAAGGGTTTATGTAAAAAAAAAATTTCATGGAAATTTGTTTTAAAAGCCTTTGATAAATTATTATAAATAACGCAGCATATATTTAAACAAGTATTTATTAGAAATTGTATACGATAAGTGGAATATGCCACGATCAATGCTCATTCCGTGTCTTTTCTTTGTCTGTGATATCAATGAATTAGGGACTTGTGTCTTTTCTTTGTCTGTGATATCAATGAATTAGGGACTTGTCTTTCCTGTCATCCCGAACATGGGGAGGTTCAAATCTAATGTTCACAAACACCTCTCCCTCTATCTTCCCTCCCATAATCTATTTTCCTAGTATCAGCGCACTGCTATGCATAAGCAGGTACTGTTCCACTTGAACAAAAAATGCTGCAAAAATGAACAAATCGTGAAATGCAACAGATAAACGAGAAAGGAACTCAGCCGTTGAGGTTCAGTGCTGCATTTAGGAAGAAAAGAAATTTATATGTACATACATATTTATGCTCTTGATTGATACAATTATATAAAATAATAAATTTATTAAACACTCTCACTTTAATATATTGAAAAAAATACAATTAAAATTCCATTACATGTGCTTCTATAATGCGAAGCTCCTCCTAAATGTTAAAGTAAATATCTAGACAATAGAATGTCGATTTTGTCGTTCTTGATAACGATGGTTCAAGTTATGGATTCTCGAGTAAAATAACAAAAACTTAACATTTGTAGAAATACTGACGTTTTTATTTCTGAAAAATATATTGCCATAAAAATAGGCAGCACGTTTAAAATATTACTATTGCAATGTGTTGCCTTTTCAAACTCACAATAGAACAATAATCCACTTAAAAAACGTATGGACGGTTTTTGTAGTTGTCTGGCCTTTCTTCTATTTCACTAATTTTTTTCACTACATTTTATTGAACTCAATTGAAAAATACTTCAAATATGCACATAATAATTTTGATCGTCCGTATAAATTTTGTGTCAACCTGTTCTATTGAGAAATAATTTTAAATTTTTTACTCTAACGCGCAAAAACAAAACGGCAGAAACAGCAACAGTAACTTTATGTGAAATTGAAACTGATAAGAATTTAAAAAAAAGCAAAAAACTACGAGTTACACAAAAAAGTTATTCAAGTTCAATAACTATAAAAGATAATGAGAGATTTTGTTCGCATCATTGAAGTTTACAGTGTTTAAAATGGTCTTAAGCGATAAATGTTGAGCCCTTTTAAAGAAATATACATAATTTAATAAGAAAAGAAGTAACAAAATGATTACAAACTACAATTAAAGCAGCAGGCGATTTGTTATAGAAGCCTGATTAGTAGGCACTTCCTTAAACTTTCAGTTCTTAATATATTTCTAAGATGTGTGATTGTATCGCCGTTCTTGCTTTCATTCACTATCTAATTCAAAGAATTCAACAACATAAACATGCTAACAATTTACACAACATTATTTATTAATAACAATTACGTCTGTGAATGCCGCACGGCATTCTCTCTGCCTTAATATAAATCGAAAGACCTTCAGAGAGACTACAAATGTTAATTTCATCTTCTGCCACGGCTGGGTGAGCCAAAGAGCTTTTTTAATCCTGCTGCAGTCATGTACACTGAGCGGTTTTTTTTTCGAATCTTAAACAGTCTGGACTATTTTAGTAATAGTTTGCCAAACCATATGCCTATTGAAATAATTGACATGCGCTTTAAAAATAACTCTAAGCATTACTTGTCTTTTGACACTTAGCATAGGACTTGTAGGAATTAACTTCATTAAAGTCATTCGTATAGCTACGAGGACGGGTCAATAAATCCATTACTGTTCGAATTTCCCGCCATTTAACTGAGAGAACAACACTGCTCCTGTCAAGAGTCACCTGTTGAAGCCTGTCAAAATTTGAACAAATTGCGTCATTTAGTTAGTGTTTGACAGCCATTAATAGCAGACTACAGCGGGATTAGAGGAAAAAGTGATTTTCGTGTGTTCATTATTTATTATATTTTGCAGAAAAAAACATCTCTCAAACCAAGGCTAAGCTTGATAAATACTATGCGAACTCCGCCGCACCATCAATTTTAATGGTAATAAAGTGGTTTCATGAATTTCGTGTTGGCCGTACAAGCACGGAAGATGCCGAACGTATAAATATAATTTTAAAAATTTACGGCGATATAGTGTTGGCCACTTCGAGATTGAAACTGCGAGAGATTATGAATGGGCACTGGGGTATGAGAAAGATTTCACATGATGTGACCCTAAACGCAATTGTGTGACAACTTCACAGGAGTATTTGGCGTTGTTCAACCGCAATATGGACGATTTTAGCGCCGTTTTGTAATCGTCGACGAAACTTGGATTTACCAAAATACCAGAAACCAAACAACACTAAAAACAGTTGGTTTCTCGGGGTGAATAGGCACCAAAGATGGCAAAAGTGAGCTTGTCCACGAATTAAGTTATGGCGACCGTTTTTCGGAATGCATCCGGTATAATCTAATTTACACCCTTTAAAAGTATAAAAAAATCGATGGCGAATATTATCCCAACTTATTGGGTCTATTTAACAATGATTTGAAAAAAGGCCAAGAAAAAAGTTCTTTTCCACCACGACCATACAATGATGTACACATTAGTAGTTTTATTGGCGAATTTCCTTGATTAAGACTACGAATTGGTACCTCATCGCCCTTGAACGAAAGATATTTGTATCATCTCAGTAACAAATATCTATTTTGATGATCCACACAAATCTCTTTTTAAGGGATGAAGCGTATAGAGCTCAAAGGAAAAAATAATTTATTATCATTCACAGGTTTTTTAATTTTGGGCCCAACTACGTGATAGAAATAGAAGGGAATACGGGGATGGGCTAGAGAGAGATAGGTAGCTAGACAGTCAATGGAATAAGTTAGCTCTTGTGCATGCGGTAATTACTGGGCATAACTGCGGGGTGCAGGCGGAATTCTGTGCTTAATAAGGATAGCGCACATTAGGGAACTACTTGATGAGCGGGTATTTATTACTAAAAGATTAATTTGTTTGAGATAAATCGTTCCATGACTTGGTATTATTTAGAACTCAGCTACGATGTACTAATGACCAGGACAAATTATCATATGAATACGGTGGTGATCGCTTGTAAGAGGACATACATTTCTCTAATCCTTATAATTCTTTACAAGAATAAAATATAATTCTCACGCTCCAGAATTTTGCGTTGAGTTAAGATCTCAATTCTTGTTGTCGCTTAACGCTTTCATTCTGTTTTCTTTATTGTAAATGAGATTTTTTTCAGTTTTAGTCTGATTAGATGAAAAACAAAAATAATACAAATTATTTTTTTATTTTACTAGTTCTCTTGCCTTCTCAATGACTCTCTGCTTTTAACACTCAAAAACGAAAAAGTAAATCTAATTATTTTGTATATTTTTGCTCAATTTTTTACCACTTATTACGAGTAATACGAGGCAGTAGTTAAGTTTGATTATTAATACATTAGGTAAAATTTTTAAAGAAACAGCTAAAACAACATTAGGAAAATAAAGTAATAAAACAAATTTTTATTATTATTATTATTATTGGTCATGATATTTTTAATAAAATTAGTTCATAAATTTAAACGCCGCTGTGTTTTTAAGTACATATTTTTTTCTTTTAAAATTGCGTTACTTATCTGAGTAAGTTTGAATTTATAAAATAAAACGAAAATAAACTCAAACGAAAGATTTTACCATTGAAATTGCTGGCAAAAAATAAATAATGTTGTGTAGATTTGATGGCAGCAGCAATTACAAAATAAGTATTTTTAATTTTTTTTTTGGGAGGTTTCGAATTTAGTCAATCACTAAAGGTCCCATTAGATTAAATCATTTCCGTTTTTAAAACAACAAACGTAAAATTAATAGTCAAATTGTTGAAAAAAAATCAAAAATATTTATATAAAAAAACGAAAGGAACACCCTCATAATAAACAAATTAATATAATAATAAAAATAATGAAAATGTAATAGAAAAAATATGAAAAATACAAATGCAAATTATGAAAAAGTGAAAATCATTTGTATATAAAATTATAAAAAAAAATATGTAGAAAATTTTTTTGTGAAATTTTCAATATTGAAAAAAATAAAAAAGGAAAAAAATTAATAAATGTTAATTAAACATAATCGAATGAAATAAAAATGTATACCTCCGTCCGACGCATTATACCACCTAATAGTAACAGCAATCATCACAATGGTACTCCTTCTCCATCATCTGCACCTCTAACTGCTCCAGCCTCTTTGGTGGGTTCGGCTTTTGATTATCCTCCCATACCAAAAGTTCATAAAGTTTCATCAAAACTCCCAGCCAATTATGAACGAACAGATAAAGTAAGTTTAAGGCTACAAAAAATTGATTTCATTTTGCAATTTAATTAAAATATTAATTGATAATGGATTTGCATGAAGTTAAATGTTTAATTGTCAAAAAAAAAAATCAAATTAAATATTCTAGAAAACTTTGTTATCCTTTATCTTAAACATTGACAGCAAATATTACGTTAGTAAATCCACCAAATAGTTTGTCGAATATCCCCAAAATCTAACAAATATCGCCAGTATGCAAAATGGAAAATTTTGTTTATATGTGTCTGCTTCAACCGAATCTAAGTTTAACGTGTTAATTAATACACTTTGTTATTTGGACAACAACACTAACAAGAACTGGAGACTCCAAGCAGATATTGAAATCCAACGCTTCATGATTAATGTTTTCAACAAGTGCATTAAATCTTTTTATTTATACAGCTGTGAATCTTGGCGATCTCAAAGGTAAAGTCTTCATGATCCGCTGCCTTCGCAGAGTATAAAAAATCGTTTGATAAAATATAGGCTGGTCTTTTTAAACATTAAATGAGCTCTGATGACTTGCTGATGCTCTGTGTCAAAAAGTGCGCTATCCTGCTGAAAATAAATATTATCCAAAGTCATATCTTCCATTCCAGGCCACAAAAAGTCCATAATCATTACCAGGTAGTTCTATACATTCACTGAAGTGGCGTTTCTAAAAGGGTTTTCGAAACAAAAATTGACCAATGATGCCACAACTCTCACTCTCTGTGAATGCATTGACCTCTTGGCAATGACGTGCGGGTTTTACGATCCCCATATGCGGCAATTTCGTGTACTGAACCGTCTAGATAAAAAGGCATCTCGTCAGAAAATATGATTTTTCAGCCAAATTCGATGCTCGATTCAAGCTTCTTCTGTAAGGCAACAATTGCAAATCCCTGACAAAGTGTAGATGGTCGGATTCCTATTCATTCGACCATAGGCCATGCCTGTTGGATATTGCGGCGATGAGGGGAAATATAGATGATACTCTTAATCATGATCTTGAATCACAATCTCTGCATAGAGTCATACGAACCGATTTTATTTTAATGTTCGTAGGACAAAGTGTTGTCTGCTCACGCATAAACTTTTTACCGAACATGCTGCTCCATCTGTAATTGTGGTTGACATACGAGTAAATATTTTAGAATCAAAAGCTCTTGATAAACATCAGCTACACGAGCATTCAAGTGCCTCGGCGTAAGAGATACTTCACTTTCTCTGATCTCCGTACTATTTATACCGCCTATATCCGGCCAAAAATGGAATACAACTCTCATGTATGGGACAATGCTTCAAAGTCTATTTTGAAGCTGTTCGACCGTGTAGGGGAGACGGCAAGGCGAATCGTCGGTAGCAGAAGTATAGCGAACTCTATTGACTTACTGGAGCATTGGATCAGCATGGGATGTGTTTCAGTGTATTATTGTTACTAAAATGAAATGTGCTCTAATGAATCAGGTAATTTGTGTCCGAGACACGCTCTTATTTGCGAGCAATATGTTCTTTATTAAGTGCACATCCATTTGTTGTCGATATACCAGTGAATTTCACTACGTATGACAGAGAAAATTTGTTCTTTTGTCGAACAGCTTGTGTGTGGAACGACCTCTCTGCAAGTGTCTTTCCTGTCATCCCTAGCATGGAGAGGTTCAACGCTAATGTTCACAAACACTACTCCCTCTATCCTCCTCCCCAATAATCTATATTCCTAGTACAAAGGCACTTCTATGCATAAGAAGGTACTGGCCCAGTTGAGAAAGTATGCTCTTGTTTGGTACAATTAAACAAAGTAATATATTTATTAAACACTCTCATCTTATTCAAACAGATTTGTTATTCTGAAAAATATAATTTATTTCAATATATTCAAATTTATTTCATGCAGCAACGCTTCTGATAAAGTCACGTGTCTTGCAAAGCCGTGTTGTACGAGGCGAAGAAGAACGTTCATAACGGAGAAATGACGTTTTAACAAAAATCTAATATGTTCATGCATATTTTATTTACGTTATTTAATAATAAGTAAAAATAACTATGATTATAAAATAACGAAATGGCAAAACGTTTGCAAACAAATAATGATACTTCATAAGAAAATTAACATAATTATTCACAAATGCCCAACAATTTTTATAAATTTAATGAAAATTTTCAACCAAAAGTTCCAACTCTTAACAACAATAATAGTATTATTTGTTTTTAATTAATATTAATAACACAGGCTAACAAAGTGGATTTTTTTTTTTAAATTTTTAATTGTCCTTTATTATATATTTTCATCTGATAATTAAGAAAACATTAACATATTTTTACTACCTACTCAAGTTTTAGAGATATAAATTTAATTTTTTTTCTATTCTCTTTGAATATTTCATAAACGATCTTCGGGATCATATCATTGTGTGTAAACTATTATCTTTACGAAAATTCCTTTCATTTCAGATTGATTTGGTTTCTAGGATATCTTACTTATATTGCAAGGATATTGAAAATTATTATATATGTATATATATTTTTTTAAATTTAGTTTTCAAACACTAAAGTTTTTTAAACTTTGTTTCCGGTATTCTAAAGGTTTGCAGAAATTAGACATATAAATGAGCTCTTTGTTGTTGTAAATAAATTGACAATCCTTTGAAAGGTTCCTAAAATTTTGGAATATTTCTACATGAAAAAAAAATTACAAAAAAAAGATGCTTATTTCTGACTTCTCTCTGTAATTTTTTTGTATTGCTTTTTTTTCTCGATTGTTGCATTTTGATCTTCCTTGGGGAGTGACCGGTAATAATCAGTCATAATGTTGCTTTATCCTCCACCAACACTGGTATTATTTTTCCATCTCCTTTATATCCTGATGAAGGCATTCACCCCTCCTTTTCTCTTTTTCTTTTCATTTATATCACTTTAGTTATCAGGAGAACCAGTCAAAATGTTTGTGCAAGAAGTGAATATTAAGGAACCTCAACATTTGTCTTCTTCATAAGACACGTAATGTCCCCTCGATCGTTTTTAATCAAATATTCACCACAGGAAGCGCCATCAGAGTTTTTACAACTATGATTATTCATATTAAAATGTCAACGAAAAGGACATCGATCGTACGCGGCAATACGAAGATGTATTTGGAATAATGCTTAATAAGCATTTCTTTTTGTTGTTATTTTGTGGCGGTCATACTTCAAATGTGCGCAATGTGTTTTTCGATAACACGCAACTAATTCTGTGGTGTCAATATGAAAGCAAAATGTTCCATCTCTAAATAATATGTCCCAGGGGGCGCGGTCAATTCATCTTGTCTCGGTGGCTTGGTGTTGAACTCCCTGGGGTATAGGGTTATCAGGTTTCCGGACCTAGGCCTTTTTGCTGATAACCCCTAAAAACTTGTATGTTGCTACCCAATCCCTGAAACAACAGGGTAACGGGCGCGCATGCAAGTAAACTAAAGGTAAAAGCGGATTCGCTCGCTCGTCCGGAGGGGTAGTTGGTCTTTCCAGACCTTGACCTTTGGCCAATTGCCCTAAAACTTAATATGTTACTACCTAATCCCTGAATACCAGGGTAACGGGCGTGCATATCAGTAATTAAGGAAGTAGCTTGCTACGCTAGTCTGGGTAGAGGTGTTACCGATGCCTCAGGTTTGCACGGGACCTAAAATCGGAGGTGCTTTTAACACGCGGCTGACCAGAGTCCTATCTGGTGCCACGGGAACCAGTAGCCCCTAGGACGTGTCCTAGACTGGTTATTGGTGAGGCCCCTTCGGGGATCACGTGGTGGCTGTGGTTAAAACCCAAAGATACGCGGGGAGAGGTATGGGCTGGATGAGTGTGTCTTCAATCATGGGCTAGTGGCATGATGTGGATGTTCTCTTCAGGCCATATATCTCTAGGTGCTGTTGCTATTCGACAGAGCTGCTCTAATGGTTACGGTAGGTGAAGCCTCAGGTCAGATGGGGGTAAAAGTTCCACTGCTGTGCCATTTGGGTAGTAGGAGGTTAGATAGCTCCAAGCATCTTAGCAAGGTGTCTGTACATGGTCCAGCAGCCTGTACGGAACTTGCTACCATGTTGTCCCTGTCAGGGGCACATGTTAGTTGGCGCTCCAGTCATGTGCCCTTGGCGGGGGCTACTGGGGCGGTGGTGAACGTGCTTTATTCACCCTTGTGCAATAGTGCGCCGTCAGGTTGGGCCTTCGGGCGGGTACTGACGTGAATCTTTTGCAACTCTAAATAATATCAACCAAACAATACCGCCTATATTGAGGACGAATTTTTATATAATGTGCAATTTTCTTTATAAAGAAACCAAGACAATAAAAAAAGGATGCAATAAATTGATGTATGAAACAATGTATTAATATGTGCACCACCAAAAGCACTCTTCACGCAAGTTTACGGATGCAGGATGCAAGTTGGTTCAAAATTTTATTCGGTATGAAGGAAGAAAATTTCGATTTTCCACACAACATTTGGAAAAGTCGAAACAGTCGATGAGAGGTTGGCAGTAACGCTTCGTTACCTTTCCACAATCGACAGTTTTGCAACTTTGATATCACTTCATGCGTCCAAGACGCTTCAAAGTTTCGGGTAAGCTTTTTTTCTCTGCCATTTTCTCATATTCTGAAATATTTATGTTCGAATATTAACAACAAAACAAATTAATTTGTTATTATTCAGAAATATTTAATACTTGCAATATTTTCTCTGTTCACAGCATTCAATTCAATGTGACGAAATATCACTACGCTGTCTATTTATTTTCTTTTGACTCCAATACTGCGACATTATTGTGACAAGCGCGAAAATTACACGCGTAAACAGTTTGCAATATGATGTCACATACTGAAAATGTTGCCACTTGTACGCACTGTCATGTTTGCTTGCGATATCACAAAATGGCACAATGCGTACGAAACTTGATAAAATCGTATACATTTGCTGTGTGATAGTAGGAGTAGTTATGTGATTCTCACAATTTATTTGAAACATCGACGAGGTAAAACGCTTTTCAAACATGAGGGTAGAATTCTACCCTCATGTTTGAAATGGGTATTAGTTCCAATGGCAACATTTTTTGTTTTCATTTAAATTGAACTTGTGAAGTTTGTGGGTGATACGACTGTTCTTATTAATATTTTCAAAATAATAAGAGGAATTAGTTAAAAAATACTTTTTGTGTAATTGGTATGAAAAAGCAAAACTTTTGTAAAAGCAAAATGCAGTATAAACAGTGAAAAATTAAAACTAAAAACTAATTATTCAAATCACCAGCGTTAAGTCATGAATTCAACAAACAAACAAAAATGTGAAGCAACATTGTTGAAATTGTATTGGATATGAAAGAAAATATTTTTAATAACTTTATTAAAGATTTGATTTGAACTGTATACAGAAATTCCGACAAAGAAATAAATCTTTTAACGAAATGTGCGGTGGGTGGTTGTATAATTTTCTTATCGAAAAACTAACGATTTACACACTTTATAGGTGCGTGAGGAGGCCTCAAGCTAAAAAGTCACTTGTTTAAATAATTATACAAAACTATATAAATTGATACTGGCCTTCGTAGACTAGTAGGTAGTGTACTAGACTCGTAGTGCGAAGGTCGCAGGTGTTCGAATCCTGCCGCAGAACTTTGGCGGTTTGTGTTTGATAATTAAAAGGGAGCGCACAACAAGCCTTCACAGGCTTAAGTGTATGTCGTATGACATGGGCTATCACACCCCTCCAATCAACCTAACCTAACCTATATAAATTGACAAATGATTTGGGACTAAAAGTTTATGGGGGAGGGAGTGAAAAAGTGCTTCCAAAGATGTAATTTAAATGCAAATATCTGGATGCAAAAAGATATACAAAATTAGCTAATTATCAAATTTTTAAGATTTTTTTTTTAAATAAAGATCAATTTATTTCTACCAGAAATGGAAGTCTCGAAAGCAGAAAAACTTGCAGTAATCACAAATTTTTTTTGTTATGTGAAAGAAATAGCTTCAATTAAAATTTTTTATAAAAATACTGTTTTCATGTGAATTTGAAGAAATAAGTTTTTGTTTTTAATTTAATCAAAATTTTCTAATTTAACTTCCTAGGAAGTGGAAAAAATGCTGTAACAGATGTTTTGGGAGTAATAAATATTTCATTCCTTAAGAACAACATCCATTTAATTTTTGACTTGGAACATTTGTGACCATAACTTCGACTACCTCTTCTGTATTTTAATAAAAGTTTTTTTTTGCAACTACTTCAGAGTGATAGTTGTAACGTTCCAAAAAGCTTATTATAATAAAACTGTAAAGAAAGAAGGAAATTTTATGTGGCCTCTATTTTCAAGCTTTCTGAGAAATATATTCAAATGTATATTTTTGTAATCATTATTATTATTATTATTATTATTATTATTATTATTATTTATTATTTCATTTAAAAACTAATACAATCATCCTTAATGCTAAAAAACTCAGGAAACCTTATTTATGGCTTGTCTATGAGTAGATTAATTTTAAGAATGTTAAGTTAAATCATTGCAACTTTATTGCCAGGATATTAAAGAATTGGTTTTATTTTGAAAATAGGAATTTCGTTTTAGACTTTTGGCAATACAACTTCTAAGGTTGTTTGTTGTTTTCTTGATTTTCAGCTGACCTTTTGAGTGGAGTCGAGTGTTGTACTAGTGATCAATTATTTGAAGGAGCTGGAAGTTGCTAAATTTTATTAGAAGTGTTAGTCGATGTATGTTTTTTATGCAGTAATGTGGCGAAATACAGTTCATTGTGTAGTTGTTAGTGCTATGTTGAGTTGGTTGAATGTTCAATAACATACTCCACTCAGCTGTTGCTGTGGTTGTTTCTGATGCTGCAAAAATTATGATTATTATTGCCTTGGCTGTTATATAGTATTTTGAGAAGACGATTTTTTGTGTGTTGTTAGACTTTTACAATGAGAAGAGCTTCCCCACCCAGTTGTTCCGTGACGTGTGAGCATAGCAGAGATGGTGCAGGAAATACACGGTTTTGCTGCTCTTTGATATGAGTATTCCATTTATTGGAGCTGTAGGTGTTAATTACAAAATATTAGTATGCTTGAACCAACTCAATAGTGATCGTTTTTCATGGTTTGCTCTGTAATGTATTGTATATATCCATCTAAACTATATGTATATTTTGTCACGTATATTGAACTCAATTTATGAAACAATTAGGGACTGATTACAATAATTTCTTATGATATTTTGTACATATTATGCATATATGATATCATGGGTTGAAATGGTATACAAAAATGTTCCTCGTATTTTTTTACATAAAACTGCTGAACACACCTTATACCTGAAATGTAAGGGGGTTGCAACATCTATTCAGTAGGTATATCAATGTGCTAAAAAGGCGAGATGTAAACTTTCAAAACGTCCATACCAGTGTCAGTGCTTATAGCCTTGTTACTTCAAGAAAGAGTTAAATTTTGCTTCTATATATTCCTCTTACTCCTCTGAGGAGCTTAGGGCCGCCATTAGTTTTCTTTCTCGTATTGGTTTCGGTAATAAAAGTTATTTAAGACGTACAGGTTATTAGGCTGTAGCGTCCGATCCTCGTATTGTTAATACCGCCCATGGTCGGTCGTCGGAGATTCATTAGCGTGACACTAAGCCCGTCAAGGAGAATGGGTGAGGTTGAATTTTGGAAAGGATTGGCTGTATGAAAAAGTACGTTAGTTGTGAACGCTTCACTTTCCCATTAGTCCCATTTCCCATTGCAGTTTCAGCAAAAGTAATTTCAACTTTCTTTCAAATATATAGTGAATTTTCACCAACAGCATAGCTGATAATCGTACTTTTTGCCTTCTATCCATTTGATTTCGATGTAAATGCAAAAAAAAAATTAGTTGACAAACAAACAGCTGTTTATTAAATGCAGAAACTGTCGTCTGTCAGCGTTAAATTTTAATTCACATTAGTGAGCTTCTAATGCAAATTAACGCTGTCGTCTGTCTACGCTATTAATTGTTTTCAACAACACAAAAGCCCTTTAAAATCAACTTAATTACTTAATAAAAGTCTTGAACTTTCTTGCAGATGTTCCAAAATAAGTTTAAAAAAAAGAATTTAGTGCCAAAAAATCTCTTACTAATAAAATCTTACGAATTATTGCTGTTTTGAACTTGAATTTTTTTAAGCTTAAATGGAAAATATATCTGAATTTCCTTTTTCATGAAAGCAATAGGACACATAATAAATATAATGGGGACTACATTGTATTATAAATGAAATCAATCCGGACGAAATTGTCGTGGCATTTGTTACCAAAAAGTGTTTACAACAAGAACTCTGTGACGATTCCGAGTGAACTGACTTCACGTGAACTGCTGAATAGGGGAATGAAGTATATGGATCAACAGCTTAATCAGCAACAATTCTCCAATCAGCAATTAGTATAAATATTTAGGGTATTGAAACGAATTCTTTAGTGTATTTTTTGGGTGTATTCCTCTTCACATCTCTCATCGATATACTGACTCTCCAACATGTTTAATACACTTAACACATTCCTCTAACTTGCTATCAATTTTTTTCTTATTATCGAATTGGCTACTTATCGAACTACACTCGTAAGCCATATGTTAATAATAAAAAAATATGACAATTTAAAAACATTGCGAAATGTAATACGAATGAACAAGAGTATAAACAAAACAAGTTCTCACATGAACAACTTAAAAGAAAATCTCTGCCCACCGGAAATGCTTAAAATAATTAGAAGCGTTTGCAACGAAACGATTAACGACTGTAAATCGTACTCTATTTACTACGCCACAAATACTGTGGATAGTTCCAATGCCGTTCTTTTAAATAATTTACCCCTTTGATTTATCAAGTCATGGCTGACTTTGATATAAAACTAAAGAGATTATCATTATCATCATCATCATCATCATTTAATCTTTGTGCGGTGAATGAAAGTATATGAAATGCGTGAAAGTAATTTAAAATACTTGAACGAAAAAAATGAAAAACTGAAAGAAACTGATTTAAAAAGCCAAAGAAAGAAAACTTTGTTTGTTTTCCTTTCTAGTCAGCTTATCAAGCAACATCCTTTCAAATAAATAAAATATGACAATTTCCGCATAAAATGCATTAATGTTGGAGAGGAAGTATTAGAGAATATGAAAACGATTATAATAGAAAATATAAATAAATAAGTCAAATAACGTTTTCTTACAGATTTACATAAATATAAAAAAATTATAAACGTCGTAGAAGCAAAAACAGGCATGGAAAATTAGGATTTTAAATTGGCAATATAAGTTGGGCTTAGTATTTTTATGCAGATCTAAAACATAAAAAATGTAGGAATATAGATTCCTACCATTAAGTATTTAATTGGTAGTAAACGCAGTTACAAAGTGTGATTGCTAAGAGGTTCGGGAAGCCTAGCTCCCAACTGACTACGCTGCGGTCCTTCGTGATGCGTAACCATTAATCCATATATCATGAGTTTGACTCCTTTAATTTTAATAATTAACTTACATTAAACAACAGGCGCACTCACTCGACCAAGCTGTGCCTCAAAACGAACATTAATTATTATTATTATTATTATTACAATTTTTTAAGCTTTGCTTAGGCTAACGTAAGCGTATTGTTCTTAATTTTGTATGTAGTAAATTAAATATTCTTTATCGCACCACTTCACGCATAAATATTTTTTTTTTATATACAAAAGCACCATGAGAAGCATCCATTCAATGTCCAGCTGTTCTTGCTTAATTAATTTTCTGTTGCAGTAAATTAAAACTAATTTTTAAAAGTCGTTGAGGTGGTGTTATTTTGAAAATCATTACGTACTGGAAACTTTTATAATAGTATTTAATTTACCAGCCCTGAGTGAAAAATGGAAACAATATTTTTTTAAACAATGGATTTACCATTTATGCCACAAAGTTGCAGTAATAAATGCATGAAAGAAATAAACCAACAGATTTCAAGTTAAACGAGTAAGATTTTTGTTGTTGTTGAAACAAGTGCACCGTTTCCTATTGCTGGTTTAAATGATAAACTGTAATTGAAATATTTGGATCGCACATGCCACGCAATAAAGCAGGATAATCCGCAAGTAAAACTGCAGTCGATTGCCAAAATTATTGGAAAACATGATCCATTGTGGCTACTCATTCAATATTTGGCAGTGGTAGTCCATCTCAGTTTCAAATTGCCCATGATAATTTCGATGATTTCGTTTCAGTGAGTGAATGAAAAATAACAGAATCTGTCAAATTTCATTACGTTGTTTTAATCGACACATCCTCTGAATATTAATCGGTTTTAAATGGGAAACGTGTGGCATTATGGACTCCTTTTCATAAAATTACTTACCCGTATCTCCCTAATTTCGAAGCAATTCGAATGTTTTCATAAGTTATTGAAAAAATTTAACAAACTAAATTTCAATTTTGAAAATGTCTCGGGAAAAATATTTTATAAAATCATAATTAAATAATTGCAATAACATTTTGTTTAAAGCCATTTATTTATTTCTTTAACAAGTCAACAAAAAAAAATTGAAAACAAAACTACAACTCAGTGTATCTGTCTATCTGTCATTCGACTGTAATTTCCACCATACAAATCGTTATAAGTTCATAAATTTATTTGTTATTTCTGTGGCACTTGCCACGTTGCCACAGCTATTAATTTTCTCTTAGACATTTATTTCATTTAATATTTATCTCTGTGATTTGTTATCAACATAACTTCTGGATTGTAATTGTGAGTCTCGATTTTTTGTTCAGCCTTATTTTTGCTTAGTTACACGAATTGTGGCAAGCCAGAGTTTGCGGCATTGAACGTAATGGCTGTTACTTGCAACCAATGCATTTATGCTTCAAATGGCTTTCTTAATTAATCTGTCAGCTTTTTTTCTTCCTGTTACCATTGTCGACATTAATCTAAAAATTTATTTTATTGCATTTTAAAATTAGTCGATCGTTCTTGTATGTCTTTTGCTTTAATTTCTATCCAGCTTTTTTCCAGAAACATTCACTAGTGTTTTATTTGGAGATGGTGTTAGAGTATATTATAATATAATTATAATATAATTATAATTATTATATTACTTTTATGAAATAGTTCTATAATTATTATTTTTTGATTAATTTGTTTGATTTTTTTAATAATTTTTCGATTATTAACAACTTTTTATATTTTCTCTTCTTTCTTTTTTAGGTATGTACGAGTATTTAAAAATTTAATCGAATATTTGTAAGTGCTTTAAACACATTTTTAAATATAAGTCATTTTTAAATAGGAGTCTTTTACATAAAGTGGGAAACTTTTTCCGAAATGCAACTTTTATGAATTATACTCGTACTGTCATTAAAAAAAATCGTCCTTGATATTTATTTAATTTTATGCAATTGTTTCCTTTAAATGTTCAATTAAATGTGATTCGTTCTCAAATCTCCATTCAATAATACAAGTACAATGTAGGTGCTATAAATCTAGTTGTTATGACAGTCTGAAATAAAAAAATTATAAAAATACTCGTACTTATGCCAAAAAAATTTATGACAACTATCCAAACCCAGTAACGCCTTTTGGAATTTTTACCGCATGCGATATTATTTAAGAACTTATTAATTTAGGGCATTAATTTGCATACAGCAAATTATATATTAAAATTATAAAACAGAGATCAAAATTTCAGTGTGGAATGTGCACGAACGATATTCTACTCTAAATCTCTGACGTTTTAAGTTTCAAAGCACCACGTTATTTATTTTTTTAGCCATCAAAAATAAACGATCTTTAAGAATTTGTAAACATGAAAAAATTAATCACTATTATTCAATACTTTCATTTGAAAGGTCTGATTCCAACCCTTATTCAACCCGAGCTGGATTCTACTCTGGGGGAGTTTGTTGCGTACTTTACGTCTATAAAATATTGGGCGGGGGAGTTTATACTAGACTTTACGAGCTGCCAAATGGTTTAGAAAATCCACAAGATGGTGTTTCATAAAGTATTGGACATCGCATATTGATCGAGAATTTGAAGATAAAAAACCTGTGCGCAAGATGGGTGCCGCATTTTCCCACAATAAAACAATAACAGCATCGTGAAGATGTTTCAATAGAGCGACTTTTCACCGCAATAAAGCCGATGTTTTGCGTCAATTTGTAACTATGGATGAGATGTAGGTCCACCAACTCACATCTGAGATAAAAGAACACTAAAACCAGCCGACTGTAATGGAAGAATCATGTGAAAAGAAATCAAAGGCAGTTCCATCTGCAAGCAAAGCCATGGCGTCTGTTTTTTGGGATGGGCGTGGTATAATTTTTATTGATTATCTTCAAAAAGGAAGAACATTCAACGGCGATTATTCAGCGTTTAAGTGATGAAATTAAGGAAAAAAAGCCCGCAGTAGGCAAAAAACAAGGCACCATTTCATATACCCACTATTGCGATGGTCAAAATCAATATTCGTTAAGCCCTCTCGGACTATTTTCTATTTTCAAACTTGAAAAAAAAAACGGTTTGCATAGTTGGAGTCTGCGGTTGAGGGCTATTTTAAGGATGCTAGACATTTCTTACTATAAACAGGGTACCGATACTATTGAATATCGCTGGGAAGGGTGTATCGAGCTAAAAGTCGTTTATATATAAAATTAAAGAAAACTTTTCCCAAATTATAGTGTTTTCTTTGTTAGGTGGACTAATTTTGAGACGGTCCTCATAAGTTCATATGCTTTTACTACTACAAGGTGGTGTAAAAGTAATGTCATATAAACTGGCTGCCATTTTGCTATGATTAAAATGAGCTGTGTTTTCATACAAAAGCTTATTCTTGTGGTGTGTATCGCTCCATGGTTTGTTAACGACTAATTCTCTTTATGTCTACATCATAAATGTGAAATACAAAAATAGCTGCCAATTTAAATTATGACAAATTGGTTCGTTCTGTATAGAAGTGAGATGAAGTCATAGCAAAAATGTTACATTTCTGCAGAGTTTAACCGGGGTCGGAAAGTAATATATTTATGAACAAATACATGATTTTTTCTAATATTATATAAAAAAATTTAATTTTTATAATAAAATTAAACTGAAATGCATAATTTTTCTTTCGATGAACATTTGAAATTAAAAGCGTCTTAAACGGCGTATCAATTCAAAATCATGTACATATAATGATTATACTCCCTTCTGATTTCTATTATTATTATTAAAAACTAAAATACGTCTAGGGCTATAATTATGTAGAATATAAAGTAAAGTAAAATTTTTTTTCTCCATTACCCCTCTTGGGAGCATTTGGCTTCCACAAAGCATCTCCATCTTTTACGAGTTGTTGCAGTTGTTATCGCATTGTTATTTTTGCTTTGTATCAGTTTCGTTAATCTGTAGTTGTTTCAGCTAAGTAGACGATTGGTCTGCTGTAGCAGGTCCAAGACAATGGAACCGCCATCTGTTGTTGCCTAGAAAGAACGTCCTCTGTGTATTTGGTTTAGTGGTGAAGAATTTTGCTTATTTTTGATTCCTACCTCTTTTTCCCAGGGGGTGGAGGCTGCTAGACCTTTGTCATGATGTTATCCTCTTTACCAGGGAGAGGGTGTTCAGGGGTTTTCTGGATGGATTTTTTGAAGGAGGTTGAAGCCACTTAATTTTTAAAACTCGAAAAACCATTGTGAAAAATTTTTATCCTCTGCCAGGGAACACAACTGGAGTACTTGGTTTTGTACCACTTAAATAAATAATATAAACGAAATTTTTGACATTTAAAAAAATCTTAACTTCAACTAATCCTCATTACAAATTTTTTAGGTAAATATATGCCATTATACATGTCCCTTGTGAATATGACAACTATCATTGTATTTCAAAATAATCGCTTTCAAAAATTTATGTTCTAATTCGTACTTTTTAGACATTTTTTTAGGTGCTGTCGAGGAGGAATTCTAAATTTTGACCATTTTTTGATACCATTCCAATTGCTTATATATCGGAAACAACAGGCTGATAAAAGCTACCTTTGGCACTACACATGTTGCAACTATTAACGTTCTGTTGAAAAATGGTAACAAGAGAGAAAATTTAGGAATCTTTATTTTGTCCCAGTTCAAAGGCCAGCGAGTGTCACGTGCTGAACTCTGCATAGACCCATATGAGAAAAAAAAACCATATGATGTTATATTCTTTAAAAATCATATTTTTTCTCTTTTCGATCCAGAAACCCAACTTCGTTTTCTAAAGAATTTTCGCATTGCCGACCTTGTGCTGAGCGCAAGGACTTTCTCCTCTCTGGTATGTCAAAAACCATCTCATATGCATATAAAAAGAGCAAATATACTCATGTGCTATACCGTTTTGCAAATATTATAATGCAAGACGAGTTGCACCAGGTTGTGAACTGGACTATTGTTTTTATGGGCATTTCATTTCCTTCATTTTTTTCTTGTTTCACAAATATCTTCAATATTATTTCTGTTTTTAGCCAACAAAATATTTCAAATATTTTTATTGCTAATGAATATTTCTGCGTCCAACTATTTATGGAAAATTAGTTTTCTCTCTTTTATGCCACTTTCATATTACAAGATTTGATATTGAAACATATTTTTCCCCAACAAACATACATTTAATTATAATGATGGCTTTTGAGTGATTTTTATGTAATGAAATTGAATTTAATGCATTTGAAAATGATGAAAAGAAATTCGTAATATTTAGAGTTTTTAACAAAATTAGTTGACATTTATTTTTTTTTTTTCATTAACTGAATTAAAAAGTAATTTTCCATCAAATTTTGTTTTTTACCTTGATATTTATATATCTTTATTTATTCCCTTGTTGACAACTTTACGCCTTCATGTTTTATCTTTTTAGTTAGATTAATTTAAAAAAAATTACTTAATTTTGTTACACGGAACTTGAACTGCCTTCACTGATTACCTGCTTAAGTTCTCTGCCACAAACAGCAACATCACAAATCCCAACTAAAAAAAATAACATACATATTACATTTAACCACACATTTAGTGCGGAATTAAACAGACAAACAGAAGTCAAATCACATTTGAAATGCCAAGATCGTGGATTGTGACTACAAAAACTAATCAAAAAACCAAAACTCAACGAAACTTTCATAAACATCATGGAAAAATGAAAAAACATCCCCTAATGCAGCCAATCCCAAACTTTTATTTTGTGACTTGAGAATAACAACAATTTCAATGTGGAACAATAATTATAAGTGGCCGTTGTTCTATAACCCTTTCAGCACCGTTTGTTTTTCTGTGAGTGAAAAAAAATTTTAAATCCTGGCTTTATGTATTTAAAAAAAACTATATTTTCATAGAATTTTATGCAATATTTTAAACTGTGTTAGTTAAACTGTAAATTTAGTTGATTTGCAACAACTTCCAAGTCCCAAATTTGAGAATTCCAGTTAATGATGTTTGCAAACAATATGCTGCTGCTGCAAATATTTGTGTCTAGCGGAAACCGCGTAAACCAAAAAAACAAATTCCCCATTTTTTATCGTTTTTGAAGAAATAAAAATCTTGCACTTTTTCAGAAAAGAAAATACATTCCGAAAAATTGTAACTTGGCAATTTTTTCAATTTCCAATGTATCCCATGTTTTCACCTCATTTTCACGGTTAAGAAACACTGGCAGTGTATTCGTTGCACAAATTCATTATTTTACTTTTTTGCAATAAACTTGAAACGTATAATTAACAACAAACATATTATTTTTCAAGCCTAAATCTAAATGCGAACATCATCTGAAATTCAACGTTATTCAACATGAGTTTCAGTCAGATAATGAGCAGACATCGGCACAGTGAAAGAAGCAATAAGACTTAAAAAATACAACTTTTAGTTTCGAACGCACGTTGGAAGTGAATAACAAGCGCTTAATAAAATCGAAGAAACAGAGAAAAACGAAAAAGTTCAAGGTGAATTAATTAGACGAAAGTAGAAAGAAACTGAATTTTCACACGCAATTTTTTAAATGCATGAACATTTTTCAAAAGGTCGTTCGTTGTAGATAAAAATAAAAAGGAAAAACTAATCATGAATTCGTAATGAATTAAAAATCAAATAGAAAGAAATTTAATAAAGCAAATGGTAAGATTAAATCTAGAGAGTTCCAGTAGACAATTTGGAATTGTGGTGGCAGTGTTGTCAGTTTTTACAAATAGTTTTAACATATTAGACACAACAATTATTTTTTTCGTGTGGTCACGAAAATCAACGAAACTTTCCGTTCCTGGAAAAAAATATCGAAAGGTATTTCTTAGTCCAAGACCTCAAACCTTAAACTAAAGACGAAACAGTGAAGTAAAGTTTAACTCTTCTCAAAGAAGATTTAAACTTAAATCTGGTATATTTTAATTTTTTTGTTTAAAATTAATAACATAGTACAACAATTTTTTTCAAAATAACAACATTGCATCGAATGATTTTGATAAAGGACACAAAGAAACATATGCGTGTATCGGCTTTTTGAAAATTTACAAAAATAATCTCTAAATTTGCATAATTAATTAATAAAAAAAAAAATACGAAAATCTATTTTTAAATTTGAGAATATTTTCAAAATATTTTTCAAAATATTTTTCAAAATTTTTTTTAATTAAGCAAAATTTTGTGAAAGACAATTAAAAAAATTGGAAAATAAAACATTTCCAACTCAAACAGTTAGAGGTTCAGTTTACCTACGAGAATAGATCATCATCTCATATCCAAATTCCATTTAATATTACTGGCCCGTGTGAACTTTTTTCTTAAAAAAAAAACCGAGAAGCTCATCAGTGGCAGTAGTATAGCCAACTCATTTGACTCCCTGGAGCATTGATGTAGCGCGAAATATGTTTCACTGTTGTATCGTTACTATGTACTCTACAGAAATCATGGAATTCATTCCCGAGACCTGATCTTATTTGTGAACAACACATTCTTCATTAAGAGCACATCCATTTGTGGTCGATATACCAGTTAATCGCACTACGCATTACAAAGAAAATTCGTTCTCTAGTTTAACGCTTCGAATGTGAAACGACCCCTGCGAATGTCTTTCCTGTTATCCCCAGCGTGAAGAGGTTCAATTCGAATGTCCACAAACACTACTCCCTCTATGCTTCTTCCCATAACCTATTTACATTGCATAGTAAGTTATGGATCGCCTGAGTACTGGCCTAGTTAAAAAAACAAGTTTTATATGTCCAACAGATAACGTTTTTCATGTTAACATATAAACTTCCTGGGAATAATTCTGAACACCGTTTAGGTACCGCGTCACTTTTTTCACTTTTGCGGCTACCTAAGCGCTACCTACACGGTGTTCAGAATTATTCCCAGGAAGTTTATATGTTGTAGAAATTTGTTTATTGAGATCTTAGGTAAATTTTTGTAGTTGATTGTTTCCTTGAATTTTGAACGGTTTGCTACCTATGGACCTGAACAAGAGAAAAAGGTAAAAAAAATCGAATTTTTTTAAGTTTTTTGCGATTTTTATCTGGAAGGTGAAGTTTTTTTGATTTTATGTGTTCGCAATTTTTGTTCTTTATGACAAGAGCTACAAGTTTGCCTCAGAGAGTAAATCGAAATTCGGAACGGTTTGCAAGATATGAGCCCGAGAAAGTGATCACTTTTTTGCGAAAATGATACCGAGGCCCCAAATCTTTGGCGGCCCATAAAAAAAAGTGCATGACTTTGGGAAAAATTGGGAGACACGGGTCTTTTTTTTGAGTCTTTTATCATGAAGTGGTGTCCGTATATGGTTATTTTTTCACGACTTAAAAAATTACACACAGTGTTATATATTGGAAATTATTATCAAAGTTTTTATGACTATACTTTTCAAGAATACGAGTACTTCCACAGTGTTTAGCAGAAGATATTTCCTGACATGTGGTTGTTCATTAGAACCGCAAAATAGTCATCTCAAAGAGAACAATTTAAAAGTTGCCACTTTTTTAAAGAACTTTAGCAACATTTTTTGTTTTCGGAGAGAGATGATCTTAAAATTCAAAACTAATAATCGTAAATTACTTTTTCATATTAAAATTTCATCACTATTAAATTGATGAAATCATTCGACCTTTATTTTGATTTATTTATTGAATTATGTATTTAAACACAATATATTTATATTTTAACAATTAATAATATGCAATATTTCTGCACCCTGTGGGTGCCTTCTTTAGGAAATTCGTATTATTTTAAAATATTAATTAAACAAAAATATTGAAATTATTAATAATTAAAAATAAATAAATATATTGTGTTTGAAAAGACCTCAAACTTAATAAATAATTCAATAAATTAATCTCATTATTAATTTTATTTCTTAATTTAAATTTATCTGCTCGTTGACAATGTAAAATTTTTCACTATTCATTTCCATTCAATCTCGGCGTCAACTCGCAGAGTTTCTAAAATTTGGGTTGCTGCAAGAGAAAACGTGAACTGTTTTTACCTTTTGGCGGCTTTTGCAAAAAAGCAAAAAAAAAATGGAAAACAAAATTGTTAACAATATAACGGATAAGAGCTGGGACGGATGGAGTGAGTCTCTGTAGTCAAGATTTTTTTTTTTTGTCTTACAGATGTCAGATTAAAAGTTAAAATGATTTTACTTTAGGTTCAATTTAGATGTTTTCTCTATTTTTTCAATGTTTTATTCACAAAAGTTTTTGAAAATGCTTGCCATCAAACTCTTAATATCTTCAATTGTTTGTTTGTCTGTCCCTCTGTCTGTCCGTTCCAGGGAGTCTGGGCTTTTGAATGTGTAATGAAATCGCTTGTTGAGAGCTTTTCCTGTTTTGTGATACAAGTAAATTTATGCACTCACCACTTTGCCTTTTATTATTTTTTTATTATTTTACAAAAAATATTTTTTTTCTTTCGTTTTTGTCTTAAAGTCAAATGGTTTGTCGTGGCAGTTAATTTTTGTTTTTTTTTTTCGGAAAAATCTCACCAAAAAATTTTGAGAAAAAGTAAAACAAAACAAAATGTTTTCGTTTATTTCGCGACTTTTTGTAGTTTTCTTGTTTTATATATAATTTTAATTTTTTTATTTTTCTGCTCTTAAACACTTTTGCGTCACCTTTAACGACAGCATTAATTTATGGGTTCAAATCGTGATTTTTTTTCAGTTGGTCTATGGCAGCTTTCTGGGTTGTTGTACATTTTTCTGAGTTTCCAATATTCAAAGGCAAATATTATTTTCATGCTTATTTCTTTGTTTTCTTGAAGGAAAACTATTTTTTGCTTTCAATACATTTAGTTATTTTCTTTTTTTTTTCTTGTTTAAAACACAAGGCCCAACCCATTAAATTGAACATGGAAAATGTTTATTTTCCAAGTGTCTTGTCTGCCTAAAGTCCATTTGTGGCCAACGTGTAGGTGGCTTTAAAGTCATACATTCCGTTTGCAATTTATTATTGACTTAATTTATTGTATTCATGTTCATATTTTAGCCATGACAATTAATGCTGAAAGTGAAGCATTTTTAATTATAATTTTCGTATCCTGTTTGCTTTCGGAGAGAAAAAAAAAACTTTCAAAATTTTTCTTATTTTATGTTAAAAAAATATATATGAGTTTATATTACTTACGAATGGCCTTGGTGGAATATAAAAAATAATATTTGGCTTTAATTTATCATGTAAAAACTGTAAACACAAGATAATGCTGACAATGTGCACTTTCCTCCAGGGAAAAAGGTGACCATTTTCTTTTCATGTCTTTGATATTTTTTTTTAAGATAAGATTTTATTTTGATATTTATGTGCGACATGAAGGATTTCGAAATTAAATTTATATCAAAAGAATCCAATTAAAACTCACATTCAGAATAAAAAGTATAAGTCCGCTTTCCAAACAATTTAAGTTTATAATAGTTCTTCTACGTTGCTGGAAGTTTTTAACAGAGAAAATTCTTTGTATTGAAAACTTTCGCCTCGGAAAGTAGTACCTAAAATTTCACTCTTAAGAATGATATTTGCAGAGTTTGGTTGAAAATATAAAAAAAAACTTTGACACGACATACACGAAAAATGTTTGAAATGGAAACATTTTAATACACATATCCCCCGTCACGTTTTTGATCGTGTACGGTTTTTTAAATCTAAAACTAAAAAAATCGTGGAAAGTGGCCAATTTTGACTTTTCCAGAATTTATTTCTACTTAATTATCATTTTGAAATACTTAATATGTTTACATAACCAATAAAAATAGTTTCCAAACAAGTCATGAAAATGTTGTGAATAGGATCCAGAAGTATTACAAACCTAATCATTCCAATATATCATATCATACCAATATATCATATCATTGCTTGATGTTCTCTTTTTCGATTCCTATTCATCGATTCGTAAGTTATCGTCAAAACGCAACTAAAGACAGATACGTCAAGTTAAATAAATTTTTTTAATAACGCATGCGATAATTTTTTTACCTACGTATACATGTTTTAATCGTTTTGTACGGAATTTCAAATATTTTCTGTTACTACGGTTACTCTAACGGAACCCTTGTTCCTCATGCAATTGGACATTATGGAAAATTAATACAATAAAAGGGGTTATTAAACTTCCTTTAAAGTTGCCCGGAATTTTATTTGTGAAAAATTTTGCAGACTTGAAAATATGGTTTATGTCAAAGTTGCCCCCGTTTTCTACTGAGTTTTTAGACATCAGATATCAATGATAATGTGTAGTACCAGCCTCTTTCCATTTTTCTGTTATGGCCACTAATCTTCTCAAGAAATTTTTATAAACGAATTTTATTGTTACTTTAACATATATTTAGCCACTAGTCCCAGTTCCTGTATTTCGCCTTCTAAATGAACCTAAATGATTTGGGAAATTGGAATTGCTAAAAAGGATATGGTTTTTGTCTGTGCTACTTAAATATAAATTTATCTTTGCACACATACTAAATATTATAGGAGTAAATAGCATATGTTTACTGCAGAATTAAAAGATTTCATTCTGCACGGCACGTACGGTGTTCTAAGACTTAATTAGCTATGAATTCGATAATATGAGCATCATTGACATACGATATATGTGCCATCATGCTACATATATAGCAGCTCCACAATCGACTTCTTGTGAATTGATCCTCCTAAACTTAATCTTGTAGAGCTGTCTGGACTAGAGCTACCATTCGTAGAACAAAGCAGACATTTTACAGTTCTTAAACGGCCAGAAAATTCTTGTATGATTTTTTCACACTCAGCTTTCGCTCAGTTGTGATGCCTGTACGAGATAGGAAAAGGAAGAACAAACAGAGTTGGTAGAGAAACAGATAAGTGAGAAGGACAGTGCAAAAAGAAAAGGAGTAGGTAATGGCAGTTTAGTTTCCATCCACAGTCCCTGATGAAGGAACAAATTCGTCAAACTCGGACAAACTGTGATGCATGGTCGACCACCCAAGCACTTTTGCCGCGAAGTATACTTACGTCTGGCGTGATCTCCGTACGTGCAAGGGTTTTAGTGCAGTTAGCGTCCAAGCTGAGACATATAAGCCTGTAAGTCATGTAGGTGATTTTGTTAAGCCACATTTTCTCTTCGACAGATTGTCGAAGTCTTCTGACTTTACAAATATGATTTTTAATCGTCAAAATGGCGACCAATAGTCGTTATAGTATCAAGCAAAAACAGCAGACTATTCTCCGTTTTATTTAATAATTTTTATTAATTTTGATGGTGATTGTGAAACAAATGATCAAATAAAATTTTTCTATTTCGGAAGACATTAATGTCTAATGTCAGATTTCTTGTTAGAACAATAAAAAATTGAGAATGATTTACAAAATAAAACCAAACAAGACTTGGGAAAAAATACTAACTGCCTGTCCCCCGATGTCATTCGACATCGATCGCTCGCATAAATACGTTTGAAACAGCAACAAATTTTAAAATGTTGTTTTTGGTTTGAATGTATTTATGCGAGCGATCGATGTCGAATTACATCGTGGGACAGGCAGTGAAATTGGTAATTTAATTTATTTTTTTCTTTTTATTTTCCTTAAAAAAAAGCACGAAAAAAATTCGTGAAACATTTTGTTTGGGAAATGATTTTTTCGTGCGATTTTATTTTTCTAAAAAGACTTTTTGGACAACTTTATGAAATTTTACAACGGTAATCATGGTCAGGACTCCTCTGAAGGGCGATGCTATTACAAAAATTACATCCCAGATGATTTTAGAACAACGTATGATTTTTGTCTTATTGCTCATTCCCATTTAGTTGAGGCAGGTTATTTACATAAAGTTTCAAACTGACAAGTTATAATACGAGAATCGTACACATCGTAGTAGAAATATGGGCGCTTTTAATGTAGATCGGAAAGAGTTTTGCCCTTTTTTGTTCCGATATATGGTTGTGTTTATGTATAAGTATAAATAAACGATTTTAAGCCAAGCAAGTAGGACTAATGCGGTGTTAATTTTGCATTAGTGAGTTTCGCAAAAAAAGGCTGTGATTATTGTAAATAAATAAATCACCAGATTTGCCAAGTAAGCAGACCTTTTGTAATATTTTAAAGTGACTGAAGCCTACCTCAAATGGAAGATAGCTTTATCTTAGCATAACATTTCCTTAATCTAGTGGCGCTCATGGAGAATTGAAGTGATCATAACTATCACCATACCGATTCCGCAGCGAATATATTATACTCCATGCATAAAGTTTATAAAAAAAAACTTTCCTCGCATGCAAGTTATTTTATTCAAAAATATTTTGCTGGCTTAATTTGAAAATCTCATCTGGAACTGTTTTGCAAATCATAATCTGGTCACCTTTGTTATTGACATTGATACTAGATAAAATCCTTATATATTGTAATAATCCCAATTCGCATTTACATCCATAGAGGTATGGAACTGCTGCTGGCTTGTGTTTACGTTTTCTGCTCCTCAACTTTCTAAATGTTTTTGCTGCTGTTAAGGCCTTCCGTCATACGAACAATGATTTTCCTTTTACTTTCAGCCCGATTTCGTAGCAATTTCTATACGTTATTCAAAATATTCAATGGCTTGGCTGAGTTGCTTTATATGAATGTGTATGTGTGTATATTTAAGTTGTTATTTTCTATTTTCATTACTTTAACAATGTGTCAGCATCAGTTTTCCCTACATTTTCTTTGGGTTTTCTTTATTTCATTATTGGATTTTTTTTTTTTTTGTTTTTGCATTGGACTTGTATCCATTTCATATACTTAAGTATTTCGCCTACAATTATAGCGAAATATTTTTTATTATTATTTTTTCTTTTCTGAACATGGCCTGTTTTTTTAGTACCACCACAACTCAAGTACGAGTATTTACTAGAGTAAAAGTACTGAGACTCTTGCAGAGATTTCGTTTTAGACAAGTAGTTTCTTTATAATATTTTTTTTTTTTTTTTGGTTGCAATCAATTTTATTGTATCTTAAACCAACAGCAGCAATTGCTAGAGGGGAAAAAATGAACTATAAATATTTGAGGCATTTTCCTCTGTTCTGCTGTGGCTGATTTTTGCTTCTCTATTTTTAATGTATTAAACAAAAATTTTTGCATATTTTTTCTTTAATTTCTTATAAGACGGCTTATTCGTGCATTAAATAAATTTTGCATACAATTTAGTTTTCATATTGTCTCTACTGCTGCTGCTTCAGCTACTGCCTGCCTCCCATTGCAGACGTTTTCTTTGTTACCATATAAACCCATTTAAAGTATTTTCATTTTCATGTACGTATTTTCTTTTCGAATGTAGTGTTGTAGTTGCTGTTTGTTTTATTCTTCTTGTTTTAAATTTTAGTTTTTCTATTTAAGAAGAAAAAAAAAGTACTTGTACTTGTAGTTGTTATTGTTGCTGTTGCTTTTTCATTTAGTATCTGTTGATCTTATTTTCTACTTATTTATCTACATCTCAAAAGTTGGATTTTCTTCGGTTTTTCCTTTTTGGTTTGCAAATCTTTTCTGCTGTTAACATGCATTTTCCCTTTCATTTGTTTGATTTATGCATCTGATACAATTGAAATAAATCTCTTATTCAAGGATACAATTTGAAATTGATTAAAATGAAAATTAGAAAGAAATCGAATGGTGGCTTGTAATGGAATGTTGTGCTAGTTTTTCTTTCAACATTTCACCAGTACATTAAGGTCAATTAAAATTATTTATAGAGCCCCATTGCAGACAGGAAAGTATTCTAAGGTTTCTCTTTTTTTCTAATTTTGGTGAAACTTTCTGCTGGAATACCATTGTGATGGCTGATTGGGTCTGTTCTATAAAAACTTTGAAAATATTTAAGTCATTTATTGAATAAAGATATTGTCAGACAAATACAGAATTGTTTAGATGCAAGACCAGCAGGAATGCACCAAAATCATGGTGGCCATTCCCAGTGATTAAACTTGGTGCGGTACGTGGCTACAGACTCATGTTGAGTATAAATTGTTTGTTGCTGTGCTATTTATAGAAAAGCATTGCAAGCCTCCTATGATTATATATCTTGTAATATTCATAGACAATAGAGAATTCTCATATTGTATTTGATTGATTTGTCATAAACATATAAGATTGAATATTTTCAAACTATTTAAAAATTGCACTTCTGTGAACGATTCGAACTTGACCATAGTTTTTTTTTTGTATGTGAAAGTAATTTTTATTTATTCTTATAATTAGGTGATGAAAAATATTATTTCCACATTGATTTCGAAAACGAGTACACAGTGCCACAGATTTGTAACGTTTCAGTCATTAAGCGCTTCCGATCTCTTCAAATGTTAATAATACAAAGTGTGTGTGAGAGATATTATTGAAATTATTTATTCATTTGAAGGGCCATTACATATGAAATATAACATCATGCAAATGCCCACCGCGGTTTCGCTTCAGGTCCAATTCAGCACATGTAATTCGTTTAGTTGCGGTCTGCGAAAGGTTAAGTTCTTGTGACCGATGCGAATTCGATTGCATCGCATTCTCTTGCACACTCTCACGAACAGCGGCGATGTTTTTAGCAGATCTTGCGTTTGATTATCGTAATGGAGGTTGGTTCATTGTTTACTGAACCAGTGGACTCAAACACACGCAGCGAATAGTCCCCTCGGCAGGACGATTATGGCGCACTGAAAATGGGCGAAGCGCCAGTAACGTTGCCCGAATAGAAGGCATTTTCATAAAATAATTTTATCATTTGCACGTGCTTTGGAACACTATATCCGATTTGGTAAAACAGTCTGAATAAATGACAGACAAGTAGACAGATGTAGCTTCTACAATATGGCCGATGCCAACTGTTTATGTTGTTAACAAGTCCCTATTGGTAGAACCTGTATAGGTAATTCAGGTTTTTAATCAAAATATAGTAAATTTGATTTCCCTGAAAGTTAAACAAATGCTCTCGTGGATTCTTAAAAGCAATGGATTTTTTTCCCCTTCAAAATGACGTCCATTTCTTTTTTTTTAATTTGATTATCCAAATATTGCTGGAATCGGACCCGACCGCTTCACTTTGGAACAATTGTTAATAATTTTTAAATATTTTATTTTGTCGCAAAAAAAATTACTTAATAATGTTTAATTTTGTTGCTTTTCCTATTTTAAGTATAAATGATTAACAAATTTTCTCCAGTTTGACTTGGAAAATTAGAAATATTTGGTCACCTTTTCCTTCTTTCAAGCTCATCTTACGTGATTTTATGCGGCTTAAGTAACGTTTTGTTAAGAGTTTTTCTCTACGGCAATCTTTTTTCTTATTGTTTATTATCGTTTCATTTTGTTTTGTTTTTTGACTGACACGTGACGTTTTTGATTTCATTTCATTTAATTTTTTTTTCTTCAATATTATATCGTTTGGATCAACTTGACATGTGGTGTCATTTGAAAATATTTCAAAACTTCAAACAGAAAGAAACAGATTGTGTTTAAAATAAGTTTTCTTTTGTATGAGACTCGCTTGAGCACAAGTATGAGAAACGATATGCAGTCAAATGTAATTTCAAATGATGAGAACGAACAAAAAATTACTTTAAAAAAAAGCGAGAAATTTACACAATTTCAGGTTAAAATGTGATTGATGCAAATGATGTGGGATTTAACAAAAGAAGCAACACACACGAATGCATACGAATGTAAATGTTAAAGATGGATTTAGGCAAATGCATGAATGCAATATTGAGTGTAATTTTTCATTTGAAAACTCTGGTCACTTCGTTTTAAGTATTGAATTACTGTGGGCAGCCACTGACTCTTGCAGTGGATGGTTGTGAATTGTTTTCCAATTTTGTAAATAACAGATCACTCTAGTTAATACAGTTTTCTTTCTTTCTTTCTTTCTTTTGTGTGTTTTGTATCATTGACGTGAGAATTATGACAAGTTGAAATGTCTCAAAACAAAAACAACAATATTATAAAAAGTATTAATGGAAAAGCAATAATAACAGTAACGTATGAAATGTAAACACTTTCTAAAATGTCTTAAAAATTTGACAATCTATTTGATCTCAGCGAAACGTTGCTGTTTAAAATGAATGTATTTTATAATTGAATTTGATAGTTATATAAAGGGTAATTTTTTCAGAGCTTTCGGAATTGATTTAAAAAACATAAAATTTAAAGAAATGTATGAAATCTTAATTTGAGTCGGTAGAACGATCTATATAATTCAGTGTTTAAGCATAATTTTATATAAATGTTGACCGCGGCTACTCCTACAAAGATTCATACGATGGGTCCAATTTTGTCATACCCTCTTTAACTTATCGGCCGGTATCTCACCAATAAATTCGTCAATATTGGCTTCCAGTGCGTCAACCATTCCGGGCTTGTCACTGTAGGTATGAGCCTTAACATAGCCCCACAAAAAAATTGTCTAAAGGCGTTAAATCGCATGATCTAGGCGGCCAATTGACCGGCCCCAAACCGAACTCGCCTCTCAATTGGGCCATTGATTATTTCGCGTGCTGTGTGGCAAGTGCCACCGTCTGGTTAAAACCACGTCTCAGCCAAATCCAGCATTTCTATTTTGGGCAAAACGAATTTCTAATCATCGCACGATAGCGCTTGCCATTCCCAGTAATGTTCCTGCCTTCGTCATCTTTGAAAAAATACGGACCCATAATCCACACCAAACAGTGCATTTTACGGGATGTATTGGCAGTTCTGGCAATGCTTCTGGCTGTTCTTCATATCTAAATAATCTGCAACCGTTGTTCGTTTGTAAGTGGATTCATGGTTAAATTATAGACCAAACTGAACAAATAAGTGTTTGGTTTTTAAGCACAGAATAGAAATTCAATTTAATCCAAAGGTTTTAAACGGAACTATTCATGAATTTTAAACAGAAATCTGTTATAACTAAAGTGGCGCAAACTTAATGTCATAATTTGAACTGGCTGCCATTTTGTTATAAATGAAGAAACAAATTTACCTGTTTTCATAAAAAGCTTTTTTTTAAATATAAAATTTGATGACATTAATTGGAAAGGAATTATATCACTCAAATGGCTACCTCCCGAGTTGATGCATAATTGCGCTCTATTACGACATTTTAAATTGTTGCTCGCAAAGCATTTGCCTCCAAATTGGTAATATGTTGTTCAATGTTGGCTTTCAAGAGATGCAAGGCTCGTGGTTTGTTGTGGTAGACGCTAGATTTTTAAAAACTCTGGCAATCTGGATGGCCAGTTCAAATCTCCAAAATCGTATATCATCCGCCCTGGAAATAGGTGTCTCAAAATCTCCATCGTGTCCCGAGTTGTGTGAATGGTTGTTCCGTCTTGCTGAAACGAACAATGATCAAGACCCAATACAGCAACTTGCGGCAAGAAAATCCCGTTTAGCATCTGCAATCAACGTTCACCATTCGCGATTTCGGTGGTGCCATCGGCATCTCCAAAAAAATAATAATAAAAAGGGTCAATGACTGTTTTAGTGCAAATTCCGCACCAAACAGTCACTTTTAAGGGAATGTAATGTCAATGCATGTGCTTCATGTGGAATCCCTGTGCTCCAGAAACCCAAAATTTGTTTGTTACCACTTAAGTGGCAATGGATTTCGCCACTCACTATGATTTTTTATATGAAAAATACGAGGCCAGCCATTTCTTGCGACATCTGTAGTGGACCTAGCTTGCACGAGGCGCTCAGCGAAACGCTTAATTGTTCGAACAAAGGGAAGCCGATGACGCGAAAAACGACGGCGAATTTCAGAAAATTGAATTTGAAAAGTCTTATTTTGCAAACATTTATTTGCAAAATTCCGCGCTTCGCCCATTTTTCGTTCGCAATAATTGTCCCACTGAGAGGACTATACGCAGTTTTGATTTTACAGGTTCAGTAAAAAATTAACGCAAGATCTACCGAAAACATTGTCCGTGAGAGTGTGCGGATCACACGAAATCGATCTTTTGCAAAGCACAACTTGGCGAACTTTGCGTAATAACATGGCACGTCCAAGTTACTACTAAAAGGACCGTACAAAATTTTACTGACCCAGGAGATGAAGGCAAACGACCATAGGCAACGATGTGTTGAAAGTGATCATCAAAAAATCATATTGAGAGTGGTGATCAAAAAATCGATGAATACCAACTTTTTTTTCGCCTGAATTGGATGATATGGATAATAAGGACATGTGATTTAAATGGAATGGCGCTACGTGTCACACAGCGCATGTCACATTGAACATTCTGCACGAGAGATTTGAGGGCATGGTCGTCTCACGTGGGGGTTATGTGACCTCCTTAAACTTTTTGTTGTGGGGTTTTTCTTAAGTTGTAGGTCTATGCGAATAAACCACGTGCCGCAGCAGTCCTCAAACATAACATAAGACCCGTTATAAATGAGCTTGTACATATAAGAATTTGTTCTGTTATTATATTTTTATGTATGTGATTTGATAATGAGATTGCAGACGAATTGGTTTGAATTCGCCTTGCTCGTATAATAGCAGTTTATGTTCGTTCCCTTAACTGAAGGCCATGGGTGTTTTCATTTGAATTTTAACGACGTAACTCTCTAACAAAATCAAGCACTGAAATTAAAAAAGATAATAATAAATATATTATATGGCACCAGCTCGCTTTTTCAAGCCGTAATATCTTTTGCGAATATTAAAATCAATGAATAAACAAAATATTTCTGTGGTAATAATGAATAAGCGAAACCCTATGCAAGGCAACAATTGTCTTTCCTTTCCAAGGCAACAATTGTCTTTCCTAATCACTTGGGCTGTTGCATAGCCCTTATTAATGGGCCTGGGGAATAAATGTTTAAGCCAACTTGGGCTCAAAACGAGCTAATGTGACCATTGCAATTTGATACATCAAAAGTACTCCTCAGTGAAACTGTACTGATTTTGCCCAATTATTCAGAAAGTTATAGGCCTTGAGTAGATCTGAGTGGAATGCATGGAAGATATTGAAATAATGAAACATAATCCTATATTTACATTGCAAAAGTTAATTTTACCATGCAGGAACTCAGAATCGACATTCCCGCGTATTAATCCAAGTAGAAATGAAATAATCAGCATTACTCGACGACTTTTCAATGTTGGTAACTTAATAAGACCAAGTCTATTGACATATGCTGGTAGCACGTAGGAACTCCATCCAAGGGCTCTTAAAAAAAACATCAAAAATTGCTTTTGCACTGATTCAATAGAGTTTATATGAATGTTATAGTAAGGATCCCATATAATTGATCCATATTGAAGAATACAGCGAACTACAGAAATATATAACTGTTTCGTGATATATGGATCGGAAAACTCTTTGCACCACCGTTTCATAAATCCAAGAACCCCATTACCTTTGTTTACAGTTAACGCAGTGTGATCACGAAAATTAAGTCTGTGATCTAACAGAATATCAAGATCATTAATTCTCTGAACTTTTTCCAGTGCAGCATCATTTACATAATAGATAGAATCTAATTTATTAATGCTGAAGAATGACATGTGTTTACATTTTTTAATATTTAGGTCCATCAAATTTATTTTACACCACTGAGAAAATTTATCAATATCAGACTGTAGTAAAAGTTGACCATTAGAGTCTTTAAGAGTCTTAAAAATTTTGACATCATCTGCATACATTAGTACATTACAATGTGAACAGTAGAGGACCAAGATGACTTCCCTGGGGAACTCCAGAGGGCACCTCAATGTCTTTTGAAGTAACATTTCTGAACTTTACTTGTTGCGTTCTATTAGACAGATATGACCTCAGCCACTGTAGAGTTGTAATACTAAATCCCATAAGCGATAATTTGTAAAGTAATGCTGGGAACACAATTGGAACGAACGACGAATTTCGTTTAGTACGACAAATTCGTCGGTAAAAGTTCGCTGCGTAAATTCGCAGTGTGGCGCACAATTAGGACGAAGAAATAAATCTATCGGAGAGTTCGTCACGCACAACGAATTTCGTCCGACGGCGGTGTTGTGTTAATTTTCATATGCACCAATGTGTTTTATTTCTGATGGCGTCATCATTTACCATAGTAGTAAGTTCCAGAATGTTAGTTATTGTGGAAGGTGATCTCCAGAAGCCGTGTTGATGTGTAAATAACAATGAAAAAGTTTGGTGTCCTGTATATATTTTACGGTAAGATGTTAACATTTTGAAAAATTCATGATAGATATTAGATACTGATCAGTGGAAAAGGTTTATAATGAATTTCTGCTTGTCTCCTGTTTTATAAATACGAAATTATGAAATTTTATTTGATAGTTTGTGAAATGTATAATTTTTTCCCAACATAAAAGTCTACACCTCATGTTAAAAAGCGAATTCGTTTAAAGAGAATCAACTTTAAAATTTTATAATACACAAAATCAGACATAAGCACTCTTTTGTTATTGGAACAGATATTGCAACAAAAAAAGAAAATAATAATAATAATACCATTAGCCAAAAAGGCGCTTAGTTATCGAAAATATTGGGAAAAAACCAATTTGAGTGAATTAAATTGAAAAATAATTTATGGTTTAGAATTTGAAGGCGGTACTTAGAACACACCCAGTATTATTATAATCTAGCGAAAGCTTTAGGCAATTTGTACACAAATAAATTTTGTATCTTGATATTTATTTATTTTTTCATTAGATATTTTTGTGAGAATATTTAACTACAAATATAACTAATTTTTTCAGACTGTTAATTATTTAAAATCATAATATAAATTCACATATGCATTATTATCTCATTAGATAAGAATGAAATAAAATTAGCAATAGTTAGCGCACCAACAACACTGTATATGCATAAATGCTAAAACAAATATTAATAAAAACAAGCCTTGTACATGTAGCCAATAGAAGTAAATATTTTTGACTTTTTCCTAAGACCTTCACTTAATTCTGATTTAACAGATATAATTTCAATAATAAACTAAAACAACTCAGATTTATAACTGCATAAATTCGATAGTAATTAAAAAAAATGCATTGGAATTTGTATGAGAATGATCATATGAGTACATGCAGAAAACGAGAAATAACATTGTTTTGCGATTTTTTGTGCAGATAGGCAAAAAAAGTTATCTTAAATGCACTTATTTGATTAAAAGTGCAAGTATAAGAATATGGTTACGTGCCTAAAAGCTCAGCTAAAATAAATTGTACTTTATTCACTACATGCCATTAGTCTAAGCTGTGTGGCACTTTTTCACCCTCATTTCTAGCTTCTTCGAGCCCCATATTCGACAATTTTGCTTGTTGAGGGTGCTGTTGGCTGAAGTAGTTAGTGCGTTGACTACAAAGCAATTTATGACTGCGAACCTGGGTTCGGTCCCTGTTGAAGACAAGTCATTACAAAAAAAAAAAAAAAATAGCATCATGAATTTTTCTGATTTAGTTAGTGTTGCATTGTGTTAATTATTGTTGGACTGTTTAAGTGATGAAGGCACAACACTGGTCATTTAACAGTAGCAGCGATTGGATACTCTTTACTCTAATGTACACTAGATCAAAGCGTCCTCTTTCGTCGCCGAAGTAAAACAATGAATAAATTGGCTCTATACCTATACAGCTTAAGAGACTTTAATGCGTCTACTTAACACCAGAGACCTGCAACTCTGCTATAAAAATAATAAACAACACATTCCGTGTTAGTTGAGTTGTAAAACAGAAATTAATCTCTCTCTCTTTCTCTATCTCTCTCTCTGTGTTCTAATTTTACCGGCTGTCCTCTTTACCCTATCCCTTTCACAAAATAAGTAACACCCTAAGTAAGTAGTAGGCATTAATTGATTAAGTGTAACATCTCTTGAAAAATAAACCCTGAAGAAAATTTTGTTCGAAGAATCAGCATTGAAAACCTGTTGCTCTACCACCCAATCAGCATGTCTACGGTGTTGTGAATGATCAGCCGGCTTCAATTGTTGCGCAAGTTGGGCTTTATATGATTGGAGGTGTAAAATACCTACGGTATAATGAGCCGCGAGATAGGCCGGCTAAATTGCAAAGAAAGCAGTGGAATCGACGAATTCCAATTATCTGCCGCATTTTCACTTAACAGAAGCGATATTTTCAGCAGTGCACACATTGCGATAATGCACAGGCCTGACCACGTCTATAACGCTGCACTTCTCTTAAAATTTCTTCATAATCTTGTTAATTATTTGCACAGTAGGTCGCTTATGACCACCATAATCACCCCGTCATGCTCGAAAAGCGGCCACATTTGAACCATCACTTTTGTAGTAAGTTTTAACTATTTTTTCAGTGATTAAACGATCCATATTCGTAAATGGCAACCTTTTCACTAACACTGATGACAGCCTTGTCAGATCGGCGGTTTTAAAAAAACACCAAATGAATAACCCCATATATTTTCAATTTATATTTATAAAATAAATATTATGTTACTAAATAATGGCTTTTTTTCTGAAAAAATTTTGCCTTAAAAGTGGGCAACACGTGCTACATGCTGACCGCACTCTTACGAGGTGATGTTTGTTTTAAGCTCACAATGGAACACGAATAGTTCCTTGAAGTCATATTTAACATTAATGTATAATTATCGTTCCATGTCTAAAATGCATTTTTACCGACTTAGAACTTATAATGACGTGATTCTGTGTTTTCTAATACGTTCAGCTGTTGTCCTTTACATTGTAAATGCAGCAGTGTCCTAGTGTACACTTGCTGCTAAATATAAGTATGGCTTGCGAAATTTAATTCCGGTGTTGATTACGGTTGCCTTAGTTTCTTGTTATAGTCCTTTTCGTGTTCCGTCCCATTTGTATTGTCATATACAGGTTAATTTATATACCAAGTTTTTGTCTAGAGTGTCTGTTTTGTTTGTTTGGGGTTGAACATGTTACATGTTTTTCATGCATTATATTAAGCAAAGAACATGATCATTTTTGCACCATGGCACCTTTTTTAGAAAAGAACATAAAATTGCAAGAAATTCAAAATATATGTATGTATGTAATTTTTGATATGATAATATGATTGAACGACAGACAATATGTATATTCTTCTCCACACTGTGTTGTCGCTTGTAAATTATATTTCATTGCATTTCTGTTAGTTAGAGAATTATAAGAAACACCCACAAATTTTTCAACAGTGTACGTGAATAAATCAACAATAAAATCATATAATTCAAATTTGCCGTTCAGTTGTTGATTTAAATATTTAAATTAAAAATTTATATCATATATTTTGCAACAAAAAAAAATTGGAACATAAGGAATCGCCGCAAGCAAAAAATAAAACTAGTCACGTTTGAATTTTAATTTTACACAAAATAAGCAAACAACTACTTTAGAAAAAATAATAGTTTATCCTAAACAATTTTATGCAAAAATTAAAAAAAATAACAATAAAATTAATGGTGTAAATAGCCAAACAATTGCAAATTAAATTGAGTTTTTTGTTGTTTGTTTCTTTTTCTAACCAAATACTGGCTGTGTCTGTGTCTGTTTTTGGTGTAGTATGGAACGACAATTTGGTTTTTTTCTTGTACCTCGTCTATCTATTTTCCCATTTAAATGAACCTTAAATTGGAGTTAAAGAGTTCAACGACTTTTCGTTGACAAGTCTACTTTTTTTTAATGTTTTTTACGTTTAAGTTTATTTTTTTCTTCTTTCCAATTTAAATACAAATTTATAACTGTTTGCATTGTTTTATGGAACTTTAACATGAATTCCATTTATGCCAACCAAACTTGTTGAAACGGCATACAAGAATATTGAAAAATGTACCCGCAAATGAAGCATTATTGTCGTAGTTACTTACAATAGACCTTTTTTTGTAGGACACATGACAGACAACCCAGTAAAAAGTTGCCACTCCATAATTTGTCTTAATTTTCGAATTAAAGATAAAAAACTTTTAGACAGATTACTATAAAAAATATTTTTGGCTTAGCATTTTCTGGCATTTTCTATTTTGAGAAAAATGTAACATATACGTGATCGATTTATAAATAATTCTGACAAAAAAGCCGACTTTAATACAAAAAGACAATCCAACAGATTACAAAACCGAAGCAACTATAGTTTAGTTCAAAACCCGATATAGTCCATTCCTAGATTATATATCACTACCAGAAAAGATTGAAATACCTTCTTGAACAAAAAATTAAAAAAAGTGGAATTATATTATAATCATTATTTTGGACGGCCAGTTTGACCGTACGATTTGCAGTTATATTTCTGCCAGATCTTTATAAACAAAAAATGTTTTTCAAAATCGGTGCATACATATTTCGGGCGGCCAAATTGCCCGTACGATTTTCGAAAAAAAAAAACAATTTTCGATCAACCTGAAAGTCTGTCCGTTAATGCATGCCATAGTTAATTTTTCGGGCTGGTAAATTGCCCGTCCCATTTTTGGAAAAAAAATCATATAAGCAAAATAAAATTAATTTGGAAAATCTGTTCATAAATGGAAGAGTTATACGATCATCAATTCTTCGGGCGGTAAAATTGCCTGTCCGATTTTCGAAAGAATCATATGATCAACTAAAAATAATTTTTAAAATCTGCCCATAAATGGACATTTTGGTTTGTGAAAAATTTAAATTTCCTGATGTGTTTCCATGAGGTGTTCATGTTATAAAAGAATATATGGAACAGGCAGTATGCGTGGCACTGGGTCAGACAATGTAACCGTAATTCCACTTGGAATACGTACTCCTAGATTTGTCATGTTTAACAGTCTTATGTTATCGGCTTAACAGAGCCCTGTAATGACAACTGGTTCGTGTCAAGGCTTATAAATTTTCGAAATTTACCAAAATACATTTTTTAAGTAATTTTAAAGTGCATAATTTAGCTTTATGTTCTGAAAGAACAAAGAAGGAAAAATTTTAAAATTTTAAAGTCACTTCTTTATTTAAAATATCAGATCATCATCAACAACATCATTGTTGTTTTTATCGTAGATGTTGTTTGTACCTATAAGTTTTAAACAACTCCGAGGAGTTTCAGAGAACCTTTTCTAGCCAAATCTATAAAACTAATATGTTATTGAAATATGCAGTATAATAATTTATAAGCAGTTTTCATATTATTGGTAAAATCGTATTAACTGTTATTATTATTATTAGAGTCTGACTGAAATCCGCTCTACTTCTGTAGTTGACTATGAAAGAGAGATCGGTCTTAAAACAAAATCAAAAATTTTTTCAAATTGTTCTTTTGTCATCAGCATCTCTTTATTCAAAAACTTTTACCAAAAAAGCAATTGTATTCTTTTTGTTGTTGTTCCATTGTATCGGGTCTTGTAATAGGGATCTGCTAACTTTGACAGTTGACAGCGCCCATATTGTTGAAACTAAATCTTTTGAAATGGCTGTCATTTATTCAGTCTGTTTTGACAAATCAGCATGAACGGACATATGCAATTGATAAAATTGTTTTATTGTCCATGGGTGGTCTGTTCGACCATAATATTCATCAAAAAATCATCTTCGGCGATGAGCCATATGTCTAGATGAAAGAAAACTGTTAAGTCTAAAATTGTTTGGCTTTGACTTAGTAAAAAAGAAAAAAAATAATTGAATTAGTTTTTGAGTTCTTTTTTATAAAAAAAACAATATATTTATTTTTAATTATTCAATATTTCTATATTTACGAAATGAAAAGAAACAATTTTTTTAATATTTTCAATACAAAAATTGACAAATGGGGAAGTGATTAAACATTTTTAAATTTCCTACATAAAAAAATATCAAATTTTAGGTAACAAAAATTAATTAATCAATTAATTAATCCAAATAAAGGTCGCATGATCTCACACTTCACAACTTGACTTTACAGAAAACGTGTACTAGATGGTGTTTAATTCTAAATAGTTCACAGAATCAGTTAAAACTTCACTAAACGGATACAACAATTACAATCACAAATTAACTGACTGCGCTACAGTTCTTTATTCCATATCTAGCACTTCATGCTTCAAAATGAGAGACACAGTGCAAGTAGTTCTCTTTAGGCTTCAAAGAAATCCAAAGATATGGCTTATTCTATTAAGGAATGGAAACGAGCACTAATACCTGGATGTCTGTAACGTCTTAAAAGCACAGATGGGCATCGATTATATGTGATTGAATTAACCGGGAATATTATTCGAGAATGAAAGAAAGATTTCATTTTAATTCATTAACCGTCATCAAATCAGTTTCCCGGGAATGCGTAGCATCTGTTTGTGTTGTTGAAATTTGTTTTAAAGCTGCAACAATAACATTTATAAATACGTGTTTAAAGTGGAGTACGAAAATTCCATGATTCGCTTGATTTTCGTCAGATGTTTGTGTTTGAAACTTGAGCAGATTTTGTTATACGCTTGACAAGTCACATAACTGAAGATGAGAAACTGTTAAAAAAAATTCATCACGCGCTTTACACCTCTACAGAATATAAAACTCCCGAATTGTTTTTCCATTCAACACTAAAAGCTTTGCTGGGATGAATTTAATGTAATTGCGTAAAGGCTGAGATAATTTGACGAAAAACTAAAAATAAGACACATTGAAACAACATGACTGTTGTTAATTTTTTTCTTCATCCATTCACTTTATTACTTCATGTTTATGTTTTCATTTAAATATTAATTGAATTAATGTTGGTAGTTGCAAAAAAATTTTTTTCTTACTCTTGTTTTTAATTCTTTTTTGTAAAGTTTTTATTTGCCAAGAGTTGTTATTAAATGAGGGTCGTTTAGATGGTTTTCTGGCCCTTTAAACAAAAGCCCAGTCATTCACTTTCTTGTTCGCTTACTCACTCAGTCGCCCATAATATTATTATTTAAAGAAAGATATTCATATACGATTCTTATGGCCAGTTAAAGAAACGGGCACACAAGCATAATAATGAATATTTTATAAAATATTTTCCATTTCTTTTTATAGAAAACTCCATGACTAGATAATGAAAATCACTTGGGAGAAATAATGAACCTAAACTCAATTATGTTTTTAATGGAATTTCCATTTGAGTTAAACTTTATTTCTCATGTTGTAATTGTGTATTAACGCAAGTGGTAAAATATTAATTTAAATTTTTGTCAGTTTTAAGGAAACAAACTGTAAATGTCATAATTGTTCATGTTGTCAATTTGAAAGGTCAGTGTAAATCTTGCACACGCAGGTTAATTGGTGCAACACTCGTAAAATGGCCAAAAACAAAACAAGACCTGAAATATTATGCGGCAAGTAAACATTAATGATAATACTTTGGGCTGTTATGCAACCAAGAGAAGACATATTTATTTTTAAAAAAAAATTGTGTCAAAATCTAAAAAGTCTCTTTTGAAACATATTCTGAGTAATTTGTAATAAAACTGTGCTTTACACATTTATTTGCTAACAAAATTAAGAAAAGCAAAAGCTTTTATGTTTTTTTCTCGAATATGGACTTCATTGGAAAAAAATTTTATTAATATCAAATGGTGAATTCCATTTTGAAGCAATAATTTTACGAATACTAAAAAATCTATTTAACGAACTAATTTAAGGAAAAACTTATTTTACCTATAGGACTGCGCTTTCTATAAGTTTTCGTATTCCCTTATTCTGTGTCTGTATTCTGAGTCAACAGATCTTATCCCTGTACTGTCTACAGTCTACCTGGACTTCGCGATCTCTATGCGTTTTACTTAAAGGTCATTCTCGCTATATCCATTTCGGGCTTGCGACGCCACTTTCGTCGTTTTATTTTTTATTTTTTTTATGGATTCACTGTCAAAGACCCTTAGCATGTCCACATTTCAGATTGTGGAAGTCAATATATACGGCATACTCGTCGCAGGCATTTATTTATGAATTCCTGAAGATTGCTGCATATGACATCTGTTACTTTCCAAGTTTCAGAGCTGTACAATTGAAGGGTATTGAAAATTTTAAGCTTTGATAAATTCCGCGCTAACCAAATCTTATTAAGTTCGTAGCAGAGGTATATGGCTTTATTTATTCGCGCCATTACATCATTATCTGCTCCACTGTGTTTTATTACTACGCTACCAAGATATGAAAATTGCTGCACATTTTCCCTGATAGTTTGCTCCTTGTTCACAACTACACTGGGGGGGTAGTTGGTTTGTTGTTTCCGTTCGAATTAGCTTGGTTTTCTACATGTTAATGCATAGACCAACCTTGTGAATTTCGTCGTCATTGTTCACGTCATCGTGTTCCAACTGCTCGAACAATTAAGCGTTTGGTTGAGCGCCCCGTTCAAACTATTTCCACTATTTCTTGTTGCATATTCGACCGAGAAAATCTCTGTTGCTGCCGACAACATTGGAAAATATTGTCCTACAAAATGCAAACTGCTCATACAGCTCCGACAACTATGGAGATCTTGAGGCACCAATTGCAAGTCGTGTGACTCCCATTTTGAACATTTGAACTGTCAGTCCAAATCGTCAGCCTTTAAATATGCAAATTCTAGTTTCATTGAAATGGAACTATTATGAAAAATGAGCTCTGTTAGAGAAATCGGTTCTTGTCTCTGCTACTTAAAATTAAATTTACACACATTTATAAATTTTATATTTTTATTCACTTTGAAATTAATGATACGCATGACCATATTCACAAGTAAGTACTTGTAAAACAATTTACAGTAGGTGTTTTAATAAACTATAGTTATTTAAAGCCACACTGTGGAATTCCTTTTAATTCAAATTTGAAAAAAATACAAGCGAAAATTCCGGCTTAATTTCAAAATCGTGTCTGTTCAAATAATTATCAATGAAACACAAACAAAAAATTTAATGTTAAACTATTACAATTACAAAGAAAAAATATAGATAAAAAAACAACAACAATAACTAAAGTCAAACACTAAACATTTCGTAATTTATATTCTCAATAATCTAGATCAAATAAATAGACAATGGGGTAACAAAAGCCCATGCATGAATGAAAAGACTCCTGAGAGCGAGACTGCGAATACGTTTACAAATAGAAAATAAAAAAATAAAATAATTATTCAAACACATTGTTTATATATTTTAAGATAAAAACAACGCTAAAAATAGAATGGAAAAAAAGGCAAGAAAAAACATTAATTGCTTATCATACAATTTGGCAAGTGGCAGCTTAAGTTTTATGTGAAAAAAGTTCGCATTTTTAAACTTTATTGCAATAAGTACTTGAAAAATATGAGCCACATTTTTAAGAAAATAATAAATTAGGAGCGAAATGTTGTTAGTTGGCACTGAATTGGAAGCCACCAATTAACTACTACCATTGGGTATTCAGTAATTCCTTTTTAAGGCAGAGTAAAACCTCCTTGGAAGACTAGAGAAGATTACAAAGTCTAGATGCTCATATTGGAACTCTCATGTTGCAATAGATCACATCGCTATTTATTGCAACATGAAATAAAATGTTGCGACGGTTGCGAAACACTGCTACGCTTATGACGCACAATTTCGATGACGTGAAATGTGCTGTCAAGTTTTCTAGCTGATTTTGCAAATGCGCCAGTTATACTACTGCATTTACGAACACACCCAAAGTTTTTGGAAACTTCTGTACTTTATACTGAAAGCAAACCCGTCATTTAGACAATGCACTTTTACGTTATATCAACGAAAATGCCATAGAAAAGTGAGCTAATGAAGTTCTTTATTGGATCAATGAATACTGTTTCATTGCATTTTTGAAAAAGTTGCATTAATGAAATAAGTGATGAAAAAAATCGACTTCATTAAGTCATGTAAAGCTCTAGTTTATGAATTGTCTTAACTTGTTTTCCCAAGAGAACTGTTTTTTTCATTTGTGGGACGAATGCTCCTTTCCACTTGTCTACCGCAGCTTTCTGCATGAGCAATGAAATTATATATTTTCCACCACACTCTAGAGGGGAGTGTGACGTGGACATTACTCGTATTGTGCGATGCTGAGAAGGAAGAGCGGTGCAGTGGCATATTGTTAACAATGTCTTTTATATAAAGAATAATTATTCTTTTTATTATATTAATGAAATATTTTCATTCCTTTAGTGATCATATTGCTTTTCGCAAAAATAAGTAAAATAAAACAATTTTGAACAAAAAAAAATTGACACATATATTTGATAAATTGTATAAAATTACTAAAAATAAATGCATATTAATTATTTTATTCTACAAATTTGGTAAAATGAAACTACGAGTATGTTTAAGCATTGAAACGATTTTCATTGATACAATGAACTATGAAAAACATATGAAGAGTAAAAATTTAAATTGCTTATTATTTTAATGTAAGCTTTCGTTATTGTAATGCAGTACATTTAATAAAACCGTTTCATTGCGTGAACGAATGGCTTTTCTTTCAGTGTAGTTTCTGACATCAAATAATTTCCCTTACCTTCAACTATTTAAATATTTTTTTTTTTTTTTTTTTTTGGAAATGAAGGCCGTAAACATTCGTTCCCATATCATGACTTCCTTGCTTGCGACTGTCAGGAAATCAAGCTAATGACATATAATGCAACCATTGGTCCCAATTAAGAATGAAGGCATCAATATTTGAGCGTTACAATTACATCGATTATATTTGCTCATCTAACCTGATGAAAATGTCGGTTTAAATCTTCCCATCATGTCCAATTGCATTCCTGCAGAATTAATGTTTGAATATATATAGTAGAAATATCTAGGGCATATGCTCAGAAAGTCTTCAAAAGATCGGTCAATCACACTTCGTTTCAGTTCTTACATTTCATCAAACAGCGATTTGCAAGCATTAAGAAACTTAATGCTGGAATGCTAAAATTTCTGCCATCTAGTTTCCTATGTGGCAGCGATCACCTGCGAAATAATGTGAAAAAACTGTCACTTTAACATGGAAATTTTTTGAATACTCTATTAAAGTAAATCGTAAATCTAAGTTTCAATAGTTTGTGCGGTGCTGAAATTCGCAACTTGTAACTTTTTATATGTTATTTCATACCACCATTTTGTGCACTATTAATGGCTTTTAGCTAGAGAATGTTTATTATACAATGCTCATGCTTATTTCATTAAATATTTGTCTGGTGTGATCTTGCCTTTAAAATGAGTCATTTAATTTTTTTACATTGACATTTAGTACATGTCAATCATTGTCAATTATTGCGTTAAGTTTCCATTGATTTGTTGAATATTCTCTTTTTGTTTGTATTATATTAAAGGATGTGTAAAAATACCGATGGTCACGATGATGAACAAACGTGATGACAACAATGACTGGAGTGTTCTTAGGAGAACCGCCTCAAAAGGCTTTAATTATTTAGTTTTGAAAGAAAAAAAAAACAACCTGGATGCTCTAGAGTTGTTAACCCGATGGCAACTTTTCAAACTGTTAGTATCAACATTAAGCTTTTGACTTCTAATAAAAAATAGGACTTATAGTTTCATGATTCACTTTGTGTCTTGTGCTCTCTGTGTGTCTATATTTTTATTGTTTTCTTTTTAGCCATTTACGTTTTTTCAATGTTCACATTTATTCTATTTATTTGCCTTTTTAATAATTTATTCGTTGTGGGATTTAAGCTGGTCTCTATTACTGACATTAATCTGGCGCTTATGCCAGCCAGTAGACTTCTAACAGTTTTTTTTAGCTTATAAAGCTCTTTTGCTTATACAAATATTTCCAAGTTATTTAAAAAAAATTTTTTTAAAGAATATAAAACTCAATAAATATTCTTTGCTTTCAGCCCTTTAGAGTGACTTAATGAATTTTCCAATTGCGAAAATATCGCAAATAATTTTAGGCAAGTAGTTCCTATTCAATAATTTTAATTTATAAACTTTTTAAGGTAAATTTATTCGGTCAGTTCACAAATCCCCTTCCACACCCTTTTATCGTTTATGGATTATTGAAATACAACTTTGAAATCACGAATTAAAGCTGAAGTCAATTTGGGCAATTTTGAAATTTGCATAGACGCATTACAATTATGCACCACCTAAACTCTGACTCTGATGAGGACTTGAAAAAGATTAGTCAAATAAACTAATACCAGTTATACATTCAATAGAACATTTTCAAAATATGCCAAATGAATTTGTGTACATTTAACATATTTTTTTCATTGAAAATTTTCAACATCAAATAAAAAGTATTGGAAATATTTGTATTTCTTACAACTGATACAACAATACAAGTGGCTTGTAAATTGAACAATTGTTTTTTTGAAAATGTTTCTTAGTTTTGATATTTCGATACTTCTGAACGAAAATATATTTAAAATAATTAAAGAAATTAAGAAACATAAATATATATTGAATATTAAATGTATCGGAGAGCATACTGGGTGATCCAAATACAAGTATCTTTATAAATCATTTGTTATATTAAAACAAAGATTTTTTAAAACGAAATATTAACTATCAGTCAGTATCAGACCTTTACGCTTAAATAACGTTGGGGAAAATAGCGCGTTGCCCAAACTTTGCGTTTTTTTTAAAGAAGTTTTCACCGAAAGGAAGCACCCACTGGGAGTTTTGTACGCAATTTTGGGCTGAAATTTCGTGAAACTGTCTAGACAGCTCTCCTGGTCCCCGCTATCTCTCGGTGCGGGGCTGCTGTAGCCGAAAGTGTGCAACTCAATTAAAGAACGTCTTCTCGCCATCGATCTCAACAACTCGGCACCTGCACGATGAGAATTTTGCACAGAGATCACGGATTTTTCGCTTACAATGTCCAATTGAAGCAGCAATTGAAGGCAAATGATTCACTTCGTTACGGCTTTTCAGTTTTGGCCTTACAGAAGCTCCATTCGGACATCAAGTTTGCGCAAAATGTCATATTTTCTGACGAGGCGCCTTTTTATTTCGGCGGCTATGTCTTCCGCGGACCAAAATGAGTTCTTTTTTACTTGAACAACGTTGGGAAATATTTGCAAAATAATCGCACATCGAGTTTGACCAAAAATCGTAGTTTATAACGAGGCGAATTTTCATCTTGTCTGCTATGACAACAAACAAAATCCCCGCATCTGGGGAACGGAAATCCCGCATGTCATAGACAAGAGGACTATGCATGCACAGATAATAACAGTTTGGTGTGGGGTTTCGAGTGGTGGCAAGCACTACAGAGTCATGACCTAAAATGGAAGTGATTGAAGATATATATACCGAGTTAAATATGTTTCGAAGTAACGCTTTACGTCATTAAATATTTATAAATATCTTTTTAGTATTTGTGACATATTTGCCAAATACGTTTTCTTGTTTGGGACATATTTATTATAAATGTGTCTTCCTAATTGGGGAATATAAATATGTTTTCATATTTGGGACAAATTTGTAAGCCAATATTGGAAAAACTATAAATTATTACGGGACGACACATACCTCATTTTAAAGGTACAATTCATCCTAGATTTTTTTTCTTTTTTTTTTGTAAAGACTACCAAAAACATTTTGGTCTATCGAAAAAAAATGTATTTGAATTTTTTAGTGCACAGTACTGTTTCTCTGAGGGATTTTTCACCTCATGGAAAAACTATAAATTATTACGGGACGACTTATACCTCATTTTAAAGGCAATTCATCCTAGAAACAGTACTGTGCACAAAAAAATTCAAATGAATTTTTTTCGATAGATATTTATAAATATTAAATAACGTAAAACGTTACGTCGAAACATATTTAACTCGGCATATTTATCTTCACTTACTTCTAAAATGGAAGATATGAACTGGGATCATCTTTGGCGCCTTATGCCATACATACACATATCTCATAACCATGTCATCACAGCTCATTTAAATTTAGAAGCATCGAAAATAATAAAAATTTTAATTCAAAAAATTCGCTTCAGCTTGAATTATTTGCAAATAAAACAATTTTTTTGTTGATTTTTGTGATATTCTTCCGACGGGGTTTGTTTGAATTTGGAACGATTTTCCGTCATCCCACGTCAAATTTGGTTTATGAACATATATAATTTATTTTTTTGTTGCTTACATTGGAATTATCATTATATTGAATAAGAAAATGTTTCTTAATGATATGGAATTTGTTTTTTCATTGCTTAGCTGAAAAATTAGGAATAGGAATAGCACATGAGCTAAATTTTTTTTAATATATTTCTAGCACAGCATTTTTTATATGTATATATTTTTATTGTAAATTTATATTATTTGAGTGAATTTTTTTTTATGCCACCAAATTTAATTAATGCAATTTTTTCTCCTTTTTCTTTTTTAGGTATGTATTTGATTGACTCTTTAATATTGTAAGTTCTCCACCACATTCAAAGTATTTGTATACATTTTTTGAAATACAGTAGAGTTCGGTTATAATGAACTAAATGGGACTGGGTTATTTAGTTCGTTATAACCGGAGTTACTATTTAAATTTTTTCCAATAAACAAACGAAATCATTATTGAAATATGTAGATTAGATTTTGTTTATATTCTTCGATGCGTTTATACGACCTCTATACAAAATGTCAGTTATTTTGTATCATTTTGTCAAATACGGGTAAATAATTATCTTAACCGCGTACAGAAAGAGAAAAATATTAAAACAAATTTCGATTTTATTTAGTTCCTTATAAACGCTAAAATCTCCAAACATTTTTATACTGGTTACTTTTAAAATAATTCGTTATAGGAGACAATTTGCTATAACATAAGTTCCTTGTAGACGTAATAATTTTTTTTTATTGGGAGCAGAGACGTTGTTCGTTATAAACGTTGTATGTTGTAACCGAACTCCACTCTGAATTTAGTCTTGAATTGCAAAACAGCCATGCTAAAGTTAGTGTTACCACGTTCAGGGTATTGCGCTCCAACATTTTGTTGTAGATAATTTGAGTTTAGAATATAAATATAGTATTATTAAAAAATTCTTGAGAAAAATTTCCGATTTAAGTGAATAATTATATAAAATAAGTTAAATGGCGTTTTAGGTCGCAATATTGCTTCTTATTTTTATATATCCTTGTCTATAATTTAACCATTAATCGAATCACAAACGAACAAAGCCTGCAGATTATTGAATTTTATTATCAAAATTCAAGCTCGGTTGAGAAAATGCATCGCCCTCTTTCTTATCGGAAAATTGTGTCCAGCGACGAAGCTCATTTCTAGTTGAATGGATACGTGAACAAGCAAAATTGCCGTATTTGATGTGAAGAACAGTCAGAAGCATTGCCAGAACTGCCAATACATCCCGAAAAGTTCACTGTTTGATGTGTATTATGGGGCGGTGGCATCATTGGACCGTATTTTTTCAAAGATGACGAAGGCAGAAACATTACTGGGAATGGCAAGCGCTATCGCGCGAAGATTACAAATTTGTTTTGCCCAAAATAGAAGAGCTGGACTTGGCTGACAGGTGTTTTCAACCAGACGGTGCCACTTGCCACACAGCACGCGAAACAATGGCTCAATTGAGAGGCGAGATCAGTTTATTTCACGTTTGGGGCCGGTCAATTGGCCGCCTAGATCATGCGATTTAACGCCTTTAGACTATTTTTTGTGGGCTAAGTTAAGGCTCATGTCTATACAGACAACTCCGCAACGGTTGACGCACTGAAAACCAATATTGAAGAATTTATTGGTAAAATACCGGCCGATAAGTTGGAGAGGGTATGTTAAAATTGGACCCATCGTATGAATCTTTTAAGACGTAGCCGCGGTCAACATTTACATGAAATCATATTCAAACATTAAATTACATAGATCGTTCTATCGACTCAAAGATTTCATAAGAGTTTCATATGTTTTTTTTAAATCAAATCCCAAAGCTCTTAAAAAATTACCCTTTAAATAAATGTATACATATACATATGTACTTTTTGTGGAAAAATTAAAGAAAACTTAAACTGAAATTTACAAAAAAAGATACGATGTTTGAAAAATTTGGTTAAGAAAATTTAATTTTAAAATGTGTAATTTTTTTAACAAACAATTAATGTAATTGTTGTTAACGTTATCTTTGAATTTCTTTTTAATCTTATCTATTTAATGAAAAGGAAATACGAAAAAAAACAAAAACCGTACGAGAAGAAAGCACCATAGACGGGAGTAGTGCACTAATTTTGCCGTTTTCACTGATACTCGTACTTAGTGACAGTGCGAAATTATTGCACTATAATTTTGTTGAGATTTGGTGGTGAATTAATAATTAACAGCTTCATTAAGTACATCTTTTAAACTAATGTATGTTCCACTTCAAAACTTTTGCAGTATAATGGAGACAATCTAGGCCAATTTCGGTTTAAAATTAATTATTTTTTCCACCTTTGTAAAATATATTTTTATTTCATAACGAGCTTTAGGTCTTTTTATAAAAAGGAAATTTAATTTAATTCAATATTTCGACGCCTCTTTGGACGTCTTCTTCAGTAATTTAAAAAAAAATTTTTTTTTTGAAGAATACGCCCAAAGAGGCGACGAAATATTGCAATAAAATAAACTAATTTTTAAGAATATAAGGGCTTAAAATTAATTTAAAAAAAATGCTATTTAACTTGACAATTTTCAATTTGAATTTAAATTTTTCTTTTTTTTAGAGATGAATCAATTTCCTTAAAAAATTATTAATCCTTGAGTTCTAGGAAATATTAAAAAAATATATCAGAACGCTAACACTTTAGCACCTTATAAATCGACAAATAACCATCATAAAAAATATTTTGTACACACATCCATATCTACCAGAAGTACAGTCATGCCAAATATCAAGAAATATCGGAGTTGTCCGCTTTACATGTCATGACTCATGTATAATTTGTATTATTTCTTTACGTGTAATTTAGTTTCTCTCAATGTACTCGTATGTACTTATGTAAAATATTTCTTTAATTCCATTTGTACTTGTTATTTCTTTGTTGTTAAAAAATAAACCACATTTTGGGGGCGTCTTGTTATTTGATTGTAAATTTTTGCGTTTTAAATAATTATCTAATTATGGGAAGTTAATGTGACTAATGAGATGTATGCCAATAAATTATATTTAAAATTTTTACACAAGTGCTTTTGCGAGTTTAGTTGGAATTCCCACATTAGAAACGCCAACGTAATCCATATCAAACATTCATTCTTTATTGAAATATTTAGGAATGCCATATAATTGATCTACAGATATTCGTTAGTCATTTATATGAGTATTAAAATGCTACTGGCAGAACTTTAATAAAGTAAAAACAAAGTAAAAAACCATGTTTGGCTCCTCGTACTTCCTGGTCCTCTGTTCCTCCAAGAACACCATCAAAATGTTACATTTGTTGGTTAATTGTCATCGTATCACTGCAAATTGAAGTAAAAAACCTTTTGTCCGTCGATGAGATTCCGCGATGTATTTATATGTGTCATACGACTCTAAAGCACGTTGCAACAACTATGCACGTTCTAACAACTACTTTTCGAGTGAAATCCATTTTTTTTAATCCTTTTTCAGTGTGAGTTAAAAACATCCTCATCAATCGTTTATACTTCAGGTGTAAATTCAACTTGTTAACTTCACCTGATTTAAATTAATGAAGCCAATTAATAAAATTCAATTCTTTGTGCCTGTTATTGATGCTAAAAAATTATTCATAAGAGACTGGAAACGGTGGCATTTTTGCAAATAATAAAACGCATTTGTATGATGAAAATATTTCAACTGCTCTCTCATACGAAAAGTTACATATACAGACAGAAACATCAAATTAGCTGCCACAACAAGTGGGTGGGTAAAGACTTTATGACACATGTCATTAGTCAAATACCTATGGATTTACGTTACGTATAGATATAGTCTTACAGTAAAGCTGAAATGTGAGTGGAGCAGCATATGAGGAGTATTTATAGAGATTATTGCATACCTGAGTGCATGCACTAAAAAGTGTACTCAAATTCAACTAAATTACCTGTAAAATAACACCCACACTCTTACTTGATTTCTACACAAGAGCAGCAGCGAAAGCACACTCAACAGCAGTGAATTATCAAAGATTTCTTACCATAATACGAAATGTATAATTAAATGATTCGTATATGGCATACAAGAATTTTAAGCACACTACTATACACACGTTGCCACTCCAAAATAATGATGGCATAATCCCGAAAATTTGTCTAAGCAGAAACCTAAATTAGAAATCGTGTTACTGCCAGAGGTTTCGAAAAGTAAGGCCTAATTTTGTATTTCTCGATGGCGAAACGTTGCGTTCTTTTAAAGCATTTGTTATATATATATATATATATATATATATATATATATATATATATATATATATATATATATATATATATATATATATATATATATATATATATATATATATATATATATATATATATATATATATATATATATATATATATATATATATATATATATATATATATATATATATATATTTGTTTTTTCTGAATGAATTTATTTCGTTTCCAATCCAAAATACTGATCGCATAATACCGAAAAGTGTCTAAGGAGAAGCCTAAATAATAAACCTGGAAACTGCGGGGGCTCCAAAATTAAGGGATTAATTGTATATTTTTCGAAGGCGAAGCGTTCCATTATTTTAATGCAATTAATTAAATTAATTGTAAATAATTTTTGATCATATTTAGTTTACAAACGAATAAACTTATGTATGTATGTATGTACAGCAGCGACAAAAAAAAGATTTGCTTGACCTACATCCATGCATTAATTTAATGGTTAAAATGTAAATCAGGACATGTTTGTCGTTTTGTGTAGAATTATGTTTAAGGTATTCAAAAGCCTTATATACATAGTTGATGTAATCATACAACGATCATATCGCTTTTCTGCGTATTTCTCAAAAATATTAAGGGAAATATCTATTTAACTTCCTCTACTCTCAGAAGTGAGTAGTTGAAGGCGTCAGATGGCTTGAAATATGAACGATGTAAAATTTTCTCACTGTTCAATCCTTTTAAATGTTGATGTCAAATCGTTTCCTGATAATGCTAAAGAAAACAACTGTGTGTCACTGTGGGTTAGAATTGCAACTTGGGAACTGGAAAAATTTAATCGACCTAAGCTTTTTATCAGTTACTCTATACAAAATGCATTTCTATAACGGGGACGCAATGCTCCGAAAATCGGACGAAGACACTAGGTATTAGAAAATTGTGTTTAAAAACACAAACTAAGTTCCTAGGTACATTAAAGATGATACCAACGGGGACGAACTCAATCCGCCTTAACCGAAAACTAGGAAAACTTTTCTCGCTTTCAATTCTTTTTGCAATAATTTTATCAAATATGTACTTCCCTTTTTACCATTTTTTTATTCTACACGAGTAAACTATTTCCTAAACTAAATTTCTTATAATAAAATAAAAATTATTTGTTCTTATAACAGTAACTCTGGTCAATGCAAAGCTCTATGGGCCTACGAACACCGAGTTATAAATTTAGGCGAAACTTGCCAACAAGATACTGTGGAAAGGCCAAAATCCTATCTGTCGACGCTGGGTTTGTTCGGGATAAGAAAACCCGTTCAGTTGAGTTAGTTGATTATCGTCTTAACGGGAAACACCTAATTACGAGCACATGCAGGGAGGACATTAAGACAGTGGAACACTTCTTTTATCATTTCCCAGCTTTTTTGCAGGCGATATATCAAATTTTTGTGGATGACAACTATCGGACATTACTTACTCATGAATATTGACTGGATAAATTTGATGAGGAACTGCCTCCATGACACAGAGTTTTAATAGCATTTAGGATTTTAGTATCTTTCATGTACTGGGTTCGGTGTATGCCTTTTTGACATGGGTATCATTCTCCTCTCGCTGACCCAGCTCAACCTGTTTTAAAGAATAATTTATTAAACTTTAAGAGAAATATTTTTAAAGTTAATTAATGTAAGAAATTCACTGTGAAATTATGGAATATTTTAAAATCAACTTTTTTTAGGACTTAAGAATTTTTATTCTAGGTTTAGAAAGAATTTAATTAAATTGGAGCAATTTTTTCGGTTTTTTTAGGAATTTATTTTACTTATGATTAATATATGTATTTTCTTAAATGTATTAACTTTATTTTCTAATTAAGAAATGAATGGAAAAAAGTATATATTCATTTAATTTAAAATCTTATTGAATTTAGGAACTCAAGTCCTTGACACTTTAGTCTGGGTTTAATTTTTGTTGCAAGACTTCTGCCCTTTTTAACTGAAAATTATAATGGTTTTATTCAAACCTAAGAAGTGGAAACTTTCAATAATATTGCACCATGTAGGGTATCTAAAAATTTCGAAAAAAATTTCAAGTAAAAGAAAAACCAAATCAAATTGCCATAATTTTTACAATAGATGCAATTAAATAAAATATTTTTTATTGGTTTCTTTTACAAAATATCAGGCAGTGCATAGAGCAGCTATATAATTGGCATTGTCGTTGCAATAATAACAGGTGTCAGCTGCCATGTATCAACTCCCAAATGCTTATAATTTACCAAAACAAAAAAAAAAAAAAAAAAAAAACGAGCAGCCCCCTCATTTTTCTTGCGATTGAATTTAAGGCTTCGGGGTCTATTAAATTTTTTTTAAATCTTACACAGTAAAAATAAAATTATTGTTAAAAATACCAAAACAGAAATTAAAAAAAAAATTATGCAGACTGTATGGCTGGATTTCTGGCTGACTTGCGGCCGAAAAGCAAAAATGTATAAATTTGTTAAATTGAGATCAATATTCTGTAAGAGGCATGAACGACTACTCTTGAGTTTTGATTAATGGCATAAAAACAGATATTATAATAATAATTAAGGAAAGAAATTATTACTTCCACATACATACACACCATACATACGAGTTAATGTGAATAAATGACATGTTTGATTATTTAATTAAAGGTTTCCCATGTTCCGCCACATTGATGGTGAGCGTAAATGCCCATTATTTGCGTTAATATTACGTATATATTTTTTTGTTTGAGATTTTGCTTTTCACAATTATAATTCGTTTCTTTTTAACATGTTTTGATTAAACTTTAGAAAATACTCATAAAAATCGTTCATTCAAACGTAATTTTTTTTGGAAATATTCCAAGAAGTGATCGTAGTCTTAAAACTTAAATTAAAAAAAATATATGCATACATGTGCATCGGGTAGTCCAAATACAAGTATATCTTTGAATTATATGCTATTTTGACACTGATGGAATTTTTCTGCGGACCAAAATGAGTCGTCGTTTTAGGCTTGAAAAATGTTAGGAAATATTGCAAAACAATCGGACATCGAATATGGCATAAAATATTCATCTTATTTTCTTCGACGAGGTGCATTTTCATCTCAGGTATCAGAAAACCCGCACCGTCATTTGCCGAAAAATTAATGCATACACAGAGAATAATAATTTGGTGTGAATTTTGGAGTGGTGGCGTCATCGGCCCATTGGCAACACCATTTCAGATTCAGCACAACAGAACCATGATAACGGACTTTTTATGGCCTAAAATGGAATATCTGAGCTATTTTCAGCAGGATGGCATACCATGTCACACAGCTCTTCAAATAATCGATTTTTTGTGCAATAAGTTCGGCAATCGAGGTGTCAGCGATTTTGGTGATTTCATTTGGCCGCCTCAAAGCTGCTATTTGACCCTTTTAGACTTTTGATTGTGGGTTGCACATCAAAGGCCGATGCTAAGAGAATAATACAGAGGGAATCCACATCCTTAAGGCCAATATCGTCTGAGCCATTCGTGAGATAGAAACACGAACCGTCAACAAAGTCTTGGAAAATTGAACTGACAGGATAAGCTACTGCGGGTCCATTACCGGCAGTCACATGAATAAAATCAAGTTCCACACATAACGAGAATATTTATATAAAATTAAGGTTGGTTCATTTTATTTAATTTTTAAAAAATTCTGGTATTTGGACCCCCTGTATATTCGTGTCTGTGTGTGTATTAATGTATACCATATAAAATGTAATGAAGCTTCAAAAGCAAATTTTCGCTATATATTGATTATTATGATTGTCGACGTCGACATCACATCAAGTCGACAGTAAAAAAAGACAGCAGTTCTGAACTCCTTGTAGGCAATAATTAAGTAATATTGATGGCCAGTTGTATTTTATAAGCCATAGTAGTAGTAATATCCTATCAATAATATTTAATAGTTCTCGATAACGATCCCACAATTGCCAATATATTGATGTCGACTTGGTGTGACGTCGACATCGACAGTCATAATACGGGGGATTATCAGTACTTTTCTAAAATTCCTTCAACGTTTAAAATGGAAACCAATTATAGGAGGTAATTTCCAATAATTTTTTTCCAAATTAAAGTCCAATTCCCACATGTTCCGGAAATTTTATAGAAAATCATTAAATTTATCATAGAAAGAGCTTCACTCATGATTTGGACGTGGCTTCGTCGCCGATTGGACTATTAGAACTTTGTGAAAAAAACCTTAAATTTAATTTTACACCTTTTTATGTATATAAAAGGCAATTTAATAAAAGTATAATAAAATTTTATACGTCACTATCCGTTTAGCTGCACATATAAGTTTTTAAGCAAAATTGTGCAGTTAGGAAAATAATTTTCTTAACTGGTGCACTTATCGGATATTGTGTTGCTTTCATTTTCGTCGAACCTCAACCAAACTTCGTAATTAAACTATATTTACAATTAATTTATTTTTATTAAACTAAATTTGCATTACAAGTTTTTTTTAACGAAAAAGTTGTTCTCTAAGCTCAGAGTGGAAGTCTAAATGCAACAAAATTTTCTTCAATTTCTAATACGTTTAATAACATGATTTTTTCACTATTATAAATACAATTTTGTTGAATTTCCATTACTCTTTCTGTTTTTTTAATTTGCACTCACTGACAATTAAAAAGTTAATGACAAATTTAAAAGCAGACAACGGAACGAGCACGTGGCATTCATGACTTGAAAATATTTCCTTTTCAATTTGAGAATGACGTAACTGATTTGAGAATAGGACGTTCATAAATTGACAACGTATGGAAATTTTCATGTTTTCATTCTAGATTTGACAACATTTATTTTTGAATTTGACAACGTTTGGTGTATTTGATACTTTCATTCTTGATTTGACAACATTTTGTTTTAGATATGAGGATGGATATTGTCAAAAAAAAAAACTGAAAACGCTTAGTTGTCAATTTGACACCAGCCGTTTACACTTCTATTACATCTTTTTCCCTCCTGAGTATAAAGATGGTAGCATTTAGAGAAGAAAAACCAGGGACGTAACAGTTATAAGATAAACGCTAAAAAAATCAGATTTAACAATTATTACTGATACATTTACGTAATGGTTATAGTCAACCATTAACAAGAAATATATTTTATTTTGGTTATTTTAACCAATTGAAATGAGATATATATTTTTTTGGTTATAAATAATCGTTATATGAACCAAAAAAACTTTTGGGCGAAAATAACCATTATTTCAACCTAAAAAATTTATTGGTCGAAAATAACCATTATTTCAACCAAAAAAATTTTTGGTTGAAAATAACCATTATAAAAAAATTTTTTTTGGTTACTACTTCAAAAAAATCGACTTTTTTAGTGCCTTACGAATGAAGAAATTTCACTGTGCAAGATCGAAACTCAGTATCACACTAAAATAATTCTAGGTCCTGAAACATGATTTAACGAACTCTTTTGACGTTAAAAAGTTACCAACCTAATGCAGGAACCGAAAATAACTGTTATATTTTTATTTCAGAGCAAAAAGGTTAGTCAAAAATGCCCTTTATCTGCATTTGGGAATTTTTAACCATTATCGCGACTTTTATATTATATTGGTTACCGTAACTAATTAATTGAGAAAATAAAAATTTTGGTTACAAATAACCATTATATCAACCAAAAAAAATTTTTGGTTAAAAATAACCATTAAATCAACCAAAAATTTTTTTTGGTTGAAATTAACCATTATAGAAAAAAAATTATTTTTTTTGGTTATCATGTATCAAAAAATTCCAAAAATTTCAATGATTTATTGTTGTCACCAAGTTCGTACATACATATATACATAAACTCAAATATACAAAAATGTTTCCTATATGGTAATTAGATGTGTGGCACACGTCTAACCGTTACTTACTGTCTTTTGATCTGGTACACATTAGGTTGGTAACTTTTTAACGTCAAAAGAGTTCGTTAAATCATGTTTCAGGACCTAGAATTATTTTAGTGTGATACTGAGTTTCGATCTTGCACAGTGAAATTTCTTCATTCGTAAGGCACTAAAAAAGTCGATTTTTTTGAAGTAGTAACCAAAAAAAATTTTTTTATAATGGTTATTTTCAACCAAAAATTTTTTTGGTTGAAATAATGGTTATTTTCGACCAATAAATTTTTTAGGTTGAAATAATGGTTATTTTCGCCCAAAAGTTTTTTTGGTTCATATAACGATTATTTATAACCAAAAAAATATATATCTCATTTCAATTGGTTAAAATAACCAAAATAAAATATATTTCTGGTTAATGGTTGACTATAACCATTACGTAAATGTATTAGTAATAATTGTTAAATCTGATTTTTTTAGCGTTTATCTTATAACTGTTACGTCCCTGACCTAATGTGTACCAGATCAAAAGACAGTAAGTAACGGTTAGACGTGTGCCACACATCTAATTACCATATAGGAAAAATTTTTGTATATTTGAATTTATGTATATATGTATGTACGAACTTGGTGACAACAATAAATCATTGAAATTTTTGGAATTTTTTGATACATGATAACCAAAAAAAATAATTTTTTTTCTATAATGGTTAATTTCAACCAAAAAAAATTTTTGGTTGATTTAATGGTTATTTTTAACCAAAAATTTTTTTTGGTTGATATAATGGTTATTTGTAACCAAAATTTTTATTTTCTCAATTAATTAGTTACGGTAACCAATATAATATAAAAGTCGCGATAATGGTTAAAAATTCCCAAATGCAGATAAAGGGCATTTTTGCCTAACCTTTTTGCTCTGAAATAAAAATATAACAGTTATTTTCGGTCCCTGAGAAAAACATATCAGTAACAATGATCTTTTGCTGTAAAAGAGTACGATAAATTAATGGATTTTATCAGATTATAAATATTTCTGAGAGCAATGAGGTTGTAAAAAGAAAAATTATTTTATATTTAAATACTTAATTTAATTGCATTGTATTATATCTTTAGTCTGTAAAGATTTATATCTATAGACCTAAATTAAATAAATATAAAAAAAACAGCCTCAATCCACAAAAGCCAAAAATGTTACCACAAAATTACTTTCCAATTATTAAATAATGTATCCATTGTTAACATTAAATTGTTTCTTCTAGATCTTACAGTGTTAACATTGATAAAAAAATAAGCAAAGATGCCAAAACACCAGATATACTCATTTCAAGTTTGTGTTATGTGAATAACCAGCCAGAAATCCAAAACTGTACAAAACTTTTTGTCTTGAAACTCTGACCTTCGTAGACTAGTAGGTAGTGTACTAGACTCGTAGTGCGAAGGTCCCAGGTTCGAATCTTGCCGCAGAACTCTGGCAGTTTGTGTTTGATAAATAAAAGGAGCGCACAACAAGCCCTCACTGTCTTAAGTGTATGTCGTATGACATGGGCTATCACACCCCTCCAATCAACCTAACCTAACCTAACCTTGTCTTGAAACCATACTGTACATAGGGATAGGTCATAAACCTAAAAAGAGGAACTGAAAAGTCCTTCAAGAACTCGATAACAGTATGACCAGAATATGTGAGATCTTTTCACTCATGAATCACTACAAATGTTCAGTGGCCTCGAATGTGAAATTTTTTTTTCGTTCTGAATTCTGAATTAATGAACAATTAATAAATTTTAAATTTTAAGTCATAATTTTCTCGCCATAAAAAATCATCATTGAAGAGGTTCAAATATCAATTTGTCAACTTTTCTAGCAAAACCATCTATAAATTTAATGGAATGGAAGCGAAACTGTTGAAAGAGATGGAGAATTTAAATTAAAAAATCGCTAAATCTTAAATAATATTAAAAAGATCTTAGGTATTGTTTTTATTTGAAAGTTTTATCGAAAAATTTTAATACATTTTATTATCATTTGTTGGGGAAGGCCTTGTCAGACCCGGCCTTGGCCCAATAAAATCGGAGCACTGAGTACTGGCTCCTCATCTCTTCACTGTAATTATTTACTAGAGAATTCACACTGTCGTGTTAAAGCATCCTTTCATAGTTTTAAAGCTAAAAAAGTTAATTTTTAGATGTTTTCCCATACCTTGATTTCTTTTGGAAACGCCAAAAATTGACCTGCTTAATATTGAAATTATCGACATTGTAACCACAAAAAAAAATATTTGAATAATCAACTTTTCAAGTGATGGTTGTTGTGGCCTTAGCTTTTCAAACTTCACTGATGAGTTGGTTTAACGACAAATGAAATGTCGGCATATGAACAGCCAAACGCAAAACAAACAAAATTAACGTGTGTAAGATTTAAACGTATTCCAAAATACGTAAAAGTCAGAGTTCGGGTAGTATAATAATCTCATACGATAGATAATTCTCATATTGTATTTGATTGTTTTGACATAACCATGTCATGCTTAGAAGTTCACTGACGATTTGGTTTAACGACCAATGAAATATCGATACGAGTATATGAACAGCCAAGGAAACAACAAACAAATTTGAAAAGTTCAATCCCTTTAAATTTCAATATTAAGTATTTAAAACAAAGATTTCATTTTCCATTTTGCCTGATAAGAATATTAATTAACACCCGGAGGTCGTCTGATAGTATACTTATATGTTGCAAGATAAATAAATACAAATAAGTTTGAATATCTTTAAAAATGTGCAGAGTGCGTGCGTGTTCATTTAATTCTTTTAAGTCCCATGTAATAACTATGGGAATTGCATCTCATTAAATTAAACAAGAGATGTCTAATCAAATCTAAAGTGATTACAGGTTACCTGACTCTTATAGCCACTATCCAATAATTAAATTTCCCTGCGGCTACTTTAGTCATCACTTCAAACGCGTTGACTCCCATAAACAAGAGCCCATATTTCCACCCATTATGGTCAAAATGTGATGCTGTTTTTGTATTAGTTAGTGCAACTGCGGCCCACATTGTAATAAAAAAATGAAAATAAAAAACCTTAAATATTTTAATTTATCGTGACACATCATGTAAAGCAAAATGGAATGGACTTCTTTTATTTATCGTTCATTACAGTCTGCTGGTTGACACACATTTCAAACGCCTTTCTGTTTGGTGTTAATTTTCGTAAATGCATTCATGTTTATTTTTTATTTCTTACAAAAAATTCTGCAATTATTTGCATGTCAATCTATAGATTTTCTCCATTGACCAAGTTGTAATTTTGTATGAAAACAGTTGGTAGATTTTGTATTCAAATTGAGTTTGGGTTTTGATCTGACTGTCGCTTAAAGTTGTTGTTTTTATCTTGAAAGATGTTGTTGTCTTGAGGATATTTTTCTTCTGTTTTATAAAATAATTTCTGTCGGCTAAATCATTTTGTAAATTACTCTGATACATTATGTCTTGGCGATTTCACACAATTAGGTTATTGCAAGATGCACATAAAATGCACTGGAAAAAAATTTCACGGAAATTGTTACAGTTGTGACAAAATGGGTGCCTTCGTAGACTATTAGCTAGTGTACTGGGCTAGTAGTCTGAGAGGTCGCAGGTTCAATTCCTGCCTGAAAACTCTGTTCGTTTGTGCAGATAAGCCAAGTAACTTCGCAGGTAAATGGAAAAAAATATTAACCATCTCTAGTTTTAATTTTTTGATATGAAAGTGTCAAATGTCTTATAACATTATGAATATAAATGGATTAAAGAAAACTCAAACATGGAATTTGATAATTAACCGATTTGCATATGTGGTTTATTTACGATTTGTTTCAAAGATACTATTAATAAACATATTTCAACTGTCAACATTTACTTCAGTGACATCAATAGAAAGACTCTGGGCATTCAAAGTCACTCAATTACTTTATTAGCTGTGCGATTTTTATAGTGAATTATGCAGCAATGTGTTGCACACATCAGCAGCTTTACTCTTAACCAGAATATGCGATTTCAGTTGTCCATTCAGCCATTAAAATGTCGCTCCTTTTTTAAACCAACTCACATAGACGAAAAACTATTAGCGATACTGCATATTTGGTACAGTCCTGCACCATAAACTGGCCATCCATTTCATGTAAAAATATCTACATTAATTTTGTTTTTACACATATATGGCATAAGTTACAATTAATTATTGAGCTGCACACACATAATTATTGCCATCCACACCAAACTGTTACTCTGTGTGAACCTATCGACAATAATATGAGATCCGGTCCCCAGATGCGGCTATTTGATTTGCTGTTATAGACGCGTAGATGAAAATGTGGCCTAGTCAGAAAATTATTTCGGACAGATAAAGTCTTATCAGTGTCAAAATAAGATATACTATATATGATTTAAAAACGTGCTTGTGATTGGTCCACCCTTTATAAAAAATTATTATAAATTTCCGGGGATATTGAAGGATTAAAGTTTGAAAGGGAATTATCTTTTGCTTAGAGGAATATACAACTAATAACATAAAAAAGTGCTGCTTCTCCTTTCTCATGCGATGTCGATGCTGACATATTTGAAAAAAGAAAATAGTACAATTCTGAAATCTGAAAAAAATTATTGGTATGGGTTATGTTGTCGACGCAGTCGGCAAAAAAAAATTTTTCGGGCACTCTACGAAATCTTGCATTTTGAGCACTAATTAGAAGTTTTTTTTTTTATTTTTAAACGCAATACATTAGTCACTGGCGCATTCTCGAAACTGACCTACTTTCCTGCTGAGCCGGACAGTCGCACATAAAGTGTTACACTGACTTCCTCTTCTTTTTGAAAGCATCTGCTGCATTGGTCACCATAATGGGCATACACACGATCGTACAGTGCTTAGTAATGATGCCCACCAAGAGTACTAGCGTCTCTCTCCCTAAGAGATAAGAGCTGGCCAGAGTCTTATTTATTTTAGAAGTGAGAACTGAGGAGCACCTGTGTTCCGTCCTTTTCAGCGCGCACTTTCTAAATCATTTGAACGTTAATCTGGGACGAGTCTTTATTCATTTAAAAGGGCAATCGGAAGACGAATCCACGTTCCGTGTTTCGCATATATATCATCTGGTGAAACTTTTTGTTTAAATTGTTGACTGATATTGTTAATGCTAATAAAAGTAGATTCAATACTTAATAAAACGTATTAAGGTTTTCATTTCTACATTTCGGCTTCATAGTTTCCTAATGGCTGAAAGAATTTTTTTAAAGTTATAAATAAAAATAAAACTCTCAATTGATTTTCATGTCGCCTTCGGATTAAAATTGGATTTTGAAACTTAATGAGTTTAACTGAAAAAACGCAACAACATTAAGAAATGAAGTTATCTTCGTGTAACTCATTTGGTTGGAAATTCTATTTACCATAGAAATGGAGTAGACTTTTTTAAATCCAATAATTTTGAGTGCGAAAAGTATATAAATAATAACAATTTTAAAAATCTTTACAATCTTGGCAACACTATTCTACTTATAGCATTTTACAATAGAGGATGACAGAGGCATGGATCTGACATTTTGTTTGCATGCTCAATGAGTACTCCTTACATTTGGCTTAATTTGCGGGTTATATTGTCTTTAAGTTTGATCAGTCCATTGCGGCTGAATGCCATAGACCTGCGACTTCAAACGATTTTACTGGGGAGCTCACATCATGTCTGCGTGGGATATCCTTACCGTCAAATTGTTTTAAGAAATTCTCCAATCTGGAGTTACCTGTACTCGGTCACACAAAGAATTTCTGTTTATGCAATGAAATTTGTAGAAGAGAGGAAAGACGAATATACATGCATGTACATATTTGCAATCCTGTTTTGTTTTATTATTCTCACTTCACACACAATAAGATTTCCGATCTAGATACGATGCCACGCACGCTAAACTTATAAAGTCCCTCTCTTTTTGGTGGGAATTTGAAAAATACCTAAACACATAACTTTGTGTCACTTCCACTTGTATACTCTTTTCTCTCAGTGTAGCTTATAAAAACATAAAGCAAATAAAAGAATGTGTATGTAGAACGGCGACAGTGACCACCAACAGGCGCCCACACGCATTTAATGCAGATGCAGTATCGTAATTCAAATATTTATTTATTGTTGTCGTTGTCTACATCTGCCAATAAATGAACGACAATTTGTTTTTGTTGAAATAAACAACAGCAACAACAACAGGCTTCTCAAATAAATCAATAGAGAAAACAAGCTGCCAGGCTAATTTTTCAGACAGAATAAAGCGAAAAAAAAACAACCACATAGTGCGAAAATGCGCTTGAATTGAATTGTTCAACATATTGTTACGTTTGTGTCGTTGCAACAAAACACACAAATAAACTATTTTGCCTTTTTATGTAATTTTGTGTTAAATTAAATTAAAATTCATGTTTTCAAATTTAGTTTATCCACTGGCGGTTTTGCGCTTTGTACAATGAAACGAAAAAAAACCTTTGATGGATTAATTTCATTTCGTTTTTAATTTTTGTTTTTTCCCGTTCGCTGAAGCCAAAAAAAATTTAAAGGCAAATTCAATTATTTCTAAATGTTTATTTAATAATAGCATTTTTGTGTTGTTTTCTTTGTGCATGGCAATTAATTTTAATGGGTTTAATGTTACTTACATGTGATATCATCAGCTGAAACGATTAAATTTTCTCTCTCTCTATCTCTGTCTTTATCTCTCTCTGTGTCTCAAATTATGTGAATTTTTATAAATTAGCTTTTTCCTTTTCCTAATCGATTTAAAATTTTTGGTAAATCTTAGTTGTGGCATCTTCTTGTCGTTAGTATGCGGTTGTTGTCAACTTTATCAACTTTGACATATCTCTTGTCGTCGTGTGGTTATGTCGCTTTGCTGGAATTGTGTTATTTCATTCATGAGGTTTTTGTACAAACTTTCGTGGTACATATAATTTTAATTCAGACATAATCTATACATGTGAAAAAAACTCAAGTGCTTGAAAAACCCCAAAAAAGTGTGTATTAAATCAGCAATAGACAATGCATTAGGTGAGAAGACCTAAAAGAAGTTACAATATTTAATTGTATTTGTAATTTGGATACTACAACAATACATTAACAGAATGAATGCGTATTTCATCGTGTCATAACTTTCGCTGAACTTTGTACTCGCCTTGCACATTTGTTATTTTGCGATACTCGACTTGCAACATTTGGCGTTGCTGAGGTTGTTGTTGCGCTTCAAGTTGCATTACAATTAATTTCTGAGAGCAAAGTACTATTTCAAGGACCATGAACATGTTGTAAACAACAATTGCTATTGCTACACCCCTGTTCCATTGTACCAAACATATTTTGTAGGTTGTAATAGTTCACTAGGGTAATAGATATCAACAGAATAAAAATTCGAAGTACTTATGTGTCGAAGGACCATAAAGAAGCTGCGGTCGTTAATTGCAGTTTTCTTTTCTCTTTGGCAGTATTTCAAAGCCGGGTTTGTGGAATGTGTTTACACACCATCAATGTCCTCTTATCGGTTTTCTTTGAAGCCTATTGCAGCAGCACATGCTTGCGGCGGCCTAGAGATCCAAGTATTGCTAATGTGAAGTTGTTGTTACTATTGTTGTTAAGACGCCCCAGCAAGGATTCACATGCAAAGTTAAAATATGATTAATAAATTATCATTACAGTCAATTGTTTGTTCATTCCAGCCATAAATAATTGAGACAAGAAAATTATACTGATTAAAATAGTGTTTCAACAACTATTTATACCTAGAGCATTTCAATGTAGTCGTATGATATTATACAATTATATTATAATCACTAATATAATGTTCAATATTATCAGAAAAATGAATTTTTATTACAATCTGCTATTAAAAATTCATCTTGATTTTTATTTAAGTACATTTGAAAATCTAAAAAAGAAAATTGTGTAAAAAATTATAAAATGTGAAATGAAAAAAAACTTACCAGCAAACAAATTGAAAAGAATAATTGTCCATGTTTATGTGTACATAAATGTGTTTCGAATAAAAATATAAGAAAATATAAAAATTAATTTACTTCAAGCAACACACATTACAATATGTTTATGAGAACAATTAACATGGTTCTAATGAACATAATAAAATGTTCAATAGAATCACTATGGAGAACAATTTTGATTGTCTCATAGGAATTAAAGCCAATACGTTTATCTATCCAACTCAAAAGAAATCAAGTCGATATCTTGAAAACTAAGTAAGTTATGACCAAAATGGTAACCAGTTCTACTAAAAAGTGGCCGTGGTAGATCTGGTTACCTTTTTGGTCACAACTTGCTTAATTTTTAAGATATCGACTTGGTTTCTTTTGCGTTGTTAAGCTAAACATATTAGCTTTCATCCGCATTTTTTTTGGCGAAAATAGGAAAAACAATTTTTTTTACATTTTTTCAAAAAAAAAAAAAAAAAAAAAACAAAGGGGTTAGCTCATCATAATTTTTGAGGAAAAAAATTTTTTTCGCACTACCCGCGAAAAAAAATTTCGAATTAAAGCCAATACGTTTATCTATCCAACGCAAAAGAAACCAAGACGATGTCTTAAAAAGTAAGCAAGTTATGACCAAAAAGGTAACCAGATCTACTACTGCCTCTTCCCGGCCACTTTTTAGTAGAACTGGTTACCATTTTGGTCATAACTTGCTTAGTTTTCAAGATATCGACTTGATTTCTTTTGCGTTGGCTTTAATTCGATTTTTTTTCGCGGTTAAAAAATGAAAAAATGTAAAAAAAAATTTCTTATTTACCCAAAAAAAAATTTCGAATGAAAGCCAATATGTTTAGCTTAACAGCGCAAAAGAAATCAAGTCGATATCTTGAAAACTAAGCAAGTTATGACCAAAAAGGTAACCAGTTCTACAAAAAAGTGGTCGGGAAGAGGCAGTAGTAGATCTGGTTACCTTTTTGGTCATAACTTGCTTACTTTTTAAGACATCGTCTTGGTTTCTTTTGCGCTGTTAAGCTAAACATATTGGCGTTTATTCGATTTTTTTTTTTGGCGAAAATAAGAAAAAAAATTTTTTTGACATTAAAAAAAAAAACAAAGGGGTTAGCTCATCATAATTTTTGAGGAAAAAATTTTTTTTCGCACTACCCGCGAAAAAAAATTCGAGTTAAAGCCAATACGTATGTATATCTATCCAACGCAAAAGAAATCAAGTCGATATCTTGAGAACTAAGCAAGTTATGACCAAAATGGTAACCAGTTCTACTAAAAGGTGGTCGGGAAGAGGCAGTAGTTGATCTGGTTACCTTTTTGGTCATAACTTGCTTAATTTTTAAGATATCGACTTGGTTTCTTTTGTGTTGTTAAGCTAAACATATTGGCTTTCATTCGAAATTTTTTTTTTTTTGGGTAAATAAGAAATTTTTTTTACATTTTTTAACCGCGAAAAAAAATCGAATTAAAGCCAACGCAAAAGAAATCAAGTCGATATCTTGAAAACTAAGCAAGTTATGACCAAAATGGTAACCAGTTCTACTAAAAAGTGGCCGGGAAGAGGCAGTAGTAGATCTGGTTACCTTTTTGGTCATAACTTGCTTACTTTTTAAGACATCGACTTGGTTTCTTTTGCGTTATTAAGCTAAACATATTAGCTTTCATTTGAATTTTTTTGGCGAAAATAGGAAAAACAATTTTTTTACATTTAAAAAAAAACAAGGGGGTTAGCTCATCATAATTTTTGAGAAAAAAAATTTTTTTCGCACTACCCGCGAAAAAAAAATTTCGAATTAAAGCCAATACGTTTATCTATCCAACGCAAAAGAAATCAAGTCGATATCTTGAAAACTAAGCAAGTTATGACCAAAATGGTAACCAGTTCTACTAAAAAGTGGCCGGGAAGAGGCAGTAGTAGATCTGGTTACCTTTTTGGTCATAACTTGCTTACTTTTTAAGACATCGACTTGGTTTCTTTTGCGTTATTAAGCTAAACATATTAGCTTTCATTTGAATTTTTTTGGCGAAAATAGGAAAAACAATTTTTTTACATTTAAAAAAAAAACAAGGGGGTTAGCTCATCATAATTTTTGAGAAAAAAAATTTTTTTCGCACTACCCGCGAAAAAAAAATTTCGAATTAAAGCCAATACGTTTATCTATCCAACGCAAAAGAAATCAAGTCGATATCTTGAAAACTAAGCAAGTTATGACCAAAATGGTAACCAGTTCTACTAAAAAGTGGCCGGGAAGAGGCAGTAGTAGATCTGGTTACCTTTTTGGTCATAACTTGCTTACTTTTTAAGACATCGACTTGGTTTCTTTTGCGTTATTAAGCTAAACATATTAGCTTTCATTCGAATTTTTTTGGCGAAAATAGGAAAAAAAAATTTTTTACATTTTTTCAAAAAACAAAGGGGTTAGCTCATCATAATTTTTGAGAAAAAAAATTTTTTACGCACTACCCGCGAAAAAAAATTTCGAATTAAAGCCAATACGTTTATCTATCCAACGCAAAAGAAATCAAGTCGATATCTTGAAAACTAAGCAAGTTATGACCAAAATGGTAACCAGTTCTACTAAAAAGTGGCCGGGAAGAGGCAGTAGTAGATCTGGTTACCTTTTTGGTCATAACTTGCTTACTTTTTAAGACATCGACTTGGTTTCTTTTGCGTTATTAAGCTAAACATATTAGCTTTCATTCGAATTTTTTTGGCGAAAATAGGAAAAAAAATTTTTTTACATTTTTTCAAAAAACAAAGGGGTTAGCTCATCATAATTTTTGAGAAAAAAAATTTTTTACGCACTACCCGCGAAAAAAAATTTCGAGTTAAAGCCAATACGTTTATCTATCCAACGCAAAAGAAATCAAGTCGATATCTTGAAAACTAAGCAACTTATGACCAAAATGGTAACCAGTTCTACTAAAAAGTGGTCGGGAAGGGGCAGTAGTACATCTGGTTATCTTTTTGGTCATAACTTGCTTAATTTTTAAGACATCGACTTGGTTTCTTTTGCGTTGTTAAGCTAAACATATTGGCTTTCATTCGAATTTTTTTTTTTTTTTTTTTTTTGGGTAAATAAGAAATTTTTTTTTTTTACATTTTTTCATTTTTTACCCGCGAAAAAAAATCGAATTAAAGCCAATACGTTTATCTATCCAACGCAAAAGAAATCAAGTCGATATCTTGAAAACTAAGCAAGTTATGACCAAACTGGTAACCAGTTCTACTAAAAAGTGGCTGGGAAGAGGCAGTAGTAGATCTGGTTACCTTTTTGGTCATAACTTGCTTACTTTTTAAGACATCGTCTTGGTTTCTTTTGCGTTGTTAAGCTAAACATATTGGCTTTCATTCGAAATTTTTTTTTTTGCGTAAATAAGAAATTTTTTTACATTAAAAAAAAAAAACAAAGGTGTTAGGTCATCATAATTTTTGAGGAAAAATTTTTTTTCGCACTACCCGCGAAAAAAAAAATCGAATTACAGCTAATAGTTTTATCTATCCAACGCAAAAGAAATCAAGTCGATATCTTAAAAATTAAGCAAGTTATGACCAAAAAGGTAACCAGATCTACTACTGCCTCTTCCCGGCCACTTTTTAGTAGAACTGGTTACCATAACAATAAACAACTTGATATTGATAATTACAATTTCCGTCTCTATTTGGCGATTTTAAAGCAGAACTTGTGGCATACACCAGTTCATCGATAGAATGCATCACTAATTTTCTATACCGCTGCTACACATTTCCTTAGTATTTGCATTGTTTTCACAACTTAGATGTCGTTGAAGCTTAAACAGGCCTCTTTTCTTGCATTTATGAAGTTTTGGGTAGGCCTTTGGACGATCAGATGCTTGTGACAGATTAAAGAAACTACCATCGTCAATCTGAAGTTGCTATGAATTTCTTTGCCGCCAATCAGAATACAGTCTCTTGTTGGCGACAGTATTTATGTAGTCTTAGATTTTGCTGAAACTCAAACAAGTTCTTTACAGCTTTTCATTAGATTCTATATTTCTAACAAGATCTAATAAAAGCAAAATTTCCAATTACATATTTTCTTGCACTCCGAAATGCAAAAACTGCTTGAATTTATTTGTTACTGCAACAATAAAATTGATATTTTTATCTACCATCTATTTGAATCAACATTGAATGATCTATCCTAGAAAATTGTCTCGTTGTTTGTATGCGAAAATGTTAAATTTTCATTTAAAATAAAATTGATCTCTATTAGAAAGGGTGTGCCAACCAAATACAATGAGGCAGGCTTGTAAATGCCGCATGTATAATGTTTTATTATTATTTTTTTCTTTTTCAATAATTTCTGACCCGTTTTTTTTTAACATAAAAAATAACTGTGTTTTATAAATGTAAAAAATTTCATTTGAATTAGATTGAATTTCCATAAGATTTTGTAGCATGACACGATCGGCCGAAAAACGATGAAAACAAAAATTGTGAATAATAATCAAAGATTATGGAAAACTCCAAAATAAAAAAATTAAAAATAAAAAAAAAACATTAGTAGTAAAATGTTTATGTTTCTCGTATAACCAAAGTGTTTGTGGTTTTTTATGCAAAATGAACATTTTGAATCATATAAAGTGAATGGTGGCCGCTTGGCTGGCTGATCGCATAAAATTTTGTGGTCATAATTCAGACAAACCGTTAGCAATCTAACTGGTAAATCATGGGAACCTATGAGTACGTATGTATGTATATGTAAATTATGTACATGGGTGTGTATACCAATAGACAGTCATGAATATCGACAATATCCAATTGATTAATTGCATATGGAGTTATTAAAATATTTATTGAATTTTTTTTTTTAACTAAATGAAATCCATAATTGCGAAAATACTTAATTACACAAGAAACATATTGTCATTTCACTGTCATATTTAAATTGAAACGATTTATTTAATTGATATTAAACGTTTTTGTTGGTTTCGATTAAAGTTTTCAACTAATTTACGAGTATAATGATTTATTGCAAAATGTGCTGAGGAGCAGGATAAAATGTATTGTATCGCCCTTAAATAAGGTTGAATATTCTTCAGTTTCAGATTGTTCTCTGTATTGTGTGATTAACGCACTGGACAATTTTTCCCTTTTACTCTCATAACCTATAAAACTGAAAAATATATTCCGGAGAAGAAAATTGATAGCTGTTCTTGAAGAATGACATTTTCCTTACTTCCAAAGTATCCGCTAGTGAATTTTTTCAACGTCTAAGGAAGTTATAAGTTAAGAAAGTCTTGCTTAATGTAATGCACTGTGGGACAAATAATATATGAAGTGCTTCCAAAAAATTGTTTTTCATGACATTAAATTCAGTGAATAGGATCCAAAGAAGAGAACACCTCGCAATGGGAAGCCTGTATTGATATCTTAGAAAAAGATCTGAATTTCTGCTACTTCCGGATCACAATTTGTGGATGTTATTGACTTCTTTGAAAGAAGTCATCCAAGGGGTTCGTGTAGAGCCGAAAGAACAATGTTCTTAAAAATAAATAAGTTTCTATTTTGCGCTTCAGTGTGACGAAACAACCGCTGTTATTCATTCAAACTCAGCTTTTATTGTATTACAGATGTATTAATGAAAATAAAATGAAAGAAGAATTTCTGTTTGTTAAATCATCATCTTAAACCTCAAAAGGCAATGATACTTGTCGAGCGGTTTCCGAATATTTACGTGATAACAACATATCATTATTTAATTTTATATTAATAACTATAGTTTGTTTTATTAATGGATATTTAAACATATTTATTAACGAAATTATTAACCAAAATAAAAGTAGCTATTTTTTTATTTTTTGCATTTTTTGTTACACAAAAAATTCTTTTTGGTGAGTCAGCATAATAAACAACATTTACAGAGTGTTTTATGTTGTACGTATATATCTGCATGAACTTAACTTTTAATCGATCAGCTATAAAGCTATATGAAGTGGTTACAGCTGCCAGATAATTAGTATGATATCATCAAATCTTACAGATGTAATCTTTGAAATATTCAAATTGATCAATTTTAAGATAATGTAACATTATTGTATGTACCATCCAACCGAATTGGAATATCCCCTAGAAATCCACAAATACGAATTTTTGACTCCCTAAAGATTTCTAATCCCAAATTTGCTCCTAAAAGGGAAGTTCCTCCTAATTCTGGAGAGAAATCACCCAAACTGGCAACACTTAAAAATTGAAACTTTACTGAGTGATGCAAAAGCAGCCATGTCATCTAACTTTTTTAAAGACCTAAGAAAGATGATGTGGATGATTTTTCATACAATTGATAATACATACTTTAAGAGAAAGTACTTCCAGAAAACGGTTTTATATTACATTCTGAACTTGACTGCAGATGCAATGGACAAGATCGTAGAAAAAAACAGAACCATCATTCAATGATAACCCTACGTTAAAATTGTTTAAATTCTCTCCTCTTGCGGATTCTTATACTTATCAAACCCTCATCTCGTGTATTTTTGACATTGTTTTCGTTAAATTTGAAAAAATTTAAACTCCAAGGACATTAATTTTTGCCATTTCAGACCAAAACCAAATTCTGTGTAACTGGTTAGAAAAGTCCTTTTGAAATTCTAAGATTTTTCTCTATAAGCGTATCGGCTTTTGTGGCATGAAATATTTGAAATTATTTAATATTTGTTAAGACAATTATCGCATGTTGGCTGCTTGTTAATTTAATATTGTGTTTATTGTCTCAAAATGTAGGTGTAGTCAGCGATTCAATGGTTCTTTTATATAAAAGAACAAAAAAAAATTATTTAAAATGAAAATCATTTACATACTAAAATTTTATTTCATTAAATTTTATAGAAAAATTGTAGTTGTAAATTATCAACTATTTTTTCAGCCAAAAAGAAAACAATTGTTTCTACCAAAATGTCTAAATAAAGTCATGCAAATAAATCTTTTATACTGAAATATGCAAAACTTTAGTTGGGTACTATTCAAATTGGATACAATTATATTTTATATTTAATGCACTATGGGAAGTGTACAAAGAAAAACATAAAAGTATAAACAAACTATAAAATGTTGAAAGCAGATAAAAATTGCACTTGCTGCAGATTTGAAAGCTGTTTGCTTGTTGACTAACAACAGTTGTCTTCTTTTTAATCCATCAGTGGGTCTCCCGTAATCGCTAAAAATACAATTTGGATTACGTTCTGATGGTTTTCAGCTTCATGCTAAACAGTGTTCGCCTTTCAAATTGCGTTACTGCGTTAGCTTCTTCAAGGCACAGCCTCCCCTCGTATCTAAGTATGTCAAGTGATATTTTAAACAGTGACGCAAAATATTTTGAAGCAAAAGGCACATCAAAATTAAATCAGTGTAATTTGCAATGGAAAAAAATAAAAAAAGTACCGTTCTTTTATATTTCAATGCTAAACATTTTTAATTGAGTTTAATTTAGGAACTAAAAATGCACAATTAAATATATCAAAGCCATTTTGTATAATTACACATACAATGTGGCGCAAAAGTAATGCCATTATTCGAACTGGCTGATTGCCATTTTGTTGAAAATTAAAAAAAATAACTATGTCTTCATAAAAAATTCATTTGAAAGCGTAAAATTGTTGACCTTAATTAAAAAAAAAAACTATATCGCTCAAATGTCCACCTCACGAGTTGATGCATAATTGCACTCTTTTAACAGTTGCGCCAAATTGGCGACTTCTTTTTCAATGTTTGATTTGAAGACTTGCATGCTTCGTGGTTTGTTGTGGTAAACGCGAGATTTTAAAATGTCCCAAAGGAAGAAGTGTGGTGCTGTTAGATCTGCGATCTGGAAATTGTTGCGCGAGCTGTATAAGCGCTTGCTTCGTCCTGATAGAGACCCAATGCAGTAACTTGCGACAAAATCAACTCGTTTAGCATCTGTTTAACTGTTTACGGTGATGATATTGGCGTTTAAAAAAATATAAGGGCCAAAACTTTTTCACTTCAAATGCCGCATCAAAAATTCAAATTTTGTTTATTGACATGACCACTTAAGAGGATACGGGCTTCGTCGTTTATTATGACTGTTGATACGAAGTCATCCTCTTCTTGCAGCAAGTTTAACGAGTATAACAATAAGTTAAATTTGTCCGACGTTCAGTAGGCAGCAACTCGTGAACAAGTTGCACCTTTTTTTCTCCAAAGTACATTGCAAAGAACATTCTCTCTGACGTCGTCGACAACACCAACGATATTCTCGGTTGAACGAGTAATACCAGGCCATCCTTTTCTTGCGTCATATGTTATGGACGTAACTTGCACGAGGCGCTCAGCAAAAAGCTTAATGGCTAGAGCACATGGAATATGACGACGTGGAACACAACAACGAAATTTACGCAGTGTTAAAACAATAGACTGAAATTTTTGTGTGACAGCTCAATCAAATTATGACATTACTTTTGTGCCATCTTGTATGTGTTAATATCCAATTCCGCTCCAGTAATTAAAACAGTAGCTATAAGTAACTAATCGGTTTCCCAAAATCTCTATCTTGGCCCGAAATGTGTGTGCGTTTGCTACATCATGTTGAAACCAACGATGCTTGAGACGCAATGCATAAACTTGTGGCAAAAAACTCGTTTGACGTCTGCCTGTAACGCTTAGAAAAATCTAAGGGTCAATTACTTTTTCACTGCAAATGCCACACAGGACCGTACAGTTCTTGCGACATCAGTAGTAGACCACCTGCGAAAATGCCAGTCAATTCAAGTTATAAGTTTACCTTTGCTACACAATGTTTTCAATATTTTATGTAAGTTTATTATCTACTTCCTTCTACAAAAATTATATCGTGCAAGTCAGTTGGATCTCCAAGATTTCAATAGTGTCATAAAAGTGTCTTTAAGAAAAATTTTGATTTTTTTTTGTATTGTTTTATTTGAAAAAATAATTGTACCGTCATTGGATGTTAAAATGTGATCGTTATAGCCGGAATTATTTCTAAGAAGACCGTATTTTATGCACAGAAACTAATTAACAGAATTCTAGGATAATCTTGTTCCGACTTTGGACCTTTTTTTGGACACAAATTCATGGTAATAAATGTTTTTTTTTGCACTTGCGTGTGGTAAACTTGAATTTTTCGTACACAGTTAGACAAATCTGAAAAGAGATTTTTTTCAAATCTATTTTTAAAATGATTGACTTTTCTACTCGCGTTATTTAATACTTTCAAAAATTGTAGTGTGATTCAGTAAGTCTAAAAGATTTGATAAAAGTTAAATTTATCACCAACTACTGTGGTTCTCACTGACAATTGGGTGATTTGCTAAATTCTCGCTATCAACTTTATTATAACTTCATATCAAGTGGCATCTCTGTAAAAATTAAAGAAAAGCGCAAAGAGGAACAGGAAAAAGGTAAATAATTTGTGTCGGCCAAACAGTGTATAACAAAATTATTTTTTCAAACTTTTCCAATTGTGAAAAATAAAAGTAAAATTATATGACAAAATAATATAAATAATATTTTTTATACAAATATAATTTTGTATATTGCTATAAAACAACAACTGTGTTAGTGCTAAAGGAAGCTTTGCTTCCACAGAACAGCTGACTTTAATCGTTTTATTAATAGTACGAAAATTACTGGCATTAAGATAACGATGAATGTCTTTAAAAATTTTATTAAATTCCTTAATCAACTGAGTAGTCTTTAAATAAAGTTACTGAATCACACGGCTGTTTTCTATTTTGGTAATAATCTTTAATGAAATCTTTGACCTGTGGTATCTCAGAAATGTCCAATTTTTGGATACTCCTGATTCAACTCAATAAACATACGAGTACATACAGACATACTTGTATTATTTAGTTATTTTTATTTTTTGAATTGCTAAATTTCTAACCCATAGTGCAGTATCGTCGCACCCACACAGTCTTACTCCCCATATATATTTGTCAACAATAAAATCCATGCTAAAATAAGTGGCAACAGTTGTAGCGGCGGCAACAAGTAGCTGTTAAACAATCTAAATTTTCAGCTAAAACTTTTTGAAACTTAAACAGAAACAATAAAAACTTAAAGAGTTGTTTCTTATTTTTTTTTTTGTGATTTAACTTTTAGTTCAATTTCTGGTAGCTGAAAGATAATCAATCTAAACAAACAGATTGTTTTGTGTTTTCATCTCGTTGCAACAGCTCGCTCTTGCAATATGGACATAAAAACAAAAAATGGACAATTTTGTGATTCTGTGTTCGTTGGTGCTGATTATAATAACGACGTTATTGTTGTTATGGTTGCTGTCAACATTGCAACAGAATGAGTGGAGTAAATTGAACGAAAGTGCAGCAACGGTAAATTAAAAGGAAATAGCTGACATCTTGTAATCACCAGCGTTTGTTTGTGTCGTAGTTTAAAGTGTCTTTATAATAAATAGGAGTTTGTTAACAATTTTAGGTTTTAAATGCATAAATCTCTTTGACAAATACGAATACTCATTCATTCATTGTAACTGTTTGCTACACTGTTTCCAAGGGAATTTATTTCCTGGAAATGAAATGATAATTGGTGTATGAATCGTGTATATATAAATCAAAATGTAATGTTATTATTAGTGTCCTCCACTTAAAGGTGTCAGATGTGTAGTGAGTAGTTTATTTCATTGCAGTCGTGCTCCTAGGTAACTCGTGGAAATATTTAATATATAGCTTTCTGGCTCAGAGTGATGAATTTGGTGACGCACAAGTAGCAGCATGAGAAATATATTTCCACAGCTAAAGCTACAAAATTCTTTCTAAGTTCTTAAAAATATCCATTCTCCATTACGGATAGAAAAACCATCTTTAATTTGAATAAAGCGATTCATTAAATTAAAACTGGAAATGAGTTCGACTATTGTTTAGGTTTCCACAAAAAAAATCCATGGATGATAATGAAGAGTGTTTGCTGTTGCATAGTTGAAGATTACAACAAAACCACTGTCTTAGTACTGCCAAACAAAGAAAAATTGTAATTACCCATAGCAAATTTTTTTTATAATTATTCGATAAATATTCCACTTAAGACATCTAACAACGCTATTCGCAATGACTTTCCGTCATCTCAGGTCAGATTTGTTTGATAAACAGAACGGTTTACTAAATCGTTTCCCCGTTGTTCGTTGTCCCTATACAGTACCCTCGGTTGTGTGTGTGTCCCTGTATACCTCTCGATCCTCCCTGTGTCACTCTATCGTCGTTGTCCGTTTGCCCGTGCCACTGCCCCTCTGATAGTTGGCTGCAAAAATTGAAATTTCAATAAAACCCGAGAATTCCTGAAATAAAAAATAAACATATCGATTTTAATTCCATACTTTTAAATTAATCTACTTTTAAAGAACTAATTCCTTCTGCCAGTGTAATAATTCGGTTCTCCCTCCTTCTTCTTTTAAAAGAAATAATTTGATAAAATTAATCCGAATTTGTTAAAAGCAGTAGAGAATGCACTAAACGACTCCAAGAGTTGCTTGCATCTGAAAAATCTGCTTCTCTTAAGAACTATCTGGAAGGTCTCGATGTCACATCAGCATCTAATTACTCCCTGTGGCGCGCTGCTAAAAAACTTAAAACACCCGTTGAGTCCTAACCACACTTGCGCACTTCTACCGGAGGTTGGGCAAGAACCAATACTGAAAAAGGTAACATATTTGCTGAGCATTTAAAACACGTATTTACCCCAAACACATGTACTGGTGCTGTTGATTTGCCGAGTGTAGTTGCTCTACCCCCTCGACCCATAAAGTTTAAGATGCGTGATGTGCAAAAATTAATTACTGAAACCAACCCGAAGAAATCTCCGGGTATTGATGGAGTTAGTAACAAGATGCTGATGAAGTTGCCTCGTGTTGCTGTTAGAATCCTGTTATTTATTTTCAATGGCATTTTACGACTGGAGTATTATCCACACAGCTGGAAACTTGCTAGCTGATAATGGATGCATACCGGACCATCAATTTGGTTTTAGAAGTCAGCATAGCACCATTGAACAATGTCATAGATTGGTCCATTTCATAAGAAGAACATTTGAAGAAAAAAAGTATTGTTCTTCCCTCTTTATTGATGTCTCTCAGGCATTTGATAAAGTGTGGCATGAAGGCCTAATTCTAAAATTGAAGACATATCTACCAATAAACATTGTAAATCTTTTGAAAAGTTACATTCTTGCCCGGAAGTTCACTGTTGTGGAAGGAGACTTCATGAGTGTGCCCGAAACTATCTCATCTGGGGTGCCACAGGGGAGTATGCTGGGACCAGTTTTATATTTGATTTATACCTGTGATATGCCTTTGAGCAGTAATATCCTCACTTCTACATTTGCTGATGATACAGCCTGCCTTAGTATGCATGAAAACCCTCACGAGGCATCCCGATCTCTACAGGAACATATTAACCTCTTGGAACTGTGGTTGAACTTATGGAGAATAAAAGTAAATGAACAAAAGTGTGTTCATGTCACATTTACCCTACGAAGAGACACTTGTTCCCCCATTCGAATCAACAACCAAGTTGTTCCTCAACATTCACAGGTGAAATACCTTGGTATACACCTTGACCGACGGCTTACATGGAAACACCACATTGACTCTAAGCTGACACAAATGAAGCTTAAATTAACCCAGATACATTGGCTGATTGGAAGAAATTCTACCCTCAGCCTAGATTGTAAACTTTTAATATACAAGTCGCTTTTGAAACCCATATGGTGTTACGGAATTCAACTATTGGGCACTGCTTCAGCTTCCAATGTAGAGAGAATACAACGTATGCAAAACAAAATTTTAAGGTTAATAACATCGGCTCCTTGGTACATGAAAAATTCTATTTTACATCGTGATTTAAATATGCCACTTGTGACCGCTGAAATTGCAAAATATGCAGGCAATTATTTAACAAAACTCGAGTCCCATCCTAATCCCCTGGCTCGTAATATCTTGAACTTTACTGGACACATCCGCTTAAAAAAGAGGGATACTACGGCTTTAATACGCCACACTCCAGATGAAACTTTTTGAAAATATTTTTGTGCTTAACACGACATTTATGTATTTTTAATTACTATCACTAAGTTTATGTCCGACACTGGTTGGGCCTAATTATTATATCTATATTTAAGATTTGAATACTTATTGTTAGTTCAGTTTAATGAAGATACAATAAATAAAAATTAGTGAAAAAAAGCAGTAATCGAACTGAAGCTAGGCGACTACCTCAATTTCATTTTATATTATATATTAATATTGCACTTCTAATTGAAATAGTTTATTTGGAACATGCGTCATAACCTGGCTTCCAGGTGCCTTAAATGTCGCATTGGATGCATAAAACATCTTGAGAATTTCATATATTAAATATTTAATTTTTCACTACTTGGAAACGGTGTATTCGTTTGCTTATTTGTGTAACACCATGTTAGTGTTGCAACACTATTTTTATCAAGCAATTATAGAAAATAACAAATAAAAGTTTTACCAAAATGTTTACACAAACTATAACAATTGCATACAGAAAGGGAAAGTTTTCTTGCTTTGAATTCAATTCATATTTTGAAAAGTTTTGACTGCACATCTCTGATAAATAAAAAAAGTTTTATTTTTGAATTTATTTTTTTTTTTCGTTGTGTATTGTAAAATGCCATTTAGAGACTGAAAGTATTTGTTAATAATAAAATATTATTTATGTGTTTTTATTGTTTTGTTAATTTTTTTGATGACAATTCCCACTCTCAGTTGCCGTATGACTGACGACTTTAACACTTTGACGCTTTGACTTGTTGTAACTCTAGTTAATTTATTTGCTCTGTTGTCGTCTATCTGGCTTGAATGGTGTGTGTGTGTGTTTTATATTTATTTTTATACTATTTTATTGCATAATTTTTGTCATTGACATAATCGCTGTAAACTTTTGTTATTGTTGTTGCCATAAATTAGAGAATAGAAAGATTTTTTAACTCAATGCCAGCTTAATTAATTGTTTTTTCAAATGTGCTTGGTGTTATCCTTCCTCCCTTTCATTGTTACCGATTAAATCATGGTTATTAATACAGATGTGAGCTTAAAAATTGAGAAACCTAAAAAGTGCTTTTCACAGATGCCAACAGTAACTTATTATAGTGCAAAATATTAATGCATTTTTTGGATTTAAATGTGCAAATTAATAGCAGCTAAATATCGCAGCGGTTGTAGTTCTAAAGCAAAATTTGTTTTTAAACATTAAATTCGTCTAATTTAGTTCATAATAATATTGATTTTTGGGAATCAATACCAAATGAAATCCAAATCTAAATAAAAATCAATGATACTAAGACCGCGCTCTCAAAGTCAGGAGAAAAACCGAGAATTTAAACAAAGCAGAAGTGGGCTGATAATTTACGAGTAGCCAGGCAAACCCAAATAGCCTGTGAAAATGGTTGCTACAAGGACTTAAACCGTGTTAACAAGGATATAGCCGATCTTAATCCACATAACTTCTGAGGACCGAGCAAGGCGAACGAATATATGTCAAAGATGAATTTATAGAATGAATACTTCACGAAAATGTACGTCTGTACCAAAATATATGATTGCGTTCCAATGCGTCATACAAAAAATTTGAATACCTATACTTATACCGAGGAATGGCTTTAATCAAACTTTTAAAACTCTTTAAGTTTCCAGGTTCTAAAGCCATATCCTCCGAATCTCTAAATTGATTTTAGTTTAATCATGAATTAAGTGTTAGTTTTATTTTTTGTGTGGAATTTGTAGATAGGCTTGTCTAGGGGGAACTTTGCCCCCACCAAAAAAAAAACTTTAGTCCCTTTCCCAAAAGAAAATTTCCCGTATGAAATTTCTGCTAAATTGCATAATATTCATCTTCTTTAAAGGTTAGCAGACCTGGCATCCGCTAACTGCCCTAGAAAATTCTCTAGATATAAGTACCTCTAATGCAGAAAATATAAATTTTGTACTTCCCTTAAACCGAAGGCGAATACTTAAACAATTATACAATTTATGAAATATTTTTTAACAAAAGATTGCGACACATATATGCGTTCTTCGGTCGTGAACGGGTTAAGAGATCTAAGTTAAATAAAAAGATCATTAGCGAATGAAAACACCTATTTGGACTTTCTTGAGAGAAATGCATTAACAACTGGAAAACGGGGAATTAAATGTATCTGATTGTAAAAATATCACGAAACTCTCTTATTTCGTAAGAAAAGTTTTCACATCGAAAAAAAAAGCAGAAAATGTTGGGTGTCACTCTGTTTTTTGTACGGTGATTCATATGTGACAATATTTTTCTACTCTCGCACAAGCTACAGAACACAGGCACTGGTATACATTCCTTTATATATTCAATAAGAATAGTTTTTATAATATTTCTTAGTTCATTGAATCCTCAAATTCAACACCATTATGTTGCTTTAAACAAAAAACTATCTAATTGATTTACAAATATTTTCACTTCACATAATTTCCCAGCGTAGATAAATGGCCAAAGACTAAGAAATATTTTAATTAAAAAAAAACCCCAACCGATTTCTAAAAATAACTTCAAGTTTTCTGTTCAAAACAATATTTACCTTAGACTACCATGTAAAAGTTGTTTAGGCCTTTTAAAGACTAATTTAAATTCATTAATACGAGTACTTTTCTCAGTTCTCTTTGCAACAACCAAATCCTCATATCAGGCTAGCCCATCTTGTCCGAAGCAGCTTAATGTAAACAACAAAAGCAGCAAAGGCATTCAAACGTATGGCCAGCAAACATAAGAAACGATAACATTACATTTCTGTCATTTGTCAAGAATTGTTATTAAAAGAAACTTCTACTAACAATAACAGCGGCGGCAATGAAATAAAAGACACGACAGAAAGCCGGCAGGTACACTGTCATACACAAATCTGTATGGACGGACTATGAAGTCATACACAAGAACAACTTCTTTCCTTCTTCTTTTCAAGTTGCAGAACAAGAAAGCTAACACAAACGCAAAGAAATGTCAAGAGAAAAAACCCTGAAAATTAAACTTTATTTCTTGATTAGGCAAAGCCTAAGAAACGGGTATGAAATACAGAAACGCATAAATAAACAACTGGAGGCTCCAATTGTGATGGAAAATTAAAAAAAAATGGCCACTACAACCAACATTTTTAGTACTTTTTATGAAAACCAATTTTGAATTGGGAAATAAACTTGAGGACTTATTTAAGAGTAAAAAAAATACGTAAAAATTTTTCTTATGTGAATTATCGTGTCTTTAAGACTTACCGAGAATAAAACTTCACGTGAAATCCGTTCCCCTTTTCTAACATTCTATTGGCAATTTTGTTCAGATGTTACGCTTGTATACTATTTTGTTAAAAAAACTTACAATACTCTTCATTCATGGGAAATATGTCACAGGAAAAGCTTTCGCAAAAATTTGGATTAAAATTTCCCGATTTTAATCTCTTGAGCTCCAGTAAAATGTACATGGACGGACGACTACTTCTTCTTATTTGTACTTAAAAAAAATTCAATTTACTAAATGCGAGTAAGTTAATTATTAATTTGTGAAAAACTGAATTCCTCGATCTTACCCGTAATTCAAGTTCAAAACGCTCGAATTTCTTTAGATTTTTTGGAGTAATTAAAAATTATTTGAAAGCAATATCTCTAAATTAAAAAACTCCATATGTTTGGAGCAATATTTCAAGCCCAAAAAAGTGGCCGAGTTTGGAAAACCGTTCTCACAAAGAGAGTTGTACCCGATATCTCAAAAAAAAAACAAATTTAAGGTGCTTTGCACATTTTTGAAGTCCCTAAATTGGCCGAGTTTAGAAAACAGTCTTAACAAAAGCTTTTGATATTATTTAAAAAAAGAACTGCCTTCGAAAATTTTCGACAACGATATATCTTAACGGATCAAACAGATTTTCTCAAATCACGCGGTAGTCTGCTATCAACGGCTGTCAAATACAAACTAAAAAACACACAAATTTTAACAGGAACCAACTGATAGCTCCCTGTTGACAGAGAAATGTTAACCCGCCCTCGCGTTTCATCTGTTGAATATTCAGTTCTAATAAAATTGAGCCATTAATTTTTATTTCCGCATTCAAAAAATTTAATTAAAAGTTGTTCTTACTGCAACAAAACTCTTTCAGAAACATTTTTGCTCGAAAAAGAACTACCAATCTAAGTTGTGATCATACCTCAGCATTCTTAGAACTTTTTCTCTATCAACCAGGGATTGAAATTGTGATACAATTATAATCTTTTGATACATATTGGACTTCGTTTAAAATCTCAATTTCAAATTGTTGTAGTATTGTTGTTGATAAATAAATATATGTGCCATGAATTTCGTTAAATGTAAAACCCGTTGATACTTGTAGCCAATTTCGTGTTTATTTAGTAGGAATTCTATCTACTCCACATTTAATAGCACTGTGTGTAATTTTTTAAGTCGTGGCAAAATAACCATATACGGACACCACTACGTGATAAAAGACTCAAAAAAAAGACCCGTGTCTCCCAATTTTTCCCAAAGTCATGCACTTTTTTTATGGGCCGCCAAAGATTTGGGGCCTCGGTATCATTTTCGCAAAAAAGTGATCATTTTCTCGGTCTCATATCTTGCAAACCGTTCCGAATTTCGATTTACTCTCTGAGGCAAACTTGTAGCTCTTGTCATAAAGAACAAAAATTGCGAACATATAAAATCAAAAAAACTTCACCTTCCAGATAAAAATCGCAATAAACTTAAAAAAATTCGATTTTTTTTACCTTTTTCTCTTGTTCAGGTCCATAGGTAGCAAACCGTTCAAAATTCAAAGAAACAATCAACTACAAAAATTTACCTAAGACAATACTCAAGATATCTTGCTGCCACCGCTCCACATAAAATTGGGAATTGTTAAACAATTCATCGAAGTGGTCGTTGTAAATTGTCCAAACGCATTCGACTATTTGAAAACGGTGTTCAGAATTATTCCCAGGAAGTTTATATGTTGTAGAAATTTGTTTATTGAGATCTTAGGTAAATTTTTGTAGTTGATTGTTTCCTTGAATTTTGAACGGTTTGCTACCTATGGACCTGAACAAGAGAAAAAGGTAAAAAAATCGAATTTTTTTAAGTTTTTTGCGATTTTTATCTGGAAGGTGAATTTTTTTATTTTATATGTTCGCAATTCTTGTTCTTTATGACAAGAGCTTAAGTTTGCCTCAGAGAGTTAATCGAAATTCGGAACGGTTTGCAAGATATGAGCCCGAAAAAATGATCACTTTTTTTCGAAAATGATACCGAGGCCCCAAATCTTTGGCGGCCCATAAAAAAAGTGCATGACTTTGGGGAAAATTGGGAGACACGGGTCTTTTTTTTTAGTCTTTTATCACGTAGTGGTGTCCGTATATGGTTATTTTGCCACGACTTAAAAAATTACACACAGTGCTATTAAATGTGGAGTAGATAGAATTCCTACTAAATAAACGCGAAATTGGCTACAAGTATCAACGGGTTTTACATTTAACGAAATTCATGGCATATATATTTATTTATCAACAACAATACTACAACAATTAGAAATTGAGATTTTAAACGAAGTCCAATATGTATTTCGTGTTGCACTGTGTAGTCAAGTCGAACGTATTTTCTCTTTCCAAAACATAATTAAAACATAGGAATGAATAATGATACGACAATCTACAGTTTCCAACAGGACACAAACTAAAGGACTCATTGAAGTCAACAATTTCTGGTGTTTCTATATTAAAATCTATAACTGATAATCTAAACATATTTCATAAGAATATTTTTACAAGTCATCTCTAGAATTTAAGAGACTTATACACCTTTATGTAATATACATATGTACAAATATGCATTATTTTTAATTAATTTCTTTCTTGTGTACTTGTGACATTTTTTGCACACTTTGTTGATTTTTTGTTTTGATAAATAAAAAAGGGAACGTCATTGTGTAAAAAGTACATTTTTTATGGTTGGAACGAAATGAGAAGATCAATTTATCTTGTGTACTTGTGATTTTTTTTTTTGCACACTTTTAATGAGTTTCCGTTTTGATAAATAAAAAATGGTACCTCATTGTCTAAAATTTACATTTTGTTTTTATGGCTGGCACGAAGTCAAAAGATCCATTTTTCTCCCCTGGTACTAGCTACTCTTGACAATTTTTGTAAAAAAAAAAATAATAAAGGATATATAAATAAGACAGTACCAAACGAAATGTACCAAAACTGATGCACTCCTATTTGATAGTTTTCTTTTATAAAAAAGTACTAAAAATACTACTATAGAATTGAATATTCCATCACAGCTTTAGACAACAACAACAAGGAGAACTACAAAATAACACCCTCAACTTTAAAAGCAAATCAAGAAAAAAATTAAATAAATGAAATGATAATGAGTAAAATTAATAAATAAGTAGAATGAAAACGTCAGCGCTTTAGAATTAAAATAAAAGCATAAACAAATATTAATTCATATAAAAAAAATAATAATTGAATAGTAACCCACTTGACCACATTGAGGGAAAATGATATGGCCACTGATTGTAAAACTGAATTGAACAAATGCAATTTCTTCAAGCGTTGAATGGAATAGAACATTTTGAATAAGTTTAATTTTGAGACTTGCGTCCAATAGAACAAGAACAACATACATATTGCTTTTAGACGCCTCTTAGCCTCGTTCAACATCGTTTACATATTATTCTTTCACCGGTCGTTCCTATACATACTTCTTTGTCTTCTTCTTAGATGGCAGCAAACAACCGTTTAGGTCACTAGCCTGATTCAGAATAGTTTGCCATGTGCGTCGATCGAATGTGCCTCGCCTCTAGTCTCCAGTGCTAAGTTTTGCGAGATCTTCCTCAGCTTGATCCTTCCACCGGAGTTTGGGTTTTCCCCTTCCACGTCTTCCTTCGGGATCGAATTCGAATGATTTTCTCTCCGGAGCATTGTCATACATACGTATACTTATATTTATAAATATCATTGGAAATGGAAAACTCTATTCTTAATAGCGATCTAAATAAAGTCTGATTCTAATAAAAAAATTAACAAAAGCAATGTGGCTCAAAAAACTGATTATATTAATGATGAAGGACTATGCATTTCTATAATAAAAATCATCCATTATTTCTTGAAATTGTTGAACTCTATACATAAAAAATTGCGTTTATTTTTTGCATACATAGTTTAACAATGTCACGATGGCACACATGTGGTAAGCTGTTGACTTGCATTGATCATATTTAGTAGTCCTTGATTACCGATCAACGCAAAATTGGATTCTGAACTATATAACTGAGCTTGAAGCATGTGTGCTGTGTTTTCCAGAAGACGTAAATTCCAATTCTCAAAATGAAGGTTATCTATCACAATTGTTTTGCAAATCTGAAATCTATTACCAAAAGCATATTACATTAGAAATCGCCAATTTCTTGCGATTTGCGAGTTCCAGAAAATGGCTCTATATATCTCACAATATTACACATTTCCGCTCAGTCTAGCAACGATATTAAAAAAACAAAAAAAAATTATTAATTCAAAACTTCTGCCCACTGTCTCCTGGCTCTTCCAATGGCATCATATATCAAAGATCAATTACTATCAGTTTTCAAACATTCGATTATGGCTTTAGGAAACTTTGGTCATATGGTTGTTAAAGCAACGACAACGTTTAATATTTGTGAGCGTGAGTTAACTGAGTAAGATCTTTCAACTGATTCAAAGAGAAGACGGATAGATGGTGGGACATGACTCTTTTACTAATAATAAAAATAACTAAATTTGTTGTGGTTGTACGAGTATGTATGTTGTTGTATTTGATATTTGTATCGTTGTATTTTTGTTGTTACAAAAGAGCACGCATATTAACTTGTTATAGAGGTTATGAGCACCACTATTACCAATATGAATAACACGGCTAACACACACTCGCATTCATAAATATTTACATCAGCAATCAGCTCACACTTGGCTCGAATAGTTTCGTCTAATATTGACAGTGGGCTAGAAGTGTTAGCAGTGGAGAGTAAAGTCATCAGTTATTTAAAAATGAAAAATACAGTCGAATTCGGTTAAATGAAATGGGAAGAAAACTTCAGCAATCGTTTATCATTTAAGGTAGATTTTCATTTAAACAGACTTGGACAAAAAATTCGCTCAAATCTATTAAAATATATAATACATACATACACAGATTTATTTTAAAAACTAAGATTTTATCGGTTGCGTGCAGTAAGATGCAAATGGGCTGGTACAACACGGTGTTTCAGTGCTTTTAAATAAATTTTTTTGTATTAAGCGATGTTTGTTTCATAGAATCTTGAACAAAACTAAACTAATGGGTCGATTATGGATGGCAACCGAACTTCAGTTGGGTTGCTATTCGGCAACCATAAATTTGTAGTTGCCAGTCTCAGTTGGTGAAGCACTGTGCATTATCAGATTTTCGGTTACGCTTAAAAGGCTTCTCGCTGAAGTTGATTTGCGTTTAAGCGATGTAAAATGGTTTGGAATTTATCAAAAATTATACTTAAGAATCGCTCTATATATTGTGACCTTTTTTAATAATTCTAACTAAAATATTTTTTAAGCACAAGGTCTTATTAAATGGTTAAAAAAATTAGTTTTAATATTGAATTTTATTATTAAGGGATATTCTACCCAACTAATTGTTAAAACAATTAGAGTTTTTGCAAAATGCATTGTTTGCTAAAAGTTCACTGACGATTTGGTTTAGCAACCAATGAAATGCCGGCATATGACCAACTAAAGCCACAACAAATAAAGCATTTTGCAAAAACTCTAATTGTTTTAACAATTAGTTTTAGTTTTATTTGTAATTATGGATATTTCTTCTGGAAATTGTTTCAGATTAATCAAAAACAATTTAATAACAAGTTTAATAAGAAGACGTTGTGCTTAATTAACATATTGATTGGAAATATTTAAGAATTTTTGTTTTCTTTCGGCTTAGCCGAAATCGACTGTATGTTTCAAAAATTATTATAAAATGTGGTAGGCGATATTTGAAAAGATTACGAAGGGCTTAATTTTGATTTCCCTATTTTGTGTGTTTTTTTTTTAACACAAAACATCAACAATATTTTTAAATAACGCATTCCACATTTTTGTTCGATGAAAAGCAAAATCCCGAAGGAAAAAATTTCAAATGAAAAAATATGCAGGATAACGCTGAAGAAAAAAAAAACAAGTCCATTGTTTTCACCGTCTTATTAAATAAATTCAAGGCGCTCACGCCAGTAATATATAAGGAATAAAAGTTTTATTTATCTGGACAATGAGAAGGTCTAACAACTATACAAAATTAGCATTTATTAAATTAATTATGACTGCCAATCGAAAATAGGCAGATTCTGGCTTGGGAAATTCATCCACCGAATGAGAATTAATTTTTTTTATGAAAAAGCAGACTAGAAAAGCTTAAGCTTGAAAAATAAATTTAAATTTGTGAATTTAAGTAAAACGGGAAAGAGGATATATACTCTTTTTCATTAAGTTTTTCCTGTCTGTGAATTTAAATAAAGTATGTGTGAGATATTATTGAACTTTTTTTAAATTCATTTTACATCCGCTGCGGCTTCGCTGGGTGGCGCGATTCCGAACTGTTAAATTTTCCATGACTCTGGCGCATAAATTCTGCTGAATTCGACCGATGACATGGGTTATGTTGGCTTTGAATACCGCTGTGGCTTTTGACTTGCGAATTACCATAAGAAAACTCTACTCTCGGTAGCCAGTTCACATCACCTGCACATTAGATGACTATGCCCTCAAATCTCTTGTGCAGAGTATCCAGTGTGGCATGAGCTGTGTTGCACTTCGCGCCGTCATGTTGAAACCACATGTCGTTTGTGTCCATATCATTCAATTCAGGCTAGAAGAAGTTGGTAACATCGACTTATAGCGCTCGCCGTTGACCTTGATGGCTTGGCCAATGTCGTTAAGCCGATGACGCCAACAGCCGAAAATCCACACCAAACAGGAAGTTTCGGTATACATTAAACGTTCTTAGAGCTTATGAGGTTAGTATCGTACCAAATTCGATGATTTTATTTGTTGACGTACTCATCTAGATATGGAACACGATTAAAACTATCGTAAAAAATCAATTTTTATCAAATAATTTTATTATATAAACGTGTAATTGAATAAAATGTCCTTTCATGGTAATTTCGCAAAAGAGAGTGAAACTTTAACAATATGGCCACTAACAAATGTCTAAGTTCGGAAGTTCCTATTGGAACAGTAAAAATCGATGCTCTTGTTGTTTTGCCGCAATTTTCGCTGTCAATGTGGTAGAATGTATTACAAAGACATTTAAATAGAAAAACAAAATTTTCCAATTAAAATGCATTGATGTGTTATTTTGTTAATAAAAATTATATGCTTCTGCCACGAAGTTTTAAAACGGGAGTCATTTATAACTTCCTTGTCAACAAAGTTAAACTTTTATATTTATGTATTGTATTTTAGACTTATTACACCACTGTACTTCGATTAGTTGGTGGAATTGTGTGTGGTGTTAGAGCGTGATTTTGTGTGCGGCTTGGGATTTGTTATTTTTTTTTTTTTTTTTTTTTTTTATTTCAGATTTGTATACATATATTTTTCTTATTATTATTTTTTACTCCCCAGCTTAAGCATTTAACATATAGAGAATTTTAAGACAATCAGTTTGATTTGAGCCGTGTTAATAAACGTATCTTTAAGATGCGAGACAATAAGAAAACTAACAGCGACCACGACAACGACAATAAACAAGTGTAAATTATTTATTGATTAAAAATAAATAAACAAATAAATTGTATTGATGCGGTTGCTGTTTTATTTTGGCCTTAAAAGCAACGAGCGATCTTAACGAGTTATTTTTATTATTGTAACTAAAGAAATACGGATACAAAATAGTATCCAACGAATACGTGTTTAAGAAAATGAGAAGAATCTTTTATTCAACGAATTTAAACAAGCATTAGTTAAGCAACATACAAGTGCCAAATTTTTTTTTTATGTTAAATTCTATGAAAAGCGGAAGCTCTAGGAAGCCATTAGTTAAAAAATTAGTTCAAAAAATCTATTTAATTATAGAAAAAAGTATCTGTAAAATATTATTTATGCTCAGCTAAAAGCGAATTTTAAGATTTTTATACGACTGTATGATTGAAAATTTAAAAAAACATGTTTGTGGTGGTGTAAAACGCAACAAAAATAATAATCTTTAACAACAATATATGTAAGTTTAAAGTAACAAGATACAACAAAAAAATGCTATAAATTATCTCGTGCTCTTACGACCTTGACTCCAAAGTCTGGCTGAGAAAAAAAAATACAAACAAATATAAAAATTTTAATTTTTTTCAAAATAAGGTACCAAATATTCAAATCATTTTATTAAAAAAAACTATATTTAAAAGCAAAACAAGTTTAGAATTTAACACGAATGCTTGACTCAACAATTAAGGAAACCCAATCCAGTCATCAAAAAAATTTTATTAAAAAAAAAAATACATTAACCAAAGTGGAGCCACAATTGAATGTGGAATGAAATCATTGTGAATTTTTAAATAAATTAATATCTTTAACAGAAATTTTATATAGAAGGCGTTTTTAAATGACATTTTGTCTTTCTTACTCCAGCCTTTAATCATTTAATTCTCTAAAAAAAAGTGCCATATTATTTTTAATTGTTGAAAAAAATTGAAATTAATAATTATAAACAAAAACAATTAAATTGTTTTCAATTCAAAACAAAAATTTAAAAAGTAACCCGTTATTAATAATATTTTGTGTTTGTCATGCAATTTGAGTGAATTTTTTTATATATAATTTTTTTTAATGAAAAAGTCATAATTTTAAAGAAAATGTTTGCTCCTCGTAATTCGTCACCAATTGCCATGTATGGCAAAGAGGAGGTAGCTGCTTACGAGGTAATAATTTAAGTTTTTAACGATACCCGACATTTAGCAATTGCTTTAAAAATATGTTGTATAAAAACTTTCAAAAAAGCTGAACGAGGCTATTTGTATATCATATATTGTTTTATAATTAAAAATACTCTATTTGAAAATGTACTTTTACTTGCTGGTATTATTAAAATGTGTGGGAGAGATAACTTTTCACTAGCGATCATTACGCCTCAAAAGCAACAAGTTTACTGGTGCATCCTTTTGAAAAGAAATAATCATGATCGCAAATGATCATTGTCATGCTCCACAAAACATTCACGTAAAGAACAATAATCAATTATTGGTACCATATACAATTTTATTTTTTTAAACTTCACATCATAGTTTTAATTTGACGTATTTTTTCGATCTGCATTGATATTCCTCGATTCTCTTAGCACTTAATAACTGGTAAGAAAGAGAAAAATCACACGCACACACACATTAACACTGGTGATGATGGTATGGCGACCAGCGCTAACAGTACTGTTCCGTTCTACTCGTGTACTGATCGGGTTCTCCTTACTTCTTTATAATAATACTTCTTTAATAATAAAAAAATATTTCATTTATTAAACGGAATTGATCCAAAATATGTAAATTTTTATTTAATTACCAAAAAATAACCCTAAAAGGTACAATTTAACGATGATTACAGTCCCCCTCGGGCTTCTCCTCTTCGATAAATAACTATTTTCATAGAGAGAAAGTACTCGATGTCTCGTTGAAAAGCTATAAATCACTTTTACAGCAAAAACTTTATAGAGAAGCTCAGACTAGATGGTCGGTCCTCACAAAACAGTTGTGCAGAAACGAATAAAGCCTGCAGAAGTTGCCAGTACGAGCAGGGGGAAGAAATGGTAAAACATTTCTTCTAACATTGTCTAGCCCTATCAAATAAGATAATGGCTCATATGGACAGCTCTATTATGCCTGAAATAGCATACCTTCCGGACTGGGTAATCAAAGAAAAAAGTTCTTTATCCGAACCGCATGAGGATATATGGGATCCAAGATTAACTTACCCACACTCAGGCAATATAAAGGAAGTAAACTGGACCCAAATGATTGGGTTATAAATTATTCAACCTAACCTCATACATATTACCGTGCTATATCAAAAAATCATATTGAACTATATTAAAAATTTTCAAGCCAGATCCGTGTGATAAGAAAGTGGCCAGTAAAAAAATATCCTTAAGTAGTCATTGTAGGATGTTCATTTTTTTTCGATTCCCGCTCATTGATTTGGAAGCTAATTTTTATTACGTGGAGAAAAGTAAACTATTTATGATTTTTTATTATTTTTTGCATTGAAATTAATTTCATATTAAATAATAAGATTTATATCTGTAAGGTGTGAAACTTCGTGTGGTTACGATTTAAAAAATAAACTAAAATTTTTATGTAGATTTAAAAAAAAGGAATATCTCCTTTCTTTCAAAAGGAAGTACATATATTCAAATCGATTTTCACACATTTATGGAAGCAATTCCTATTTTGATAGTAATGAAAGTGTCATTCCTTGATGACGGTGGCATGTGTGTTAATTTATGCAAGAGAGTATAGACGATGTAGTGTTCAACAAAACTTGCAAATGATAAAATTGTTTTCTCAAAATGGGTGTTCTGTTCGGGCAGTGTTTTGCGCCATAAACGTCCTAACGGGAAAACTATTTTTAACTGTTCAATAAACAATGAATCAACACCCGTACGACAAAGAAACGCAAGATCTGCCGGAAATATCTTCGCTGTCCGTGAGAGTATTCAAGACAATCCGAGGCAATTGTTTTCGCCCTTTCACAGACCACAACTTGACGAATTTTGTGTCTTGCCTTGAGCCTGGATACGTATAAAATACAACTGAACCAGGAGCTGAAGATAAACGACCACACACAACGAAATGTGTTCCTGTGAATGGGCCCTGCAACAGTTGGAAACTGATGCCCACTTTCATTAAAATATCATCTTCAGTGATGAGACACATTTTATATGAATGGGTATGTTAACCAACAAAATGATCGAATTTCGGTCCATACCAATCCACATGACATTCAAGAGCATCTAATGCATTTCAAAAAAGTTACTGTTTGTTTTAGATTTTTATTGATTAGAAAAACTAGCGGTAAATAAGTAATTTAATAAATTAATACAATTTTAAAAATATTTTCATCTCATTTCGTGCAGATAGTGAGGCACAACAGGTTGCAACTGCTGTAATACTAATATTAAAATATATTCGGCAAAACAGACATGTGTTGTTGTATTTTAATGTCATAAGACAGACAGTTGTACAGTTTAGTTATGCAAGTAAGTGAGTTAATGTGAATTCCAAAACTTTATAAACTGTCAATTTGAAGTGATAACCATGTAAATTTTCTTTAATTATAATATTCTGTGTTAAAGTTTTTATTTTATAACAAAAAAATTCTATATTGAATGGGTCTGTTTCTGCCAAAACTTAAGAAGTTTTGAAAGTAAATAATTAAGCGATACAAAAGCCGATTCAAATGTAAATTAGTTTTTACTCAAGCGGATTTTTAACAGTTAAAATTTATTTTAAAAATCTGTAAATGGTTTGTGAATAAAATTGACACAATTTTGAGTTTATAAACGCTTAAATCTAGTGATTGACAAATTTTTTTACTAAATGTTTTAAAATAAGCAAACAAAAATCTTGACATTATAAAAAGAAAAGAAGAAATTTCAAGCCAATTTTTTGTATTTAAAAGCCAGCTTTTGTTAAGATCACCCCAAATAAAATATCACATTCTAAAATACAAAATTCTATTTAAAAAAATGTTGCTGTTAAACCAAGATGACACAGTTTAAGTGGTCAACCGGGGGCAATCACCAGCATAATTCTCGTTTTATCACTTTATCATTTATACCGGTACAATTCGTAATCATTAAATTCTGTTTCTCAACTCAGCTACGCACAGTGGGTTAGATTGCAAAAAAATCGGTAGTAAATATGGGGGAAAACTAAAACTCTCAGGAAATTAAATACTTGATCATAACATTGACATACAGCGCTAGCTACTGCGGCTTCTAAAAATCTTTCGGAGTTTGTCAATTAAACAAATATAGCTTTTTGTGATTTAAATGCGAAAATATAAAAATGTACTTTTTTAAAAAGTTTTTTATAGTTTGAAAAATATTTGGGTTTTGCATTTTCCTACCAAAATACTTTAAGTAAAAATAAAAAAAATTAAAAGTCAATATATTAATATAAAACTCTACTTATTACTATTGCAACAAATCTTTTAAGTGATTATTTAAAAAAAATAATTTTTCCCTGCACACAGGGATTAATTCATTTTGTACCTTAAAATACAGTTTGAACTCTTCTTCAGAGTTTATTAATTATTTTCAATGACTGGAAGGGTTATAGGGTTTATTCAAAAAATTACTTTTTAATAAATTTTTTTAAGTTTTATTTTTTGTTTGATATTTTTTACAATTTGCTTGAAAAATAAGGGTTATTTTTCAACAAAAAAAAAAAAAACTCCAAACAGCGATTATATTATTTTTTTTTTTTGCCTTAGAAATTAATGATTATTTATAATTAAATTAGAAGTTAGAGTTTATGTACGGACTCTGGAAATAAATTTTATCTTAAATCATATAATATTAAAAAATATATAAATTGAAAAATATTGTTGTCTGATGAAAATTAAATAAAAGTAAACAAAATAAATATTGTATAAATATATTATTTAAAAATAAATTTAATAATAATTATCTTAAAAATATGTTTGCTTTACAAATACCCATTATTTATAAAATTTTTATATATTTAATCAAACTTTGCTTATAAAGGGTGGTCGAACCAAAACGCACGATTGTTTTGTTGGCTGTGTGGCAAGTGGTACCATTCTGTTGAAACTACACATCGTCCAGGTCCATATCCCCAATTTCTGGCCATTAGAAGTCCGTTATCATCTCGCGATAGCGAACAGCGTTCATGATAATTTGCTTCGCCGACCTCATTTTCGAAGAAGTACGGCTCAATGACGCCACCAGCCCTTAAACCGAACGAATCAGTCATCGGATGCATCGGCTTTTCACTTGTGGATTCTTATTAGCACAAATGTGGCATTTCTGCTTGTTAACGAATCCACTGAGGTAAAAGTGTGCCTTATCGTTGATCACGAAGTGCACGAAAGGCATTTTGATTTGAACGCTCATTTTCGTAAAAGGCTTCAACAATCTTAACGCCCTGCTCAAGGTTGAATTTGTTAAACACTGAACAAAGAAATCACAAAAAAAACTTGACGTTAAGGTGTTACTCACAATTGACATCGTGTATTATGGTTGGAGCCCATTATAAAAAATTTCTGTTTCCTTAAAGCCTTAGACAAAATAAAGTTTCTCATATTTTTTTTAATAATATCGCAAAGTAATTATATCCAAATATCCCAAATTAAAAATTTTATTACAATTTATGCGAAACACTTAATTAGTCATTTGAAAACTGGTCATTTTACCCGTAAAAAGTATGTATAAAAATATGTATTTTTTGTAAATATATGGCCAGTTTCTCTTTTGATTTTTAATAGTAGTGCCCTGGGCCATGTTCAAAATTAAAAAGATAAATCTTGATTAAGTAGTTTTTTTGCATCCCATCAAGCTTGAAAAATTTTTTGTATAGATGAAATGTAAAATACCCTTTTTAGAGGATTTTCATAATAGTTCTGGGACAGACATAAAAAGTTATAACTTGATATAACATTCCATGTGTTAAGTTGTTGAAAAAAAGAATTGGATTAATTACTTAAAAAAGCTAAATTTTTAGCAATTAATTTATCTCTGCCACAAAATCACGACTATAAAAAACATTTTTTAGCGAACTCTTGTGGTGGCAAAAGGTATTTATTATAAAAACGATTTATGTTTTTATGCTACTCGTAGCTTTTTAGGCACGAATGCACTTATTTTTTTTTTTTAACATGGGACTAAATTTTTTCCATTGATTTTTGTCTATGAAGCAAAGCACTGTGGGCCAATGGCATTTGTATTTACATAAATTGTGTACAAATAATTTTATGTGCTATAAATTCAATAAAAAAATCAACTAACAAATAATAAACAACTTGTTAAAAATTCAAGAGAGGAAAGAAAACAAATCGATTGTTATTCAATGTTAGCCAGAGTTAAATAAATCGCCCCTGTTCTGTAAATCGAAACCGAGAAAATTTCTCGTTTTTAAAACCAATTCACATATTTGATATTTTCTAAATCATAGAGTCACATAATTTTTCTCGTTTTAAAGCCGATTAAACAAACCTGGTCGAGAGTTAATCGAATGTACGAGTGTTATTATTCTAATAAATAATTTGAGAAACACGAAAAAAACAAATAGTATTTAAAATTTAGTTTTTTTTTTATAGATTTCCATCAAATTACTCGTATATGAACTTTAAGTGATTTAAGCAAAAAAAAAAAAAAAAATATATATATATATATATATATATATATATATATATATATATATATATATATATATATATATATATATATATATATATATGAGTTTAAAAACCACTCTATAGTTTCTTCATATTATTACTCCAAACATGAAGTAAAATATAACGTTTTTTTAAATTTTAGAGCCATCATAACAAAATCAATTAGTCAATATTTTTCGCTGATTTATTGCCATTTTGAACATTTTTGATGCTTAAAACATATTTTAATGCACTAAATCGCACGATTTACAGAAGACCAATTTGTAAATTTTTCGTTTTGAGAAATTATTCGATTTAAAAAACGAGTTGATTTGCAGCAAATGATCTCTATGCTTAAGTTCGTAGCAATTTTTCAGTATGAATGAGACTAAGATTGAAATCCTATACTTGTTGTATTCAAAATCAGTAATACCATATTTTTATTTCTCTTTTCAGGTACGTATTCCCTTCCTTGTATTAATATTTGATCTTGTTACTTAAAAATATGTACGAGTATCGTAAGTCATAAATTATTTTTATTTCACTCACGCTCAAATGGAATTTGAAAGGCCTGCACAACAAATAAATTCATATGAAGAATATTTATAAAAGCTGCTTAAAATTTTGACTTGCGGTTTGCTTAAAATTTTTATAAAAATATTTTTGTGATTAAAGCTTTAAAACTGATTTATTTGAAAAGCTGTCGATGTTCCGTATTAACAACTTTCTTTCAGTCGTAATCAATAAATATTTCGCCCATCTAATGGTTTAAAACTAGTATTATGTCTTGTTTATTGCAAACAAATTATGATTTTTTTATGCATAAACTACGCATTGTTATCATAAATTTTTGAATTAAGTTCATTGAAACATTATGCAGACATACGCATATCAATATAAAATTATACCACATACAATAAAAGTCATCTGAGACCGGAAGTCAATTTGTCATACAAATGCATGATTTTTATATAGACTCTGTATTTGGCCATATAAGTATATAATTTTAAAATTTATTTGAATGAAATTTATAACTATTTCATGTAAATTTGTTTTAGATGCTTTTTTGCTTTGTAAACAATCTAAAATCATATCTAAAGCAAATAATTTCAAAGCATCTTGAATTTTTTTGGCCAAGAAATATAATTTGAAATCAATAAGAAAAAAATTTAAGTTTAGGCGGATTATTAGAAACAGATTGAAATGATACTAATTTTAAAACTTGGAATATTTACAATTCTAATTAATTTATAATGACATCAACCATTAAATATGTATCTGGTAGTTCTTAGCTCAGCTAAGATTAATAAAGAGCGATAAAAAAGTTGTTTTATTTATGTATATGAATGCCATAAGTCTACACAATCGGTATCTTCTAGTCTATCTCCATTTATTGTATTTATTCGCCTCATGAAATACAAATAGCATGTTGCCATATTATGATCATAACATTGTGTAGAATTATTTATTATTATTTTTTTAATGAAAATAAACAAAAGATTGCTTTACTTTAAAAATATGCAAAATATTTAAAAAATGTGATTAATTCAAACTGCAGAAAAAATTCAGCCGATTTGACGGCTGTGCTTTCCGAGTTCAAGTAAAAAGCATAGAGTAGGCCTGACTTGACACGAGACTGAAGATATCGCATTTTCTACACATCTCTAGTGTTTTTTTTTCTCTTTTTTTGATATTAGTTTTATGGAGCTGTAAAAATTCAACAAGGTTAGGTTAGGTTAGGTTGATTGGAGGGGTGTGATAGCCCATGTCATACGACATACACTTAAGCCAGTGAAGGCTTGTTGTGCGCTCCCTTTAATTATCAAGCACAACTGAGAGAGTTCTGCGGCAGGATTCGAACCTGGGACCTTCGCACTACGAGTCTAGTACACTACCTACTAGTCTACGAAGGTCAACAAAGTGTTAGAAACGTGGTCTTAAAAATTCATTTATTTAACTTCAAAATAATAAATATTTTTTTTATAAATTTGACTACTTGATTGAAATTTTAATCGTTTTTGTACATCAGAAACTATAAATTATGACTGCGTTGTCAATAAAATTCCTTAAATTATAAAAATAATAAATTTGTGTTTTGACTGCAAAATTTTAACAAACGTTTATTAGTCTGAAAGTGTTTTTATTAACTAGGTCTAATATTATTTTGAATAAGGCCTGTAATCTTGCAGGTTAACCTAAAATACTTATTGTATATACCAAATTTAATATAAACCAAATGAGAGTTTTGTCAATCGAAGCGTATGCTGCATACAGCATTTCCTGTTTACGTAAGTAAACGTGGTCTGTACAATAGAAAAGGTGAATTTTGAAATTTCTCGGACTATGTGCATTCGATTAGTGATGTTTTATATTTTTATGTTGTCACACTTGTCTCGAACATATGTTCTTAGTTCAGTTTGTTTCTGAGAGGTATAACAGTTAGACGTATTTTGCTAGTTTGGCGATTTTCTGCTGTGGAAAAAAGTGGATCAGAGAACTTGCATAAAATTTTGCAAAAAAAAAATTGTATTAAGTGCTCAAAAGCACTTGATATGTTGAGAGTGGCATATGGTGATGGTACTCTGAGTCAAAAAAATGTTTACAAGTGGTACAAGCTTTTCAACGAAGGACGAGAAGATTTGAATATCGACGCTCGTCCTGGAAGTTCTATCACATCAAAAAACTATAAAAATTGTGTGTTGTTTTCCTTTCTTGGCCAAGTTAGATTTGATTACGTTAGTTTCTTGATTTTTAGCTAATCAGGCCTAATATGTATTTATGACAATAAATTTCAAAATTATTTATTTCATATTTCCCGACGTTTCGTGAATTTTTTGTTCACTTTATCCAGGGACTCGTAATACAAGGTTATTATATTACACTAATAAGTTAATTTCTTAACATTTAACATCATCAATAAATAAATATAAATATAATACAACAAACTTTTGAAAAAGCTTTTTTCAAAAAGGCACACTGTTTTTCAGGACCATCTTGTAATTAAAAAATAAAAATATTGAGAAAGTGATAAAAATTGTTATAGAGAATCGTCGAATCACTATTAGAGAAGTTGCAAAGGATGTCGGCACATCGGTTGACTCATGCCATACGGAATTGTAGAAAAACAATTAAAGGCTTTTGCCTTTAATTGGCCACTCGTTAAAAGCTTGTTCGTAATTTTTTGCCCGAAAAGAATACCGTTATTATGCATCAGCTATCGTATTCACCAGATGTGGCCCCTGCGACTTTTTCCTGTTCCCGAAATTAAAGAGACCCATTAAAGGACGGCCTTTTGCGACGATTTAGGAGATATAAACTGAATTGCTGAGAGCCATACCAAAAAGTGAATAAGAACAGCTTCAAAGGTTGGAAAAAATTTTGGCACAAGTGTATTATATCTAAGGGGGAATACTTTGAAGGGGACAAAATAGAAATTGATGAATAAATAAATATTTTTTGAGAAAAATGAAAATTCACCTTTTCTATTGAACATACCACGTATTTCTATGACGAATACTTCTTTTTCTTTAGGTTTAATCATACCTTGATTACAAACAATCAAAATGAAAACACCATTAGACAAGCACTTGTTTATCACAATTGCAGAAACTCTAATAATGTGTCTGCAACCATATTTACTACAATGTATTTTCTCCTGAAAACCGTTTATGCTTGAAACTGAAAGGATTTGGAAAATATCCGCAAAATCAAAATATTAATATAATATAAGCCTCATTCTAAAATAATAAATTTATAAACATAAAGCAACTGGTTTTCATAGTCGAAATTGTGTTTGAAATGCATTTTCCTTCTGAAATCCATATTCAGTTCAATCCCTAAGGAATTTAAATGAACTTCCGAATGAGTTAGTAAGATCCACAATTTGTTATTTTAAAGTGGAGAAATTTATGCTCTTTTCCAATGATTTCAACAATGGCGTGTCTTGCAGGATGATTCCTTTTTTTGTAATGTTTATTAGATCTGAAGTCATGCTCAAAATGTTGTGAAAAAACGATTTTTTGGAAGTACTTTAAATGTTATTTGTCTCGCAGTAATTTATACATTGTACTGTATATAAAAAGCATCCTTATTATATTTAATTTTTGTTTACATAATTAATGTTTTTCGCTGAAATTTTTTTCGACTGGACTTGAACTCGAACCCAGGAAAATTACTTGCCTTAACTTTGAATTGTCACGCTGATCCAATTGTTTTAGAGTATGACTTCCATGTAAAACTTTGCTTTAGAAAATTATTTCGTATTAAAGAACGATGTATTGAAAGAATTGAAACTTGTCAACAGCCACAATTTCTTTTTCTTTTATTATGTGAACTCAACTCAATTCGAAAAAATGCAGTAATAATGTCATTCCTTAAGAACAACTTCCATATTTTTAACGGGGACTTGATATTGTTCGAAGGTTTGTGTAAACCCCATATATATTCATTTTTACTCCGCCTGTGATCATGACTTTCAAATGTTTCGAAATCTTAATTCAAGTAACAATCTTAACGATACTGCTTGAAGCTCATTTTGTATTCTAAAATATTTAAGACTTAAATTGAAACTACAAATACTTATATATACTCTCCGATTTGTACGAGTATTTGCTTTTAAAATTTTTGGAGTCATATGTAAAATACGTGATTATGAGAAATAAAAATAAAATTTATCTAAAGAAAATATTTATTTTACGTATTCTATAGTTTAGAAAAGTAACAGCAACAAAATTTTTATTGAAACCATACAGAGACAGGGGGAAGCATTAAAGGTTGGTTGGTTGGTTGACACAACACATATGCCATGGCTGGGCATGTGATACCAACCAGTCACTTAACGGGCGAGTCAGCGAGTCGACCGACTGCATACATATTTTGAACAAAATGCCACATAGACGTAACTAAAATGCAAAAGACATGAATACATTTCAACTTGTTATGGCATAATACTAAATAAGAAAAAGAAATGAATTCATTCGAAGCATTTTTGCGTTTTTGGAATATTAAGCACTTGTTCTTTTTATTTTATAGTACATACATATTTATTTTGTAGTAGTCGTATCTTTGGTTTTGGCCTTTCAAGAGCATAAAGTTTATAAAATAAAGAAGAAAAGAAATTCACTTAAGACATCAGCAGCGAAAAAGAAAACTAAGTATTTGTGTTTAACCAACATTTTTAAATTTTATATTCGATATACGAGTATGTTAAGGGTTATTTTTTAAGAGCTTTCGCATTTGATTAAAAAAAAGCACATAAAATTATGAAATCTTAATTTGAGTCGATAGAACGATCTACATATATAATTCAGTGTTTAAAAATGATTTCATGTAAATGGTTCATACCATGGGTCCAATTTTGGCATACTCTCCCCCAACATATCGGCCGGTATGTCACGAATAAATTCTTCAATATTGGCTTCCAGTGCGTCAACCGTTGCGGGCTTATCTCTATAAACATGAGTGTTAACATAGCCCCATAAAAAAAATAGTCCCAAGATGTTAAATCGGTCGATTTAGGCGGCCAATTGACATGCCCCAAACGTGAAATAAACTATTCAGCGAACTCGCCTCTCAGTTGGGTCGTTGTTTCGCATGCTGTGTGGCATATGGTACCGTCTTGTTGAAACCACATGTCAGCCAAGCCCAGCTCTTCTATTTTGGACATACAATTGCAATCCTCGCACAAAAGCGCTTCACAGTAACGTTCACAGTAACGTTCCTGCCTTCTTCGTCTTTGAAAAAGTACGGTCCACTGATGCCACCGAAGATTTTTATGGAAGAAAATTTTGGAAAATCCCTCCGGAAAAGTCGGAAAATTGGAAAAATCGAAAATCGAGTTTTTGTATGAAATTTTGTTTGAAATTATTCCTTAATGGCTTTTCAAATTAAAAAATAGAAAGTTTGTCGGAAGGCTTAAAATTGGGGCGAGGCGAAGTTCGGCTGATCCGCTAGTTGATAATAAAATTCAATAATCTGCAAGCATTGTTCGTTTGTAAGTCGATTCATGGTTAAATTATACACCAAACTGAACATGTTTAACAGTAACATGTTACATGAAAATAGCTGAGCTGCCAAAAACAGTGTTGCCGAAAGGAAAGTTGCTAAAAAAAATCACCCTTTATAAACAGAGAGTGAGGGGCAAATCTTGCGAGTATAAATTTTTAACAAGATATAAAGTAACGTACCACATAGAGTAAACTGGGAAAATATCGATGTTTTAATAATATTTGCTCACGAGTATGATCTATTCATATACATATTTTTTACGATTCAGATTTAATATTTAATTAAAGTATAGTCTCGTTAAAACTAGAGCATTCAAATTTTGCTAACTTCCTCTATAACTTTAGGCGAGATGAGACATATATTTTCGCCCTGCGATAAACAGGCTCAGTATGGAGACAGAGCAGTGCTGAAAGTCCATACCATCCATTCTATGTACATATGTATATGCGTTATATGCGTTTCTGTGCATTCTATGAGTTTCTAAATTCAAGTTACATACAATGCGTTTTGTGCGCCAAGTTTTTTATTTTGATCAGCTGTAGTGTAAATATTTTTATCAAATAAAAACAATTTTGGCAAAAATGGAAAGTGAAATTATGATTTTATAAGAATCGCTATAAGGGCCTACAAAAGCTCCAAAAGACTTCGCGGCGGGAAGTGAGTGGTTTTTTTCCAACTTAAATAAGATTTACCTCCATTATTAAACTTCCTTACAAAATAATAAATGCAACAGAAGTGACACTCAGTACTAAAAAGTAATCGATAACTAGTATATAAATTTTTTTATGAAAGAACTTTGTTAAAAATTGATTTCAATGTATTTTATACTTGAAAATAGTTGTAAATTTTGTTACGAAAGCTTTTTCTTTTATTAAAAACTTTTTTTAATGCAAAAAAAAAGATAAAAGTGAAATCCACTACGCAAACATTTTTATCGATATCATTGATAATAAAATATATAATTTGTCATCAAAAAATGCTGACCTTTTAATGATGCATGAGACGCATAAAAAGAGTAAAAATTATATATTTTTAACAAGATATAAAGTATCGTACCACATGATGTAAACTGGGAAAATATCGATGTTTTAATAATATTTGCTTACGAGTATGATTTATTCATATACATATTTTTTACGATTCAGATTTAATATTTAATTAAAGTATAGTCTCGTTGAAAATAGAGCGTTCGAATTTTGCTAACTATAACTTTAGGCGAGATGAGAAATATATTTTCACCCTATGATAAACAGGCTCAGTATGGAGAAAGAGCAATGCTGAAAGTCCATACCATCCATTCTATGTACATACATATATGCGTTATATGCGTTTCTGTGCATTCTATAGTTTCTAAATTCAAGTTACATACAGTGCGTTTTGTGCGCCAAGTTTTTTATTTTGATCAGCTGTAGTGTAAATATTTTTATCAAATAAAAACAATTTTGACGGAAATGGAAAGTGAAATTGTGATTTTATTCGAATCGCTATAAGGGCCTACGTAAAGCTCCAAAAGACTTCGCGGCGGGAAGTGAGTGGTTTTTTTTCCAACTTAAATAAGATTTACCTCCATTATTAAACTTCCTTAAAAAATAATAAATGCAACAGAAGTGACACTCAGTACTAAAAAGTAATCGATAACTAGTATGTAAATTTTTTTATGAAAGAACTTTGTTAAAAATTGATTTCAATGTATTTTATACTTGAAAATAGTTGTAAACTTTGTTACGAAATCGTTTTCTTTTATTAAAAACTTTTTTTAATGCAAAAAAAAGATAAAAGTGAAATCCACTACGCAAACATTTTTATCGATATCATTGATAATAAAATATATAATTTGTCATCAAAAAATGCTGACCTTTTAATGATGCAGGAGACGCATAAATAGTAGAAAGTAAATCTATTTTCGCGTCGGACGCGACTAATCTTTTTACGCTTTATGCTGTGTAACTCTTCACATACAATTACACCAGTTTTACTTTTTTTTTGACACTTCAACGCTTTAAAGTGTGCAACGCGTTGTATGGACCTTCAGCTTAAGTTTTTGGATAATTTTAATTGTTTTAATTTGAATCTTATTTGAATCGTCTTACAAAAAACAGTGCGAAAAACATAATTTTCAACCACTTTTTCGATGTGAGAACTTTTCACGATTTAAGCTACAGAACACTGGGACAGATATGCGCTACTTTTAATCATATTGAATAGATTTCAAAAGTGGAAAAAATCCAAATAAAATAATCGAGTTTTTGTTTCGTTCCATAAGTTTTTCGATTGCATAAAATGTACTAAGATTTTCAGGTTCTCTAGCTCGTTAGCGATATTTTAAATCCGTTTCGGGACCGTCTTCTATATGATCAACTAGGAATTATATGTACAACTAAGCAGTGCAGCATTTCAATGATCTCTCCCAACTAGATTTCACCTGTTGAAGAAAATTAAATTGCATTTGTTCTCTTTGAAAGGGTGGAAAATGTTACACTTTCTTTAGAAAAGAAAAAGCCATATGACCAAAAAAAATGGACCACAGTTAATTATTTAATTTGTTTTATGTGTCTTTGTGATTTTTAGATCGAAATAAATAGATACTTAATTTTTATGGGACTTATTTCACTATGCCGTTCTGAAAACAAAACTATTTTTCTATTGTACTTTAATCCATTGTGCAAGATGTCATTCTTTTATTTCTAGCTCCTTTCTGGTACTATATCCTTTTACGATATTGCTCTGTCTTATACGATATCCTCTTAAGATATGCTATTTTCGATGAATTAAATTAGATATTTGATTAACTAAAATCAGAGTATTTCGCATTGTTTAATCTTTGATAACAGAAGTAACTACAATTTTCCTAATTGAAATCAAAGTCAATATATTCTTCTACGTGATTATTTTTTGAATTTTCTCTTAGAAAGAAAAAAGAAAGTGGCGCTCAAGCGCTTTTATTTTCAAATTGTCAAATAAAGCTTAACTCTAAACAAATATTCTTGCATTGCATTTCGCTTATCAGTGATCACACAGACCAATTAATGATAATTTTAACACTGAAATGCCCACAATAACAAAAAAATAGGTTGAAACAATTTGACGCTCTACGTTGTGTCGCTCAACTATAATTAAAATAATTATGAAACATTGCCACAAATTAAACAAAGAAACTTGATACCTTTAAAACAAATTAAACCCACATTTAATAACTCGAAAAATGAATATTAGAAAAATGTATTTGTTCGTGGTATTAAAAGAGAACAACTGGCTAAAATGATATTTTTTGTGTTCGAAAAATTACGATTTAATAGATGCAATGACAACAGCGGATGCTGCCAACATGTCTGCAATTTTAAAACTGATTGTTGATTTTATACATATATTTTTTTCTTTCTTTAAAGACAGGTTTTTTCGCGAATTATACGAGTATGAATGTATAAGTATCTTAAAATGTTTGATAAATTTGAAAAAAAATACCTTCAAACTCACTTCGTCGATTCAATTGAATTCAAGTCTTGTAATCGTACACTATTGTTGCTGGTGGCAAATCAAGTGCAAATTATAATGAAAAACGCTGTCAGTGAGTACATACGAGGGCAGGTCAATAATTCAGTGACTTTTTCAGTAAAAAACAGGCTTTTGGATTAAAAAAAATAATTTTATTTTTCAACATAGTCTTTGTTGGGCTCTGTACACTTTATCCAACGTTTCTCAAATTTTTATCACTTGCAAAATATAAAATTTATCAAGGACATGAGGTATTTGTTTGTGAGATGATTTTATCTTTGAAGTCAAATCTGTTTCCGCTGAGCAATTTCTTCAAGTTTGGAAACAAGAAATATTCAATCGGAGCCCTATTCCGAAGAAAAGGGCGGACGAGGGAGCGATTCGTAGCCTAATGCTTGAGATTTTGCGGTTTTTTTTCTTCCTTCTTAAATCAACCCAAGAAGTTGGCATAATATTCGCCAATGATTGTTTTTCCCAGGGCGGATGAGGGAGCAATTCGTAGCCTAACTTATGGAACTATGCCATGGAAACTGCACATTTGTGCGATAGTTTTTTCCAAATCCTCTTTGGATAGAACCAATAAATTGGCATAATATACTCCATTGATTGTTTTATCCTTTTGAAAGTAGTAGATGTGAATGTAGATTGTACCGCTTGCATCCCGAAAAACGATCAACATGACTTTATTGGCTTGCAAAGCCATATTGGCCTGCTTCGGGGACGATTTAGCTCGATAAACACACTGTTTTGATTGCTGTGTTGTGGTGGATCCACGTCTCTACCACAACTACGAAACGGTGCGAAGTGTCGTCCACATTACGGTTCAAGAACACCAAACACTTCTGCGAAATTGTCACACTATTCTTTTTGTGGACGATTGTGAGCCACGGAGCACTCATCTTGCGGAAAGCTTTCTCATACCCAAGTGTTTATGCAAAATTTAAATCACTGAGCCATGAGAAATGCCTATGGCTTCTACAATCTCTCGCACTTTCAATCTCCTATCGGCCAATACCATATCGTTAACTTATTCAATTGTTTCGAGTGTAGAGACCTCAACTGGGCGGCTAGAACGTTTGACATCTTCCGTGCTTGTACGGCCACAACGAAATTCATTAAACAAATTTATTACCATTGAAATTATTGGTGCAGAATTTTCTTAGTATTTGTCAACTTTAACCTTGGTTTGAGCGATGTTTCTTTTCATAAAAAATAATGCTTAATGAGCACACGAAATTTATTTTTTCCATTTTCCCCTCTCACATCTAGCGGCAGACGCCTGTCAAACACAAACTAATTGATGCAACTTGTTAAAATTTTGACAGGATTCAATTGACACATGCCTCTGGATAGGAACAGTTTTGCCCTTTCAGGTAAGAGATGGGAAATTCAAAGTCACGGTATTATTGACCTGCCCTCGTACCTACACATATGCGTTACTACATACGTGGGTTGTAAAGACAGATTTCTATTGGGTACAAAATATTTTTCTACCTCAAGTATATAAAGCAAAATATCAACAATTTCGTGTAAATTAAATTAAATATATTGTTAGCCAAAAATAATATTGACAGGTGTCAACTAACAAGTTCATTTTTTGTTGTTTTTAAGAATTTCATACCTTTTTAATTTGCAATAGTTTATTTTGTTCATAAATAAAGCGGCAAATACTTGTTAAGTTTTTATTTGACCATTTTTGGAGGAGGATTTTAAAATAATTTATGGGAGTGTTTAAAACATTTTCGTTATTGAAATCGAGGTCAGTAGTAGGGCTTTTATGCTAATTTTGTTTATTTACTTTTTAAATTATTATAATTTTTTATTTTAATTAGTGAAACATTTTTAGCATAAATATATTTTTATAATGATTAATAAAAAAACAAAAAACATATTCATAAAAAAACTCCCATCATTTTATTGCCAGCATCACAAAATGCAATTAATGATTTGATAAGTTGCATAAATCTTCATGAAATTTAATTTAATAATGTTTTTACATAATAAATTAAATACTTATTTTTTACAATGTCGCTGCAAAATAGAATGAATTATGTTTAATTAAAAATAAAGTAAATATTTTTATAATAATATTTACATACGTATGAAATCAAATAAATATAAAATTGGGACGACAGGACACAACGACAATTTATTGGTAAGAGAAAATATTTAAATTTCAACTCCTTATCCCATAAACAAAACGAAAAAATGCCGAAAATTATTAAACTCAGCAGAATCGCTAAAGTTAAATATATTTTATAAAATTATTATAGTCTCGATAAAACTCAATTATGAAACAGGATTTAAACAGGAAAAGTTTTCTGAATACGAATAAGTCTTTCAAACAGAACTTCCAAACACAGTCGAGTCAGTCTTAAAAAAATTTACGTACGTTCAAAAATATGTAATATATGTATTAATTAATAATTCTGCCATCTTTGGGGATATTTATATATTTATAATCGTTCTCGAATAAATATTGACCGATGACGCCGCCAGTCCCAATATTCACACCAAACATTGGATTTTTTTTTTTTTTTTTGATGAACTGAACGCTCTTAAATATCTTTTTTTATCAAGTTCAATAACTTACGAGATTCCCATCGTCGAATGTGCGGACGTAGCCCGAACAGGACACCCATTTCAATTAAACAATTTTGTCAGTTGCATGTCTTGTTGAACGCTCTAACCATCCATGGTGATTTTGCAAAGCAGAATGAATAAATTACAGACAATTATAATTACGGGCCCTATTGGAAGAGCCTTTAATATTTTTGTTTCATTTTTTATATGGTTTTTGCTTCAAACCCTCGTATGATTAACTTATTTATACGCATATAAACTAAATCACGTACAGTTTGGGATTGCAAAAACGCTATTAACAGTTACTCGACACATAGTGAACTGCGCATCATATGGGTGCCAAAACCCTTGCTTCTACGGCAACAGAGTTCGGTAATATAAGCTTGGAATGCGCGAAACCTTTCGATGCAGTTAAATCCGAGCTAAAGATTTCGGCACATAGAGCCCATTCAACTCTCTGGAATAACGGAACCATGGAAATCGATACAAAAATTCTATGGGGAGATCCAGACGAGAGAAGAACGAGAGAGCTGCAAGCCCGAACTAAGTAGAATAATGGGAGTTGTCACATGGCCCTCTCAACTACTGGCACATCTTAAACGCATGGGAATAGCGGGAGGAGATGAATGTAGAGCATGTGGGGAGGAGAGCGAAACATTGGAACACTATTTGTGTCAATGCCCCGCCTTCTCACAAATAAGGTCCCGATATCTTGGGGGTGACACCTTACCGGACATAACCCGATTAAGGGGAATATGCTGGAGGAAATTAAGGAAGTTTGTGAGTGACATGGAGTTTCTCTAGACCTTTGGGTCAATATGTTATGGTTAAACCCAAGGGAGCGCACAACAACCCTTCACTGGCTTAAGTGTATGTCGTATGACATGGGCTATCACACCCCTCCAATCAACCTAACCTAACCTATATGCATATAAATTAGCAGATCATTCATTATACGAGTAGAATTACACGCAGACATTTTTTAAATCAAAAGTTTTAATTTTGTTTTACATGTTAAACAAAAACAAAACATTTTCAATTGCACGATTTTGGTAAGAAAATATGTACGTAAAGGTTTCTTTTATAGTATATTTTAATTTATAAAAATTTTTATCGCTTTTTTTAGTGCCAGTTTTAATAACATTAAATAACTTTTTTCTGACACTTCTTGAAACATGATCACTTAAATGTTAGATCGGTTTTCAATGATCGTTAAACACAACAATGTTCAGTATAACTTGAGATTGCTTTCTATTTTTTTTCTTTTGTCTGTTTTGCTCAAGAATTATTTTACGCATTATGAATTGTAAGAATCTAGTTTTGAAATTTATATTTCTCACAATCAAGTTTAAGTGATGACTGATGATCGCTTAATGAGTCTTTAAAGCTTTTAATGAGTTTTATTATATACGAGTTATTTTTTCGGCCATTATTTATTGAAAAAAAAAACAAATAAACAATCATATTCCTTTTTCCTTGTAAGAACTGCCTTAAGTGAAGGTATGGAAACTTTTCGGAAGGACTGCACATGCCTTCCTTGAATTCGTAAATGTGTGAGTGTCTGAATACCTCTTTTTTATTTTCATCTTCATAAATGCTTAGAATTTAGTTTTCTTTTATAAAAATTATATTCATAATCATAAAATTAATTTGTCCATTTCATTTTCGTTAGACAACTTGAGAAAGAGAATATTAAAACACTTGTTATTTTTTTTAGTATTTATACGAGTTTGTATTAGTGTCGGCTTTAATTTTAAAGTGTTATTTGTTTTCTTAATTAGTTTGATTTTAATTGTGCTTATTGTTAGTTATTATTTATTTATTATTCTAAAATAGTCATATAAAACTTAAACAATAAAAATTGACTCATGCTCCTTAAAATTTGAAATAACAACAACATCAAACACAATTACAAAATAAACTGCGAACTTATCAAATACAGTGCAGTTCGGCTATAACATGCACCGGTTATAACGAATTAATACCTATAACGAATAACTTCCCAACAATTTTGTACAAATATTTCATAAAAATTATTTCGTTTATAACGAACTTCGGTTACAGCGAATTTTTGTTATTAGGAGCTCTCTTTGAAGCACACAATGCAACAATACATGTTGTAGATGTGTTTTTTATATTTTTCTTTATTTCTCAAATATGCAACTATAATAACGACAATCAGAATATTATTTTTAGGACGTGTTTGTTCTTCGGTGGTTTTCTAAAAAAGGGATCTTTTTTCTTCTTGGGCGTTGCCTTCTCAGGTTGCCAGATCTTCCTTCTCAGGTTGCCAGATCTTCCTTCTCAGGTTGCCAGATCTTCGTTTTGCTTCAGTCGTCTTACGGCGAATTCCAACCGACACATACTATGGGGAATGTTCGCCACATTACTCCCCCTTTCGGTAAAGACAGAAGTGTACCTTACGACCAGAACGTGTAGTGATGATCGTACCTCTAGCTGACTTACGCTCTGGTTCCTTATTGACGTTGGTGGTATATTGGGTATTTAGTATGAAAGCAGATTTCAAGCGGTCCACGCTGACATTCATTTTTTTCCATTGACATCGACTGTGAAGTATTTGTCGTGCCTTTTCAGGACAGGGAAAGGTCCTTCATACGGTGCTTGTAGGGGCTTACAAACCATTGAGTTTCGAATGAATACTTGCGGTGAGGTCCTTAAACTTTTCTCAATAAACGGTCTGTCTCTCGAGTGGTGAGATGTTGTCGTGGGTCGAAGTTCGCCCATAAATTTTATAAGTTTTCTTACGAACTCATTCTGAGAAATGTCGTCTCCAGCTTCTGCTACTAAAAACTCGCCTGGAATCCGTAGGCTTGATCCGTATACAAGCTGTGATGGTGTGGCGTCGATGTCCTCCTTATATGTGACTCTGAATCCAAGGAGTATGAGGGGTAAAATCTCTGCCCAGTTTTCATTGTTGTAGCATTTAATTGCGGCTTTCAATGGTCTGTGAAAGCGTTCTATTATACCATTTGCGGCGGGGCTCTTAAATGCTGAGTTCCCAGAAGTTTCGTTAGCTCTTTGAAAAATTTGCACTCGAATTGGCGTCCCTGATCCGTAGTTACTCTGAGTGGAATGCCGAATCTCGATATCCACGTTGAATAGAATGCGAATGCTACTGTTTCGGCTGTTATGTCTTCTAGAGGACAAACCTCGGTCCAGCGTGAAAAACGGTCGATCATAGTTAGACAGTAACGAAATCCTCTTGAGACTGGCAAGGGGCCGACGATGTCCATATTCACGTGATCGAATCGGTCCGAAGAACTGAAGTACTTACCAACCGAGGCTCTATTGTGCCGATGAATCTTACTTTTTTGACATGCAATGCATGTTTTAGTCCACAAGTGGCAGTCACGTTTCATTGTCGGCCAGACAAATTTTTCGGACACCAACTTTGTTGTTTTTTTTGCGTTGGGGTGACATAAATTGTGAATCGAATCGAAGGCTATTTTGCGAAAATCCTTTGTTAAGTATGGACGCACTGATCCGGTTGATATGTCACAATAAACTGAAAAATTTGTGTCGGGCATTACGAATGTTTTCAACTGTAGGCCGGAGTTACCATTAATTAAACTTTTCATTTCATCATCGCTGTTTTGATGTTGAGATAGTTCGTTATAATTGATTGTTTTATTGACATGCATTGCTTCTATACGCGACAAAGTATCTGCTACTATATTCGTTTTACCTGCAATATGCCGTATATCGGTTGTGAACTGGCCTAAGAAATCTAAATGTCGAATTTGTCTGGGGCTTGCCTTGTCCATTTTCTGTTTGAAGGCGAACTGCAATGGCTTGTGATCCGTAAAAATTATGAACTCTCTGCCCTCGACCATATGCCGAAAGTGCTTGACAGCTTTGTATGCACCTAGCAGCTCCCTGTCGTAAGTACTATATTTACGTTGAGCATCTGTTAAACGTTCAGAATAAAATCCCAAAGGTTGAAAATCTGTGCCAACTAGCTGTTGCAACACTGCCCCGGTAGCAATATTTGATGCATCCACCATAAGTGCTAGTTGCGAATTAGATTTAGGGAATGCGAGATAAGCAGCATCACTTAGTTGTTTTTTGCATGACTCAAAGGCTGTTTTCCCTTCGTTGGTCCATTTAATTGAAGTTGTATCGTTTTTTTTTGTTACCTCGGGTGAATTCGTAAAGTGTAGCTTGATGCGAGGCGGCGTTGGGAAGAAATCTTCGGTAGAAGTTAATCATCCCCATGAAACGTTTTAGCTTACACACTCGTTTAGGCAAGGAGTATTGCATTATTGCTGTCACTTTTTCTGCCGGCGGTCGGATGCCATTCTTGTTAACCGTAAAACCTAGAAAATTAACTTCGGATTTACCAAAGTTGCATTTAGAGGGGTTGATAGCTACATTAAATTCCTTGAGTTTTTTTTAAACGCTTTCTACATGTAGCTTGTGGTCGTCTAGAGTTTTTGAGGCTATCAGAATATCATCGAGATATGCGTAGGCGAATTCGAAATCTCGTAATATGTGATCCATTAGACGTTGGAAAGTTTGACCTGCGTTCCTCAGCCCAAAAGTCATATGCGTGAACTCGTACATGCCGAATGGTGTTGTAATGGCGGTCTTGGGTACGTCTTTATTTCTCAAATATGCAACTATAATAACGACAATCAGAATATTATTTTTAGGACGTATTTGTTCTTCGGTGGTTTTCTAAAAAAGGGATCTTTTTTCTTCTTGGGCGTTGCCTTCTCAGGTTGCCAGATCTTCCTTCTCAGGTTGCCAGATCTTCGTTTTGCTTCAGTCGTCTTACGGCGAATTCCAACCGACACATACTATGGGGAATGTTCGCCACAATGTAAATGTCAATGTGGTGCAAAAATAAAGTCATAATATGAACTGGCTTTCATAATGCTATAAATGAAAAAAAGATCCCGGTTTTCATAAAAAATTTATTTGATAGTGTTAAAATGATGGCACTAATTGGAAGAAAAAATTAATGGCTCAAATGGCCACCTCCCGAGTTAATGTATAATTGCGCTCGTTTTACCGCGTTTTGAATTGTTGCTCCCAAAACATCTGCTTGTTCCTAATTGGCGATTTCCTCATTAAGTTTAGCTTTCAAGACATGCAAGGTTCGGGACTTACAGTACCAAACTCGAGATTTTAAAAAGCAAGCAGTTTTCTTTTGTTAGACTTCGTTCAAATCTTCAAAACGGAAGACCACCCGATCTAGAAATTGACGTCTCAAAATCTCCATCGTTGCCAGAGTTGTGTGAGCGGTTACTCCATCCTCTTAAAGCCAACAATGATCGAAGCCCGACCCAGTAACTTGCGGCAAAAAAAAAACTCGTTTAGCATCTGCTTGTAACTCTCACAATCGGCATCGGCATCTTCGAAAAAACAATAGCCAATCACTTTTTCACCACAACTGACCCAGAAATGCTTAATTGCTCCACAACGAAATTCACGCTACGTTAAAGCAACAGACTTAAAATTTGTCAAATCAACAGTAACAATGATTCGACGATGTTGAGGAGTGTATCGCTCTATATATCTACATTATAAATAACAAAGCACAGTGACATTTCGCCTCATATGCAAATATGGCAGTCAATTCATTACTCTTACGCCACTGTTGATATCAAATGATTTATCCAGCAGGAATATTTTCTTCTTGGTGTACGATTTAGTTTTTTAAAAAATTTTAATAGAACTTAGAAAAAATTAAATGAAATAATTAATGCTTTTGAAAACTTTTATGCACCATTTTAATTTCATATACATATAAGATTTGTGATAAATAAGATGTTCATCATCTCGTTGCGATGACATCAGATTTTTAGGCGCTTTGCTTTGGTTTCGTTAATAAAAAAAACCCAAAATTTGTTCTCAATGTTAATAAGTTTATTTATGAATTTAATTGGTCGTTAAGTTTAATGCCATGTGAAATAAATACACGTGAACATATTCTACATATTCCGCACTTTGAACTTTGAATTTGTGGTTTCTGCTGCTAATTTGGTCCATTTGGATTTACTGAAGTCAAACTGGTTTATACTTAATGCAGGGGTAGTTTTTAAATTATATGTAATTGTATCTAAAGTTATAAAAAATACAACTTAGTTTGTAATCATGCAACAAATTAAAAAATAAAACTCATTCTCTAAAAGAGTCTGATGAGATTTGAACTTGAAATATGTTCATTGGAATGGTAGCCTATTGCCATCACAATGTCAATTACAACATAAGTTGCACAATGCTGCAACTGGCAAGGAGGAAATGGAATCATATTGACGAGTTTTATTTTGGTACAGCAAATGAGCTTTATATGCTGTTGATGTATAGTTATGGTTGAAAATATGTTGTCTTCTTAACTCCAAATGGAGATGAAAATTAAAATTTCTTCCTTCTAAATCTACTATGATCATATATTTTGTAATATTCTTATGCGATAGAGAATTCTCATATTGTATTTGATTTTTTTTTTTTTTTTTGCTTTATATTTGCATTAGAACATTACTTTAATATTAGATTTATTCAAGAACACACAAATTATTAGTTTTGCCAAATTTGAAAAAATGAAATAAATAAAAATAAATGTACATCTCACAACAAATTTAAAAAAGCTTTCGAGTCGGGTATTAATCATCGAAAAAGAAAGCGTGGTGCCATCACAGAAAAAAAGCTCTCCGAGATTGTAATCCGAGAATTGGGATCATTTCCAAAGATTTTAACATGCTTTGTCTTCAATATTTTGAAAAATTTTAATTTTTAAATCGTAATTAAAATATTATTTAACTACAGGGTGTTATTAAACCGTTATTTATAATTATCGATTTTTCGACACTCTTTGAGTATCATCTTCAGGAATTTGTTTTTCATTAATCATATAATAATCACATATAATTATATAATAATAAAGCTTTCCAACCGATTAATAAGACCCTTTAGTTAAATAATATTTTAATTAGAATTATTAGAATATATCAAAAAAATATAATCCTACTAGTGATTTTTTAAGTTTCTTGGCAAAGAAGGTAATTTTATATTAAATTACGTTTAATTATTTAACATTGGCTATAGATGTGGAAAGGCTATAAACTTGCCAATAGTCACGATTTTTTCTTACGCGAATTAATATTAATTATTAATTAAAAGAAGATGAAGAATCAGTTAACAGAAGTTATGTGTGAACTTAAAGCTCTAATGTATTATTTTAATTGCTATAATTTAAAAACTATTATTTATATATACGCCTAAAAATCCATCCAATGAGCCCCCTGACCACCCTCTCTCCCTAAAAAAGAGGATAACATCATGACAAACAAAGGTCAGGCAGAGCCACCACCTTCTGGTTCCTCACCACTACACCAAAATACAAAGGGGGCGTTGTTTTTAGGCAATGACAGATGGCAGCCCCATTATCCCAGACCTGTTACAGCAGACCAATCATCTACTTAGCTGGAACAAGAACCGATTACCGAAACTGATACAAGGCAAAAAACAAATAATAAAAATGCTAAAACAACTGCAACAACAACCTTTGTAAAACATGGGTATGCTTTGTAGAAGCCCTATGCTCCATCCAGGAGTGAAAGGAACATGTATATATTTATATATATGCAACGTGCTTATGTAAGTTTGTGTAGGTGAAAAGAAAATGTTGACAGATAAGTGCTAAATTATGTTGCACAAGGAAATATAATAAGCGTTTACTGATATAGTGAAATGTCCGGCTATAAACTTAATGAATACTTAATTCTAAAGTTAAAATTACAAAGATATAAACAAAACTTATTGAAAACAGAACAAAACATATAAATCAAAATTTTTGTATCCTCTATTAAAGCCAACGATTAAGTGAAAATAAATCTGTGGTAGACAACGGTATTGCAGAGACATTTGCCTGAGACATTACGGGGGCAAATTGCTTCAGACTTAATAATTATTAATCTTAATAGCTTAGTTTCCGTGAAAATGGTTAATTTCCAATAAATGAGTACATTCCTTAAAGCACTGTTAGGGTCCTTATCATTAGCGTAAATGAAAGAATTATCGGAATAAAGTATGCTCTTAGACTGAGTCAACGATAATATCATATAAAAATGAAACCAATTTTGGGACCCCTCATGAAATACTGCCTAGATCCAATTAATTGTTTTTCATCTCAACAAAAAATTGCCATTCTTTAAAAATTTTATGGATAAGTTTGATAATAAAGGTATCGCATACTATTCCTTTAGATTAAAAAAAAATATTTAAATAATAAAGTCGACCAAAGACCTTCTCAATATCCAAAGAAATTGCAGTGGTACATTTATTGCCTTCTCAAATTGCATTCTGAAAACGCAGTAAAGCGTCAATCCGCGACTGACCTTTTGCTTAAACCATGTCGTTTGGAATCTGTATTTTTAAAAAATAGTCGCAATAAATATGAATTGAATTATTAATTGTTTTCGTAAAGGTTTTTTTTTTTTTGTAAAAATGTATGAATTTCCAAAAACGACAACAGACTTTTACATGTTTCTTAAACTAATTTAGATTTTTGTAAAAATTTTGCTTTGATTTTGGAAGTTGAAAAAGTCAATGAAAGTGTCACTCCTTAAGAATGACTTCCCTTTTTTTCATTGGGATAACAAGTCTGCGTTAGATCAAAGCAAACGATCAATATCCTTGCGATTTCAACACAGTTTGAAAATATTTTTTATTGAGTTATAAAAAAATCCTAACAGCTTTATTCATATTAATTTGTCAAAAGCTTTTAAAGGTTTTAAAAGACTTATTTTCATATAATATTTCTTTAATAAATCTTTCGTAAGTATTGCGAATAAGACTTTAAAATACATTAATTTGCTATTTTGTTTTCAGTATTCAAATTTATTTTGTCAGCTTAGCAAAGGCATTATTTTTAACAAAATACATACTTATGTATGTATAATTTTTTTACATATTTTGATTATTGAAAAAAAAAAATTATTCGCTTAGAAATCTCATTGAAAAAACACTGCGAAAAAAAATGCAAATGACAGCATGGCTAGCGAAATGCAACAATAACACACATTGTGTTTAAGCTCAACTTGTGAGATCATCTTAATGGCAACAACTACAAAAAACACAACAGCACAACAACATTTCAATTCAGATAAATTAAGCAATTCATTTTTTTAGTAAATATAATAGAATTGAACATAAAAAGTTTATTTAAGAAAATAACTAAAATATTATTGTATAAATATTTTAAGTGATTTTTTATTGCTTAGGGGCAAAAAAACATAAAAACGCCCACCATTTGAAATGTGTTAAAACGAGTGTGAATGCGATTAAGAATGCATACCCAACAAACACAAGCTCTAACGTTTAAAATGTCAGAGTTTTATTTTATGATTTCAATTGTTGTCGTTTCCTTGAAAATTAATCCTGCATGATCATGTTTGTTCATGCATAAGCGTAGTTATTTTTTCTTTCAAACACATGAGAGTTGGACTTTGTAAAATTTTGGTGTGAATGAGCGCGATTTATTTTTTTGTTTTTCTCATTTCTAAAAACCAAATAAAAACAAACTCAAAAGTAATCGTAGAAATAGATTTAGTGCCAGGAAGTCTTTAAAATACTGTTTGATCAACCTTGGAGGCAAATAAAAGAAAATAATTTCGTCCACTATTAATTTCATTGTCGCTATTGATTATTTTACTCCTGTTAGCGTGAGTGAAATAAAACAAATTAACAAAATCATGCATATACTTATGTACATGATCGTGGATATGCATGATCGTGATTAAAGTGGCACTCAACCTGTTATTTCTAGTAGAAATCTGAACTAAAATTCATGCCGATATTCATTTTATAAACAATACTTGACGAATGTTCTAATCTTAACTTGGTGTCAGCTATTATGCTATCATGTATTACTCAAATGTTTTTCACATACTTCTCAAATTGTTCCTAAATATAAACAAATTTATATTTTGTGACATAATCTATATGTTTGCTGCGTAAAAGTTTTTGAGGAAGAATGAATGAATCTATTGAAATTTCGTTATCTTGTTTTTATTTTATTATAACCAGTGATGTCAGCTTATTTCGCAGCAAAAAGGGATAAAATTTACAAAAAAATAAGTTAATCCTTTTGTTAAAAAATATATTATTAATCCATCTTGGACTTATTTAAACTTTTAGTTTTTAAGAATTCTTTTAAAGGAAAAAACTAAATTTTGAATACAAATGTTCGAACGATATTTTCGTTTGCTTTTAATGGGAGAGGTCCTTAATTTCTGTGCATGAGTTATTAAAAATTTTACAACATATGTATATCAAACACTATTTTTTTAATCAATGCCCAAATTTAAATCATATTGTAAGTCTAGACTTAATATTACTGATTCCGACTGTCTTGGGAAAATAATAACTTGCGCTCTTTTAACGTTTTCTGACTGACTTTCCACCATTATACGATTATATTCGTTTTTCTTTTTGTTTTCTAGAAAATCCTTTTTTCAACTTAAATTTTGTTTTCGCAAATTGTTTTTAAACTTCAAGGAACTGCTCGTTTTTATATGACAATTAAATTATATTTTTAGTTTGGTTTCGTTTTTCCCGATTTTTTATGACGTTTGAGCAAAAATAGAACTTTGGCCTTATTTATACTTATTTTTTACCATTTCCGTGATTTCATTGGTTTATATAATTTTTGTACTTTAAATTCAGTGCATGAACTAGAACCAGACTAATCAATTTCAATTTAAACAATATAATTTAAAAAATTGTGTAAAGCAAAATTTTTGTCCTTCTATACATTTTAAGCGACTTTGAACACATTTTTGAAATATTCCTGCGATTTTTATCATTATTTCAATATAAATAAAATTGTAGACCTTTCAGTTTTGAAATGTAAATGATTTTTGTCCGAGCTTTTGCCATTTATTGAACGTATTTGAGTTTTTTAAACCAATTTTTCAAATATTGAGGCATTGTCGATTACTAAAATTTCTTATAACTTTTTTTATTTCTTAATTCATAACTTTTTTGTATGCTGGCGATATGACCTTAGTAGGATCTTCACTGCGTTTATAGAAAGTTTTCGTAATTTCTGCAATAAAAGGGATTTTTTCACGGCCGTTAATTGAACCAATTTTTATTTCTTTCAAATAGCTTTGTCTCCGTAAAAATATTCATTTACATATAAAATAAAATAGTTTAAATATAAAATATCCAATGAGAACAGTAATCATTTTTAAAGTTAAAACTGCGTTCTTTAGAAAAACGATTAATTGTTCTATTAAAGGAGAAGAGGATCATATACACGTTAATTTTGAAAAAAAAATATGATTAATGAATTCCAAAGACATTGTAACACTTTATATATAAAACTAGCGGGCCCGTTGCCTGCTTCGCACGGCAAAACAAAATAAGAAAAGAAACACACTTGTTTTTAATAAAGTTGGTTTTGTTCCAAAAAACACACTCACTTCACATACGCACCGCACACACATGCGTTATCGGATTTTAACCAAACTTCATATAAACCATATGTGGGCCACTGCCTACGTAGTGTATAAGTTTGGTTGAAATCGCTCGACGCGTTTATGATTAGTTCGGCGACGTACATATACGGACTTGTTTTTATATATATAGATAAACCAGTCACTATAACCTGGTAATGTGTCTCGTATCTCATCTTACTATACTTCCAACATCTGGACTTTTTTAAGCTTTTAACATTCAACCTACATAATTACTGTGCCACTTCCATATCGGAGGGACAAATATGTTTCAGTCAACGATATTTAAAGTTGTCATGTTGTCTTTGAACTATAAATTAACGTTTATCGATATCCATAGCCCAGACTTCTTAATTGGCATCACTGGTTATAATTATCAATTTATATTTAATTTTATGCAGATTTTTTTTTCGATATAAAATAACGAAGGCGTTTAAAAGGCCGTATTGAAAAATGTTTCGAAAACAATGTTGCACATTTTTGCTTAATTTTTATTGTGGTGCTGAGTACATTCGTAGGAATTTTATTAAATAAAAACGAAAATGAAATGAAATATATTTTTGATTTTACTAAAGCTGTCAGTTATTTGACCATGAATATGTGTCTACACATACACATAATTCGATTACAATGTAGATACAAACTTAGTCGTTTGTTTAATCGATTAACTAAACTGATGATTTGAGAAATAAAAAGGAAGCGAGCATGCAAAAGGGTTTTTAATGACAGATTCAATATTGGTGGGCAGCTTCCTGTTTTAGTACAGTTTACTAAATTCAAATATCTATACCAATAGGGCAGCCGTGACCGACAGATGAATTGATAGTGAATATACTCGTAAAGAGTAGTAGAGCAGTGATGCCAACTTCGAAGTTTTGAGCTAGATTTAGCCCTCTTGTTACTTGTGTCGCGTACCTTTTCCCTTTAGATTTTTATATTAGAGAAGACCTTATGGAGCTCCTTTAAAACCCATGGCACGGTATAATATTTGTCTCTTCCATCAATTTATGCAAAGCGATGTTTACTAAAATAGATCGTAAAGTCGAATTGAAACAATCAAACATCGATAGTTTCGTGAAAATTTTAAAAGTTCTCCTATTTTTGAAAAATGTTTGCCAATTATAAGTCTTAAATTTAATAATGGAAATGTTAAAAAATTACGCTGTGCTTGGGCCTATTCCGAAATGCTTTATTTCCATTTGACTTTTCTTTGCGGATGACATGATCAAGAGATGAATGAAGTAACTTCGAAAAATACGCCCACGAGTATTTATTTTAAGCCAAAATAGGAGGGTAAAAAGCTGAAAACACAAATTGGTGTTGTAGTCAAAAATATAAGAAAAATTTTATTCATCTATACTTTCTTTATACGGGAGCATGTTACACAGTTAATATTCCTCAATACTAATACCCCGCTTAAATGAGGTAGAAAAAATACACACGTGAAAGCTGATGATGATGGTGTGGCAATCATAATCCGTACTGCCAGAGTGTAATAATTGGCTTTTCCCAACATCTCGCTTAACCAAAATAATTAGAAAAATATTATTGATTTGAATTTGGGACACGGACTTGAGCTAGAGAAACAAAATTTTCACCTTAAGCCAATATATAGAATATCTGTGCTTAAGTCTGATTTTGTATGTTTGTAAATTTTCAAGTTGATTTGTAAAAAGGAAACCGATTTTTAACCCATCTTATTATAGACAGTCTGTAGCCAAACGGTCATACGTTTTGTTTGCGTTATTGTTTAAAATAAAGTTGTTTATCAAAAAAAAAAACAGAAATTCATTACACTGTAAGTTTCTAAAAATTTCGGCAATTTGAGCGAAATTTCGCCGGGAAGTACTTTCGAAGTGGCAATTCACAATTGTGCTATTAACTTGTTTTAAGCTTAAATCGATTTAAGCACTTATTCCTCATTGCCACAGATATCGTTGTTTAAAATATTATGTAGAATTATTCAATAATAAAATATAATATATAATATAACGTTTGAAAAGTTTAATCGATATCAAGTGAACGTACATATATATCAAGTAAAAAGGGACTGAAAAATTTGTTAAAAAAAAGATCCATGTTTTTAGCTTTTTTTTAACTGTTTGCTTTCTTTTTGCCTCTGAAATGTTGGCAACTGTTTAATAAGGCGTCCTTTTGATTCGGGCCGCAATATAAACCAGCAAGTGACATTTTAATACTGCCTTATATAATGAATGAAATTAGCCTTTCAAATAAAAATAAAAGATTTTTAATATCGGAAAACATGTTGCATCTTGTAAATTCTCCGATTATCTCTTTTTGCTTTCTTCCCTTTTCACACTTTCCTCAAAACAATTGTTAGAAAGATTCATAGACATATATCAAAAAAGATTTTTTTCTATCAAGACTTGTAGCTTTTTAAATTTATTGCTTCAATTATTCTTTAAAGGACAAACAAAAAACTTGTTGTTGTTCTATTTACCCAAAGAAAATAAGAATTTGTTCTTTATTAAAATTGGTTAATAAATTATAATTTCAATATTTTATAAATGCCTTTTTTTAACTGATTTGTTATGTGCAAATTGTAGTCGATAGTACATAATCGTAACATGTGTTATTTGAAAATATTGTGTATGTTTGTGTTGATTCAGGGAATCTGTTGGAAAGGTTAGGAATATGGAATCAGATTAATTCTCTGAGCCGATGGGACATATAATATTTGGATGACTCCAGATGTATATATGTTGCAATCCCCAATAGGATAATCAGGGCCAAGAAAGAAAAAATGAAACAACAACAAAAATTAGTTGTGTAGGAAAATATAATTGGATTTATTTGAAGTATGGAATTACCTCTTACTCGGCTGATAGATGAACAAGAAGAGATTGAATCAATATCAGAAAACACGGAAACAACCTGTTAGACTTCTTTGACCCTTTGACCGTTACTTTTAGGCATTATTTACAAAGAGTACGAACAATATTCAGCTATGATATATAAGACAAAGGGAAAACTCTTGTGTAACGCTGTTGTTGATGGCAAATGGAATACAAGACATTTTGACATTAACATTACCGCCCACCTTGCAGGATATATGCAATGAGAATCAGACCATCCAGGGTCAAGTCTAAGAAGTTGCTACCGGAAACAAGACATAGTATATAGATTAATAAGATTAAATTTCAAGGTATAATTCATTTTAAAATTATGTTAAGCGACAATTTCAATTTAGCGATAATTCAGTTACAATTTTAAAGTACTTATAATTTTGTTTCATATGTAATGTTATATGAGTAATAATAATAAATAAATAAATATATAACTAAAGAAAGTATTGAGAGCATATTATAGATAATAATAAAAAAAATAAATATATAACTAAAGAAAGTATTGAGAACATATTATAGATAACCATGTTATAGTGGTTGATACGATTTGCCTTTGCCCCCTGTTATGTCGAGCATGGTCCATAGATTATCCACCCGAACACAGTACTTTGAGCAGTAGGTAAGCCGATTCTTGAAAATACTCCTTGACACATGACCTTCGGATAAAGATCTACTCCTATAATAATATCGATGGAGGCTGATTCGTAAAACTTTGAATCTGCAAGGAAAAGATCTCGAAAATTCCATTTAAATGATTCGGGAAGAGATGGAACTGGAGTACGGAGAGAGATGCGGTTGTCAACTCTAAAGGTTCCTTCGATCTTTGAATTGCTGTCATATCTTGACTTTAGCACTATGGGGCAAATGGTCTCATCACGAAGGGTGTAAGCAGTCAAGTTTAATTTATACACTAATTTCTCCGAAATTCTACTGACAGGTGATGCAGAGTCTAACAAGCATCGAGTGTAAGACGTTTTACCTCCAATTTTAGCCAAAACGGTAGGGAGAAGTATAACAGTGTTTTGGTGAATGATTTTGGACAACGATGTTGAATTGGATGCGGTAGATGATACAGATTTAGCTCTAGAATCTGGCGGAATGGATTTCTTCACAGACTTGGATGAACTGGGCTGCGGAGATTGTAATTGCGAATGAGAACTTGACCGTGGTTGAGGTCCTAACCGATGCTCTGCTAATCGGCGGTTGACATGCAGTAAGGTATGGTGAGACTTGCGGCAATGTTTGCATCCATGTCCAGAAAAGCAAATGCCGTGGGAATATTCATGTGCCAAGCAGTTAGAGCAATACTTGTTTTCATGTACCACACGAATACGGTCAGATATATTCATTTCTAGGAATTTACGGCAATTTCGAAGAGGATGCAGTTTCTTACATATGCGGCAAGCGTAAGGTTTGCGACGTTCAGATAATTCTTTCGCTATAGATTTGGACTTTTCAGATAAATTAGGCATGGTTTCCAGGCGACCGCAAACTCGAATTATTCCTTCTGGATCTAGAAAGGGATTGAAATTCAATAAGGTGCTGGACATAGGTATGAAGTTTTTGGATTTCAAGGCTTTGTACTCATTTGGATACACTGCCTTCTGGCAAACAGAAATGAGGTTATTTCGAGCGCTATTAAGTTCTGCATTAGAAAGTTCAATAGAATTTTTACAGAAGTTGGCACGATATCGTGGATGTATTCTAAAGAAAAATTGATATACATATGACATTACTCGTAATGCCCTAGGAAAGGAGGAAAACCGTTCTAGGATGTCTTCGACGTCGGTAAAGTACGAGAAATATACTTTTATCGGTTTTATCTCTAGTTCGGTACAAGGAATGTTGGATGGATCAAAATTAGGCCACAGAGAGTTTTCTGTCTTAAGCCATTGAGGCTCAAGCCACCATAACTCATTTTCCCGGAGTTCTTTGGGATAGAGTCCTCTGCTGGCCAAGTCTGGAATCGACAGTGTCTTAATGGAAGTAATCTTGGTTTTAGAAGCCATAAGATGTGTAGAAATAGACCCGTTTTTGGAGACTCGTACATAGAGAGCCGCTGGGTATGCTTTTTCCGAAGCATCGCAAAATCCATGGAATTGGATTTCGGAGTCTTGGAAATAATCAATCCATCGAGGAATACGAATGGTATTGATTTCAGAATAACCAGATTGGAAGGATTTCCAATCCTGAATAAAATTTTTGCTAATATAATCCATGGAGCCAACCAACCGGCCGGGTCGAACAATTTTGCTATTTGGGATAACACTTCTCTCTTTGTGTACCCAAATTGTTCTGGAAAGGGATTGGATGAAAAGTAGAAATCATCACAGCTAGTATCCTCGAATTTTAGAAAGTTCTCCCGAAGTAGATGTTCTGCAGGAATATCGTGTAAAATGTCTTTGGAATTAGATGTCCACTTTCTCAGAGAAAACCCAGCGGATTTCAATGCTTGAATTAGATCATTTTTTGCCTTTATGCAACTCTGTTTTGTATGAGAGCCAGCTAAGACGTCATCCACATACATAGAATTTCGAATAATTTCACTGGCTACCGGATAAACTGATTTTACATCATCTGCTAATTGCAATAAAGTCCGAATGGCGAGGTATGGTGCGCAATTGACCCCAAAAGTAACGGTTTTGAGTTCATATTCGCCAATGGAACTATTTGGATCATCTCTGTACAAAATCCTTTGATACGGAGTGTGTTCGGGATTGGCTAGGATTTGCCTATACATCTTCTGAATTTCGGCATTGAAAACGTATTTGAAGAATCGCCACTTTAGAATTAATATGGTCAGATCGTTTTGAAGCACTGGACCTATGTGAAGCACAGAGTTCAAACTTTGACCATTGGATGATGGAGCTGAAGCATTAAAAACTACGCGGACTTTAGTAGTAGTGCTGTCAGGTTTGATAACCGCATGGTGTGGTAGATAATACGTCTTTCGGTTATCGGAAAGGTTGGAAGATGCTTCAACTTTGGACATGTGACCAAGCTCTTCGTATTCTTGGATCACTTTATCGTAGTCAGATTTCAAGCAAGGATTTCGAATCAATCTAGCTTCGTTTCGAAAGTACTGTGCCACTGCACTAGGCCTAGATTGACCAATATTGAAAACATCTGGAAATTCTTCTTTAAATGGAAGCGATACTATATACCGACCTTCTGGACTTTTTCTTGTAGTACGAACATATAGATCTTCACAAGCTTGGTCAGATGGAGACATATAGTTCTTGTTGGGAAGATTCTCCACCTCCCAAAATCGAGAAATTTCTTTGTCTAAGGAAATTTCGCAGAAATGTGAAACAATCGTGGAACATCTTTTAGAATTATTGGTAACTGGGCCCGTCAGAATCCATCCGAATATGGTTTCCTGGGCTATTAAGGATTCACATACATTGTGCCGGGTTCCAGGACATATGATTAAAGGGAAAACATCGCCTCCAATCAATATGTCGATCTTGGAACTCGAATTGAACTTAGGATCGGCAAGTGGAAGTTTGGGCAGCCCTACAAATATTGAGTCTGGCATTGTTCGGGATGGTAATTTGCTAGAAAGTTGAGGAACTACCAGTGCCGTTACACAAATCTCAATGTCACAATTTAACCTGGAACCTAATACCAAATTACATTGACGATGAACCGTAGCCGAGACAGAATTATTCAAACCGGAAACTCTCGCTTTAGCAGGCTGAGAAGGTAGATTGAGGTGGTTGAATAAACGTTCAGAAATAAAGGTGCCTTCGGACCCAGAATCTATTAAGGCGCGTGCTTGGTATTTCATCCCCAAATGGCAAATATTTATCCAAGCTGTACCTAATAAAACTTCTTTTGAATTTGTAGTAAAACAGGACTGAACTTTATCAGGAATTTCGTTGATAGTAGACTGTATATTGCATGAAGTGGAAGGAGTAAAAGGAGTTGTCCTAGGGTTTAGATTACTACTACGACATGGCCTTTGAGTAGGCCGCAATGAGTCATCAAACTCCCCGTGCAAAAGAGTATTATGTTTCTTATGACATTTGAAACAGCTATGCTTGCAGTGTACAATTTCTTACACTATGAGCTTTTGAGAAACAATTCAAGCACAAAGCTTTTCTTTTTATTTCTTCCAGCCGTTGCTGGTAACCCATTTCTAGAAACTTAGGGCATTTCCGAATAATATGCTTTTCCCTTGGACAGAGTTGACACTGTGGACCAGAAATATTAGCCTGAAAGCTCTGAACATTTTTATTTAAGTTAACTTTAGAAGGGCTTTTAGCTTTAAGTTCATTTTTCTTAAAACTTTTCACGCCGTGAATGTTGGAAACCGATTCTAAAGTTCTATAACGATTTGTAAGAAATGCATCAAGCTCTGACCATTTAGGAAGAAGAGTTTTATCCTTAAGCTCCTGTTCCCATAATGAGAGTGTATTTTCAGGAAGCTTATTTATACAGATGAAAACGAAAATTGGGTCCCAGCTTGAGATATCAATATTGTGGAGTTTTAGTATCGATATGCAGGAGTTCATATCTCTTTGGAGCTGCTTGAGCGCTTTTCCTGTTTCGGAACAAATGTCTTGGAGACTAAAAAGGATTTGTAGCTGAAGATTTACTAAAACTCGCCGGTTTTCAAACCGTGAGCATAAATTTTCCCAAGCTAAGTCGAAACCTTGATTGGTAAGTGGACTCTTTTGCACAATTTCTCTGGCTTCACCTTTCGTCTTCTGTTTCAAGTAAAATAATTTCTCGACATTACTTGCCTTGGAATTGTTAACCACTGCAGTAAAAGTGTCGCGGAATGTGGGCCAGGAAGCATAATCACCATGAAAAGCTTCTATCTCTATCGGAGGTAAATGAAGGTTATGTGATTCAGAAGAAATGTTATTTGGTGAGTTGTTGATAGCACTTGGAGAATTACAAAGTGTATCAGAAATTTCGGAAAATTTTATCAGACACTGACAATAGGTCTTATATGTGCTCTTGTATTTTTCCTTAATGACTTCTATATCCTTTGGCTTGTCTTTTGAATGAGTTTTCTTTTCCACTTCAAGCAGGCATGCTTCATAAGTAGCTTTAACTCTTATCCAATTCGATTTTAGTTCATTTCGATGAACATCAATTGCATGAGTAGAAGTAAGAGCATACAGATTATCATTAAGATCTGTCTCAAACTCCACTATCTCGTCGGCTAAACGAATAAACTGATCTGAAGACGTTTTTAGTTATGGTAAAAAGCCGCTTTGTGAAATGGATTTTTAAGATTTTCCAAACGCAAGGGAACTTTAAGAAATTTAACGAGATTTTTTTTTTAATATTATTGCTTTTTTTTAATAATAATATTCAGTTCGAAAAATAGTGAATGCAAAGGAAATTTATAATTGGAGCACAGAAAATTAGAAAATTCTCATGGGAAAATACTATATACATTTAGTTTTCTGAGTATGCAATGATTTCACTCATTAGCTTTGCTGAAGTAATAATCAGCTGCTCACGGGAATATAAAAAATAAAAGTACACTGACCTTTACTTGATTGGAAATTGTATTGATATGACTGGAAATGAACACGAATATTAGGTCTATTCATGTGCGTAAATAATGAAAATATAATAAAATAAGACACACCGTCTTATTATTATTTATTCCGAACCAATAAATATAGGAAAAATATTGGGATGGTTTTATTTATCTTTGTGTTGTTATTATTATTTTATTTTATATATGGTTTATTTAATTTTTTGTAGCTATTGTTTTGTAAAAAATATGTTGGTTATTTAGTACTGGACGATCCTATTATTCGTTTACTTTCAACAAGAGTTACCGTGTTAGCGCGTTAAATTATTTGCATCGATTTTATTATTGTACAGCTTATTAATTATATAAATATCTGCACATGCGTAGTTATAGCACTACAGAAGTCTTAACCTTTTACAAATTCTAATTTGAAACCGTACACAATTCTGTGTATAAAGTAGGTTTTATATTTATTTTGCGTAAATTTAATATTTATAAGGTGTTCTGTTTATTTTGTAAATTCCACAACGGTAACATTTTAGGTAGAGATCGATGAATGTTGAAAATGATGGATATACGTGACGAGGTGGACAACCAATATGGAGTTTCGCCTGGATGTTGTTCTGGTTCTTTTTTTTCACTTTTTTTTAGGAATTTCCACTTTTAGTTTTGTAATTTTTAGTTTAATATATTGGTGCACTTCGCTAGTATTTTATTTTTTGTAAATTTTTTGTACTGAATTTTAATTTTGAATGCTTAAGACTGCTTGTGTTATAATTATGTATGTATGTATGTTTGTAATAAGTAGAGTAATAAATGGACAAAAACTTGAACTGTTATTCGAAATGCACTTTGAAGAGAACTGAAAAGCAATCAAAGCAAATTACATGACATACCTTAGTAAAGATGAATAGAGATGTTTTATTTTTGTAGATATGTATGTATGTTTGTATGTATGTAGACTCATCAGCGCACAGAAATAAATAAATCCAATAATGAAATCTCAGAGAAATTAATTTATTGATACTTATTCCAATCCGGTTCGAAGGACCAAATGTTGATTCAGGGAATCTGTTGGAAAGGTTAGGAATATGGAATCAGATTAATTCTCTGAGCCGATGGGACATATAATATTTGGATGACTCCAGATGTATATATGTTGCAATCCCCAATAGGATAATCAGGGCCAAGAAAGAAAAAATGAAACAACAACAAAAATTAGTTGTGTAGGAAAATATAATTGGATTTATTTGAAGTATGGAATTACCTCTTACTCGGCTGATAGATGAACAAGAAGAGATTGAATCAATATCAGAAAACACGGAAACAACCTGTTAGACTTCTTTGACCCTTTGACCGTTACTTTTAGGCATTATTTACAAAGAGTACGAACAATATTCAGCTATGATATATAAGACAAAGGGAAAACTCTTGTGTAACGCTATTGTTGATGGCAAATGGAATACAAAACATTTTGACATTAACAGTGTGTATGCATTAAATCGGAGAATTATTAACTGAAACACTAGTTGCAATAAGAGCTTTTTCCAAGTTCTATTGAAATAATTAATGTTAATTATACGTCAGGTACGCGAAACTTTTTGAATTGTTAAATAGAATTTGATATTCGCCGTTGAATGGATTTTTAAATCATTTATTCTACAAACAAAATTTATACACAAGTCTCTTAAATAAAATCAAGCTTCCATGTCCGTCTTTCTATTTATTGATAGGGGTGTGAGCCAAAGTTATTTGAAATTGTATTTAATATAATTTTAGACACATCAAGTTTTGAAAACAGTAGAGCAGAAATACATCACTCCTTTCGTTCCCCTTAATGCCTTGATGATTTGTAGCCCAAATTATATTACTTGATATGATTGCATGTTAGTGAATGAACGATTTCAACACCAATAAGTCAAAGGCCCCCTGTGAGGCCAGATTGTATTTATAAATGTTAATAGTACTGCCCTCTGGAATGAGTCTCCCAATTCTATTTGCAACTTTTGTTATAGTTTTAAGGCTTGCGGGAAACGAGGTAAATTTGTCGTTAACCAGAGTCAGACTTAAGGCCGTTTTGCAGACGCCCGCAAAGTGTAAAGATTGTACTTTATCGAAGTACATTTTACTTCTAATCGTCTTTTTTTGATATTTCTAATAAAAAAGGTTTGGCGAAATTCATTACAGAATTAATTTAATTTATTCGCTAGGGACCTTTGCCCTACTTGCAAGTCAAATAGTTTTATTTCATTTACGGTCTAAGGCTCGATTTTCCCCCATGGACTTGAAGAATTTAATAAAAAATATCCATTATATTCATTAAATTCATTATAAGAAGTATTCTTCAAAAAACAAATTAAAAAATATTGTTATTTGTTGTGAGCTCAGTTGTATATATGCGTGCGTTTTATGGACGTTAATCTAATAATCATCAGCACATTTTAGCCAAATCATGTCTGAAAGGCATTCAAACTCATATACACTTATACAAAAACCTACAAATATTATACGAGAATTCTTTTGAATTTAATCATGTTTTATAACTATGAACTACAAAAAATACAGTATAATCGTTTTTATTAATCCCCTTTCAAATATGATTTGGCTAAAGTCTACTGATGATTTCGTTAGCACCAATGAAATTCAGGCATATATACACACCTAAGCCCACAATGAATAATAACATTTTTTATGTCTTTTGCTCTCCCAGAAAATTCATTGTTTGGTGTGGATTTTGGGCTGGCGAAGTCATCGGTCGATATTTCGTTGAGAACGATATTGGCAAGGCCAACAGCGACAACGGTGAGTTTTATGTTGATGATTACCAAGTTCTTTTGGGCTGAATTGGATGATATGGACAGCAACGACATGTGATTTCAGCACATGCCACTCATCTCATGCCACATTGAACATTCTGCATGAACGATTTGAGGGCATAGTCCTCACCCTTTTTTAAGGGTGTTTTTTGAAGTTTTAGATCTCAAATAAGCCTGCTGTGGTTTGCCACAGCAAACTTTAATCGGTCAAATTCAGTCTGGTCTATGCGCCAGAGTTATGGAAAGTTTGACATTTCGCATGCGCCCCACCCAGCGAAGTCGTTGCAGACATTTCAACAATGTTAACTCTATACATAATGGCCTCAAAAGGCATTTGAAATGATTAAAAATTTTAATAACATCGTGCACGCGATTTGTTGTATTAAAATTTAAATATAGAAGGCAGTTAACGAAACACCATTTACTACCTATGGGTTATTTGGTGCCACTTTATGTGGTTAAAAATACCCAGCAGGTCGTGTAACAGTAGACATGTGTGGCTTCTTAAATTTACTAGGTTTGAGATTTGAGCATTACATCTATTAAAAAAAAATACCAAACAATTTTTAACCCCTCTCGTTATAGCGCGGCAGTGGAAGGGTTAAGTGAATAATTTTTCATACATAATAGTGAACGATTTTTCCAGCAGCCACGTGAATATGAGTATCAAAAAAATCATGAGCAGAATGAATTTTTGTGTTAATTTTTTCGTTATTATCGAAATACAAATTGACGTGATGCATAAATGAAATATTTTTGTGGGTAAAATCAAAGAAATAATATGCCCTCCTATTGTATGAGTTATAGGTGTTGTCACTTTAACTGGACAGTAAAGCAATTGCCATTTGCTTACTGGTTGTCAACAACAATTCTCTCTATGTCTTAGAATTTACATGCGTCTGTTCGACGTGATGACAACAACAGTTCATATAAGAAGAAGGATTTCATTACCTATTGGGAGTATTTTGTGAATATCTGTTTTCTTGTTATGATTAAATTCCCTTTTTACTTGCGTGATTATGAGAACAAGTTTTCGCACGAGTAACTTTTTCCTCAGAAGCATGCATGCGAATGAATGAAAAGTTACTCACTGCCACATTGCAAGAAAAAAATCTAACATATTTTTATATAACACTCAGAGATTTTTAATCGTTTTTTGCTTCTTGTCACTTTCCAAACACTTTGAATTGTTATGAAATACACTCATAATATTGACAGCGAAATTAATTATTTTTGAAATACTTATTGTTTTTAATGATCGTCAAGTTGTATATTTCAAAGATCATGATCATCAACTTTTCAGGTTTAGTTTTATTAAAGCACAATAAATCGATATAATTGCAATAGGAAAAAAATCAAATGTATTATTTCAATTGCTATTAATTACAGGCGGAAACATATCATCAGATAGTAAAACTGAAAAGCAATAATGAAATTATTTTACGATAAGATCAAACAAATAGTATAAAAAATAATGAAATAAAATATGTATTTCTCGACACACATGATTTCACTCTCGATTATTATTTTTGTTATTGTTGAAGGAATACAACAAAAAAAAATTATTTATTACTAATATGTTTCTGTTAATTTAATTACCTTGATCTTGAGCCATGATGATGATGTCGTGTAACATGAGCCATAGTGCACTCGTTTCAAGTGCCTGCACATTTTTAATACAAACTGCTACAGAGTCGCGTTTAGTAGAGGGCCTGTTTATCAACAAATTATTATTAAATAATGGAAAAAATATTATTTAAATGTGTTTCCTAACTAAATTTGTACAAACAGGTAGTCGTTTGTTTAACTATTGTCACGAGTTATTCCACCATTTGTTTTAAATGGTTGCTTAACACAAAATCACAAGTCAACTTAACAAATAATTTATAAATTATTTAAGGAAATTTATTTTATTTTAATGCATAAAAGTGGGTTGTTCGGCATGTAAACAAGAACTAAAATTGTTACAAGAAAATGTGTTACTTTTTTTTAAAGTTAATACTGTCCAATTTTAATATGTTTTTGAAAAAAAATACTTATTGATTTACTGAATTAGAAACTTATTAATTTGGGAGAAAAACACATTTAAAATTTAAACTATAAATTATTATTTACATCATTTCATTAATTGGAATATTCTTCTTATATAAAAATTTATTTTATTTATCTCATGATGTTTGTGAGGTTCGCCATGTCTTTTGAGCACCACAAACCTGCATAGTGCGAAGTGCTGAATTCATTGCCAAAAAAGAAAGCAATGCAATCAGCGAAATTATAGTGGCAGTGGTAGGAGACATGGCTCCTAAGCAGTCCGAATGCTACAAATGCAGTAAATTTTGTCACTTACAAATAGTTTGCAAGACGCGAGTATTCGGGGGATATGGTCTTCATGAGGATCTCAAAGAATAATAGCCAGTATCACAAGCGAAAGCATATGGAATGGAGAAAGCGTGAATGACAAGAAGTAGAAAGGTGACACCGGCACGTAGGAGCGGGTCAGCACCTGGAGCACTTGTGGCTAACGGGAAAGAGTTGAAAATTAGTTTTGAAACTTGAAAATGATGAATATGTACCAGTTTAAAAAGACAGAGTGACTTGGTCCTCACTCTAGACTTGCGTCCTTCGAGTTGAGTGTGTCGTGCAGACGCATTCTAACATTGTTTTTTATGTGAAGAATATTTCGTTATATAAATGAAATGTTTTCATTGCGTCTATAATCATATTGTTTGTGTTAAAAAAATAGTAAAATTAAAGAAGAAAATAATTCTAATCAAATAAACTAATACTTATGACATATTATCGGGTGTCTTCGTATATTAGTAGCTGGTGTACTAGTGTGAGTAATAGTCCGAAGATCGCAGTTTCGATTCCTGCCGATGACTCTGGGTGTTTCAGCAGACAAGCCAAGCAGCTTCGCAGTAGAAAAATATCGGATTACTGAATTATATATTTTCATAATTTTGTTAAAAAGATAATTCATTAAACAATGAAACGATTTTCATGCATACAACGAACTGTGGAAAACTTATGAAGAATACAAATTGTAAGACTTGATGTGCACTATGAAATTTTTCATTATAATAATGAAAAAATATTTAATTAAACCGTTACATTGTCTCAATGAATGGATTTTCCTCCACTATGCACATTTGTAAATAGTCATTTACTTTCTCTTTTACTTATTGATATTTCTTATTGGAAAATCATAAATGAATTTTTTGTCAATTGAGCTTTTGAACTGCCAAATCAAATATTTAGCCACAAATTGAAAATGACCTTAAATCTCCTTAATGTTAAAATTAATGATCTTAAATTTTCTTTCTCTTACGAAACGAAAACGTCAGGTTCATTATGCCTCAATTATTGCTTTAATACTACTAAATCACGATTTATAAAATATTAAATAAATGATTAAATTAGAAAATTAATAATACGCCAACAAACATTAAGCAAGATAGCTTCAACAACGTCAAAATAATAAAAATGAAAATCATAAATTTTTTTTAACGTCATCATCCAAATCATCAACGATTTTTTTTTTTGAAGACAACTTTTTTCTATTTTTGCGCATGTTTTCATACCAACCAAGTGTTGTTTCTTCTGTTTTTCCTTGACTATTATAATAATGGTTAAAGATTTGCCGTTTGTATGATATATGTATGTCTGTCTGTCTGTCTGTATATCTGTCTGTCTGTGTATTAACCTCAATTGTTGTACCATCGCATTATGCCATGAATAATTGTTTTACATTTTTTTTCTTTTCTTTCATTTATAATTTTTCTTACTTTTTGCAACAAAAAAATATTTGTCAGTTACACTTTTATAGAGTCACTAACACATGCACACGCACACATGAATATAAAAATTTTAAACCAACACATGCACACCATGCATAATTATAATGGTTATTGACCGTAAAGTGTTAAAAACGAGCAGCAGAAAAAGTGTATAATTATTAGCAAATGTATCCATCCATCCATCCGTCCATCCACATGTGCACTTTTACATGGAAATAGTACATAAATAAATATGTAGGTAAAATACTCACAGCTGGATGTAGTACATTCGGATGTTGCTTACATACATACATATATGTACGTTGTATACAAATGTAAAATATTTAAAAGGCAATCGTTGAAAAATAAATTTTTTAAATGTATGAAATTGATCGTTTATTTAATTAATCATGTACATACACATGCACATATTTTTGAATTTCGAATTATAGCTACATGATTGCAATTATGAAACTAATAGTTTTGACCACAGGTGGTGGAAGGATTAAATACGAAATAAACTAATTTGCAAAGAATTCCAAGTAGGGATTTTAACTACGCCATCCAATAGGGCGAGTCCAAAATATTTTGCGAAGATAATTCAATACTTTCGAACGGCCAGCCTGTTTGAAGCAAAGCTTAACCAAACCAAAACAGCGACGAACTCAATAGGGCCCGCATTACACCGGAATGACGAAGATGAACCGAAGGTTTGCAGAGCATCACTTATCATAACTTTGTTTCTATTATTATTCTTTCATTACTGTCTTATTGCCCCTATTAATTATTAGCTGGAGTTTTAATTACTCGTTTCATCTTAGTTTCTACAAACATTTTAAAAATTTAGACATATACTCAGTTAGGCCAAAAACAAACAATGAATTTTCTAAATAATGATTTTGGAGAATAAATTTAATAAATATTTCTACAAAATTATCAAAATTTAAAAATTTCTTTATAGGTCCACATTTACATAAAGAATTTGGTTACTGAAAATAAAATTTAGTTTTTTACAGTGTAATATGAGAGTATTGGAATGGAATTTTGAAATATCTATTATTTAATTTTTTATTTATAATTTATAGCATCAACAGAAATACGAGTATAAAGTCTCTTTAGATCAATTAAAATGTATTACAGAGTGATTCAATATAAAATAATGAGATATAGAATACAATAAGACAATAGACTATTTTAAAGGATAAAATTTTAAAAATAGATTTATTTAATTTATAAAGAGGATTTATTAAAAAAAAATTCATCATGAACATTGGGAGTCATTGGCATGAGCAGAGCAATTTATCCAGGCACATGTTTATCCTGCTTACAAGTTCTATTCGTTAAATAATTTCGATGGCCTTCCAGGCCGGGGTTATAGTGTAACAAGTACCTGAAATGTTTCTTCATATGGGCTTTTAACCATCTCTGCTTAATGGTCGATTTAAATTGTGTGAAAGTGTGTTTTAAACTCATAGTTTGGTCTTCTACGTATAGTTATCATCCGATATTAAAGTCTGCGGTTGATCAAGGAAATATTTACAGAGCTTAATCCTTACACGCGTGGCGTCTTGTGAACCTGCAACTAAAATATTTGCTTTTAGAATAGTATATGCGATAGTGAAAATTTTTTTCTTCGTAAATTAGTTGAAAAAAGTTCAAGGTATCACGACAATACACATTCGCGCTTTTACACGGCAAAGTTTTCGATTTTTCACTATTCATGGCTTCGAATTTTCGATGCGGTTAGAAATTATGGCAGGATATGAGTGACGTTATACGAGCAGCACAACAACAATATTAGATTAAAATATCTTATTTTAATATGATGGACCCTTCAAAATGCCTTAACAAAACTATATAATACTTAATATTGAAATTGATTATTTCGGGACATTCTCCCCCACCAATTGTTAAAACAATTAGAGTTTTTGCCAAATGCATTGTTTGTTGTAGCTTTAGCTGTTCATATGCCGACATTTCATTGGTCGCTAAACCAAATCGTCAGTGAATTCTCTTATTGTATTTGTATGGCATAAATATCCGAGGTTGAATGTTTTCAAACTGCTTAAAGTGCACTGACGACTTGGTTTAGCGACCAATGAAATGTCAGCATATAAACTTTATAATGATGAAAACAACAAAACAAATAATTAATCAAGATTTGTATCATAAACACAATTTGAAAATTAACGCGTAATAATAAATATTTCGCTACAAACAAAAAGATGAACGATCAAAATAGTGCAAATGTGGAAGAGGTTGGCTATTGTTCTCAAAACTGTCCTCTAGTTAAGATAGTCATGTTTTTAACGCTCTGCTTTACTTTGATGATATGAATTTTAGCCGATTAAAAAATCAAAATCTTGGAGCGTGCCATTTTCAAATAATAAGTAATTAAAGAAGGGAATAATACTTTGTAAGTTTCTTGATAAATGAGAAAAATTTAACTTAGAAAAAGTTTAGGAATATTTTGAAATATCATGCTACTACTGATCTTCGTAGACTAGGAGGTAGTGTACTAGACTCGTAGTGCGAAGGTCGCAGGTTCGTATCCTGCCGCAGAACTCTGGCAGTTGTATTTGATAATTAAAGGGAGCGCACAACAAGCCTTCACTGGCTTAAGTGTATGTCGTATGACATGGGCTATCACACCCCTCCAATCAACCTAACCTAACCTAACCTAACAATTAAATATGTTTTCAAAATCTATTGGTACTTACGTATTAATGCCACCGCAGCTTTATGTCAAATTCTGTATCAGCCCATTTTCCACCGAAAGCCGATTGACTACTTTTTATAAATAAAATGTTTTGAATTTGATTTGTCGCAAAAATTTTATGTGTAGATTGGCGAATGTTTGCTACAGTGGCGTTAATACGTAAGTATCGATATATTTTCAGATATTTTTCATGAATATTTTATGCAAGAATTATTTAAGAAAATATTTAAATTTTGAAGTGTTAAAACGTTATACAAATCGTAGTTTAGAAACACGTTTTCATCTTTTGCTTTAATTATCACTTATTTGTTGGGCCTTTAGAAACGTTACGAAATAGAAACTAATACTAAAAAGATCAATAAAATATTGTGTAATGCATAAAACATGAATCGATCGATATTGACATTAGATATTTGTTTATTTTAAATCGTAAAATGTGTTAACAACTTGTTTTATGCGCATTTTTTTAACGATTTCCACACTTAGTTTTTTGCTTCTCTTCATAGAATGTAGTTGAAAAAATATTTACAAAAAATTAACAACAGACAAATCAATAGTTAAAACAAAAAAAAAACAAGTCAAAACACAAGTCAAAGATTTTTTTCTTAAATCTAAGAATTTTTAATATGCAAATTGTGTCATACAAACAAAATGTACAGCAAAAATATTTAATTAGAAATTCAAATTGAGAAGCTAACGATATTTACAAATTCGAACTGATTGACAGTTTGTATTATTACACAGTGAAAAAAAAATTAAGTTCTTTTTAAGGAGTGACATTTTCATTGCATCCGTAAAACATGTTTTCTTAATTTTTTTTAACTGGAACTACGAGTATTACTTTCACAACAAATGTGACTCCCGGCAATCTTTCTCATTTCAAGAGTTTATTTCTAATAGTGAATAGGATTTTATTTAATATAAAATTGTTTTCTTTAAAAAAAATACTGCTCTCCTTAGTACTCCCCCGGGGGGCACGGTCAATACATCTTGTCTTGGTGGCTTGGTGTTGTGCTTCCTGGGGTATAGGGTTATCAGGTTTCCGGACCTAGGCCTTTTTGCTGATAACCCCTAAAAACTTGTATGTTGCTACCCAATCCCTGAAACAACAGGCCAACGGGCGCGCATGCAAGTAAATTAAAGGTGAAAGTGGGTTCGCTCGCTCGTCCGGTAAGTGGGTAATCTGTTTTTTCCAGACCTTGACCTTTGGCCAATTACCCCTTGAACTTACTTATATGTTACTACCCAATCCCTGAAATAACAGGGCAACGGGCTTGCATATAAGAAATAAAAGGAAGTAGCTCTGCCTATGCTTGTCTGGGTAGAGGTGCTACCGATACCTCAGGTTTGCATGAGACCTGAAATCGGAAGTGTTTTCTACACGCGGCTGACCAGAGTCCTATCTGGTGCCACGGGAACCAGTAGTCCCTAGGACTTGTCCTAGTCTGGTTGTTGGTGAGGCCCCTTCGGGGATCACGTGGTGGCTGTGATTAAAACCCAAAGTTACGCGGGAAGAGGTATGGGTCAGGTGAGTGTGTCTGCAATTGTTGTGGAGGCTTTTGTAGATGCTCTCTTCAGGCCATATATCTCTAGGTGCTGTTGCTATTCGACAGAGCTGCTCTAACGGTTGCGGGCCGTTGGGGTGGCTTGGAGGTTAGATAGCTCCAACACTTTAGCAAGGTGTCTGTACAAGGTTCTGCAGCCTGTACAGAATTGCTACCATTGTTGTCCCTATTGGGGGCACATTTAGGACCGCCCCCTGTATGTGCCCTTGAATGGGGACAACGGGAACGGTGGTGAACGGCTTTATTCACCCTTGTGCAGGAGTGCACCGTCAGGTTAGGCCTTCGGGCAGGTACTGACGTGAATCTTTTGCAACTCTCCTTAGTACTAGTATGCGGAAGATTGCTTATTATTCACTTAAGGGCACTAAAGAAGAAAATTTTGTAAGAACAGGACTACGTTGAAATGATTTGGAAATGAGCTAAATTTAAATTTTTTCTACATCAAAATCTCGGCATTTTTGTGACCTCCTTGGAAGCTGTTTTAAGTATACCAGCGCCAAAACTTTGCTCTTATGCCTGAGGTGGTAAATGTATCATGATGAAATAACACTCCCAAGTTCCAGTTCAACTCCAGTCGATTAAAATATCAACAACAAAAAAAACAAAAACAAAGGTAAAAATTAAACGTTTTTAATGTTTTGAAAATCATACTTGATTTTCAGGATGAACACCAATAAAGTACTTCTAAAAACCGCTTTTTCACAACATCTTAAATATGACTGCAGTTCTAATGAATAAGATCCAAAAGTGACAGCATGTTGTAATTACAGGCCCACGTTACAATCCCTTTTCACTATTTTCTGGATCATAAACTGTGGACATAATTGACTTCCTTGGAAGTTCTTTTTTTGCTGGGTATTAACATACTTGCGGGCACGTTTAGCTAATACCTCGATATTTTTTAATTATCTTCGATGAAATGTACGTAAAGACTTGATCACTGTTTCCTAATTAATTTGAAAGTATTTAAAAAAAATTAATTTTTCACTGAAAATTAAAATTAATAGTTTTAGTAAATAGAACACTATAAATTAAAACTAAATTCTAAATAAGTTTTTTAGTTATTTGAAACCCCTGAAATAAGTAGTTACATGCTTACACCCCTTATATACATAAATGTAACAAAAAAATTAGCAACAATTTACGCACTATATACAACGAGCTGCCAACTATAATGTCAATGTGCCTTAGCAGTCCTTTGGGTAAATGTTTATGATTAACCAACAATTATCTGTGTGCTAAATTAAAAAAATTAGCTCTGAAGTATGACGATGCCACATTTTAAGAAATGCAACTGTTTTGATTTAAATCGTCCCTGATTCTGACATTTCACATATTCTTATTTTCTTATAATTTTTTTTTGGCCGACGACGAAGTCTTAAGTTTAAATTGTTTATTTTTCGCTCAAAAAATTTTTTCCCTCTGAACAGCTGTTGGCAAATATTTGATAACTCGCTAACAAGACCTAAGCAATTTGTTAGTCAGAGTTTAGTAAGTGTATTATGAAGGAACAGTATGCTGAGCTCATGCTTATCCGTAAGAAATATTTTTATTTATAGCGGAGCTTATACAAATTCGAATTTATATAGACGTTTTTTGTATAAATCTGTAGTAAACCTAAAATGTATTTTATAAATAAATTCATTAAAAATAGTGTTAGTTTAGAATTTTGCCATCTAAAATCCACACAGGCCTTCAAAACCTTCAATTGTTTAAAAATTGTGTACGAATATATTGAAATTGCCATTAGAAATAAGTAAACAAGTCTAAAGTTAACTGTCTATAAATACTCGTATTTAAACATTAATAGAATAATTTATTCAATAATATAAAATAGAACTGCTTAAGCATTTTTAATTAACTTAATTTTTGTGTTTCATCTTCTGTTTTTTTTATTTCAGATAAAACTTAAAAAAGTTTTAGGTCTCACTGTATGCAGCAATGCAGCATTGGATTGTTCACCCATTAGTGGTCTCTTGGCCTATCCAGCTGGGTAAGTTTTCATAAACTAGAATAAAAACCTATTAGTAACAGTATTTGCTGCTTAGACAAAAACTTTTTGTTATATATTTCTAAAAGAAAAAAATAAATAAATAAGTTGCAATAAACAGGGTCGGGGTTAAAAAAGGTATTGTATGCATTCTAAGGGATTTTTAAGTTTTTTATTTGAGATTGTCTAAAAGTAACCGAGTTCAGAGTTTACCAAACTTCTCTACAACTTGGACTATTTGATATGTTTTTTTTTTTTTTTGTTATGGAATGTTAGAGAAGACATATGGCGCGAGATAATTAGAAAGTTTTAGCCTACAAAATATATATTTCATGCAATAAAAATTAAAAACGAAAATATGCTTATTTTGGCTCTATAACCGCATGTGTAATAAATCAAATGATAGATAATTTACTAAAAATCTATACATTAATCCTGGCTTTATTCGCATTTAAGTAGCGATGTCTTATTTCATTTAATTTGCGACATTTTTCAATAACATTTAAATTTTAATCGACTTCAATATGTCAATTGTGGGCAGCTTTTGCATTTTTTTTTTTTTTAATAAAAATGTATGTTTTACAGGTGGACCTATTGTAAGCAATTTAGTGACAAGAGGCAGGGACCCTTCCCATACAAAGTAAAATTTAATAATCGTATATCCTGCTTAATATAGCCGTGAGTACCGCCGCAGAGAACCTCATGCAAATTTTGAATTGGAATGGGGTACTGTGCATCATGCAGTCATTCAAGTAAGAAGAATTGTACCTCCCATGTAAATTAACATCCAATTATTGTATGAGTATATCTTTGGCTACAAGAGCGAGAGTGTTCAAAGTTTGCCATTTTAATCAATGTGCGAGAGCAAGGGAAAGGCTCCGCCTATACCGGCTGTAAAAATTAACTGTTAAAAGTTTAAAATAATAATAAAAAACGATCGACTTCACGCATGACCCCAAAAATGGGCGAAATAAATATTAGTTCATTCATTAGTAAGGACCTTTTACATTCTTTATGTTTAATAAATCAGTCACCAAAAAGTTAATATTAAACTTATGTAGTTCAATATATTACGAGTATTTCAAATTTTCTTCCCACTACGTCTCTGCCTCATCCGCAGTCTATTCATCATTGTTCTTGTGTTTTTTAAATGCTTTACTTTTGTAACTGTTTTTTAAAACACAGTTTTCTCTTTTTCCTATACGTACGTATTTCTTCTTCTAAATATTTTAAGCCCATTTTTCGTGTACAACCACACGTCTAAGTTTCCACTCGTAAGTTTGTTCTGATTGTTTTGTGGTTTCTCTTGCAAATATTTTGGGAATTTTCCGAGCAATTTCATGAACTAAAATTGTGTTAAAGGTCATTCATTAAACACTTTCAGCGCTCTTGTAGTAAAAGTAATACTTGTGTTTTAGTACGTCCCTCCTTCAATGGTTGCAGCAGCTGCTTGATACAAAATTTTATTTAAAAATGAACTGAATAGTTTAGCAACTTTGAATTAAGATTTTCATACCGAATACATTATGATAAATAATAGTTGCTCCATAAATGCTCCAGAGGTGGAAGGGTATCTCCCATACAAGCAAAATTTAATAGTCTTGTATCTTTCAAAATTGGGGTTGGATAGTCTGCGACCAATGCATCATGTTACAAGAAAAATTAAATAGACTCATGTTGACTATTGTTTGTTGTGTTGTTTTTAAAAAAGCATTCTAAGCCTACTATGATTATGTAATTTGTAATAATCATATACAATACGGAATTCTCATAGTGTATTTTATTCGTTTGGCAAAACATACGGGGTTCGGATGGGTTCAAACTGCTTAAAATTCACTGACGATTTGGTTTAGCGACCAGTGAAATGTCGGCATATGAACAGCTAAAGCAACAACAAGCAAAACATTAATACATTTTACTTTAAAATAATAATTTTTTATTAATTTTTTTTTTTTACATATTTGACTACTCGAATGAAATTGTTATCATTTTTGTACATCATAAGCAACACAGTGGTTGTTGCATTTGCATTTGCGTTCCCAATAAAATTCCTCAAATCATGAAATACGATTTCTTACTTAAAATATTTTTCAACTACTCGCAATTTGAACTTTAAAGCTAAACTAAAACGTTTTTCTAATATGGCCGTAATTATTTTATAATTAAATATATTTTTCCAAACTTACTTGCCTTCTCATGAAGATGAGATGCTTATTTTATTATTATAAATGATCAGTTTTGTTAACATTCCCTTCTAACTACTTAATTATAAGTTGTAAATCGCTTGAACCGTGCAAATATTTATAATGAATTTACAGTTTTTATTCTATATTCTTAACGCTATTGAAAGGCATCACTTTGCAAAAGTGTGAGCATCATTTACTAATTTTTAGAAAATGAACACCATTAATTTTTCATGACTCATAATGAACTACTTTTTCATTGCCATAAACATATGATTAAATTTTTTAAAGGACTTTTCTATATGGTCGTTGATAGTCTTTTAGCGAAGGTGCAACTGCAGAGTTTTATCAAATCTTTTGTTTGTGTCAATTGAACATGGAAATTCATACTATCAAATAGCACAACCAAATGTTTAACACTTTAAAATCAGTATTAGTATTAGTTTTCGTTAGTGAAAATTTTGCGTGCCAAATAACGGCAGATAAGCTGTCACTCGACTTTTCCCAACGTTTGGAGGCTGGATTCAAGGCGACCACTATGAGCCATTGCAGGCGATTCCTTCAAGAAAGTCTTAGGATTTGAATGATTTAGATGTAGACAACACACAGCGTATAACACGAAGTATATTTAACTGCATTGTTATAATTTTATTGGTATGACGTGATTTGACCAACCAGATTGTGTGCTTTGATCTCGCTACAATCTTTCTTAAGGATTTTGTGAATTCTCCGTTCCATGCCAAGTAGGAAGTGGATATCTCAAAGCCAAAAGCAAATCTGAAACAAAAATCAAAATGTCTGTTGGTATTTTAAAATTTAATTTTTTTTATCACAATTTTTAGCCTGAAAAATTTTTTCTTCACGATGCCAGACGAAGTTCTGTCGAAATATTGAAAAAGTAAAATCAAAAATATTACTTTAAAGTAAAAGAACCTGCTGCTATAATAAACATATTGTCATAAATAAAAGATCAATTTTTATTTTAACAATCGCGTACAGAAACCATATGAGTCACCGAATGCACAATTAGGAAGTGCAAGTTAACAAGTCCAAATTGCGTCGCATGTTCACGAGGGTTGTCCAATTGAATTTTCAAAAACTTGCACAGCTTGCGGGGTATTTGAGCGTTTTCGTGAACACCCTTAATATAAAAACATGTTTAAAATAATACAAGTGTTCGCATTCCCACATTTATTCATTAAATTATTAAAATTTGTGTTTTGGACGCTCAATTGATTTGCATTTTTGTTTAATTGATTTGTGTTTAGGCTTAGCGCATAGGAATTGCCTCTTAAATTAATCTTTTACATATTAAACGACTTCAGAGACAGGGGAATGCGTTCAATGCGTTTAAATTTCTTACTATAGTTTCTAGTTTTAAACTCTTCTCCCATCATATTTACTCGTACAGTGGGGCCCAAAAAACAAATAAATGTTTGAATAGCCTATTATTCATTATTTCAAAGTCAATTAAATTCTTTTATTTTATTTGTAGTAACTAATGGGAAATTTATTTAATATATACGCTAAAAATAACGTCGCCGAGGTGGTGTAAGTACCGCTCATTCTTAGCTACGCATAGTCGCGGTCTTTTTAAAACGTTTTATATGTCTACTTTTTCAAGATATCCAGTGACATCTCTCGTTAGAGCCATCTCTATGGCTTATCCACGTACAACTGTTCTTTGAAATAATCCAAAAGAAAAAAAAACGAAAGCGGTTAAATCCAGACAATTTAAATCGCCTCTTTATATAATGCATTCAACGAAAATATTCAATAATAGCTCCACTATTTGCTTTGCAATTCAATTTGTTTTTCCATTTTCAATTTCCTAAGTTTCCTTACAACAATTTGAGAAATAAAATAAAATCGTATTAAAATAATAAAATCAAGACTATTTAAAGTGCATCGCTCCTTTTAGTCCACCCTGTATGTATGTATATTTAATATGTAATTGTTTTTCTTTTAATAAAACCTAATTAGACATCGCCACAAAAGCTCTTCTTAAAAAAAGCATCATAGTTTAGTTTTGTTTGTTTGATGATAATAAAAATTACTTTTGAAAAAGGATACAGTCAATTTCAACACAAACAGCCAGAGGATATAAAAAATTAACTACAATTGTTATGAAAAATGCAACACAAACAATAATAACAACTTAAATGGCAACAAGAACGAAAGCTGAAACTATGACATGTTAAAAAACTGTTTGAAAAACAATGAAAGAATAGAAGAAGAAAATATGAAAAAAACACTTTTAACCCAAACAACAGCCAAATGGCAATGAGAAGGAAAACTTTTTAAAATATTTGCTATACACTTATGCCACTTGAAATGCACTCACACACACACACAAACACACTCCCACACATATCCAGTATCAAAAGCTGCTTTTTTAGTTCAAGTTTGCTAGGCCGGACATGAAAAGTTTAAACTGAAAGCAGTCAAAAGCACTACGAGTGAATGTCAATGTATGCGTAGGCAAACCATAAGAAAATCATGAAATAAACAACAACATAAAAAACCTTCATCCTTGGAAAATGCTGCGCACACAAGTAGTACACGAAAGGGAACTAGTTTTTGAAAAAGCCTTTCCATTATCCATTAAGCAGACACACTTATACTACGAAGACATAAGCCGTGTCAAAATGAGTTTTAGAATAGTTCAGTTACTGCTTTTATATATAGGGCAAACAAATTTAAGTAAACTAGTTCAAAATGACTGAAAATTAAAGGAAAAATTTCCTATCGTATGTATTAAGAATATGTTTTATGTAAAAAGCTCGCTTACAATTACAGTGCAATATAAAAGGCATTGAACGGTTCTGCCGAAAAAAAATTCTTAACAAATTAATACATTTCTTACAAACATTTTTCCGCGCATTTATTGTGTAGAAATTTTAGCAAAGAAAGTTTGCATAGAAAATTTGTCTGAAGCTTATATTATAAACAAATTTGTCAAAAAGCTCACTTAGTGATATGACACCAGTTACAAGTTAAAAATGTTTTTGAATGTTTTGAAATGTCTTTAAGTTAGATATCGTGATTCTTATGCAAAGCCAGATGTCGGCAGGTCTACCAAACAGATTTCGATTCGGTATATTATTCCGTCATAATTATATTTGAAAATAAATTTACATTTGAATAGTAGAGACACAAACCATTTTCTTTAACATTGATAATTTTTCGGTTAACATTGCACTGTTCACCACGTAACAGCGATCGTAAATGTAGTTAAATTTAGAAAATTTAATTGTTGGCTTTCGTGGAGACCCTTCTGGAGCACCATATCTTTAGAATGGGAAATACCTACATATCAAATCTAGATCCATAATGGCGAGAAGAAAAGGTGGAGGTTATGGTTCGTTTCTATTTTTATAAATGTTTGCTTGCAGTTTGAGCCTGTAAAAATATTCTTCCGAAAAATCTGCCCGAAATATTGATTATAGTATAGGCTTGTCATTTATGGACCGATCTTCAAAGTTTTACTAATGAACATATTTCAATCTCAGCTAGAAGTAAAATATAATTATATGATATTGGATTTTAAACTCATCCACAATTGCTTCACCGCTCCACCGCTTCCACCGAGGTCGATTTTCTGCCAAATCTATTATTATTGTTGGTTTTTTATTAATTGTTTTAAACGTATTTTGCATGTCCTTTTATCTTATTTTCATAATGTGTATTTTGAACGATCTTTTTTATAATATTTAATACCTCCCCGACATTAAACATTGTCGGTATTACGAAGAACTAGATTCTCTCTCTCTCAAAAAATTTTTAAGTTTATTTTAAATCCAAAAAAACCAAATTAAAAATCAGAAAACTTTAAAAACAGGACCAACATCGAAATTATTGAAAATACGAAAAAATATGTAGGAAAAATGAGTAGTATATCCAAACAATGCCAAAAATGGAAATGTGTTCGCAAATTATTTGAAAATCTGCAAAACAAAAGAAAAAGAAAAACTCTGAAAAATTGCCAGGATCGGAAAACGAGAATTTATTTCCCAACAAAAAAAAAAAATAAAAATTTCTCTAGAAATAACTCCTCTAATTATAAATTCCTCGGTAAGGCAACAAAGAAAGATGCAAAACCTAGTCAGCTGATTCGCATAGTGACACTCGTTCAAACCTAAAAATTAATTCAATTCTTTTCGCATGCTTGTGGAAAATATTTCTGGTGAGGAAATGCATCAATTAAGAAAACAAAGAATTACTAGGAGGCGGTCCAACCGAATTAAGTTGTATAAAGCATTTTCTTTTTACTGGATCGGTATTATTAATTTCGCAACTATGGTGTTTATATGTGGTTTTTGATAAACCAAGATTATTGAAACCTTTTCTATGTGCTGAAACTTTATTAGAACAAACAGTAACTAAATTGTTGTTAAAATTTTGTGATTTGCAGACGAACAAGATCTTAAGAATTTTTCCCATTTTTTTTTGCATTCGTAATACCTACTTTTTTCCTCCCCTGCAAATTCAAGTGAATAAAAGTGCACTTGATATTTTTTTAATTTCTGCAGAAAAACTATTGAACATTAAATTTTTAAACCAGGAACTTCATGCATGGAAAAGACAATTAGCGACTAAGAGTTCAAGTATGAATTACGAGATCTCGAATGAAATGCAAAACGAATATAATGAATAGACAAAAATGCTACATGTGATTTATAGAAAAATAAAGAAATAGTTCCGCTTTATTTAAATTCACTTTCAGCATCTTAAAGCAAAAAAGCCATTTCCTTTAATTTAAATGTGCCGTCAAGGAAAAGCATAGCTTTTTTTCATATTTGCTCATCTTTAGCCAACGGGAACGAAAGCATATAAAAATGTTATATAATACTCATATCTAATGCAAAAATGCTAACAATTTTCTATGCAAATAATTTAACAATTTACGAAAATGTGCTTGAGAGCAAAGTGGAAAAATATGAAATACGAAAGGGGAAAAAATATATATTTTTTATATTACGACGACGATGAAGCTGATGTAGTATCAAATATGTAATATTCATTTATTTAACCAATCTCATATTAACTACATTATGCGATAAAAAAAATTTGCTCCAATAAGCGTAAAATGAAAAGTTTTTGAATATGTAACCTTAAATGCCACAAAGATATAAACGACATCATACGAGTACAGTAATTTTGCTTAGATGCACAATCAACACTTGCAAGCTTTTTGTGCAGGTACATGCTGCTATCTTAAGTGCACTTAACTTTGTGCTTTTAAAATATATTTTGAAATTTGGGCTCTCTAATAGTCGATGTTAAAAGGAATTTAGGCACATCGTAGTGTATAAGTGGGTGTACAAGGAATGAAGACTCCAAGTGGTCATCTATTATCGTATATTAACAGAAAACGATCTTTGAACATAAAGAATGTATTAAGGCCTTTTTTGCTAATCATGTCTACCAGAATAGGCATCATCTAAAGGCCTTCAAATATTTATTAGTAAATAGGTCTATCAATATTTAAAATGATTTTTTCAAAAATTTTGGGATGTGAGCGAAAAATAGTTATTCTCTAACCAAGTCTGAAGGAATGTCCACTAATGCTGGAATGAAATAATAGATAGTTAGATAAAGGTGTTGTTGTTTTTTAGCTTATGCAAAATGAATTTTCCGCCCAACATACGCAATGTTGCGATTGTTTTAAAAGGAAAATGCTTGTAAAGAAGAAGTTTGGTTGCGTTTCTACCAGCAGGTCTGTCCAAATATTTCCAATTTTAAAGCAAAACTTTTGATGAAATTTGCTGTAAGTGAATAATACTGATTGCAATAAAAGTAAATTACGGCACGGCAGGAATCAAAAAAAGAAAATCCGTTTTTGGAACATACTTTTCCCGTTTTAGGAATTTCAGTGTTCTAATGTCATTTTAGAAAATCGACTATCAAAAATTTTCAAAAGGGCGGAATCTTATTCCTAGATTTGCTAAAATTCGCTACAACTTATTTTTTATGGAGTTTGACAATTCGATAAAGTTAGAAATAGTATTTCCTGCAATAATGAACGTCCTTTAAGATACCTTAGAATTATAAATTAAAATTAGTTTTTTCTTGTTTTTAAAATTTTCTGTTCAGGAAATAATTACTACAACTTTTTTTAGAATTCTGCTTTTAATTGAGTTTGTGACCATTACGAGTTTTTTTTTTTGTTTTTAAATTATTTAAATATAAACTTTCAATATTTCTTCAGTTCTTGGTGTGGAATCGTTAGGTACGTTTTATTGATTTCAAATATATGATACATCCAAAATTCGGTTTATGGGTTTGGTCTGTTCGAAAAGAGATCGGTCGAACAGATTTCGCATGAAACGATATACATATTAGAATCTTATAAACTATACGAGTATAGATGCGTTCTCCAATTAAAAATATCGCATATTAGAAGTCGAGCGAAATCGCATAAAAAAGTAAACGTGCAATTTATTTTATTTAGGTTAGGTTAGGTTAGGTTGACAGGAGGGGTGCGATAGCCCATGTCGTACGACATACACCTAAGCCAGTCAAGGTTTGTTGTTCGCTCCCTTGGGTTTAACCATGACATATTGACCCAAAGGTCTGGAGAAACTCCGTGTCACTCACAAAGTTCCTTAATTTCCTCCAGCATATTCCCCGTAATCGGCTTATGTCCGGTAAGATGGCACCCCCAAGATATCGGGACCTTATTTGTGAGAATGCGGGGCATTGGCACAAATAGTGTTCCAATGTTTCGCTTTCCTCCCCACATGCTCTACATTCATCTCCTCCCGCTATTCCCATGCGTTTAAGATGTGCCAATAGTTGAGAGTGCCCTGTGACAACTCCCATTATTCTACTTAGTTCGGGCTTGCTAAGTCTTAGTAGCTCCCTCGTTCTTCTCTCGTCTGGATCTCCCCATAGAACTTTTGTATTGATTCCCATGGTTCCGTTATTCCAGAGAGCTGAATGGGTCCTTTGTGCCCAAGCCTTCAGCTCGGAAAGGTCTCGCGCATTCTAAGCTTATATTACTTAACTCTATTACGCTAACAGCAAGTGAGTTTGCTCTCTCATTTCCAGTTATCCCCGCGTGTCATTTATTTTATTTACGAAAATAACAAAATCTGTACAATTCAATTGTAAATTTTTTAAGAACGGTCTAGGAATTAGTCTCTCTCTAAAATATTCCATGTCTCTTCCATTACTAGAGGTTGCATATCACTGAAAATATTTAAATTTGATCGTGATAGTATTTTCCATTCGTTTAAATTAATTTGTAATTCGCTACAAGACTTTGTGGTCCGGATTTTTTATTTGCTTCTGAAGTGTAGTCCAACTAAAACGAAAGATGTCTACTGTAAATAAAACAAAAAGTTTTCAGAGAATTGTCTTAATATTTTTTATTATAATAGAAGGATCTATGTCAATTATTTGTGAAAGAAAAAAAATCGGCGGAATGCTCGCCACGTCTTCGGTGGCATACCTCTATCCGATGGTACGTATTTTCAATGACTGATACATAATTGAGGCTCAATGTCGTTAATGAGCCGAATTATCTCATCCTTTAGCTCTTGAATTGTTCTTGGCTTATTGACGTACACTTTTTCTCAAGGAAAGAAGTCCAACGGTGTCAAAATACATGATCGTGGCGTCCAATTAGCATCGCACGACGTGAGATAACACGGCCATTGAATTTATCGCGCTAAAGATCCATTGTGTGTCATTAGCTCTGTGGCAAGTGGCACCATCCTGTTGCAACCACATATCGTCCAGGTCCATTTCCTAAATTTCTGGCCACAAGAAGTCCGTTATCATCTCCCCATAGCGAACACTATTCAAGGTAACTGCTTGGCCGAACTCATTTTCGAATAAGTACGGCCCGATGATTGGGCGAGCTTGCACAGATGTTTTACATTTCCTATAGAACCGTTTTGCTGAAATTTGCGTACAATACCCACGATTTTCGACACATTTGGTCGATTATGCTGACCAAAAAAATCACGAAGTGCACGAAATGTATGTATTTTAATTTGAACACCCATTTTCGTAAAAGTTTCAACAATCTTAACGCGCTGCTCAATTGCGTACCAATCCATGATTGAATTTGTCAAACACTGAAGCAAAGTAATGTCAAATTATGTTGACCAAAAAAGTTGGCATTAAGGTGTGACACAATTAACATCGTGCATTATGATCGGACCTCCTTTTACATCTCCCGATATCTTGAAAATATATAATCTAGATCACATTAGAAAAGTACAGTTGGTAAATTACTAGCAGCCATTACCTATTCTAAGTTCTAAACTAAGACTTTTCTCATTATTTTTTTAAATAAGTATTCTTATTATGTGGAAACTTTTAAATGAAAAAACACGAAATTTTAAACAATTTTATTTCGCACAAAAGTAACTCCCATAAAATGGAGTTTGAGTGTATTTTTTGCGTATTTCTCTGACAACACTTCGCAAAGTAGTGGAAAAATATTTCAAATTACCCGTTCAAATATACATAATCTAATAAATATAGCCGTAACAACAACAAAAAATCAACTCATATAATTACATTTTAATGTATAGTTTATGATCGATTTCCACAATACAACCTGGTATATTTTTCAAAAGTAAAACATTTAATTTTTCTTTCGATTTTAGGTGCACAATTGTTTTATTCAATGCCAAAAGACAGACCCAAGCCTATTTGGTCAATACATCCCGCAAAGCGTTCACATCGGTAGCATTTTCACGATGCGGACGTTATGTGGCCACAGGCGAGTGCGGCATAAATCCAGCCATTAAAGTATGGGAGCTGGAAGCACCCAATGGCAACCTGGAACAGTGTACCGGGGGCAATGTTATAGCAGAATTTGTCGATCATAAATATGCCGTAACTTGTGTGGTAAGTTTGTACGCTTTAATAATTTAAAGCGAATTATGTGTGTAAGGTATGGCTTTTTCTTTGTAGGCCTTCTCACCCACTGGCAAGTATTTGGTGTCGGTGGGGTCACAGCATGACATGATTGTCAATGTATTCGACTGGAAGTCGAATTTGAAAATGGCCTCGAATAAAATTAGTTCTAAGGTATCGGCAGTTAGTTTTGCCGAAGATGGTAGTTATTTTGTGACAGTGGGCAATCGCCATGTCAAATATTGGTATTTGGAGGGAGGACGTAAATACAAGGACCCTATACCTTTGATGGGTCGCAGTGCCATATTGGGAGATTTACGTGATAATGATTTTTGTGCAGTGGCCTGTGGTAAAGGTGTCACAGCTGAGAGTACGTATGCCATTACACGCCAAGGTCATTTGGTGGAGTTCAGTTCGCGACGTTTGCTGGATAAATGGGTACAGTGTCGCACCTCAAATGCCAACTGTATCAGCGTGAATGGACAGTTTATATTGGTGGGCTGTGCAGAGGCTATCATACGGATTTTTAATGCCACTACTTTAGAATATGTGACCACTTTGCCGAGAACACATTATCTGGGTGTTGATGTCGCTCAGGGTATACATATCAATCATATAATGACCGTGCCATCGCATGCAAAATATCCCGATTGTATTGCAATGGCATACGATGAGCAGAGGTCAAAGGTGAGTGTCAAATTAAAGCATAAACTATATGGTTTCTCAAACTGTCTTATCTATTTCTTCAATACCAGGTTACCTGTGTTTACAACGATCATTCTTTATATATCTGGGATATGCGAGATATTAAACGCGTAGGCAAATCACATTCCTTCCTTTACCACTCCACTTGTATATGGGGTGTTGAAACTGTGCCATACAATATGGAACGTGAAATGTCACCCACTCTACCCGATGATTCTTTTGTGACCTGCTCTTCAGACGACACCATTCGTGTTTGGGGTCTGGAGGGTTGTGCCAACAACGAAATCTATCGCAAAAATATCTATTCGAAAGAATTACTCAAAGTCATCTATATAGATGAAGAATTGAATTTCATTAAGGACTTGGAATTAGTGGGCGACAAAAGTGCTCCCATGTCGAATTCAAGTTATGATGGACGCAACGGAGTACGTTGCATTAAGATAAGTCCCGAACTACAGCATTTAGCTAGTGGTGATCGTAGTGGTAATATACGCATTTATAATTTAAACAATTTGAAATTGATGACAACAATAGAGGCTCATGAATCGGAGGTTCTGTGCTTGGAATATTCAAACGATAAAATTGAACGCAAGTTGTTGGCCAGCGCCAGCCGCGATCGTTTGATTCATGTATTTGATGTTGCTCAGGACTATAGGCTGCTGCAGACTTTAGATGATCATTCTTCATCGATAACTTCGATTAAGTTTGTAGGAGCCGGGTTGAATTTCCAAATGATATCGTGTGGTGCTGATAAATCCATAATGTTTAGAACATTTCAGGTGAAAGCTGACATATTCGAAAATTGTTAAGTGAAAAACACTATATTTAAATTTCTATTACAGGGCAATATTTTCCTAAGAGGCACTCACACATCGGGGAAAACTACTTTGTATGACATGGAAGTCGACTCGAATGCCAAACATATTCTGACAGCTTGTCAAGATCGCAATATACGAGTGTATGGCACCCAAAATTCGAAACATACCAAAACCTTTAAGGGTTCCCATTCCGACGACGGTAGTTTGATAAAGTTAAGTCTGGATCCCAGTGGCATTTATGTAGCCACTTCTTGTACGGATAAGACACTGGCTGTGTATGATTATTATTCTAACGAATGCATGGCCCGCATGTATGGCCATAGTGAATTGGTAACAGGTCTGAAATTCACCAACGACTGCCGGCACTTAATTTCGGCAAGCGGTGATGGTTGTATTTTTATCTGGCAAGTGCCACACGACATGATTGTTACCATGCAGGCCAGGTTATCACAGCAGAAATTACGTTCTGGTCATGGTCCCATACCCAGACCGTTGTCGGCTGCCTTGGTGGCACCCGAAGGCATTATAGTGGAGTCTCCTACGCCCGATATAGATGAGAGTCACAAATTATTTTTCTCGCCCAACATTTTGCAAGGTGAAATTCCTTTAACACCTGGCTATAAGTTATCCGATGTAGGTCAATTGCCTCAGTGGGCCAAACGGAAAGCCGGAGTGTCTACTGCTGCACCAGCTGATAATGAGCCCTCTGTACACAATATAGCCTCTTCCACCAATCCGTCGTCTATGGCTAACTTAAGTTCTTCGCCTAGCCAGGCTGGTCTTGCTCATAGACCTCGTAATCGCTGGGCTCAACGTGGTCAGATCGATGCCGATACTCTGACCGACATCCGTTCTAACTCGGAGAGTCCCTTGGGCAGTGTTTCGACGGCAGCTGGTATAGGACCGACTCTACATGGCAGCGGTTTGGGTAATACACAGACATCGGACTACAATAGCGCTTCTTCCAAGGACATCATGTACAGCCAGACATATTTAAGTGAAGACTCTTCTATTGATTCAGGTATGGAAACAAGGCGAGAATTGAAATTTATAGGCAGTAATAATACTGGTACCGTACCCACCGTAACAGCCACTGTAGCCGGAGCAAATCGTAGCTCTGCAACACTGGTGGCAGATAAACGTAAATCTGGACTTCGTTTCGACACTATTTCCAATAATGATCATGATGGCGACATCGAAGATATATCGGATGGTGAGAGGACGAGTTCGGATCATGGCATGTTCTACAACAATATATCGCCAAGTACTCCTACGTAAGTGTTGCACATCAAACAGCAAACTAAGATAACAATGCAAAGAGAGTGAACTAAAATTACTTTCAGCAGAGATTTCAAGGTAACCGCCATGAATGAGGAGGAGCTGAGGAAATCTGTAAGACGGCAGAAGTTCGAGAAAGCTGGCCTAACATTGAGTGGTAATGGTTCACACACGGCTAGTACTGGTACGGGCACAGGCACATCGGATACGGAAGATGAGGGCTCAACACCCAGTGCTGATAATGCCGATCGCTCATTGGCTTCAACGCTGGGTGGCAGTTCAGAAAGTATACCACAAGTATCAAGTAGCTTTTTGCAAGCCGTCCTACCCGATGGTCCTGGTAATCTGCTAGAAAGAGGCAGTACTAGTAAGATAAACTTTCTTCTTATTAATTATGCTGAAATCATTTTCGTAATCACTTGTATTAAATTTTGCTGATAATTTTGTCACAGGTCGCCGTAGTATAAGTGCCAAACATAATAATGAATCAGCCAAACCTGGAAGTTCCGCCCCGCCAACTATAACCAAATCGTACACCAGCACTAAAAAAGAAGAGCTTTTGAAAGTCATAAATGAAGCCAAGCAGAAACTAGAAAATGTAAGTTTTAAATCTTCTAAATGTTTTATTAATATTTTTTGTTAATTTTTTTATTTTTGTTTTTATTTTTAATTTTTATTTATGTGGTTTCTTACGATATATTCAAATACTGATTTTTTTCATAAAACACAAAAAATATATAAATATATATTATATTGGGACTATTTGTCGGTCCATATGTGTTTATGATGTGTAGGGTTCACATAAAAATGGTGTAAATAAGTTAAATGCCATACCTGAGGTGAGCACTCTCTTCCAGTAGTTTTGATGCTTTCAGCTTTCATTCATCAACATCACGCTTATGATACGTAATCAATTATATCAATAACAAATTACATATTCTAATTCGCTTACTAATAAGTCTTAAAAGAAAAGATTTAAAATTAATGACATTTTTCATATACATATTATTCTTCAGACTATTTTTTTTTCTTTTGTTAATTGACTTGATTGTGGTTTTTCCAAAGTCATTTATTTCATTTGTAGTTCAGTTTAACTCAATTCAATTCTTATAGACTATATGATTTAAAATTTTTCGCGTGATCAAAAATTTTTTTAATTTTAAAATAATTTCAAGTATTTATGCCAGACATACATACATATGTATGTACATATTTGAAGATTGTAGTTACTATGTGTTATAAAATTTAAAAATTGAAAAATATCGAAATATTTATTAAAATTGATATTCTAAAAAAATTTTTTTGTATGTTGTGTCAGTGAAGTTCAAGCAATTTGAAAATATTCAAACAAATCATTTTTCAAAAACGAATTGTTTTAACAATTAGTTGGGGAGAATATCCCTAAAGAATAAATTTTCTACTTGAACTCAAAGCTCAGTTCGAAATTACTAATATGCCTTTTACTTAGCATTATTTTTTCTTTCAATTCGAGTCGATATTCGACTTTTTTTATATTTTAAAAACAAAACAAATTAGAGTTTTTAACAAAATATCTTAAAAAAAAAAATACATTTTCATAAAATAAACCACATATAGATTTTGCCCTGTACGTCTGTCATAGGAGTGAAATATGCCAAAAGTACCTAATGTTATATGTTGGAAGACAAAGTTTAATGAGTGCCTTCTACTTAACCGACCTTAAAATGTTTAATTTAAAAAAATGCTGAGTACTTATTTTTTAACTAAGAATAGTAATACGAAATGATGATGTGGTCCACCACTTTCTCAGCATTTCAAAGTTGTAATCTATCTGTCTGTTAATGTCAGCCAAATATTTTCAACCTTTTCTAAGCTATTGAGTAGCATACATTTATAATAGACTTGTTGTTCCCGTTTATTTTAGTTCAATTTGAACTAAAATAAGCAGATGTTGCAGTCTAGGCATAATAATGTCAATGTAAATTAAATGGATTTGAAAAAAAAGGAGGTTGGATTTCAACTACAATAAAATATTGGAAGCTAGTTTGATAATATAGAGTTACTAATAATATTGCCACTAAATAAGAAAAAAATATCAAAAAATCTATTTGCATCGGCCGGGAATCGAACCCGGGCCGCCCGCGTGGCAGGCGAGCATTCTACCACTGAACCACCGATGCTCACGCAAATATCGGAACTTTTTTTCATATGGTAACTCACGTATGGTCGTCTTTAATAAACCAGTTATACGTAGTAAATCACAAGCACATTTCATTTAGCGTATGCGCAAACAACCATTATTGAAAACAGTGTTACCGTTTCGGCACTATTAGACCAAAAAAAGATAAAAACAAAAACTGAAAAAATTAAATCTTATTTTTGATGATATTCGTTCGATTTTAGTCATTAAAAAATATATTATTTATTAAATTTTTTAAGTTAAATTTCCCTTTTCAATTACAAGCATTTGTGCTAATTTAAAATATAATAATGTGATAAAATCAAAGACCTTCAGATTCCGGTACCTTTCTGTTCTTGACTTTTATTGGGGAAGTGCTGAATTCGCTGGCTTAGAAAAAAAAAATTGTTTTTAAAGATCCGCACACCTTCAGAAGAAAATCTCAGTGTTGCTTTTTTATATTAGTTAGCTTTGCCATGGCTTATAATTAGTTTAGCAAAATATATCCGAATTACATTTAAGAGAAAATATTTTAAAAAACCTAAATTTTGTCAATAATACTATAAGATGGTCATGAAAAACAGTGTGCCTTTTTGATAAAACCTCTTTCAAAAATTTGTTGTATTTATACTTATATTTAATTATTGATGATGGTAAATGTTAAGATATTAACTTATTAGTGTAATATAATAATCTTGTATTGCAAATCCCTGGATAAAGTGAAAAAAAAAATTCGCGAAACGTCGGGAAAATATGAAATAAATAATTTGAAATTTATTGTCATAAAACATATTAGACCTGATTAGTTAAAAAACAAGAAACTAACGTAATAATACTTTTAAGTGTTTTCGATAACGATCCCACAATATGTATATTTCGATTACTTTTACGACTTGAGGTTAAACTATTTTATTTATTTTTAATTTTTTTTTTCTTAATAAAATGTTCAACAATCAATTGCGAATCGTCACTTCTTTCCGAATCTAAATAACAATATATGTTCATAATATGGGAAAGCAAGTTCATAAAATAAGTATAATATTGGTAGATTGTAAAAAAAATTAGTAGTAAAGCAAAGTATAACTTCCTGGCAACTCTAATTGTAAACTATACATTTCATATTGATAACAAATATTCACATAAAAATGGCAAAGACGATAAAGCGTCACACCATAAATACATACATACATATATTATGGGTGTTTCCAAATGAAGCTGAAAAGATTTTTAAAGTTAAAATAATTTAAAAGCACACTTTTTGTATTAAAAATGATAAACTTTATTTTAGCTTTAATATACGAGTATGCTTATGAATACTGTTATACAATTTTTATAATTTCTTTAACCACATTCGCAAAAAATATCTAAAAAGTTACTGAAACGATATTTATACATATGTAATATAAAATCTAACAAATATGGGAATTTCTATATACAAATTTAAAGCCTATACTGGAAAAAAACACATATTCAAAAACGATTGGTAACAGAATAATAATATTGCATGATAAAATTACACACGATTGATTTTCGAAATCAAAATAATCAAATAAAATTTGTATATACATATCTATGTAATACGTTCAATATAAATATTTAATTAAGCCAAAAGAACTTTGTTTATAGCCGATTATATGTATATACTCTTTTATTTTGTAAAATTTTCGTAGTAATCGATTTATTTTAAAATTTAAAAATTAATTATTACCAATAATGATCAAAATTCAAGATATTCTCCGTACTAATTATAAAAAATTGTAATATGTTACGGTTTAATCTAGTCTACTATGTTTTTATGTTTGAAATTCTCATATAATATATAAGAGTTTTTTATAATAAGTATACCGAAATGCCAATTGAGGGTTAACAAATAAGAATTTATTGATTAAATTAATTATTAGCTTCAGCTATATAAATTAAGCGTAGTTTTCTTTACAAAAGTTTCGATAAAGTTCCATTTATAAGGTCTGAGCAAAGCGAATTAATTACAACAAAACTGCAATTGTCAAACTACTTATGAATAAGTTCACAGAAAAATTTGTTTATTAAACATTGAGCTTGTACCTCATTTTAACTATAAACTGGCCTTTCTAGATAAACCTGGTTCCGATTCCTTTAATTATTCAAGAAAATTTATTGACAAACAAATAATTTTCCATATTAAATTTTTTTTTTTAATAAATCAATACCTTTTCCAAAAATTAATATTAAAAATTTATCGAAATAATGAAAATTTATACATACTCATATAAAAAATCGTAAAGAAAAAAAGTATATGTATATGCATATAACGAAAATATATAACAAAAAAATCAATGGATTTCAGCGATGAAATTTTTTATGAACTTTGTTTCTTGAACTTTTTTGTATCATTCGCTATGAAAAGCGGTGAATCATAAAAAATACGCAAAAATGTTAATATTCCTCAGAAATTTCATATCCTGACATGTCTGTCCTATTAGGAAATGAAGAATCTTCATGCCATAAATTTCATAAAATATTTCATTATTTAAATCTATTAATTTTTTATTGCATTTCAATTTGATTTGTTGAAATTTTTTCGAAAATTTCCACAAATTTAAATTATATACATATTACGTAACAATCGTTTTTGAATACTAATTTGTAATAATGGTTTGTAAACTTGTTGTTTTTTTTTATATGCCCGGAAATATTCATCTTAACAATAACTTTCCTAACAATATTAATACAACCATAAATATTTAATTTGAAATTTTGAAAATGTGTTATTTAAATTTTATAGGTGGGCTATCGTTCTTTGCGAGGTAGTCACAGCATCTCTGATTTGAGTTTGGCTGGTAATTTTGAAGGTTCCCGTTCCACCTTATCATCAACAAGTCGTTATGCAAAAACGGGTATGTTTGATTTAAAAAAATGGTCAAAATATCGACATCTGCATATCAGTGTCATATTAATATCTCTAGCATAGTATTTGTTTAATGTAACATAATATTTTAGTCAACATAACATAAGGTTAATTTATATTTTCTCTTTTACCCTCTGCTCTTTCCCCCTTTTTGAAAAATATTACATGCTGGCCAATTTTTTTAATAAAACTTATAATTTTCTTTCTTAAAAAACTTATTGCTATAAAAATACTAATCTAAAGCCTTAAATCCTAACATTGCCAATTCACAGTATATTAGATCCTCTGCTAGTACATCGACAGATAAACCGATTTACGCCGATCGGACACCGCCTAGTATTCGCACGCCACCACCTAATCAACCGCAACAGTATTTCTTTAATTGCGCTGCTTCCAAATCAGTGCTTCAACAAAATTGTCAAGCAATGCGTCAAGTACAAGATCATTATCCGCCCTATCCACATCATGTGGGTGTTCATCAAATTCATCCGCCGCCCGGTGTTCCCTTTATGGGACCATCCTCAGCGAAACAGGCAGCTGACCAAAAAATATTTTCCAGCTCAACTCTGCCGACGAATAATCAGTCTATCAGATCAAAACGTAATCCAAATGGCAATAACAGACGTACCCCGAGCATATTGAAGCACTACAAATCGTGCCCCGTTTCTCCTGTTCATGAGGAAGTTGAATGGTCTGGGGACAATAAAAGCATTATTATAACTGAACCTAAGCGACATTCTGTGTATGCCGATGATGCTCGAACTATTTTGGATATGATACAGGCAGATACTGAGAAGATGATAGCCGAAATTACGAAAAAATATGGCGACTTGGATGATATAGGTGTGGATGTGTATGATCACGAATCGGGCACTAGACATTCTCAAATTGTTGCCTCAAAATCAGTTCCTGAAAATTTAGCTAGGCATCGCAGTAATCTTCCTGTGGGTCTAAGGAAAGATTTGCCATTAACTCCCGAGGGCGCTGTGAGTCCTCGTGGAGTTAAACAGCCCTATGTGCCGCTGGCCCCCAAACATTCCTTTTCAGAGTTTTATGTTTACCAAGAAATATATCAGTGTGAACGCAAAGTCTCCCTGTCAGATATATTGAATGATAATCCTGATCAAATGGCTGAAGCGCGGCGTCTGGAGGAGGCCAGATTCTTAGAAACGCAAAGACATTCATCGGCTTCGTTTTTCCTAACCTCTAACAATCCATTTAATGTCGACAAAAGCCAAGAGTCTTTATTGACCGACGAGTTCCTAGACGATGCGAGCTATTGCAACAGCATGGAAAGCATTTTATCAGACGAGAGTGACTGCAAGAGTGCTCCTTTGGGGGAAGTGGTCGAAAAATCTCAGCCATGTATACCTAGACATGCAGGTTTAAGAAATTTCATTATTCATGGACCCACCTCGACAATTGCAGCTGCTCAAATGGTTTCAAAATCATATGGCTCCAGTCCCAATGCCTGCGGTAGTTTCGACTACTACATGCAACAACGCCATCTTCAACCCATTCCTTCTAATGTCTCCCCCTATGAAAACTTTGACGTTTCCAGTTATAATTTAGAAAAGATTACTACAAATGAGAAAATTAAATCTATACCACCAAAACCCTTGCCAACCTCCACAACATATCCCAAGTTACACGACTCCTCTACTAAATACCCAATCGCCGCCAATTTTAAGGTTTCCGAAGACATACCCACATCAAAGTACAGAAATCAGCAGTACAGCTCGGGTGTTAGTAAAAGTATAAGCTCAGATTTCGCTCAGCAGAGGTGGCAAAATAACTCGAATCCAATGCAAGCGGAGAAAGGCTCTGCCCACAATGACAAGCTCTTCCAAAAGAAGGTGGTAAAGGAAAAACCGCCTGTACCCGCTAAGCCAGAAAATCTTAAATCTACCCTTACTTCCACTGTCGAATCAGTGCAAAAGTCACAGGTCAAGGAACCCCTAAAGAAATCCTGCTCTTTTGAGGTTGATACTACAGATATACGCTGCCATTCGCGCACCGCTAGTGTGGTAAGAAAGTTCGAAAGAAATTTACAAAAGTTCGAAAGAGAAAAGCAAGCGGAATTGCTGGCCCAGAAAAAGAAAAACAATGAAGCAAGGCAAATGAGACCTTCCGTTAGCTCGGGAGCCTTGGCAACACAAAGTTGTTTGAAGAAGGTATCGAAGTTTGATGGTTCGGCATCCAGGCGTGCAACTTCGATGAGGCAAAAAGAAAGGCCTAAAATTTCCGTTCGTTTCAATACTGTTTCACAAATCAAGTATACGCCTAGCTCGAAAAGAAATAATGCCAACAACTCCTCGCTGACCACCACTTGTCCCCTAAACGATATCAATTTAAATGTGTCCCCTCCCCTAGGCTCTAGCCTGCCTAATGATTATGGCGAAAAGACCTTTGAAATGTTTATAACCGAAAACGGTAATGACGAACATGACAATATGACTGTCGATAGTTTGAAACTATATACGAAACCCTCCCTGCAAGCCGTAGTGGATGAGATAAAACAAGAGAGAGAACGCGACTCGAAACATAAGAAAAATTTGGCGAATAAGGAAATCACCCAAAATCCAGTACACGACACTTCAACCACTAATCAGTGTAAAAATATTGCCAAACAAATTGACGTCATACAGAAACTAATCGAAATGGAAGAACGCAAATTAGAACAGATTAGACAGGCCACGGAGTCACGCATGCGTCCGTTTGAATGCGATACTAAGCAAAGAGGGTATGTGAAATCACTTACCATGAATTTCGATATGCTAGCCAAGGGCATCGAGAAGGATATTGAAAATGAACAACGACGAATTTTGGCCGACAGCTCAGACGCTGACCTGTGTGCTTATGCGCGCCACATCAAACGCAACGTTAGCCTTCCAGATGTCTTAGAAAGCACCGAGTCCTATAATTTCAATAAGAATTTGATACAACAAGTTCAATTAGATAGCGATGGCATGGAGGTCGAATTAGCCCAAGAAGTTAAAGCCGATTCGGATGCCGACAATGAGGATGAAAAGGAAGATGAGAGTGAGAAGGCTTCTTTGGAACATGTTGAAAAAGTTGCAGGTCTGAAAGATTTAAAGCACCGTTTCAGTTCAAATTTTATTTCGTTGACAATCAAACAAAAGCACTATTTATTTTGATTCATTTATATATTTTGTTTCCTCTTCGGTTCTAAATGGAATTCATTCATTGGCGTCGTACATCACATACACGACGATCACTTCATTTTTAAAATAATCAATTGATTTTAAGTTTCCACATTTAGTTTTCACTTTATACATATATGTCGTGAATTTTATCTAATATTTTTTCTGTTAATTTCTATTTCACTACTAACAAAATAAATGTTTTTAATTTTTTTTATAGGCAATCCCAAAAATATACATCCCATGCCTGTAGAAGAATCTTCGTCCATACGACGAGCATGTTCTCTCAGTGATCTTCATATGGGCAATATGGGTAAAGGTAAGTCTAATTTCATTTGCAAGATGTACATAAAATATGCTGAATTTAATTTGATTATTTTAGGTGGAAAATCAGCTAGTTCTTCCCAAAAACCCGGAGCTGCTCACCGTAACAGTTCAGTCAATCGATCAGCCAATAAACGTAATAGTCTGCAAAATAAAGGTTCTTCCAATAATTTAAGTTCAAATGTTTCGATGGGTGTGCTCAACCAAGTAAGTTTTATAATAAATCTCAAGGACTGAAAATAATTATTTTTGATTTTTAAAGAAGAAATAAAAAAAACTGTGGACACAAGAAAATCTCGAGAAACCAGATCGCTCAAGCACACCAAACAATCAATAATAAATAGTTTTAAACTAGATTTTTTTTAAATAAGTGTGTATTTTTCTTTTTTAGTTCGAGCGGTATTGTTTTATAATTTTTTTATGTGTTACATTTTATTTTTTACTAGCGGACCAGGCGAACTTCGCCTCGCCCCAATTTTAAGCCTTCAGACAAACTTTCTATTTTTTAATTTGAAAAGCCATTAAGGAATAATTTCAAACAAAATTTCATACAAAAACTCGATTTTCGATTTTTCCAATTTTCCGACTTTTCCGGAGGGATTTTCCTTCTCCTCGAAAATACGAACAACTGACAAAAAGTTTTACAGAAATCGGCCAAGCCGTTCTCATTTTATGAATTATTGGATTTTGCCACGCCCTCCGCCCACAGACCGAAAATAAAAAATCGGACTTCACAGTGTCACCCGCCCGAGCATTCTGAAGGTTCCCTGAAAATTTCGCCAAAATCGGCCCCGCCGTTTTGGAGCCATTACGTTACATACATACATACATACACACATCCTATTGTGTTAATTTATCGAGTTTGAGGTCTAAAAACAATATATTTTTTTTTTATTTTTCAATATTTCGACAACCTGTGGCTGTCTTCTTCAGGAAAAATTTTTTACAGACAGCCACAGGTTGTCGAAATATTGAAAAATACAAAATAAATATATTGTTTTTAGACCTCAAACTCGATAAATTAACACAATTAATTAAGAAAGGTCGAATAATATCATCAATTTACACACATCCAATTTTATATATATAGATAGATTTATATTTGGCTGCAGATACAAACGTTTTTATTACATACTCCAAAGAATGGAGGAAGTTAATTGTTGGCCTGTATATTTATTTGGTACCAGGTTGACTGAGTTTTACTCGGAGCTCGTGAATTTTCTTTTTGTCGTTTGTGAGCTTAAATTTTTTCGGAGCTCTAATTTCATAAAACGACGAATGAAATAAAGTGGTCCGCTATATTTTATTCCATTTTATTTAGATTTCCCTTCCCAGAAACTCCTTTCATATAATCCACAGATTTGGGACGGCTCATAATAGATAATAGATTTTCTCTATTTGTGGATTTTATTGACTGCAATAATAATTTTTTATTAAAATTCTTGCTTAAATAATTATTATTTTTAATTAATAAATATTCTATCGAACGGAAACAAATGTCAATTATCGTGAAATATATTATTTGCAATTTCCATTTAAATGAAATTAATATTTCCTTTATATAAAAACCCTTTATTTTTATATATTTAGGTCTTTTTTATATAAAAAATTATTTATTCAATATTTCGACGCCTCTTTGGGCGTCTTCTTCAGGAAAAAATATAATATACATATTATAATATAATTAGTATAAAAGATTTTTCATTTCTTCAAAGATAAAAAACATTTTTTGTTTTGTTTTTCGTTTTTGATTTTTGTTTCTTAAAAAATTTTTTTTACTTTATTTTTGATTGGTTTATAAAAAATTTTTATAATTTGTTCATGTATATATGTATGTAAAATAAGTTTCCAAAAATTTTTTCAATTATCATATTAATAAAAAAAATTTTTCCTGAAGAAGACGCCCAAAGAGTCGTCGAAATATTGAATAAATTATTTTTTATATAAAAAGACCTAACGCTCGTTTATTAAAATCATATATAATAATAATTAACATTTTAAAAATTCAACCTATAATAATTAATAAATAAAAAGTAAAAATTGGAAAACAATAAATTTTCAGCCGCAAAAAATTAAAAAAAATATATTTTTAACCCAAAAAAAGAAAAAAAATCAAAACCTACTTAAAACAGCCGTATGAAATTTTAAATAAATAAATTAAATTTATTAATGCGTTAAATACTGGGATGTTTCAAGTCGGGCCAAGGTGGTTAAAAATATGCATTAAATTTTGCATTGGTTGTCGACTTAATTGCCAGCGGCTTCAAAAATATCAGTAGATAACGTATCTAATAATTTATTTGAAACTTTATAGAGACTCTTTTTGAAGTCGGTCTGGACACCAACTTAAAACGCTTTCCCTGTTACCGTCAGCAAGATATAAAATAATCAAGTGATTATTATATTGCAAGGGAGTTACCCTTCGTCCTGCTCCTTCTACATATTGACAAAAACGGATCCACCTCTGGAACGTACCGATTTCGAAGAGCCTCTTTCTAATAGTCAGCCAGATCTATGATAATTAAGTGGTAATATGGAGAAAGCAACTCTCCTCCTCTCTTAAATATAGACCAACCCACACAGTCTTTTAACACTCATATTGTTATAGTCAGCAAAATAAGATAATTAAGTATTATTTTTTTAGGGGAATTAACCTTCGCCCTACTCCCTTTCACTCATGGATTTAAATGGCACCATTCTTGAATCGTTCCCTTTCGTATAAAATTAAAGTTTCAAAATCGTTCCACACATGATGGATCAATAGATAAGCACAATAAGAGCAAATAAATGAATATATAACCTCCTCTTTTTATTTTAAAGTCGGTTCAAGATAATTATTTCTTGCAAAAAATCATAAATATGTTTTCATTGCATTAAAAGTAAAAAATAATTGTTACCGGTCCCTGGTAAATTTTACATTTATAAACCATTTTTACAATTAAAATAATTTGCAGAGTGACTCTGAAACTGAAGCCAACAGTCGTGGTAGATCTGGTTCGAATGGACAAAGTAGAACAAATGGTCCTTCTGGTAAGTGCAGCATCCTAAAATGATTTTAAGAATAAGAGAATTTTCCTAATAAATTGACTATTTTTAGCTTCCAATCGTCCCTACAATAATACAAAAACCAATGGTAATAATAATCGCCGCAAGGGCGCCCTACAAACTAGTTTTAATAACGGTACGTAATAAAAGAAGTCTGTTCATATATGACACATATAAATCGATATTATTCTTTATAAAGCACCTCCCCAAGACGACTCAAGCTCTGAAGAAACTCAGGGCAGTTCTTCCAATAATAAACCTATTGTGCCACCGCGTCCCCGTAACTTAGTTTTTGATCACAAGAGCAAAGTCCTTAATAGTCCCAATGTGGTCAAGCAACGGGGCGTTTACGAGGCGGTTGAGTTCGCCGATCTTGATAGTAATGGAGATCGTATGATGCAGCTTAACTGATTTAGAATTGTTTTGAATTAATTTATTTTTATTTTTTTATTACAGCCAAATCTCAAGTTCATAATGTTATAAATAAATTGTATACCACAACACAAACTGTCTTGCAGCTGCATGCTAATTTACGCAATTGTGAGGACTCGTTAATGCTTAAAGAACTGGAGAATGCTGTGATTATGACACAAAATATGTTAACAAATATAACACAAAATAAGTAAGTTTCTAATAGACGAGCCAAAATCATAATAAGTTTTTAAACAAATTTATAGAACGAACTTCCATACATAAATTGTTTTATAAACTTTAGATATGTAAGTACTAGGATCAATCTTTTGTTCTTTAAAAATAAATGAAAGCTTTTCAACAAAAGACTAAACCGACTTCAAGTTCGAAATAAGTATTTTGTCGTAATGTAGTATATGCGTTACCTACTGATATCCTTGAAGCCGATGCCAAGATGGCCGAAATTATGAATTAAACTTTGCATTTAGTTGTAAATTTTCTTGGCATCGTCTTCCAAGATCTCAGTAATGGTAATGAATATACCATATAATGACACTATACGTACATATTTCGAACTTTTTAGAGCCTATACTTAAAGTCGGTATAATCTTTTGTTGAAAAGAAGTAGTTTTTTTTAAAGAACAAAAGATTTATTGTAGTACTTGTCTAAAGTTTATAAAACAATGTGTGGAAGGTTGTTTTATAAATTCTTAAAAAATTATTTTTAGAGGCCATATATTTTATAGAAATTATTAAAGTTCTAAGCATAAGCGAATTTTCGCAGACAAAATAAAATCTGAAAAATTGTATGCAAATTTTTTAATTTGTTAAAATATTTATTTACCACTATTTAACAAAGCGTTTATACCGAACACCACTGTATGAAGAAGAACAATAAATATAATTTATAATTAAAAAAAGAAAACTGCCCTCCTTTTTCTAGAAATGATAAAAACCATCAACATTCGAATCATATGTATTCGACAACTGAAGAGGCAAATTTGGAAAATGGTGATTATATGATGATGGTGAATAATTGTGCCGATTTGTTAAGCAATTTGCGCATGAAGCACAAACCCGATGACTGTGAGAATAACTCCTAGTGTGTAAAAGAAACGAAAATCATAAAGAAATAATTTATAAATTTTTCAACTTGAAATTATTTATACAAAATTAAAAACAATTTCTTGTGAAGAATTATTTAAACTATTGTAAAATATTTAACAAAACACACAAACACACACACATACGTACGTATAAATACAACAAAACAATTTATTATACAAACATTAAATATTATTTAACAAGAATAAGTTTGAACTAAAAATAAATTAAGTTAAAATTAAGAAAACATTTAAACATAACAAAGAGATTTAATTAAAACTTAATTGTGAGGAAATATTTGGCGCTGGTAATTTGTCTTTCTTTTATTATTATTTTTCTTTTTAATAGAAAATTTCCAAGGAAACGTGGAGAATGAAATTGTTTTGATTCCCTTTTAAAGTTTCTATGGCATTTGTTTTAGATGTAATACAAAAAAATATTTGTTTAATTATAGTTTTTGTTTAATTTTGGAAGTGAAATAAAGCGGCGCTTTTTTATTGTTGTAAAAGGGAATTTTCAATGGAAATTTAAATTGTTTTGTTATATTAATTTTGTATTACTTAGTTTAATTATTAAAATAAATTTTTTGCCTTAAAGTGACTACAACAAAATTTAAAATTTTTGTTAAAATGGGAACGAGAGCATATGCCGAACTACCAGGTCTAGTCGGTTTAAGACTAGTTCTAAATCAAAAAGGAGAAAAAAATATGGTTTTATTAAAAAATTTGTCATAAGATTATATTTTTATAATAATTTGCGTTATCAGCATTACTTGCGGTTGGAAAATATTTCACATTCTGTGGAGTCAGTCGGTCTCTTTGCTGATGTAATGGAAGCTGTAAAATTTCTGCAAATATTGATTGGACATCCACTTGTGGAACTGATTACAGAAAACAAGACGGAGATAACATGACATTTTCAAAATATTAATTTAAAATCAATTTCCGCAATTGTAATATTGAAAAAAAGAATTGACGTGTATTAAAGTCGGTTGGTTCCGGGCCGCTCTCTTATTTTGTTTTTGTGTAGTTTTAAAACTTAGTTTAGAAAAAAATTAACTTAATTTTATTTAGTATAAAATTTATTTAATGTGTATTAGTCTAAAATTATACAACAATAGAGATAATCCTAAGATACATAATAAAAAAACTCACCTTATTTTTTTCTATAAATTGTTAATAATGGTTTAAATAATTATTTGTTATTTAAAATAATTTACAATTCTTGGTTATGTTGTCTTTTTTCATTGAAAAATGAAAAAATTATCCAAAACTAAGCTACAATTTGTTTTAAGTTTTTTGTGAAAATACGATAATGCAGCGCCTTATTAGTTTAATAAGCTTAAAATACAAAAAAAAAAAACATTAACTAAATGATACTAAAACATTAATGGCCAAAATAAATTGAAATTATGCTTTAAAAAATATGTGGCAAAAGTTAGCAAACTATTGATGATGTCAAAGGTGGGTCAGGCCCTAATCAATATCTTCAATGGCTTTGAAAACACGTATAAGATTGGTTTAGAGTTAAACGATTTTTTCTTATCTGAAGGTTTATTAATAAATTAATTTGTAATTGCTTTCTTGTTCTTGAAGATTATTCTCATTTAAGGGAAAAATCAAACTAATAGACTAAATCCTAAATAATTATAACTAACAACTATTCAAACGCAAGAACATCAAATTTGAATTACAAACGATTTCAAGTTTGATCATGTATAATTTATATGTATATTTAATCGTATTCTATCTACTACTACTTCTGTAACACGATATTATATATAACAAAACAAAACTTTTTCTGATATTTAAATTATACTTTAACACAAAAAATTATTATAATAATAATGATAAATTAGTTTTAAACTGTTTTGGAAAACAAACAAAAAAAACAACTAATTTTATTGAAAAAAGTAATATTTACATAACAAAATCATATAAATAAAATAATAAATTTTTGCTAAAAAAAATGATACTGAGTTTGATTTAAGGATCAATGAATTTTGACAGAAAAAATAATAATACTTTGTAACAAGTCTTTTCTAATTGTTTACATTACAATATCTGATATACGATTCTAAAATGTTGACCAAATATATTTCGTATTTGTTACAAAAAGAGGTTACACTTGTAAACTATTTTATGTTTAAGCAGGAATAGCGCTGCAGTGAACAGTTGGAGAACATAAATTAGCATCCTTGTAATTTTCGTAAATTTGCCCTTCAAAACATTAACAAAACATTAGGTTAAATATATTTTTTTTTTTTTTTTTTTTTTTATTGTTTAATTATTAAAATCATTTTATATATACATATTTTAATATTATCTAAAGAGATATGGCTAAAGCTACCTTACATCTAGAACATTATTTTTAATTTATGAATACGCAAATGATTAGGAACAAACTTACGTTGGAGAAGGAAAATAAAATGCGTCACAAAACCTTCAATAAATTTATTTAAAAGGTGGAACTTTGTATGTAGGTGGCACATACAAGTGAAAACTATTTCTTTTTTCGTGTGAGAACAAAGATTTATAGAAGCGGTTTTTAAGCGGAAAAAATATTTGGAATCAATTGATACGTTTGAGTTTGTTTAGGCCTGAAACTGTCCTAATATAAATTTGAAATGTAGTAATTGTTGGAATGATTACAAGTAGTTTGAAATTTTTCTATTATAGTCTGTATACGAATGTTGATAAATTCTACGTTACAAAGGGAATGTAATCGTTGTGTAGAATAGTGCCAAGGTAAATTTAAAACCATTTTAAGAAGTTTATTTTGACTGATTTGGATTTTCTTAACATGTGATGATGCACAAGTGCCCCAGACAGGGCACGCATATAGTGCTATAGCTTGAAAAATTGTTTTGACGATAGCTACTTTATTTTCCGTGTTTAACTTTGATTTTCTGTTAATTAGGGGGTACAACATTCTGATGGCAATATTGAATTTTCTAATTATATTTCTGGTGTGTTCACTAAAAGTTAAGCGTCGGTCTAGAAAAACTCCCAAATATTTAACATTGTTAGACCAGGGAATATCTATACCATTCAGAGATAAATTCGAATTGGGTAAATTACAAGGACTTCTTTTTTTTGAGAAAAAGATAGCTTGTGATTTTGTAGCATTTATTTTAATTTTCCATTTAAAAAAGTATTGAAAAATGCTGTTAAGAGCAAGTTGTATATTTTCTAAAATAGGTTGTGGAGATACTCCAGAGTAGTAGATAGCAGTATCGTCAGCGTAGAAGGCATAGTTACATAAATTGTTTCTCGGAACATCAGCGGAATATAAAATGTACAACAAAGGCCCTAGAACAGAGCCTTGAGGAACACCGGCATCTATATTGTATCTTTCTGAGTATGAAGAGTTAATGCAAACACTGTAGGTACGATTTGTTAGAAAGCTTTGTACGATTTTAACCATATAGTTAGGAAAACCATATAAAATTAATTTATATACAAGGCCGTTGTGCCACACGGTGTCAAAAGCCTTTTCAACGTCTAAAAGTACCATGGCAGTTGACTTTTTATCTGCAAAACCATTTTTTACGAAGTTTGAGATTCTTTTAATTTGCTGCGTTGTATTATGAAGGGGGCGAAAACCAAATTGTTCCCTAGGAATAATATTTGAATCACCAACAAAATTAAACAATTTTTCTTTTAAAATTTTTTCATAAATTTTTCCTAAACTGCTGAGTAAGCTAATTGGTCTATAGCTTGCTGTTTCATTATTGGGTTTTCCGGGTTTCAATATAGGAATTACCTTTGCAATTCGCCAACATGTTGGGAAATACTGAAGTTTTAGGCAGGAGTTTATAATACATGTAAGATATGTTATTCCATAAGGAGATAGTTTTCTTAAAAATTCATTTTTGATACCATCAAAACCGCAAGACTTACGTGTTTTTAGGGTTTTTAATAAACATTTTATTGTAATTTCTGAAATATACTCTGAACTAGGAGTAATACAGTGAAGAGAGTTGTTATAGATTAACATATTTTCAACTTGTTGCTCTAAGGTCTGGCAGCCAAGATTATCTGAAACATGATGGTTTTGAAAAAAGTTCTCTGCAAACGCATTGGCTTTGTCGCAGTCTGTACTTATAAAACTGTTTTGATCTACTAATGAGGGAATATTTGAAACGCGTTTTCGTAAAACTTTTGCAATATTCCAGAAAGGCTTTGAGCGCTTGTCAAGTCTACGCAATCTGTCATTCCATTGCCGATTTCTGTGATTCCAAATTGCAGTCTTAACCAGATGGTCAAAACGTCTGTACTCCTCGAGATCCGTTGCACATCTATACCTTTGCCACTGCCGTCTGTAATAGTTTCTCTCGCTAATCAGGTGGATAATTTCTCTTGGTAGAGTTTTAAAATTCATATGTGAAATTGGAACAGCGGGAGTACTGTGTTCGATTGAACTACGGATAGCATTAGAAAATATGTTAATCAATTCGTCAACTTCAGCCACACTGGTAATGTTATCTCTGTTAGATGAAGCGTTGGAGAGTAATGAATTTAGTTTTTCAGAGTATCTTCTCCAATTTGTTTTATTAAAATTTAGCTTCATATTTGCCAAAGTTGAAATAGAGGCATTTAATATAAATGTGGCAGGTAGATGATCGGAGGATAGCGTGTTTAAAGTTTCAGGCTGAGTTAAATATTCCGGGATATTTGTTAGCACAAGATCTAATGTTGAAGGACGAGCCCTCGTAGAAGTTGGAATATGTGTGGGGCCATTTGGAAACTTAATTGTAAATGGAAAGTGAAAGGTCAAGTCGTTAAGTAAATTTCCATAACAATTTGATCTTGAGCATCCCCAGTCGCGGTGCTTACTGTTCAAATCACCGCAAAATATGAAATTTCCTTGAGTAGTTAGCAACTTTCTAAGATCACTTTTATAAATTGGTAAAATGGCAGAAGAATTTCTGCCACCGGGAAAATATAAGCAAAATATTTTTAAATTAAATTGATCCAACGCAAGCTCAACTCCGATATTTTCTATAACATTAGTTTTGACAGACGGCAATTGACGAAAACTTATTTCTTTTTTAATAACAATTGCCACACCACCACCTCGTCTGTTTTGACGATCGATGCGCAAACAATTAAACATTGGATGTGAGAATTTAGAATCACTATCCAGCCATGTTTCTGTAACTAAACAAATATCAATATTTTTATGAATAATTAGATTAAAAAACTCTATTATTTTACCGCGGATACTTCTTGCGTTCCAATACATTATTTTCATTTGCATATTCATTATTTAACATTTGAGTATAAATACTTAATAGTAAGTTCTGTTAGCACTTTAAATTGTTGTTCTTTAGATGTGCAATTTCCTAACCTATTTAATAATTCCATCGACAGTTCTGTAATCTCTTCAATTGTGAATAAAGAATTTTTATTAACAGATTTATTATGTGAACGACTTTGCATTTCGGTTGCTTCCAGATTTACAGATGATTGTTTTAATTGTTTTGATTCCCTATTGTTGTATAATTTAATTGCTTCTGGATTTACACGTGTTTGTTGTACTTCTCTTTGTTTTGGCAAGAGAGGGAATTGAGAGGTATTATATGAGATTACATTATTAAATGCTTTTCGATGATTGTTGTTATTTAATTTTTTGCTTGTAAACTTGCTTCTGATTTCCAAATACATCTCTCTGTTTGGGCATGAGAGATCAGTGGATTTATGATTGCCATTACAATTGGCACATTTTACAGTATTTGCTTTACAATCAACTGTTTTGTGTTTGCCAGCACAGTTTGAGCATTTAGTTCTTACAGAGCAGCCTTTTTCGCCATGGCCAAACATTTGGCAGTTATGGCATTGCACAATTCTGTTTTTGTTTTTTCTCTGATACTCCCATCTAACGATAGTTCGAAAAATGCATTTGTGGTCTCTTCGTAGATCGCTTAATTTAAGAGAACCATTAGCAAAAGAAACAACATAAATCGTGTCAATAAAATCTCCATAAGTTTTATCAACACGTTTGACCTGAACGCACTTTAAGCTTCGAGAAATCAATTCTGCTTTTACTTCATCCTCTGTTTTTGATTCCAAGCCAAACAAAACTACTTTAAACACACGGTCAGTTTTTATTTCATGTGTAAAATAATGACATTTATTTTCACTTAGTAACGCTCTAACAACACGAAATGAAGATAGTGTTTCACAGAATATTTTTGTACCTATTGACATTCGCTTTAGTCGATAATTTACGATACCTTTTTGGGTCAATAATTTGTGAATAAAATCACCGCTCTGACCCAAAACTTTTATTGGTGGAACATGCTCCTTTACATTTCTAATTTTTTCAACTTCCGACGTCTCATCTGAGTCCATGGGATCCCCATCATCATCAAGAGCCTGTAAAGGGGTCCAATAATTTCCCCTCTTGCGCTTTACAGGTCTTGCCATAACGACAAGAAACACTTTGTTGAGAAAGAAAGAAAGAACACTCGCTGATTTAACAATAGCAAAGAGACAAATGTATAAACACGTGCACTCTGTGCAAAAGTCACCAACAAACTGAGGTTAAATATATATATTCGTTCTAGTTGTTTGACCGTTTTATTTTAATTTATAAATTAATTAATTTTCTCATGCTTAAGGTGTTTTCTTTTTTATTTTAATTTGTCGCTTAAAAAAAGAAAAAATAAATTAAATTTATAAATTAGGTTAAATGCTTAACCGATTTGATTTCCCAAAATCGAATAATTTATAAAATTTGTTTCATCCATTATAAATGGTTTGAATTTCTTTAAAAAAAACTACATATAAACATATAGACTCAATCAAGTGTACAAATATGCACGATTTTGCAAGGATGGCCACCCTTCCTAATATTTTTTAAATAGATGTGCGAAGTTGAATGAAATATAAATAAAACGCCAGGAGCCCAGAATGTAAGAAAAAGCAGCAAGTGTTTTTTTGCAGTTTTTCTTAAATGTAAAGCATATTTTAGGGATGAGCAAAGTACATTAGACACCCAGTTTGGAATACTGGTTGTTATGTTGGGTAGCTTTTAGCTCAGACTCTCACCCTATACCACTAGCATACACCCATTTAAATCATAGTTAACATAAAATTGCATTGCCGACTTAGGGCATTATTTTTGCAGCGCTGCCAGGCCAAAACGTTCAATAACAAAAAATCTAAATCTGGAAAATGATTTTTTTTGTAAAATACTAGGCCAGCAGAAGCTGGTAGCAGGTGGATTTACCGAAAATAATTTTTCCAAAACTCTGTAACTTGCGAACGGCTGCAGCTAGTTAAGTGATTCTTTCACCGTATGAAAGATTCAAAAGTGGGCTACAAGTTGAACTGCATTCACCCGCGCAGAGGCCCCCATGATACTGAAAAATTGCAGTTTATGGCATTTACTACTGTTTTTTTTAAGAGATAATATGTCTACGGAAATCAAACAAAATTTAAACGAATCTCCATATCATGTTCTTCCTATTTGTAAAGTTTCACATTACTGTCTTGAAAAACTTCGGAGTTATTCATTCATTTCTCTATAGCATATACGGCGAGAGCTATTACAAATTTCTCAGTTATTTTTTAAGATATTTCCATAAAATCTAGCAGAATGATGTAGTTTATAGTTTCGAATAGCTTGCAATATAATTTTTGCCTTGCCCACTTTACAGAAATATGTATTTTGAAATTTTTAAATCATAGGCCTTTAAAAATTGTTTTTAACTACCGACAAAGTTCCCAAGATAAAAGATGCAAAGCTTTGCACTTTATGCTAAAATTGTTACATTTACAAATCAAAAGTTTTCGAAGATAGGAATGCGAAATTTCACAGGCTTGCAAAATAATACAAGAAGCTTCGTTTAGAATCTGCTAGAATTCTGAACGACCCTTAGCTTTAATGATATGAAAGATCAGTGCTATAACTCTAATTTTTTTGCTCATGCGAGTGACCACTATGGGAAAGAAGTTTTTACATTTTGCTTAATAACTTAGAAGATTTGTGGGCAGATAGAATAAATAGGTAGGGACGAGTTTTAATTAAATTTTTGCCACGCCCATTTTCTAAAGGTTGAAAGTGTGCAGCATGTTCAAACGCTCATACATACAGTTGTATTATGTTTTAAATCATCAAACAGATTTTGCATCACAGTGTGGCGAAAATTTCAATGAAAAGGTGTTCGTTATATGTGAAATTTCGCTATAATTGCATTTCGTTATAGCCATAACATTTTCACATCAGAAGTTGTTCGTTATAAACGAGAATCCGCTATAGACAGTGTATACTGTAAGCGAACTCCACGTTATATGATTCCTTCGAAAAATTAGGTCAAAGATTCGAGATTAGCCAGTCCCGAGATTTTAGGGATCGGGTCTTAGGAATTGGATCTTTAGTATATATACGCATAGACGAAAATTGACATCTCTTCAATATACTTATCATTTGCAGTGGAGTTCGGCTATACTGAACTGTTGCATATAACGAAATATTTTGAAAACTATATCATAGAAATTATTGCAGTTGTAACAAATTACGGTTGTATCGAACTTTCGCTTATAACGAAATATTTCTTAAGTACCACATAAAAAATTTTTTGTAAATGTATACGCTTATAACAAAAAAACCAGAGTAGCAAAATTTTTTCACTAATTTCTGAGCCGTCCAGCAAGAGATTTGCAAAAATTTTATTTCTTTTTAAATTTTATTTCTTCTAAAATGGAGAATATTTATATATCATATCCGCCCAGTGAAAAACACAAAATTGTTCTCAAAGAATGACATTTTTATTACTTCCAAAGTATCCGATAATACATTTATTTGACTTCCTATGAAGTTAAGTTGAGAAAAATACTTGAACAGATTTAAAAACACTTGTTTTTTTTAGATTTGCTCGAGAAACCCACTTTAAACAAAATTTTCTCTAGAGCAATATTTCTTGCCCTTTCCAAAATCAAAACGAAATTTAGTGCTCTTTAACAAGTGAAAGCTTATTGGGAACGAACTAAATTTAAAAAGGGTACACTTTTTTTCAGAAAAGAACACAACATTGAAGTTTTAAACCGATATACGCAATCGAGTCATAGCATCTCTGCTAGTATTATTAGCACAACTAAAGAATTTTCGCCTTTACACACTCTATTACACTTGATGTGAAATATAAATATGTTCAATTTTTATTTTCTTCTTTTAAAAACGTAACGCAGGCCATGTTCAAAAAAATATTTTACATACTTAATATTGAAATTTATTATTCGGGAGAATATCCCGACCAATCGTTAGAAACAATTAGTTTTTTTGCAAAATGCATTGAAAAAATTTTTGTTGTGGCTTTAGAAATTCTCATATTGTATTTGTTTTGTGCGGCATAAACATACGAGGTTGGATGTTTTCAAACTGCTTAAACTTCACTGACGATTTGGTTTTAGCAACCAATGAAATGTCGGCATATGAAGAGCTAAAGCCACAACAAACATTTTTTCAATGCATTTTGCAAAAAAATATTTTACTTTAGGTTTAAAATTCACCAAGCCTTTGTATTTCATTATATACAATTTCATTCGAGTTATTTGGAAATTAAACACATTCTTAAAAGAAAAATTATCATCACGGTAATGCATACAAATAAAATCAAATAAGAAACTGAATATAAAAGAATTCACAAGATTTCTTTTATTCGAATTTTATTCGAGTCTTTTATATTTCTTTTAATTGCACTCATATGTACATCACCACATATTTTTTTATATATTTATATTTTTTCTTTAGTATGTGTTTTGAATTTCATTGACCATATTGATGAAATTGTATGCCTTAATTAAATTTTCCATTTTGTGAAAAAATAATAAACTTCCAATAAGTGCTATAACGTCCAGCTTTATTATTTCCATGAGTTTTATTAAAAGAAGTATTTAAGATAAAACATTAGATTTTGAGAGTGTGACATGGACGTAGATAAGCCTGCAGACCCAGCACAAAATTTATTACCACCAGAATAGTTTCCTTCATATGGAATTTCTAATAAAAGACATAATTTTCTTGTTCGTTAAGAAGGGGTTGTAGCACACCCTAGAAAAATTCGAAGAGGCTTCGGAACTCCCTAGAAATTTCTCTAGCTAAGCCTATGATCTTTAAACTTAAATAATGCCTATACTCACTCAAAAAATTTCAAGTAATAATTGTTTTTGAGTGTAATTTAAACCAGAAATGGTTTTAAAGCTGCTTTCAGTTGTTGTGGATACGGCCGTTGATGTTTAACATATTGCTTTTACAATAACATAGTATTATAGTGTGATATATTATAGCCGTGATATATTAATTAATATATCACTGCTATAATCGAGATATTTACATTTTAAGTAAATTGAATAACGAATGAATTTCAATATTTCCTATGATGCATCCTTAATTGACCTCTTCGTAAATAATTGCAATAAAGTTAAAAAAAAATTTATCAATAAAACATTCTGAAGTGCCAAGATCCACACTCCATAATGCAAAGAAACGAAAAGAAAAATGCAACACATAGATTATTGAAGAATAGAATGTACAAAAGTGGTCAATTGCATTTGGAAAAGTAATAAGCAAAAATAAAAATATTTAGACAAATTATATTTAAAATGTTTGTGAATAAATCTTGTAACTCTGGTTAACAAGAACTTGAATTGTAAACGTTTGGAGGGAATGCAAAATTTTCCAAATTTTATAAATACAAATGGAATAAATTTGAATTTTTTTGTAGAGTTTCCATTGTTTAAATTTCAACGAAAAACAAAATGTTATGAACGCCGGTAAAGCTTACAACAGAGTAAATAGCATTTCCAAAAATGTCCTTTCGCTTATAAGATGTCTTGACAACAAAAAAAACATCGCTTCTTTGATACAAAATAGTCTTTTATATATAAAAAATTTACTCAATAAAATGCGATCAAAGTTTTTAAGATTTTAGGTCCCATATCAACACTGCAGCGTAGCTTGATGTACACAGATATTTTCCTACATATAAAAAGGATACAAGGAAGTAATTTTTCCTTAATTATTTCGACTATTAATGAAATTTTGACAATGTTGCATAAATTGAGCCATATTTTCCAAAAACTTAGATTCGTCCTTGCATCGCTGAAATTTAAATACATGTTTATATAACAAAGCTCATACCAGGATTATACCAATAAGGATGTCAGCTGCGGCAGCCACATACATTAATTATTTCTTAAATACACAGAAAGAAAAAACACGTTCTAAATTTAAGTTTTTCTTCTTACTTTTAGTGAAAATCGTAAATACGAATAACTAGCTTTAAGTCTATACTGGAATTCTTAAATCAAATACGAAGATTCCCAATTATTTTATGTGTACGAGTATATTGACTTTGTGTTGTATTGGTCCCGCTTGGACCCTGAGTCAAAAATCAAGTTCAAGAGCCATTTCCGCCTCATATCAAGTCAATTTTGTTTTTGAATTTAGATCTTTATTTTTGCTTTAAATCATTCTGAATCTGTTCTTGAGTCAGGCGTTCCATACTGGGTTTAATTATTTTTGAAATCCATTTGATTGTGAAATCAAATTCACAGAAAGAAGTGAAAATCAATATTAATCACAAAAATCGATGATTTAATTTAAACAAAATAAAACGAAAATATCAATCTACAAAAAAAATTTATTTGGAAAATTTCATAATTAATAAATAAAAATAATAAATTTCAATATTAAATATTGAACAAATTGGCTCAAGTCCATTGATGAGTTGATTAGGCATATAGACAGCTAAGTCTAAGTTTTAATAAAAAACAATTTATTTGGCTTTTAAGCTCTCCGCCACTAAACAAAATTTCAAACGCAATAATAAATCAAATCAAATCGATACAATTGCAAATGTCTACTATGAAAAACAAAATGAACGCACGTTTTTTATAATAAATTGGCAAAAGAATTCTCAGTCACTACATACAAAAAAAATATTTGCGAACGCTTATCGTTAACGAAAAACAATTATTTCTATTTAGAATTTTCCTAATTCCAATTAATGACATTATGAATACCCTTAAATAATCTCTTAGATACCGTTCAATTGGTTGCTCTTCAGGGTGTTTTTTCTTCTATTTTTGTTGTTTATTCCCCACTTTCACATTAAACTTTCAAAAATTATGATTTTTTTTATGAATGAGAGAGTTTGCATTATGATTGGTGGGTGGCGTTCAGGGTGTTCTTTTGTACTTTTTTTCCTTCCTTTTTATACATACGAGTATGTATTGGCAAAAAACAATCACACAAATAAATAAATGCACACAAATATATTTTTAATATGTCACGCATTTGGTGTGTATGCGTTATTAATACATATTGATTGAATTTTGATTAATTTGAGGCATAGTCGAACGTAACAAAGCATTTTAAATAATATTAAAAAATTTATTTCTTGCCTTCTTAAACTTAGTATTCGTTAAGGAGCGTAAACTTATTAAGATAAAGCATGCAATCCTGTTGTGGGGCTACATTTTTTTTAATTAAAGCGATAAATATATTTTCTCTGTGAATTGATTACACTTTTTTCAGAAAAGAGAACGCCATAAAGTTTCTTTCCTAAATAAATCATTGACGAGTGTTGCGAGTACACTTTGACTCATAGAAGCTAAACTCTACCCTACAGATTTTTGGATTTCGAGCACTTGAGAACCCACCGGAACTCCTCATAAAGTGTGATAAATCCCCCATTGGCACTTTCCTTAGACAGTCCAAATCCCGAAAGAAGGGATTTTCCAGCCATCTGAAACTTGGATCCTGCAGAGCAGGGCAGTCCTCCTCTACAACCATGAAAAAAAAACATTTATGAAGTCTATTGTTTTGGGCACTAGAAAAGTGGACAATGGATATAACACCCTATAGGTGTCACAAGCGGCGTACGAACAGGTCAGCCGATTCTAAGAACTAGAAATGATAAATAGTGTTTTATTTTTGATGCTGAGGAGAGCGTCGCTTGTAACTGCAAGAAGAAATGCAGAAAAGCGTACAATGGGGACTTTCAACTTTAACATATTTTATTATTTTTTTTTTCATATTGATTACAATTGGCTACCAATAAGATACTTTTAAAATGTTTTTTATTTCATATAGAGTAAACGCGTGCTCCATTTCTATATAAAATTGTGGCAATATTTAATTCATTTTTTTTTTTTACATGATGAAAAGTCAAAATTTTAGTCACATTAAATGGCCAAAATTTAAATGAAAGGAATTTCCCAAAAAAAAAGAAAAAAAATAGAAGATCTGACTATTATTCCACAAGACTGCAGTGTCGAAAATTTTCTTGAATTAAAAATTGTTACACCTGTACAAATTGATCGTTGAATAGCATCATCCTAATAAATAAATATTAAGTTTTCATACATTAATATTGAATTGAATTTATGATTGTATAATTTATAATGAAAATAGTTATATAATTTACATAAAAGAATTGCCATTATTTTTCATATTGGTATTAATTCCAAATACAAAAATAACAAAACAATTCAGGACTCATGAATGAGTAAGTGTAAGTATTGATCATTATTTCGCTTTATATTGCATGGAGTGTCATTTGGCAGGGGCGTGTTCTGTTACTGACAACTTGTTCTTCTCTATGCTGTTGCTGATGAATATTGTTGGTGTTGTTGGTCTAGTACTTACCACCACCTTTGTGCGATTATCACCCACCCATGGCAAACGTTATTTATGGGGGTTATGTGTATGCATACACACATACATACATAGTTATTTATATTATTTATTTTTATATCATCTACCTTCCCCCTAAAGCTCCCACCGCATGTATGTATGCTGGGGTTTTTTTTTGGGTCTTTTGCTAAGGGTGTTATTATCACTTGCTGAAGAGCTCACGACTATACGTGAACACACACACACTACCACATACTTTTGTCTTCTATTTCGATTGGGTACTCCCATAAATTATTCATAATGCCCTTCAGTCTCCGTTTGCCATGGGCTTGTGTCTATTTTATTTCTTTTTCACCATTCTGTTATTATTTTGAAATTTGCTTTTTGTTTTTATTTGTTTAACTCTACTCGTATTTGGAAACAATTTGAGTTGCTGGCAACAAAAACAAATAGTCAAGCAGAAAATATGAACAAAATTATTTATTGGGCAAAGAAATTTTTACGCTTCTTCAATTTGATCAAATAATGAATTTATAAGTGCCGCAAAAGAGTTGCATTGTGATTGTATTTTAAAAATTGTTTAGTTAGGCCAAGAACAAATTTAACCCTCCGAAAGAAGCTTCTCATGATATTTCTAACACGTGACACAATTGCCCCCTCCTCTAAAGAAAAATCCTCTAGTTATGCTAATGATAATTTTCAACTAATGGAGTTTTCGTTTCCTACAAAAAAGTTACAAATATCTTGCCTTTTCTGCACATGAACATGTTTATTTCTAAATATGTTGCACATAAAAAATGCAAATATGTGACATGTTTCGCCCTCAACTTTATTATTCAACTGTGTTAACTACTTTGTTTAAACAAATATTTAAATTATTTTACTTCATTTTTGTAAACAAATATATTTTTTTGGCGTAAAAAGCTTAGAAAAAATTTGTAAATTTTAATATATGGACATTAAATAATTCAAGGAACTAGTCGAATTTTTGTTCTATTGTGAGCCTGAAAAAAATTATGACAGGGTGCGAAGATGTCGATAATGTGTAAAACATGATACTACTATAACCCAAGTGTTTATACCTGTACAATACTTTAATGGCGTTTTCTTTTCAGAAAAAAGTGCAACATATTGTTGATGAATTTAAAACTTTTAAAAAATATTTACAAGATTGCTTGTTCTTATCCAATAAGCTTGCGTTTATTAAAAAAATAATAAGTTCCCTTTTCTCTTTGAAAGGGCAAGAAAGGCTAAACTTCTTGTTCTAGAAAAGAAAATGTAATTTTACATATTCGAAAGGAATACCAAGTGGACTTCTCAAACAATTGTCCGCTCAAATACTGGACCGATTGATATCTTTAAAGATTAATTATCGCTAGGCCGTTTTTTCTTCAATGAAATGGGAATAATATATCAAATTAAATAAAAAAAATTATGGGAACTTAGCACACGTTGGTGTGTATAATCATTGACCAAACAATTGCCATTGGATTTATATTTTTTCCTTTAAGGACCATCATTAGAATTTTTTGTTGTTGTAAATGTCAGATACAATGAGGACAAAACATATGATATTTTAATGAAGTATGGGACGAAACTCTTCTATTGAGAGGCTATAAGGGTTTGCAGAAAGATGCAATAAACTGGGGTTTTTGTTGTAGGTATGAAATGCTATTAAAATTGTCCCCAAAATTGACATCTTACATGGTCAATTATATCCTGCTGATAACTTTAACTGAGTTTGATGTGCAATTAATCTAATTAATATTTGCTACGTTACATCAACGGCAATTTGATGCATTGAAATAATTGTGTGTGTGTGTGTGTGTGTGTGTGTAAAGAACTGTTCGTTCGAAATTTGGACATAATGAACTTTTGATAGAAGAGTTAAAAATATTGAGCAGCTATTGTGTTGAACACTTTCATATTAATTTCTATACTTTGAATGAAATTTTGGGTATGTTTCGTTAAGGACCTTTAACAGGTTTTGTGCAAATTTGTCCTTGCATCTCAGCATTATATTAATTACTTTACGCTTTACGCAAAGACATGGATATAGCTAGAAAATTTCCTAGGGCACTACAATCCAAGGCAAAAAACAAATAATAACAATGCGAAAACAACTGCAACAACCCGTGTAAAGATGGATATGCTTTGTAGAAGCCCTATGCACCCTCCGAGAGTGGAAGGAGGCTAAGTCCCCCAGATCAGACTTTCTGCACCTATGCACAATTATTTCAAATAACATTATTATAAATAACAATGAAGATCCAGTGCAATAGAAATCTTTTACATCTTTTTACGTAATTGTCTATAATTTCTTTAAGGGCAAAAAGTTAGGAAAAATTTTGCGGATCAAGGCATTTGTTGCCATTATTGCTTAGTTTGGCAAAAGCTTAAGAGGACATTCGTATTACTAAACCTTTCTTGCACTTTCGCTTCAACTAATAGTCAATGGTTGAATGCAGTCGAATGCAAGCGAATGTGTAAAATTTTTTTTCACGCATAATTTTCACTGAAACGGAATTCGGAAAAGAGAAAAATAAGAAAGCAATACGCTTAAGCGCACTCAGCAAATTAATAACTATTTTGTGAACCGAAGATGGATAATACAATATATACCAAAAGGATAATAAATGTATACTGATTTTTTGATTAAAATTAGGCGACACGTTCTGGATCTTCTTGTTTCTTCCAAAAGTTGTTGGTTGCATTTAATCGTACACTTCTACAAACAAAAAGTGTTTCACTTGGTCGCATTTTCTTTTGAGCGAAGCAAAGTGTTTAAAAGTTAATCAAAGACAATAATTAAGAACTTTTGCTTTCATGGGAACAATTTCTCCATTTAATGGCTTTCGTATAAGCAAATTTTGAGAGTTTATTATTCCAATGGATGGATCAGTTCTAACGGAAAAACTATACAATGAAAATATCCCAATTTTTATATTCAATGTTTCTTATAAAATTGCCCCCACCAAAATCATAAGCTGTATCCGTGCCTGAATAGATCTATGCTTATGACGACTCGTACAAATGTCTGGTTTAGAATCCTTTTTGCCAAATAGGTCAAGCTGTTTTTTTTGTATCTTGATAAAATTAATTATCTCATGAAAATATTATCAGCAGTTAAACTTCCTTATTTACGATCGTTAACAAACAAGATAAAGTACCCAATTACTTGAGTTCTTTTCTTTCAAACACTATTATTACAAAGTCCTTGTTGTAAAGAAAACCATGTTTCAATTAAGTGATTAATTATACTGAATTTTTATTTTAATGAATAATGAGAATATAATTATGTATTTATTACTTTCTTCATTGAAAGCCAAGACACGAAAATAAGCACATACTACTTACGCATGTACATATATATGTACATATGTATGTATGAATGTTTAATAAAAGATGTCTATGGTGATGCATTCATTAATAAATTCTTTGTAACGAAATTATAAAATGTCACCTTTAATAAGTGCAAAGTAATTCACGTGCAACACAACAAACACAATGATGACACAAAAGCAGTGGCTGTATCAATATGTATTACTTTGAAGAGGACACAGAAAGCACACACACATACATACATACATACTCGTACAGCTCCAACATCATTGTGCGCTGAAATTCATTCAAAATTATTCATGTCAACATAACACGGATCAATTATAACGGTTCAGGAAGCTCGAATAAAAACGAACTCTGCACACACATACATTCGTAACTTTGCAAAAGTTGCTTACAAGACGTGGCAATAAATATCAAATGCTCGTGCAGTACACAAAAATATGAATGTACGAGTACATGGCAAAATAAAAGGTTTTCCTTGTGAATAAGAGCATGCGTTTTTTTTTTATTAAAAATTAAATAAAAATTAAAAAAATGATCTTCTAATGTCTCTGTGATAAAATGGTGGCAACAGAAAGGATGGAATTACTTATATTCATGGCACTTGTGTGTGTGTGTGTGTTTGTGTGTGGACGAGTCCTTTTTCTTCAATTCTATCGTTCTATTTATGCAGTAAGAATCTTAAAAACTTATTCACACCTGAGAACAATTACTTTAGGAATTTTACCAACATACGCCCGCCATCTGATAATAAAGGTAGGAGAAAAGTACGAGTACGAGTATTAATGTATTTTCATATTTGCCAACAGGATACTGATACCTTCTCATTTGTGATTCAAAGCATTCTGTATGAGTAACAAGTGCTGTTGCTATTCTTGGTAAAACACAAGCTGCTTTCAACAGCAATAAGTTTTTAAGTACAAGTAATATTCATTTGAGTTTTGTTTTTGTAGCAAAAGCTCGTTGCTGTGATACTTGAGTGTTGCATGCAACAATATTCAAGTTATATAGAAATTTATACATTCAAATATTGAGTAGTTGTTTGTTTTGTTGGCAATCTTTTTTGAAAATTTTTTTAATTTTCAATAGTTTTACACATTTTTTGGTTACTCTTTGCAGAGTGCAACACAAAAAGTTTATGATTTTAAATGTTTAACGTTGCATACTTGATTTTTGTTGGTACTTAATACGGGGCTGTATTAAATGGATTTATTTTACCATACGAGCTAAAAGTTTTTCGAGTGGATAAAGTTGAAATATTTATTTTTTTTTTACTCTTTTTTCGTATAGATTATGTGTGGAAATATTTGAAAACTATATTTTTTAGGTTTATTCGTCTTTTAATCAGAGCTGTACAAGCTGGAGTGCTTATCATTGAATTAAGAAGACTATACATTTTCTGTTTTAATTTTGATATCAGCTTGAAATAAAAAGAAAATAATTTTAATCCTTTTTATTTAAATTTAAATAGGCTACTTAGTTCAATCGTATTTTATAAGCCAAATTACATGTGATAGTTATCAAAGAACAAATTACACCACAGACACCTAAAATATAAATTAACAAAGCTAATGGCTTGTAGCAAAAATTAATAAATATACATACTTATAGTAACAAACCAAAAAAGTTTGTCATAAGTTAAAAACAAACTAAGCAAATTAAAAAACATGTGTATAGTTGGTAAAGAATAAATAACAATGGCCACACTGTTGTAAGTTAGTGAGGTGGAATTTGGGCTTTCCATTACAAAAAAAGTTTTCACAAATTGTAATACGAATGAATCAAAAAAATTCACGTATTCTATTTACAGTGAAAAAGTTTGTATAAATAGCTAAAATACACATCAACTGACACCACAAAAGTGGACCAAACACAAGAACGCTGATGATGAAAGTGTAGCGGCTTTCGAAAACAGCATGTTGTTCCGTTCTGCTAGTGTTTGTCAGAATGATTTACACGTGTGTCTTTGGTGTAATTTGTTCTTTGATAACTATCACATGTAATTTGGCTTATAAAATACGATTGAACTAAGTAGCCTATTTAAATTTAAATAAAAAGGATTACAAACAAGAAAAATGTTCATAAATAAAGAGAAATCTTAAACCTAAAATATAAAATAATTTTAAATTGCAACAAGCTATTCAGCACTAGGGATCGATAGATCCCTAGATTGAGTCATATTACCCATGCAACTCATGTTCAGTGAGAAATATTTAAAAATATTTAAAAATAGACCTTTTGAATAAATATTTTTTATGAAAACAATAAGAGAAAGTTTTCTAGTTGCATCATTTTCACTTTTCAAATTTATTTGCTTCAATTGAGATGCAAACAAGTTGGCATAATATTCGCCATTGATTGTTGTACCCTTTTGAAGGCAGTCATTGTGGATTATACTGCATTGGTTGAAACCGGTACGGTGGCCGTCTTTGGCACCGATTCACTCCAAGAAACAAACCGTTTTGAATGCTGACCAATCTCTGGTGTGTTTTGGTGGATCCACATTTCGTCCACAATTACAAAACGGCGCAAAAACTCGTCCATATTACGGCTAAACAATGCCAAACACTTCTGCGAATTTGTCACACGGTTGCGTTTGTGATCGATTGTGAGCAAATGCGGCATCCATCTTACGGAAAACTTTCTCATACCCAATCGGTCATTAAAATTTTAAACCTTATAGCTTATAGCTTCCACAATTTCTCGCACTTCCAATCTCTGATCAGCCAACACCATATCGTGAATTTTTTTAATTTTTCCGGCTGTAGAGACGTCCACAACGTACGGCATCTTCCGTGCTGGTATGGCCACAACGAAATTCCACGAAATTGATGGTGCAGAGTTTCCATAGAAATTATCGAGCTCAGCCTTGGTTTGAGCGATGCTTTTTTCCGCAACAAATAATGCTTAATGAGCACATTAAATTCACTTTTTCCTTTTTTACCCTCAAATCACATTGTAGTCTGCTGTCAATGGCTGTCAAACACAAACTAAATGACGCAGTTTGTTAAAATTTTGACAGGAGTCAACTGAAACCTGCCTGTTAATAGGGGCAGTATTGCCTTTTCGGTTAAGAGGCCGGGAATTAAAGAAAGTACTGTCTCGTATATACTTACGTATTTACAATTCCTACTTTCCTATTATTTCTAATCATTTTGTCATGAAAATATTTAGTGATAATGTTTTATTTGTTACAAAGGTGCATTTTTGTATTGGATAAAGAGTTGGTTATACGAGTAATAGAAAATTCCTTAAAACTGAATTTTGTTATAAACGCAACAATTTCTATGAAGCGTGTATGTATGTATATGAATCTGAATTTTCCCTTTGTAATTTATTAGAACCTTAGTATATTATAACCGATTTCCACTGTATTTTTTTCTATTAAATATTTTAGCCACCCATTACATAATTAAACAGATTTCTATAATTAATTTAAGTTCGTGCACAACTTTTTGTCAACCGAACTTTATAAAAAGTAGAAAAAATGATTCAAGGCATATATTGGAATAAATCTAAAAGTTATTCGTTATAAATGATTTCAACTTTTTCAGTAGGTATTTGCTAACTTATTATCTGAGGGAATCGAAAGTTCAATAGTCTAGTATGTACTTGCCTATCGAGTAGATTTTTTTAAAGTAAACTTGGGCAATGAAATTATTTGTTCAAAGGTGTACCTAGAGAGTTTTATAGGTGAGTCTACAGCCCCCAGATAATATTTCTAAGGGGGACTCCAACCATTTAACAAAAAGGAAAATGATATAATTTGTTAGAAATTCCACAAGAAAGATAAGGTTCAGGAGGGTGCGTAGCCTCCGCAGAGGGGCCCATCTACAACCATGCATTTAACGTAAAATTATACCTACCGTGTCTACTTACATACAAACACGTACCATTTTTATGTATTTAAGGAAATAAAATTTTACTGTTAAAGTATTTGGAAACTTTTCTTAAAATCCAGTAACATCTTGAACATGTCTTCAAAATCAGTGAATATCATCCAAGAAAGAGAACATTCAGCAATAGTGAGTTTATGTTGACGTCTATAAAAAAAGTCTGAATTTTTAATACTCCCAGATCACAAGTCGTGAATTTTATTTTCTTCTTTAAAAATTCGTTTTTTTTACTGGAGAGTTTTCTTTGTGTACAAATGAAGCAAATTTAATATATTCCGATATATATTATGATTTTTTATCGTGAATCTTATGTGTTTGCAGATGTACACAAAGATGTATATACAACTCTATTGATTGCCTAAAGACACTAGACAATTTTTGGACTCTTATATTATTGAGTATATTACGACAATATGCCAACAATTACTGAGGCGTGGGTAATAATTTTGTGACTGCGTAATTTGAATTATCAGTTGGAAGATAAATTTCATTTTAGTGATCTGAGCCAAACAGCTTAATTTAAAATTAAGTCATTTCAATAACATATTGTACTAATTATAATAAAGGTTTCATTCATGTCATGTCTTCATTCAACTGAACAAAGTTGAATTTATTTCAGTATAAAGTAAAAACCAACATCAGATGTTTTGGGTCACAGATAAGACTTAATAAAAGAATACAAATGAACTGTCGGAAATGATTACAAATCAAAGCCTTTTCGAATGAATGCCCAACGAAAATAAAAACAACTCACACACACACACACAAATATAACCAGACAAACACACACACACACTTACACACATAGACACAAATTTAAAACATTAAAAAGGTAATCAGGTGTCATTACAAATAAAGCAAAAACACGCCACAACACCCTTCTGTCATTTATAAGCCAACTTAAGAAATATAAAATAATTTGAGCATTTCTGTTTCAAGGGGGAAATCAAATGGTCAAAATAAATGTTTAATTTTATACGGTCATGACATGTAGAGGAAAACAATTCATTGTTTGTAAAAAGTTGGGCCAAAAAGAACTCTGTTGACTGAACTTTAAACGATACCAACTAAATAAGCCCAGTCGGCCAGCCAGCCTGCTAGCCTGCCTGCCAGCCAGACATCAAAACGATATAGAAAGATTAATGTTTGCCCTTGGGCTCTATTTCATTTACTTATCCATTTTTCGTTGACATCAGTGAGGAAATAGACAATAAAAAAGTTAAAGCTCAACCACCCCTGGGGTGAAGTTTACAAAATTTACAACTCTATTACAGGTGCAACATTTCAAGTAAATGTGGCGTAGAAAGCACCGTTAAGTGGGGTTAATTTAAATGCTTCGCCTTATTTATTATGTACGTGTAACCAGTTAAAACTTAAGACTGAGAGTACAAATACATACATACATGGATATTTTTATATACATGAATGTAAACGTATCAGGGACATCTATCAAGTGCAATTATCAGTAGAAACTCTTGGCTTAGAAATGAATATATGAATCCATTTTCTTTATCACTATCAATTTTCATACGTTTTAATTACGAGATTATGGACATCGATGACCATATAATACATTCGTTCTAATTGTATTATAACAATGTAAATAAAACTTTGAAATTTATGATCTCAGTTGTGATCTATTACGATGTTCTGTATTCAGCAAATATTTAAAATCAGAATTAAGCTTTAAAAAAATAGTAGTATTTGCCAATTGTATCCAGTGAAAAAAATGGAAGTTATTTCCAAGGAACGATATATTCATTGCTTCCAAAAATCCAATAGTGTCATTAGCTTTAGATAATGAAAATGCAATGAGCCTGCTCTAGTACCGCTTGCATTATTTCCCAAACAATCCAGCCCAAAAATATTGCACTCTTAAATAAAATATACTTTTCCTAAACTAAGTCGTTTTGCTTAAAATTAAGCACGAAGACAATAATGAGCTACCCGTTCCATAGTTGGCTTAAGAAAACCCATACTCATCGTACTTTCGACACCGCTTCGGCTTCGTGTAATTACGGATAACCAGTTGCTCATAATGTTTATATCCTTAAACATGATTGGATCCATACTTTTAATTTACTCTAAAGTAATATTCCACCTACACACAGTACATTGGGTAGATTTGGTCGACGAGAGGAGAATAATACCCATGTCAAAAAAACATACACCTAAACCAGTAAAGGTTCTTTGTGCACATGAAAACATGATACTTTTACTCTTTGCCTTGAACGTTGTTCCTCAATTCTCTCCAGTCAGTACCCCTGGGATGAGTAATAACTGGCAAGGTCTTATCCGCAAAAAATCGATATCGACCTGCACAAAAGCTGGGCAATGACAGAGGAAATGCTTCACTACTTACACACATTAGGCTAAATTTTTTTATAATCTTTGTGAAACTAATTTACGCTCATATAATAAATTATGTCAGGTTTGAAATAACGTACGGAAATTAAGAAAATACTTATTCTCTTTGCGGATTTGTTGGACATTTTCAATATAACATTTTATCAGTTCCAAAGAGTTAACCCTTATAATATTAAAATTTCTTAAGTCGATAAGGAAAGGTGTTTTCATTTATATTTTGTTCCATAAATCTTAAGCAACAAACTATAAGTCTATGTTAAATACTCTTTTAATTCTAAATGGTTGAATGACTTTGAACTAATTTTCGTTGCAACACATTCCACTCTATAGTCCGAGTCATTCGACTCGTTTGGACAGTGGCATGAAAACTATTACTTTATGTGTTAATAAAAATGTCCTTAATGTTAATTTGAATTTGTGCTTATTTCAAGAATCGTTTACAAAATACATGCATATAAATTTGTTAAAGTGTGAGTTGTATTAATTGGTAGTTTTTCCCCTTGCTTCATATTACATAATTCGCTCACATGTGTATTTATATGAGGGTGTGAAGTGTTAACTACTTGTCGTTTAAGTTATTGTCTTGTTGAAACTTTATTTTATTAAGTGGCTGCTTCATCGTCTTTATTATAACAAATATTTTATACACGCACACATACACACATACACATGACACGCTGACAAGCATTTTTGATCTAATTTTTATATCTGTATCATAATTGTGTATTTTGTGGCCATGTTAATTAACTCTTGTAAGAGTGGGAATGTACATCACATCTGGGTCTTTCCTTAAGTGGTGTCAAAATTAGTTAATATCATGCTGTGAGTTTTATAGAAGGAAGGGAAAGTTTTTATTACTAAATATCTAATCTAAAAGCAGGATGAATTATTGAGATCATTAACAAAATTGATACATATATACATAAATATATAATTTAATGTTTTATTTCAATTATTATTGGAAGTCACACTTAAAATTTTGGGAAGATTTTATAAACGAGCGTTCAAATAACTGCAGAAAAAAACTAAATTACGTCGATTACAGTTCAAAAATATTGGATTCAGTTTACGTTTCATAGAAAACGTTGTTACAGACTCCAACCAGTTAATCGATAAAATATAAATAAATTTTATCTGATAAGAAAATAAAGTAGAAAATTTTTGAAACTTGAAAATTAAATTTGGCTACTCCTTTTGGACTTGCAAACCCGAATGATTTAACCTCTATGGGATGACGCGCACCATATTAATTTGTGAACAAAAGCTAAAATAAGAAGGAATGCTGCTGTAGTATGTAGGCATTTCCTTCTACTGATCGTGTCTAATCTTAGTACACAAGCTACATTCCACATCGATTGAAATTTCCATTTAAACTCTACTAGCCAAAACCGGTGTGCTTCGACATAAAATAAAACAAATATTTATTAGTCCAGGCTTACAAACAACTAAACCGAAGATTGTTCTTTTCTACTGCGACCAGCATATTGTCTTTCACTACTATAGTTATCCTGCTAAAGGAAAATAAATATTCAGATTGGCCAACTTTAATTGTGCAAGTATAATTTTCACTTATTTTCTTTTTAACTTGCTTTTATGTTCACATTCAGCAACATGGTTGAGCAAGTTTAATTTTCTTATGCTCGAATTTTCTTAATTTGTCGACGTTTTGTTTCATTTCTGTATTCATTGTAATTGTAAAAGTGATTTGAAATTTGGTGTATACAATGGAAGTTGAAAAAAAAAATAATATATAAATATAATATAAACAAAAAATAATATAATATAATATAAATATGAAAATGAACGAACATTAAAAATGCATTCATTTTGTTCAACTAAATTGATTAGTTGTTCCGTTTCATTTCGCTTCCATTTTCTCATAATTTTTTAACTTTTTATTCACAGGGGCCTTATTAACAAATATAAAATTTTCACAAAATTAGACAACACACCGAAGAAGAGATAAAAGACAATGTCAAAAATAAATAAATATCCCAAGACAAGAATGACAGCAAAAACAGAATTGCCAAGTACAAGCAAGTCTGTACTCAAATCTCGGCAATTCTTTCCCCTTCCACCCGACCTTGCCTCTCCCACCAACAAACACAAGACTTGCGCAAGTAAAGTTGCCTAATCTGAAAGGGGCATTACTGTGAGACGTAAACCTTCTCTCCGCTTCTATCCAAGTAGTTGTTTGTCTGACTATGAACTTTATCTTTAAAGTAACCACCATAAACTTCTGATTTGAGCTTTGTAGTTTCTAAGTTATAGAAAAATTAATTCTTTCTTTGTGTGGGAGGGGGAGGGATCCGTGCCCTTTCTATAGCTCCAGCCTTTTCCGGGAAGAAGCACTTCATTAAGAGTCTCAGTATTGTAGGTCTCAAGATATGTATAAATTTATATATATCGGACTAGCCATCTCCCCCTCATACGTGATGTATTTTTTTGCTCGAACCCACACCTATAGTTATATAAATAAAACTTGGACATCCTCAACATTATTGTTTTCCATTTTAATTTTCCGATCGTCAGCAAGACAGTTACAAATTTTCTAGACGATCGGCCCTCCTACCAGTAACAAACAAGCAAACATACATCCAGGAACAGATTAATTTTTCAAAAAACGAGAAGGTTATCAATTCGTGTGTATTTTTTAAACTTTTTTTAATGTTCGTATCCTCATAACTTTATTATTTGTGAACCGATTTTAAAATTTATTTTGTTTGAGAGGGTTTGCAGGTTGGTCCAAAAACGGACAATTTTCCCGCCCGAAATATTGATTATCGCATAGCTCCCCCATTTTGAAAAAAAAACTTTTTTATTTAAAAGTGTAGCTGTTAGTTCTTTTTACAGAAATTTAATTTAAGAAGGTATTTATTTCAATCTTCCTACTAGAAATTGATTATATCGGGTCTTTAACTTGTAGCTGCTTCTGTTTTCGATTCGGTCTTTATATTGAAATCGTTTGTTTGTGTTGCCGTTTGTGTCCATAAGTATGAAGGCGGCCTAAATCATATGTTTTTATTTCGAAATAGTTGCATAAACTGAAAACTGTTTATACTATGCAACTTGCGTTGCTCATACTTTAATATTTATCTTTTCTTGCAAGTCTTTTCAAGTGCTAAAAACTTAAGTTTTTCCCCTAAAATGGTTTTTTTACATCTTACATCAGTTTATAAATAAAATAATAAAGCAATGATAGGTTTGTTATAAAAAAAAAACAAGGCGATCTAATGGATCTGAGGTTTTTCCTTATTTAAAAAAAATATTTATGCGGTTCTCTCGGTACATACATATAGCCACAGCCAACACTGAGGGAATATTTTCGCAAGTTACTATAAATGAAAACAAATTAGAAATGGAACATCCTAAAGGCAAAAGCCTCAAAAATATAACAATAATTACAGCTTCATCAATTGCTGCAACTTCATTGTATCAAAAGGAATGTTTTTAAAATTTAAAAGGAAAATTTGCAACTATTATCTGTATTAACATAATCGTAATATAACCATGGCCTTAATATTATACATATGGATTTTGATTTTACGTTCGTTAATTTGCCAATTTCAAACGATTTGTAGATTTAAATTGTTTATACTTAATACGTGCATACACACATACATATGCGGGAGATGTATGTAGTACATTATTTATTCATATAAAAAAGTTATATATGAACATTTTTTGGACGAAGAAAAGTTGGTTCTTCCAAAAATTAATACATAAAAATATATATTTGTGCACCAATTTAATTTTATTAGTGTTGATTAATAAAAATTCACTATGAATACGATGTTTTGTGTGAAACTCACACGAAAATGTTGCGATATAACTGAAAAACTGATATATTTATATATATTTGACAGACCACTTCCATAATAATGGGCGCATAAATGGATTGAAACTTTATATGGACATTCTAATAAAGTAATTTCATCTCTGTTGCAAACCAATTTCCTATTGTTATTTTTTCTAAATTCTTATTTAGTTTTTCATGTGACCATAATCGCTGTATTGACACCTCGATACACTATTGACTCTAAACTAATTCCATCTCAAGTCTTGGTATTAGTTTCCTTAAAAATCTAGAAAAAAAATTTGTTTGCATGTAACACTTGTTCAAATTCCCAACACAATAAAACATGTTTTTTTTCTTTCAATTTGTCCTTTTTGACTAATCTTGACATTAAATCTCGATTGCTGTATCAAATGTGCAAAATATGAATAAATGCATGAAAGAATGAATTACTGCATGCATGGCTAAGTACGTAATACTCACATGAACTATCTGTGCAACAACAATGAAAAGGAGTATTATTTAATAATAATAATAACTGACAGTTTAACAACGTTTACGTAAGACGAGATAAGAAAAAATTTTAATCCAATTCCTTTGTTTTGCTCAGTAGATGGCCGAATGAAGCAGCTCGTTGAGGCAGCAGCAACAACAACATAAAAGTGGAAGACCTAATTGAGAAAAAACACACATTTAAAACGTCTAAACAAGCATAATCGTTATCACCTCCACGTACCATGATGCAGGAAAAAAATTGTATACATCTTTATCAATGCATGTATCAATGTCCTTAGACAATGGATTGTGTAAGAGTGCATTGTGGAAGGACGATGTATCAACTCACCCTTAAAAATGGATCAGAATAAACATATTATGAGCGTCCTTCTTTTCTTTACTTTTTAACAATTTAAACTTTGAATTTACAATGCAAGTAGTCGAGCATGAGTTAATTTCATAAATATGTACTTCGTCGCATAGCAAAATAATCTCTTCCGGATACGAGTATTTTATAAGAAAGAGATTAAAAGGTGCAAGAAATACTTGCATTAATTAACGAATAAACTTTGCTGCAGGAATAAGGCCTTAACATTCCTTTTTGGACATTTCTATGCGATACATCATTATACGATAGTGATAGTGTTCGACAATATTTAATGTATTTTCCTAGTATTTAATATACTTTTACCAGCAGCTACGACCCAGACACATCCTGCAATGGAGAAATCTGAATCTTTACCCGTGACATTTAAACTTTTTTCGACTGGATATCAAAATATTTGGAGTCTATTGCACGCGAGGAAGTTTGCACAAGATTGGTGTTAGACTATCTTCAAGAATTAACTGATCATGCTCTGTGTATAAGTAATTAGAATTTTTGTTAAAGGCCCATTCGAAAATTGTATTATGTTGGTCTGAAAACTCAGGGGACTTCTTGGCTCTCACGATAAAACATTAACAAAGGAACAGATCATTGAGAGGAGCATTTGAGCTCCAAAACCGGACAAAATTAATAGCGTCGTTATTTTATTTTTGGGGTTTTTGGGGTCTCCAAATTGATTTCTGGCATTATTATACCGATGCGCAGCGCAACGGTGGGGAGGAGCTACTTTTTTTTATGAAGGCACGTTTACTTAGGTACACAACAAAAATAATTTCAATAATTTCTTGTACGTTTTATATTTTTCCATTTTTGTCCGGTTTTAGAGCCAAAATGCTCCTCTGTGCGTCGTAGCGTTTATATTTTAACTGTGGAGGGCATGTAGAAGAGAGAGGGTCAGCTTACCACAATATCTGCAGCAGAAATATATTATTGAAAGGGGCTGAGGAAGGAATATCACATTCAACAGAATGAACTATTTATACGAGTAGAAGTCTTAAAATTTCTAAATGAGGAGTGCATCTGCATAGACATTTCTAATCCGTTTCCCTTCGGATTTTCGACACTGCATCACTGGCCAGGGGGCAAATTACGGCATTCGATATCGAACGAAATTTCAAACAAAATTTTCTTGAATTGTATTGAAATTTCGATCGATATCGAATGCCGTAATTTGCCCCCAGGTATTGTTTGTATGGTTTTGCATTAAATAGAAGTATGTCCAATGGTACCCCCATTCGAATGTACTAGCAATATGTAGGCTGCCTCACAAAATTTCTTTAAATCTCGAAACAGCAACTTTGTCAGAGTGCTCTTAGCACTAATCAATGACCGCCAGTTTTGCACTATTTTGAGTACTTTTATCGTCATTTTAGTACTTATTATTATTGTGCTCTTCTCCTCATATTATTGATATTTTTAAGTTCCTTAACGAAAGGATGACAGAGGAACTCTGTCTTCTCTTTCTTCCCCATTTTTATTTTATTTTTAGGCTTCATACACAAAAGTTGATAAAGAAAATCTATTGCTTTTGTTGCGATGTCCGTCTGTCACAGGCTTCTATTCTATTTTACTTCTAATTTTTAGTAAAAATCGATCTCAAAAACTAAAGTGCAAGTAATTCTAAATCTCTCCCGGAATTTATAAATCAAGTACGAAAAGTCTCTGGCAATTTTTCTGTATATTGACTTTGAAATTTCGATATTTAAAATACTGTTGTGGCTGAAGTAGTAAAGGCTTTTGTTTATGAACATGCAATGTCTCAATGCTCAATCAAGTCTATTCATACCGCTTGGATTATACAAGTAGAAATCTACTTAAAAGTTATTTCAACCTTAAATCAAGTGCGTTTTTGTTGAACTTTTTTTTGATTTTTGTTAGAAATTAATCCCGAATCTGTTCTTGAGTCAAGCGTTCCGCACTTCCCTCAAGAATACCCATATTTGCCGTATTTTTGTTTTAATTACGGTTTGATTTAAGTACGGATGACATGATTCTTATTTTTAGTGCAGGGAATCCTTTGTCTGTCTCGCTCTGATCGATAGGATCGTAGTTACTAATGTAAATATACCCGTGCGATGGTTGCTCTCCATTATATTTTATTTTTTTGGCAGTTAAGGCTTTTTGTAAATTATGGCCACAACACCATCGACCCAGTCATACAAAATGTCATTATACTCATATGAACGACAATGTTGCTTCTTTTCTTAGTGTTAAATAATCTTCTCGCTATTTTCAACAGCTTTTCTTCTTTCTGTCACTTGCTTGTGTCTTATGATTTTTAAATTAAGCGTCTTTGGCTTCTTAAGACTCAATAAATTTTCTTTTAATGATAATAAAGGCAGGCAACAACAATAGCAACAACAATTAAAAAAAGCAAATCATGAAGATGATGTGTTCCATTGTTGTCGTGGGGCTTATGCCAAAAGATTATTATCGAGAGAAACTGATGTGATGCGTATGATATTAAAAAGGTTGTGACCTATCTTTGAATCTTGACATCATTTTTCTGCTCCGAAAGCAAAAAATAAAATATTTAATTTTTCTCTTCATTTTATCACAATTTCAAAGTTGTTTCTATTCTATTTTTTTTTTTAGTTTTTCCTACATCCATAAGTCCTTTTTATCATACTTTGCAAATTATTTTGCAATCATGTATTATCCTTAGAAATAAAAAGCAGCAACAGAAAATTTACAAATACAAGCAATTCCATTTCGTTTAATGCATGTGTTGCATGTTTTTTTTTCTCTTGTATGTAGTTACAACACTCTCTTTTCGTCAACCTTTGTTAATGTCTGTATTTAGGTATGTATGTGTGGTTGATGTTAACATCTATTGTATGGTTTGGATCCTTAACAATGGTATCCTAAAATGATTTTTTTTTCTTGTAGCTGTTTTTGTTTTTGTTTTTTTGTTTTTTTTTTTTGTTCGCTATATTATCCTTTTAATGGGGGCGCGTACTTAGTCAGCATGTTGCATTTGTTTGTCATTAATTGTGTTTATTTTCTTCTTTTTATTGTTCGCTTATGTTGTTTGTTTCCTTTTTCCATTTGAGCTCACATCTCTATTGTTAAATGAGTTTTAGCGAATAGAACATTTTGAAGGTTTTTCAGTTATTTCTATGTTTTTCATAAAAATTCATCTTTTACCAGCAGTCTCCCCTGGAATTTATGAATGTTTGTGGTACCTCCTATTTACTATTGTTCAAATTTCTCCCGTTGCTCTTATTAAAAATTTTTCATTAGAAATAATTTTAATAAACTTATGATGGCATACGGCCGATATTAGGTTTGTTCCACAAGATCTCGGACAAGTTCGGACTATTGAGAGCAAAATGAAAATTACTCTCTAAATTTGCCAAAGTTACCCAAAATAGCTGGAACGCAAAAAACCATTTTTGTAGTTCCTGAAATACTAATGCTGCTTACTTTTTAAACTAAAATCTATTTAAGTGCTTTTAGACGCTTAAAAGTCATCAAATTATAAAAACGAAGCATTTGCATCATTGTCAATAGCTGTAAAATAATTGAAAAACAAGTGGAAGAAAAACTTAACAATTGCAATTTTTTAAATATTTATAAATCTTTTAAAATGGAAAGAAAAATATTTTTAATTTTGTTTCTTTTTTCAACTTCTGCTTTTTAATATATTTATTTATAAAAACTAAACTTTTTCTTTTATTTGCAAAGTTTCCGATAAATCTATCAGTTTCATATGTAAACAAAAAACAGCTGATTGTTAAATTCTTGTCCGAACTTACCCCAAGAAAAAGTTCGTGCAAATTTGTACAGGAAATTAAAAAAATTGCTCTCTCAATTTCTCTCTTTTTTGCCCAAAAATTGTTATGTGGAACGGTTTTGGGTAACTTTGGGCTAGTTCGGACTGTTTCGTTATGCATGTGGAACAGAGCTATTATTTTGCTATATCGCTAGAACGAAATGTCATGGTTTTGTGAAAATAAATTTTGGCGATGGATTCCGCCATTATTGATGACTGTTTGAGGTTTAGCTCTAGCAATTCTCTGGCAAGAATTTCGGTAATTAAAGCCGACCGGTAATAAAAGCCAGCATATGTGAAGAAGTCTAAGGCTGCTGTTTTTATAAGATAACACTCCAAGCTAACTTTTATATACGAGATAAACTCTTCATTCGACAGGACTCGGAGGGTCCATTTTTTTATATTTGAAATTAAAAAAAATTTGTCGGTTGTCATATCTGGAATAATCGTCTTTGAAACTATGTTTATGAGAAACTGAGAATTTTGTTGACGGATAATCGTTTTTGTGTTTAAATAGAGGACTTTCTTCTTTTTACAAAATGCTCTACACTTTTTCACAGATTGCGGCTTTGAAGGAATACCCATAAGAGTTTTTCTTCATTTAAGCGGCGTTCGCTTGTCCGAAATTTTAAAGTGGCTCAAACAAATTTGACAAAAATATTGCTTAACCAACACAAATGTTACCAATTTTAAAGTTTTTGTACAATAATCTCTTCTATACTTAATCTATTTTGATTTTTGTAATAAAAATATAATTACAAATGGTATCGCTTACATATTTTCAAAAGATTCACCTTTCCATGCTGCTTTGCGTTATGACAACAACACTTCTGAGCATGTTTGATAATTTTTTATCAGAAAACCTAAGAAAAACAGCATTTTGGATACAAAATTTTATCTGAAGGTAACTATAATTTTAGCTGGAACTGTTAAGTATTTCCTTATTTATTTGTAGTTTGTTTATAAAACATAAACAATTTATTAAGAAAAAAATTAAATAAATATGTATAATTTAACTGCCATCTGTCATGCAATCTTATAAATGTAATTCTTATATAAATGAATTTCAAGTAATAAAAATATATGATTGATTGCTCTGATAAACGTATATACATATTAATTCATATTTAATTTATTAAATGGTTTGGCTTCAATGGCTGCATTAACCTTTAAGCAATAAATATTGCAGATCTCTTTTAAAATAATATTCCATTTTTCAAAACGAGAAGAGAAATAAATCTGTCCAACTTTATCTATGGGCCTTGCGATATACATACAATCAGCTGGAATTGGGGATGATTTGCACACTCTACATTGAAATTCTGGTACTATCCGGAAATATTCTTAAAAGCTTTCAGGACAAAAACAGCTCAGATCCCAAAGATATCTGGGCCGAATTATAATGCATTCATAACTTTGTTTTATGGATAAAATAATCGTATTTAATATTATGACTATATATCAATGAATGAATAGATGTCTTAAGGATAACACACACGCTAAGAAACTTATAACCCTAGACAAAGTTCTGCGAACAACATAAAAAACATAAAAAACCACCACTTACACATGAAAAACGTAAAAGTACGAATTATAAATGGACCAATGAGTATTCTAAAGCGCATCCATTGGTCAAAACTTTGATTTTGTTAGACAACAAATTTTTTTTTAATTTTTTTAAAGATTAACTGAAGTTTCACGTTGAGAAGTTCATGGAATCTGTACACCAGTAGTCAGATTTTCTAACAGTAGGATTTTTAGTATAATAGTTTTAACTTTTGTGAATCCCACATTTTTCTAGAATATAAACAAAAATCATTTTTCTCATTCATAGACTTATTTGTCTCAAATAAATTTTAGAAAAAACTTAAAAATTTTTAATATTGAAAATTCAAGCAGACATATTTGATAGTGCTCTCTGATGTTTATTTCAAAAACTGGAAAAAAGTTTTTAATCCTTGTAATCCTTCTCGGTATTTAATTTTCGCAAATATTTTTCAATTTACTATAATTTCTAATAAAAACAATGTGACTATCGAAGATTCATTCAGACAAAGTCAAAAATGCTCCCGAATATTTACTTTTACTCATTTCATAAAATTTTCAAATAAATACCAAAAAGAGTTCGGTCATTCATCTAGACACGGCTGGAAATGCTCTACACTATTTAGTTTTTCATCCAACTACTAGAACTTTTAAGGGGGGTTTTCGGTTTTTGGTTTTATCGAAATGTAAAATTTCTGATTAAAGGATATTCATTCAAACACGGTTTTAGAAATTTATTTTTATCCTTTCCTTTTTTGTTGACAAATTTTTTTTATAAATTTGTATATGTATATTATTCGACTAATGGACTCATACCCGATTAAGAGTCTTTTATACTATTTAATATTCCAAAATTTCCTGTTTAAATATTGTGTCCATTTTAAAATCAAATTAACAAAAAAGTTTGGCATTTTTTTCGTTATAAATGCAAAAAATTATAAGTGCTTTAGTATTGGATGATCAAAAAAGTACTTCTTATAGTGATATCCTGCTAGGATTTTCTGTAACCTGCTACGAAGTATTTGGGATTATTAAAGTGTTCGTTATAGTCGAAAACCAGCGTATGTTAAAGGCGAACTCCACTGTATACACATACTGTGTAGTAATATTAAAATGGCTATTTTTTATTAAAGCAATCACTCGCGAAAACTTGAGCAGTATTACAAACATTTCATTTAAATTTCTCAAACAGACAAAAAATATGAAAACGTGTACATATTGATATTTTGTCTTAGTAGTTCCTTAACAGCTTTTTTCCATTTTCTCTCATTGCTTGTATTTGCCGTGGAAATTAGTGTTCCACTGATCATGATATGCTCGGTAAGTGCCATGTCCTATGGGAATAAATATCTACCAAATGCAAGCTAAATGTGAATTACATGGAGAATAGTTTCCTAAATTACCTCTAACGTACAAGCGTATAAAATCATAGTAATTAAAAAAGACAATTTTAAAAAAATAAAATTTTAAGAAATTTTGGATTTTGGGATCTATTTCCTCTTCGCCAAATCGAACATAAAAACCAAAAGATGGAAATGAAAGATAACAGGATTTTCAATTTGCAAATAGGATGCAGACAATGACTTATTTTAATGATTTTGATTTTTTGTTAAAAAAAAAACAAACAAACAAATAAACAAATAAACGGCATCATAACACTCAACTGGTCATCAAAGTGGAAACATTAAATAAACATCAAAGTTCTCTCTCAAACAGACAATACACTCTTATCCAAATACATGCACACACTCCCACAAACACAAATATAATAACGATAAGCTAAGGACTTTATACAATTTACATTTAACAAGTGGTAAACGCAAAATTTTATTTCGAAACGGATGAAAGCGACAAGGATGAAGGATGAAAACTTTAACGACCTTACACACGCACACACAGACACACACACACACAAACTCACATACACACACACATACAGATTCGCACACAGCCACCAACCAACAGCTTTTGTTCACTTGATATGCCAAATACAATAATGAGATGATAATGCTCCAAAAGTGCTTGAAAAGGATGAGGACGACAGGAATAAGCGAATAGATAAATAAACAAAATAAGGAAGTTCATTATTTTAATGCAATAAGCATGAGTAAAGAATCGATAGGTTGATTTCAAAAACTACACTGTTTCCAATAAAATTATCTTTTTATGTGCTTTGGAAGAAACTAGTTTAAAGAAAATAAAATTATTTATTAAGGCTAAATTGATGTAAAAGCCATTTTACAGTAAACACAACATAACAAAAATAATATAAATTGTTTAATGCTGCTTCTCGATTCGAAATGTCAATCAACTATTGGGTGGTTCCGAAAGCAATTTCTTTTAGTTTTATGATCTCCTTATTGTCTATGATGAACGGTCAAACTTGATACATTTAATCCCACGAGTTGTTATTTGTCTGTTTGCGGCTGTAGTCTGAAGTTTATAGTGGAAAAATAAAGTTAATCCCTCTCAGTTGGGAAAAAAGCGAAATCGTAACATAATATTATTGTCTTCACTTTGCAGTTGCTTTCTGACTGACAGTTTGAAGAAATTAATTTTTTTTTTTTTTCACGCTAATATATGTTTATTGTATCTTCAAATAATTGAACTAACAATAAGTGTTCAAATCTTAAATATATAAATAATTATTAGGCCCAACCAGTGTCGGACATAAACTTAGTGATAATAATTAATAATACATAAAATTCATGTTACGCACAAAAAATATTTTCAAAGAATTTCATCTGGAGAGTTGCGTATTAATGCCGTAGTGTCCCTCTTTTTTAAGCGGATGTGTCCAGGAAAGTTCAAGATGTTACGAGCAAGGGGATTAGGATGGAACTCGAGTTTTGTTAAATATTTTCCAGCATATTTTGCAATTTCAGCGGTCACAAGTGGCATATTTAAATCACGATGTAAAATAGAATTTTTCAAGTACCATGGAAAGAAATTAATAATTGGAAAAATATTGCGTGTAACAAGGTGCCTGTCTCAAATAAGATGCCGGTAGTATCACAGCTAAAAAACTAGAGGAAACTTCAAATTTCGTTTATGTGTATATTTATTGTTTTTAATCTGGGAGCATATTACGGCATTCGATATCGATCGAAATTTCAAACAATATTTTTTGCAAAAATTCTGTAATTATGAATAATATTTAATGTCCATATATTAACTTTGTTAATAAAGTTGCATGCAAAACGTGTTACACATTTACCCGCTATTTGTGCAAGATACGAGTATTTAGTAAAGGACAAATTCTGTTTTTCCCTATTGCACATTTTTTAAAGAAAATGGTGAAACTATATAAAAACATTAATATATGTTATGGCGTTCTTTTCTAAAAAAGAGTGCAACATATTTTGCCCTTTTAAAGTTAAATAATGGAAGTGTTCCTTTTGTTCTTTAATAAGTGGAAAATATATTTATACAAGAGCGTTAAACAGATTATATATAAATCAATCAACAATATGATAGACTTCATGGAGGGAAGTCCTCCACAAATCTATGTTCTCTACCAAAAACACAATCAAACACGACCTATAACTTCGCACAGGAATAAGTGACCACTGGAATCATTTCCTAAACAAAAAGTTAGATGCTGCTAACAGATGCAGGGACTGAGACCACAAGACATTAAAAATTCAGACAGCGTAAATATGCCTGTTCTTACAAAAAATAATCAAAATGAGACTAAATGTGTTCTCCAGCACGTCTGAATTATAAAACCAAAAACACTTGTAATCCAAAACTATCACATCATACATCGTAGAAAACAAGGTTGTTCCGAAAACAGTAAACAAATTAACGGATGTAGTGGTATGTAACATAAATTGTAAAATTTCTGATGGAAACAGTGTACCAGTGTATTATAAACTAGAAGCAATATGTTTAATTTGAATAATGAGGAACTACGTTATAAACTCAACAAAAATAATCTGGAAAAAAATTCTTCCCCAAAAACAAGTGACGGCAAATCAAAGACATCAAAGTACAATAACCGACCACGTTTATAGTGTTAAAAGTCAATTTTAAAGAAAAGGCGTTTTGATGATTAAAACTGTATGACAGATAAAACTGTCACGTTTAACAAACACAAAATATGCATGTGAAAAAATGAGGGGTGTTTCCAAGATACTGTCAATAAAGGAAACATGTGCTTTACAGCGGGTGGTAAAGCTTTTTTTCTTGACATATGTTTGGCATTATCATCAACATCCTCCGAATATTTTCTATGATGTACAAATATGTAAATGATGACAAATGATGAACGAATTGACCCAGTATTGATGCTTATAAGTGCATGTACTTGCTTTGACAGATGATTAAAATTCAAAACTGTATGACAGTACTCTGTCAATGCTTTAATGACATTAATAACTTTTTTTATGTACATATTTTTTTAGTGTTTTTCGTTTGCTAGAAAACTTCAAAGGATTTTAAGGATATTTTTTAAATTTCTTTTAATTAAATATTTTCCTTTTTTTGCACATTTTGTTCTTATTTAAAGTGTGTGTATGTGTGTGTGTGTGGTTTTATAGCATTTCAGTTAAATAAAATAAAAATAATGCAAAAGTACAAAAAAATAAAAGAAAAAAGAACTTCACTTGACAAATGTCTGACATTTTGTAGTACTTAAAAATCTACTTCAATTTGTTTGTTTTCGTCGTTCGTATTGTGGCATAAACAGCATGTTCAGTTGGCTAAATGTTATGTAACTCTTGATGTACTGTCAGACAAGGCAAGTACATATTTGTCGAATATGAGCAAATAAAGGCCGAATATGAGCAAATAAAGGCTGTAGTTGAATAAAACTAAAGGGTGCTCAAATCCATTCCGATGCAAATTTGTAACAACTGCTGCATATAATTTGAGCGTTATCAGCAAAATTCTACGCAAGTCAATCTATCAATTTCAATGATCAATTTACGTTGCTTTAATAAGTTCAAAAGGATCATGAAAATGCTTGTCTATTGGAGACTTCACTATGGGCGATTTGTTGTCCATGTACATATCCGTCACCTACATATGCAGAAAGAATATATATTATCATTGATCTATAGCGCTCGTATTTGACGACGATAGGAAAAGCCAACGTTGTCACTGAATACGTTTGGACGGATGAAGGTGAGGCTCTTTTCCCAACGATGCATAGCCCCATAGGCAAACAAAAGGAATATGTAATTTTAAAAGGCTATTGTTCGAAAAAAATATAACATCCCAAACTAAGCAAGCAAATTTTAACTTTAGTTCCAAACTACATGAGGGAATATAACAAATAACAACTTTGTTTTTAAAGACTGTAAAACCACATCAATAATGTTTATGGTTAGATGTTTATGTTCGATGGTTGTAAAATAAAAGAATTCCAGAATTAATATTTTATTGGTTGTTGTAGGTATATGCTAGCATTTCATTGGCGCTAACCAAATCTTCAATACCCTTTAATTAAATCATGATTAAAAAGCATTCAAACTCGTATACTTATACCACAGACTACAAATACTATATGAGATCTCTGTCTGAATTCTTTTCAATCATGATTTGGCTAAAAGGGTAATGATGATTTGGTTAGCACCAATGAAATGCAAACATATACCTAGCTAAGCCAACAACAAACAATATAATATTAAAATGGTTACTTTGGAGAATATCTCGAATAACGAATTTGATAAATATTGTTATTATAAATTTTGTTTTTTCATTGCCTTATAAATACTTTCGTTATCACCCAAAGGGCGATTAATTGTATAAAGGCGTAAAAAGAAAAAACAAAAAGACGCAAGTCAATTATAATTGTTTGTTGTGTTGTGATTGTACAAAAGCTTTCTAAAGCTATTTATACTTTTGTGTTTTTGTTGATTACAAATAGAAAAATATGATTGAGTTCTGTTTGAATTCTCATATAGTGTTTGTAGTCTGTGGCATAAGTATACGAGCTTTGAATGCTTTCAATCATGATTTGGCTAAAAAGGTACTGATGATTTGGTTAGCGCCAATGAAATGCAGGCATATACCTAGCTAACCCAACAACAAACAATATAATATTAAAATGGTTATTTTGGAGAATATCTCGAATAACGAATTTGATAAATATTGTTACTACAAATTTTTGAAAATCGATTTGAAAATACTTTTTGTTTTTATAAAAAAATATTTATTTCTTTATATCTACACAAAAATACAATATTTCTTCAACCAATAATATAAAAATTATTTTCACATAAGAAAAAAGGAATCCTGACTACTGGCACTTAACATATATCAGCAGCAAATGGACAATCATAATTTAATATAAAATCAGTTTCGATGAAAAAAACACAAAAGCTTACATAATGAAGTTAGCTTCTAAATCAGTGAATGAGAATCGAAAAAGTGAATAGTGCAATGGCAAGCCTATTCTAATATCATTGCCTTTTTTCTGTGAAACATTTTTGTTTTGTTTACTAATATTTGAGTTTTTGACATTATAAAGCTATAATTCTATTTGCGATTAAGTTATGACTAACATCAAAACTTTCATTTATATTATCTTTATTTCCTAGTTAGAAAGTAGATGAATGTTATTGCATTCAACGTGGATTAAAAAAGACATAATTTTCTATAATATTAAAACATTATTATTATTAATTCCTTTAGTTCCTATAAGGATCATAAAGCCTTATATTGAAACATTGAATTTTTTTTTAATTTTAGAAATAATTTCTTAACAAAGTGTACGTATACCGTACTTATATCTTCTTGTATCCACATTACAAAGACACAATAAGAAAATAATTTAATTTATTAAAATGAGGTTCAAAATTCTACCTTTAACTAACTTTACTCCCATTCCTTTTTTTCCATTTGGATAGGGATAACCATACGAAGCCTTGTTTTTTACGAACTTGTTGTTGAAACCAAAAAAAAAATACATAGAAAATGTAATATCTTACTTAATTTTGCAAACAATTTCTTGACAAACTGTCTACATTCTTATATTCGCATTCGCATTACGCCAACCTTAGAAGAAAAAAATTCTATGTGCTTAAAGTATGAGTAAAGTTCAAAATTCTACCTTTACCGAATATGATTTCAATTTCTTTTTTCATTTCAATTGGAATCTCAATATGAAGTCATCTTTTTTGTGAAGTTGTTGTTGAAGGCAAAATGATACAGAGATCAAAGAAAAAAAGAACTAAAAACGAAAAATGCAAATAAATGTGTTAAACATTGAGTGGTTCTTCATGCATGTCAGTTAAAAAACAACAGCAGCCACATAAACAAAACACAAACCGAAAAGGAAAAACGCCACTTGTGTGTTAATATGCAACCTCCTTTTTGCTTCTCAAATCTGCATACAACACTAACAAATACCATCATATGAATTTCTTTTTGGTCTTGTAATTAAGTTTTTTTTTTTTTGCTTTTGAGGTATGTACATACATTTCCTATTCTAAACACTCACACACGCACACACACGCACACACACTCGCAGAATCACCATTTTGAAGGCACTTTTCTTGATGATCTTTGTTGTCATCCTTTTTGAGTTCATTTCAGTCCTTTAATATTTTTCTCATGACTTTTCATTGTTGCATTTTGTTGTTTCACATCCCTCTGCAACTCAACCACCAAAAATGCAAAAAGACACCTTTAAACAATTTGGAACGGGCAACAACAATAAGAGGAAAATTCAAAATGCAATTCTAATTGTTTTCATTTGAGTTTCGCAATTTTTTTTTTTTAATTAAAGATAGAAAATTTACATTTTGGCTTAGATTTTATATCCTGAAAATGCATTTAAAAAAAGGAAGCAGGAGATGTATTTGCATAAACGATGCTCGTGTGCTTAATTTAGTGTTTATGTTCAACCCACTTCAATGTTGACTCAACTGCACCATTGTGCAATAAGTAATTTTGTTATGACGCTTGTGTAAAAAACAGCAAAAGTAGTCCAAAAATTGCTTAGAAGCTATTCTCAAAGAAAAAGTTAACAAATGCTTTGTTTTATTTCTTAAATAAAATATGCCTTTAATAAAAAGAAAACAAAAAACTCTGCCTTGTTTATTTTTAAAATCCCCAAATAACGTGTACTTAGAAACTGTTGCTTCAGCTTATCAACAAAAATATATCAATAAGAATATTAAAAAAATTGCGTAAATCAATTTTAATACTTCCCTCGTATGTATTATATATTCATATACTTATGGAATTTAAATTTATTTTAAACATCATTACTCAGGTTATCCTGCATCATGCGAACATAATATTAAATATATGTACATAAGTATATACTCGCATGTAAATATAATGGGATATTTATTATCTTTTACGACATATTATCCCTTTTCTGTCTATTTTCTTTTTAAAAATTAAAATTAAAATATTCAAAATGGCGTACGATAAAGTTTAGGAGATATTGTGTGCACACGTACACACATAAATTAGAAGAAGAAATATTTATATCAAATATAACTGTTATTACAATTATAACTGTTATTAAACTCTGACACGGATTCTGGCAGAGAGTAGTGGCAGAAGGACCATAATAGGAATCAATAATAGAGATAAAAGATTTTTTATAACCATGTTACTCAAGCCAAACACTGAAATTAAGTTTGAATTAAATCATGTTAAACATTGGCCTTACAAATATGCTTAAGCTTTTGTTTTCTACTCAAGTCAAACTTGTTTGATTCGATTTTTAATTCTTAGGTATGAAAAACATTTGACAATGATCTCATTGTTCGACTTGGTTAATTTAACGATAATTAAAATTAGTGTAAAATTAATATTTACAAGAAAATCATGGTGAGATTATGATATATATGCTTTTGTGAATCAAATAAATTCGTATATCCTTATTCCTTTAAGTGATTTGCATAAATAGCAATAATTTACATACAATCAGTGCCAAGCATTAAATGCACATGAGAACGGAAGACGTGCTGTAACAGCCTTCAAAACCACTGTTGTTATGTTCTGTTGTGTGGGTTGGAATTAAAAGTTAAATGATGGCCTATAATAAATGTTTTACGGATATTAGCCTACCAATCTAGAAGAAGAAAGCCAAGAGTACGTTCAAATTAAATCAATTAAGCGCAATTAATTTATTTACATATATATTATATTTTTTTTGGCCTTTTTAATTAATTAAATTTATTTATTATATAAGCTTTTAGTCCGTTTTAATTAAAAAAATTACCTTTTGCGATATTTTCATAATTATATTACAATATCTTGAAGATGCAATCGAATAGAGTATAACAAACTTTTTACTACAGAATCATAAATAATAAATAAATTTAGTTACAATTGCTGTTTGTGGTCTACATTACGATGGGGCTTATACAAGATCATCTTTAGATCTTCAAAAGTATTTGGAAATTTTAATTAGTTTAATAATGCATAAGTTTATCTAAGCAATAAAACTTGAAAGAGCTTTAAAACTGGTTAAAAAAAGTTGTTATATGAAAATCTTATATTAAGTATAAACCATGACCTATTTATAAAGATTTATGCATTTGTGCAACATAAATCGGTCATTACCTCGTCAAACTGTCAAATTGTATACATTGGAAACTGTCCAATTGTAACACTCGTTTATGCTTTTTCATATGAAGTTTGACAGTGTCACGATTTCGCACGTGTAGTCAACTATTGACTTGCACATATCGTATTAATATTCATAATAAGGTCCACTTTAAGTTGATATTTTCAAAATATCATTTATATCATTATTTCTATAAAAATAAGCAAATAGGCATTCATGTTGCACCCCAAACTAAAGCTCGAAGTATTAATTCTTAGTTGGAGTTTATTATTCCCTTCATTCAATTGCAAATCTTACAAAATTATACAACTCAATTAAAATACACAATAATATTGATAAGAAATGCTAAAGAACATAAAAAATATATTACTAATTTTTTTTTTTTGCACGCTTATATTTATTTATTGTATCTTCACATCTGAACTAACAATAAGTATTCAAATCTTAAATATATAAATAATTATTAGGCCCAACCAGTGTCAGACATAAACTTAGTGATAATAATTAATAATACATTAGAATCGTATTTATCATAAATATATTTTTAAAAAGTTTCATCTGGAGTGTTGCATACTAAAGACGTAGTATCCCTCTTTTTTAAGCGGATGTGTCCAGGAAAGTTCAAGATGTTACGAGCAAGGGGATTAGGATGGGACTCTAGTTTCGTTAAATATTTGCCTGCATATTTTGCAATTTCAGCGGTCACAAGTGGTATATTTAAATCACGATGTAAAATTGAATTTTTCATGTACCAAGGAGCCGATGTTATTAACCTTAAAATTTTGTTTTGCATACGTTGTATTCGCTCTACATTGGAAGCTGAAGCAGTGCCCCATAGTTGAATTCCGTAACACCATATGGCTTTCAAAAGCGACTTGTATATTAAAAGTTTACAATCTAGACTGAGGGTAGAATTTCTACCAATCAGCCAGTGTATTTGGGTTAATTTAAGCTTCATTTGTGTCAGCTTAGAGTCAATGTGGTGTTTCCATGTAAGCCGTCGGTCAAGGTGTATACCAAGGTATTTAACCTGTAAATGTTGAGGAACAACTTGATTGTTGATTCGAATGGGGGAACAAGTGTCTCTTCGTAGAGTAAATGTGACATGAACACACCTTTGTTCATTTACTTTTATTCTCCATAAGTTCAGCCACAGCTCCAACAGCTTAATATGTTCCTGGAGATAACGGGATGCCTCGTGAGGGTTTTCATGCATACTAAGGCAGGCTGTATCATCGGCAAATGTAGAAGTGAGGATATTACTGCTCAAAGGCATATCACAGGTATAAATCAAATACAAAACTGGCCCCAATATACTCCCCTGAGGCACCCCAGATGAAATAGTTTCGGGCACACTCATGAAGTCTCCTTCTACGACAGTGAACTTCCGGGCAAGAATGTAACTTTCCAATAGATTTACAATGTTTATTGGTAGATATGTCTTCAATTTTAGAATTAGGCCTTCATGCCACACTTTATCAAATGCCTGAGAGACTAATGTTCATACAATAAAAACAAATATAAAAAAACTTCATATTTAAACACTCTTCATTCTAATAAAAGGAGTCCTTCTTTATTCACTATATTTCTGTTGTTTTTACTTCATAAACAAATTATGGGGCTACTACCATAACAGCAACTAGCAAATATCTTATTCATATCAGCAACCAATTCATACCACAACACATTGACCGCAGTCGAACATGGAAGAGTCTGGTGAAAGTCTGGTACTGTTAATTAGTTTTATTAATTATATTTGATATTCATATAACAACCAATCGCGAGTATCAAAATAGGAATAAACTATTTACTATATCCAAAAATTTCCTTGACAAAAGGTTTCATTTATAAACAGCCCTGCGAAAAAAATGGAAGACATTGTCATTATTTGCAGAAATCAACAAATTTGTAAAACTCGAATTAAAAATACTTTTTTTACTAATTATTTCTTTAAGTTTTCATGTAAACGTTCCTTTTTCAATCCGTAAGTGTTAGAATTTCTTTCTCGTAAAGTAAAGAAATCATGAATACTGGCAAAATTGTACGCCTCCCGGTGATGTAATATAAAAATATTTTCTGTGCAAAAAGCATAAAAAGTTTGCTTTTTTCAACATAAGTTTGCTTTTTTCCAAATCGGTGAAAAGGAATCAAAAAAGTGAACATCATGCAATGACAAGCTTATGTTAATTACAATCAATAGAAATTATCATAATTTCATGATTTTATTCAAAGTTCTTTTTTGCTGGGATATTAATAGTAATATTTGTTGTAGCCTCCAGCGTTATTTTTTTGCGCAGCCGGCACGGCCGACAATTTTTGCTCTGTCCACTGAAGCACCCAAACACAACAATCATTTCTTCGCCTTTTGTTTTTAAAAAATTTAAATTTTTTTAACTTTTTCTACACACAACATATGAACATATATATATATACCAGTTTTTTTCCAAGAAAAAAAAAGAGAAATGTTTTCATTGTAATTTTCTTTATAATTTTATTTAAATATGATAAACGTTTTGTAACGCTGTTCATTTCTTCTAATATTTCCATCTTAAAAACTAAACATTTTCATTAATTATCCTGGAGCAGAGTGTAAAACATTCAAATCTATTGAAATAGAAACTTTACTAAAAAATAATGACTTGAGAATGAGAAATTCGGGCCATACACAATTTCAATCAATGAAATAATTGTTAATAGAATAATTTTTTAAGTTATAATAGAAATAACTAACTAAAAATTAAAACACTTATACGAGTACATCATAATGCGTATATATTTAACATTTAATTTAATTGATTTCAAAACGATGAAATTTATATACAAATTGATTTTTATTACATTTTAATTATGGATTCATCCAATAGATTCATTTACAATTGCATATTATGATTTAAATTCTGTATATTTCAAAGAAATAGAGAGGTTTTCCTTAAGGTCGGTAACAAAATGGCCGTAAATAAAATAAATTAATTAAAGTAACTAATACAAATTGTTTAAAACTAATTAAATTGAAATTAAGAAAGGGATAGAGAGAGAATAAATAGCTGAGACCAGGTGAAAGGATTTGAAAATTCCATAGACGCTAAAACTAAAGATCAACTTTAGTTTGTTATTATGTATTTTAGGATCTTAAGTTGTTTTATTTATGTGATTAATTTTTTTAGAGGAGTTGATTGAAACCATTAGTTTGTTTTAATATCTCTTTAAATGTTTATGTGCTTCGCTTAAATAGCCGACCTACTCTCAAAATAGACCATTTAGAGCTTGTACCGCTGTTCCTAGAGTTGTGCTAGCTATGAGGGCTTTGTCGCGTTGTAGTTCTTCTACTTCCGCCGGATCACTTTCTGCAGGATTAATATACAATTCCGTGGGGGGACTTGCCGTAGTTGTTGTGGTGGTTGTAGCGGATGCCGTCTGATATTCAGTGTGAGTTTCAAACGTCAGCAATTGTTGAGGCATGGAAGCTGCCGCCGCAGCAGCTACAAATTGCAGTCAATCAATTAAGATACTCTTGGAAGTATTATGATGAGCTGATGTGGCGTTGGGCGTACTTGCATAAGTTGGCGAGAGACGACTATGGACTGTTGTAGCCAAAGAATCTGCATAATATCTGTGTCAAAATACTTTGGCTATAAAGGGCACATTATCCATGGCGGTAACGGCGGCTGCGGCGGCAGACAAACGTTGATGATTCGCTTGCGAAAGTTGCTGAGCGTGAGAAGGATTCATGTGGGCTGCTGCTGCTGCTGCTGAGGCTGCGTGTGCCGTCGTAGATGATTGAGCGAAGTTAATAAAGGCCGAGCTGCCGCCATAATCGGTGGCTGTTCTGAAATTTGTTACCGAGGGTTGATTTAAATTTGCCGATGTTGGTACATAGTTGAGCGAGTGGCTTGTGTATTGGGAGGAAGTATGCCATGCTGAACTACTGCCCTCATTGCTGGACAATGGAGGAGTTGTCACATTTATGGGTGGCGACAGAGACCCATCCGATGAGTTTGAATTCAATTGACTATTGTGAAATTCTATGGAGGCCTCTCTTCTGGTGTATTCTCTACGTCTTTCCAAACGATCGCTGGTGCTTTCATCGTCCAGATGAAGACTGCTGCCTCCAACATCATGCAATTTACGCATGTGTTTCTTCAAGTCGAAGTTGCGACAGAATCCCTTGTGGCACACCCTGCACGTATAGGGCTTTTTGTCGTTGTGTGTGTGCATGTGGAATGTTAAGTTGTAGACTTGATGGAAGGCTTTGTTGCATATGTTGCACTTGTAAGCCTTTTCTCCACTATGGGTCAGTTTGTGATTTTTATAATTTCCCTTTTGATGGAAACCTTTGCCACAGAATTCGCAAACGAAGGGCTTATAGCCTGCATGAATTCTTGTATGAGTGTTGAGGGTAGAGGAACGGTTAAAGGCTTTGCCACATGTCTGACATTTGTGAGGCTTTTCGGAGGTGTGTATGATTTTATGGCGGCATAAAGTGGAAGCCTGTCTGAAACCTTTACCACAAACTTTACACACAAAAGGACGGGCGCCGGTATGCACTGGCATATGCCTTGTTAGATTGTAATGCGCGTTGAACACCTTGCCACATTCCAGACAGGAAAATGTTTTCTGTTTACCGCCATTAACAGAATTAGGACTATCATCCAAAGAACTGGGAGAGTCGGCGCGCGCACGTTGGGGCTCAGGTGGCGAGCAGGGATCACTAATAGATGAGGAGGTGTTGTTATGACTAGGGGCGGGAGAATGTTTACGTTTGTTGGAATGAAACGGTGTAGAGGAGGTGCGAGATGTTTCTCGTGACTTGTGGGTTACAGGAGACTTTTCCAAGGACTGGGGCAATTGGGTATGCGATGCAGCCAAGGCCTGATGATGAGCAGCTTGAGCCGCTGCTGCAGCTGCAGCAGCTGCTGCCAAATGATGACTAGAGGTGGGTTGTGTCAGTTGTCTTCTTAATGTCTGACTATGCAAAGAATTGAGCGATGCGGTAAAAGTACTCAAATGAGCAGCGGTTGCACTATTGCTGGCCAAGAGAGTTTGCTGTTGAGCAGCAGTCAAAGCGGCATATTGGGCCGCCGCAGCAGCACACATTAATTGATTTGGGGCAGCATAATACAACAAAGGATATTGGGTCAACAACTCCTGATGGCGTGTAGAGACAAATTGTTGAACTGCAGCCGGTGATGGGGCACTAGCAGCAACACTAGAGGTTGGTACATATTTTTTAAAGGCGGAATCGTAACTATCGGCAGCACTACTGGGCGTGGTAATTATGACTTCACAATCATCGCTGGTGACCTCAATAGGACTGCAAGAACGTTCGGAATCTGGATGCACAGATTGCGATGAATGAGTACGTTGATCTGGTTCCATAATTTTCGCAATGGAAAATTTTAGGGGGCAGTTTCGTGAACTCAAAGACGTTGCTGAGCTTGAAGACGTTGCAGTATTATGCTCTGGAGATTTTTGGCCGGCAGCACATTCCATTGTAGGGCTTTTTGAAGGAGGCATTGTAACAGCTAAAATGCCTGATGGACTGCTGGGTTGCATGCCACAAGGACTCTGAAAATATATAAAGGAAAAAATATTTTATTAATACTACGCATGTGTATCAAACTGAGACTTAAAGAAAATATGATTAAATCATTCAACCATCAATAATTCACAGTCAAATAAATAGTCCAGAAACCAAAACAATTAATTCAACTCGTTGACACACCTCTTGCTTTCAAGAAAACTTTCCCGACGGCGGGAAGCCCAAAAAGGGTTGCCATAATTAAAATTGATTTTGCATTACAACAAATGGTTTTTTTTTGGTTTTTTGGCAAACTGCTGCTGTTTTATTTAATGCAAACAAAGCGCGTGTTTTGCCTAAAAACGCTTTTGTTTCACGATCATACAAATAAAAGCCTTGAGTGATTTTCAATCAAGTAAATCATCGGGAGATTGAAACAGAATTTAACCCGTGCGGTTTTAAATTAAAAATTATTGCTTTTCCATACACTCGAGTGCACTTTCATGTAATTTTGCATACACACACATACACACATACACACACACACACAAACACCTCAATCACTCAATCGACAATTTGCATTTCGTTCAATTGTTTTGCAAAAGAAAAATGAAAACAAGTTTTTTATTTGAAAAAAAAATATGATTTAGCAAAATAAAAACCATATTGTTTTCTTCACAAACAAACAATAATAAAAACGCCTAAATATGTATAATTATTTTGGCGCAATTACGTTTGGTGGCTGACTCTTTCAGATTTCTTATGCGGTTTCGAATATTGTGATTTTGATGAATTTATTCACACTTGAGTGCAAGTGTGTAGGCCTTCTGTCATGATGGTTCTCCGTTTATTTGTTAAAACTCAAAGACTTCCTACTGCTCAAGTGTCACATGTAATATGCCACATCCGTTTTATGTTCGTGCAACGTACGTTCCTTGATTAGTTTTTCCACTTCAAGTGAGCCATTTATTTCCTCATTACTCCTCTATGCATGTATGTATGTATGTAATTTTGAGTGATTTAGGGAAGCTTACTTAAAAACAAACTGACATACATAAGTGCTCGTATATTTAATTAACTCGATTTTGCACTTGATTGATTTAAGTTTTCTTCAAGAAATTTTTTTCTTTTGTGTGTCAAGCTGTTACAGCAAATTTCGTTTAATCCTAAAGTCATTAAAATACAATCTGCAGGATGATGTTCTATAAAGCAATTGTCTTTTATTAAAAAAAAATAAATTTTATCCCAACTAAAAATTAAAATGAAGAGAAGTCTTCTAGGATTTATTTTTTATTTATATATTTAAAAATAGAAAAACTTGCAACATGACTGAAAACGATTAATTTTTGCTCAAGAAATTAAATAATTGGAGTCAACTTTTGCAAATATATCTTCAAAGAAAGTCCAAGAAATGAGCTATTTTTCACATATTGATATTCATGGGTTATTCTTGGATTTCAAACTAGAAAATACTATCTACTATATATCATTGAAAATAATTTTTTCAATTCATCCAGTTGAGACACATGCATCTCTCAATTGAAATTATAAAAAATAAAATTGTTATTCGTTAAAAAAAATATGTACATATGTATGTATGTATGATGAATATAGTAAGAAACACATTTTTAAGATGAAACGAAAATCCATTTCGTTTATTTGTATTGAAAACAATAATAAAAAAATTCAAACTGTTTAGAATTCACTACAATCCCATTTTTTTCTTAGAACAATATAAAAACTTGAAAGTTTTCTTCTAACTCCAAAAAAAGACTAAACATTTTCTATAAATATTTTTATATAAACATTTTATATAAAATATTAATACACACGTCACCTACTGAGATCTTTGAAGACGGCGCCACAAATTATGCTAAACCCAAGATTTTATTTATGGCCTTCAAAGATCTTGGCAGGCACATATTAAGAACTTTTTTGATGTCGATTCAGTTGTTTGCTTAAGTTTTTATTTTAAGATTTTTAACACCTGTGTTGGAGATATCCTCCCTCCTCCCCTCTCGCATATTGGTCAAAACGCAACCACCTCCGGAGCATATACATTTTTAGCACTTTCGCAACTATAGTCAGTCCAATATAGGATAATTACGAATTACTTTAAATGGGAGGTCAACCTTCCCCCTGGTCCTATCACCCAGCATGTTGTTCCGTTCTGCTAGTGTTTGTCAGAATGATTTACACATTTGTCTTTGTTTTAATTTGTTCTTTGATAACTATCACATGTAATTTGCCTTATAAAATATGATAAAGTTTGCTTTACTTAAATTCCTGAAGAAGAGAACCGATGGTGATCGAAATATGGAATAAAAAATAAAAAATTTAAATAAAACAAAAAAAAAGTTTTATTTAATATATGACCTAGAGCCGGAATAAAAATAAAAACAAAAATTACATATCATTAGGTCGGAAAAATTAACAAATATATATTCAAATATATTATTTACAAAAATATTTTAAATTGAGAACATAAAACATTGAAGAATGTTGTGAAAAGATTGCTAAAAGTCTACTGATAAGCTGGCCTAAGCACTTGCGAAAGGTAAGACATATAGACTAGATTAAAACCTAAAAGAAAGAAAGAAATAATTTTTTACAGAATTTCGATTTAAAAAATTTTTTCACGTTTTTTGGGCACTCCAATTGTAAACGAAAAATTAAAATGATTTTCCAATTGTAATCAAAATTATATTTCCTGTGGTATTTGAATATGGGTATTATTATTTTCGTACGACTTTGAATTGGAAAAAATTATATATTAGTTTCTTTTTTTTAATTTTTCAATAGCACTTTAGTAACACTATTTTTAAAACCGGACGGTTTATTAGCAAAAAAACATGGCACGAGACAAGTTACAAAAAATAAAGAAAATTTTTAAATTTATGCAATGCCCATAATGAAAAACATGTAAAAAGTTTGTAGTTTTGTCTCAAAATAAAAATAATATCAATTATCATCGCATTGTTAATATAAGAAAGTATTTTATAACAACAATACAACTGAAATTTAAAAAAAAATTCAAATTTTATCAGCCATTTGTTTGATGAAACCCAATTTAATTTAATAGCGACTTTAACAGTAATGAAAATAAGTATTCATCTATAAAAATTGAATACCTGTTATTAAAGTTATACTACTTTTAAACATTATCTTTCCAATGTGGAGCTACCCGCAGCACAATATTTAAATACATAAACTTCAAACTGAGGGTGCTGTTGGCTGAAATAGTTAACGCTTTGACTACAAAGCAATTTATGTCTGAGAGCTTGGTTTCGATCCCTGTTGATACTCTACATCACGGTGCGCCCTCCTGCGACGGTAATGCTAGCAGAATCATCGGTGAAGTAAAGCAATTAATAAAATGGCTGCACATACATACAGCTTAAGATACTTATCGCGTGTCCTCAAAGCCACAGGTGCTGCAAGTGTGTTATAAAAATGCGCGGAATAGTAGAGCTGTAATGAAGAAGGTTATGAGCTCTCTTTCTGTCTTCTCATTTCACCACATGTCTGTCCTCTCTATACTATCCCTTCCACAAACAGAAATAACATCTTTGTAGTAGGCATTCATTGCCTCAGTGTCCACTTTTCTTTAAAAAAAATAATAAAAAAAACTTCCGTTCAGATTTACCTAAATCTTCATATGTCAATACGAGTAGCTAGAGAGCTACATTTTCATGATACTATTTGCGAAAATGTATAGGTTAACGCTAAATCAAGTTATCTGGAGTACATGAAGTATGAAAAATTGCAAATGCCTTCCTTTCATCACTCCTTTTTTTAATTATTTGAAATAAAGTTGAAATAAAGAACACCAAACCAAAAAAATAATTAATAAGCAAAAATAATTAATAAGCAAAAAAAAAATGCAAATACCGAGCAATAATTTGAAAAAGTTTCGCGTCGAAAATTTTAAAAAGCACCACGTTAACAACTGCTGCGAAATGTATGAAAATGTATGTAACATTATAAATGTTAGAAGTTCTAAAAAAGGACCAATTTTTGAATTGGTTACTTTTTGAAATTTCAAAGTTGACAACGCTGATATTCACAGCCGAAATTGTACTGAATACCAAAAACGTGATATAAGTATATATTATTTCATTTTATAGGGTGCCCTCGTATACCACTGGCTAGTCTACTATGTTAGTAATCTAGCACTTTACTAAAGTGTTATTTACTCTTCTATTTAAAATTTTTTAATTCTCCATCAATTTCGAGGAACACAAAGAGATGCAATTATGGACCAAAATTAGCAAAATGGGCCTGTTGTATTTGACCCAATCTTCATTTTATATCTATATTTATATATTTTGTATCATATATCATATATCGTATATCACTGAGTTAAGCAAATAATTTGCATAAACATCATGCAACCAAAAATCTAAACTTGCCTGTAGTAGGAGATCGAGCTTTAGACATAATTTTGGCAGATTAGACCAAATTGTTAAACTTTGTTTAAAAAAGAAAACGCCATTAAATAAATAAAATTTACTAAATTTATGAGAATGGAATTAAAAACAGCAAAGCTTCTTATCTTTGCAGGACCAAATAAATACACTTAAGCAAAATATATTTAATCTACTCGTATAATGTTATTTTAAAATTTTCATTCTAGTAATAAAAAATTACAAAAATTCCAAGAAAAATAAATTCGGCAAATGGAGAGCTTTCGTACCCACAGAATAAATTTTAAAAAAGGTTTCTTTTCTAGTTCTCCTACTATGCCAATCGCGAGAAATTTCAAAAACCTTATTAATTTTTTTAAACATGCTAGTATATATATATATATATGTATATATATATATATATATATATATATATATATATATATATATATATTATATATATATATGTATGTATATATATATATATATATATATATATATATATATATATATATATATATATATATATATATGTATATATATATATATATATATATATATATATATATATATATATATATATATATATATATATATATATATATATGCAATATCTTCTAAAAGAAAAATCTGTAATATAAAAATTCGGAAAGCTTGAAAAATATTCAACAACGTAAATTCTTAAACAATGATTTCACTTATATTTTCAAGTAATAACAATAAAATTTTGTTTTGTAGTTTTTAATTGGTGTGATTACAAAACATTCTACATTTGAAACTTATAAGATAAGAAATCACTTAAAAAATCTTCTTTGGTGTGGAATTTTTAAAATATTGTCTCAAAAGGAAACACAGACACCTGTTGGGAAACAGGCGTTCCACGACCGCAAATTTCATGATATTATTTCGAGGCATCCGATTTGAGTTATGGAACAGTGAGTCATAATTTTTTTCACAATCTCTTCTTCTAACTGTTTTATTAGCAAATAAAAAGTTGCATTGAACACACGAGCATACCATGTAAAGTTACATTGTGTAAATCTAATGAAATTTAAAAAAATTCTAAAATTAATATTTATTAAAACTTCACTTTTGTTTTGAATTCATTATAAGGAACTTTTTCAGTTAATGTATGTAATTAAAAAGATTTAATGATTAAATTTACAGATGATCAAAACGTTAAAGTTTGAATAAGCAGAATAGGCAATAGGCGGTTACATTATTACTAAAATCTATTCTAGTTCATTAATTATTTAATATTGTGAAATATAAGTATATAACCAATAGCTTAAATGTTCATTGAAATTTTTAATATTTATCATTATATGTTAAGAAATTTATTTATTTTTCAACTGAATTTTTAGAGATAAGCAAATATAAATTAGCTTTAAGTTATACATAAGCTTTAAGGAACATATGTAATCAATAACATTCCCACACGACTACAAATTTAAAAAGTATATTTTTGAGTTTTAAAAGGCTGTGTCCATTTAAAAAAAAAAGATTTTCAATTCTTTGGTAAATCGTAAACTCTTATTGAGAGGCCGACGGCTTTAAAAAACTGGTTAATCTGACTTATTTTTTATAACATGTATCATGTTTTTATTAAATAAGAATTATTATTATGTATGCCTAAACATTTTTCAATAATCGTTCAGATATCTATTACCACGTTTATACGCACGTCTTATTTGCAAATAGAACTATTTGCAAATAACTAATTCACTGTTTATACTGGAAATTGCATACAGAACTTGTGTTATTATTAGTGATGCCATATGACGAAAATATGATTGTTTGGTAAGTAAAACACAAAAAACGTTCATGAAGTGGCAACGTCTTACTTTTTATTTGCAAATAGTGTCGTTATTCACGACTTGTTTAAGTGAGTTAATAAGTTACAATAAAAAAGTTATACGGCAACATTCTTCTTTTTTATTTGCAAATAAGACGTGCGTATAAACGTAGTATATAAAAAAAATTTTAAAAGTAATACATACAAAGTAGACCATATTTGGTTACACGCTCCAATTTTATATCCAATTTTCCGGCGATGGGTTCTAAATTCAAAAAACCACAAAACTAATTTCTTTCAAGAACAACTACACTTTTTGTTTGCAAATTTAATACCCATAATTGGAAAAATAAAACACTTGTTTTGAACTAGATGTTTAACTTATTATTCCCTTTATATAAAAAATTTTCATAACTCTTTCACATTAGGTACACAACGTATTTTATACTGTTTGTCAGTTTGTGTGTCTTTTTATTTTAAAATTTTTATAATGCGTATTTGTTTTAGACGTTTGTATGGTTAAGATACGAATGATGAGCTGTGTTTGCCAAAGTATGATTAAAATTTATGAAAATTCTTGACAAACAAACCCCTGTGAAACAAAATCTTAGGGGATGATATTTGTAGTTGGCAAAAGAGCAAAACCAAAAAATCAAAATGCACAAATCAAATCAAACAAAAAAACAAATAAACAAAAAGAGGAGAAACACCCTTAAATCTAGAGAAAAGTTCATAATTAATGCAAGAAAGAGAAAGTAGCATCTCCTATATAAAAAATTCTCTTTTTTGTAAAAATGTTAGTGAAGGGCAGCAAAAAACAGAACCAGAGTGAGAGAGAACAAATCAAAGAAATTTTTTACTCTATACTATTGTTGTTGTGAAGGTGTTGGTAACTTACCAGGTAGTATGGTAAATTTGACTTTATTACATACAGTTATGAATGAAAAACTCATAATAACGATTCTGATAATGATGAAGAAATATGCATGAATTGTAATGATGATGGTAATAATGATATTTATGATTTTTATAGACACAAACACGCCCTCTTTAAATATTAATAAATCTCTTTCGTATTGATAAGAAGAAGGAAAGAGAAAGAAGTATGTATATATTGTAATATTGATATGAAATAAAAATGAACATCATTTTGTTTTTTACCCACACTCACACCCGTGCATGCATACATATGTAAGTAAGTATGCATATAGTACAATGAATGGGTAGGTACACATTTATAGGTAGAAAACATTTATTAAATATTTAAGGTTCTATACACACACACTTTCTCCCTCAAATGAACTCCCACAAAAGACACAAACGTCTTTAGGAGTGCATTGTTCAACACTTGCTCCTATCCATATTGATATAAAATTTCTATAAAGATTCTTTCATTGTAATAGAAATCCGTCATCTGTTGTATGTCTTTATTTCTTAAGTTTTATTGGATTGTCTGTTGATAGCTTAAGGTATTATTTAGCTCGTGGCATGCAACCACCATCAACTCGGAGCATATGAATATAAATGCACATATGTATGTTTACGTATCATGATTTCCATGCACATTGGTACATACTATTTATGTACATAGTATGCATATGTACGCATTTGTATATACATACATATACACATGTATGTTAATATATAAAAAAATGTATTCTTTTACTTGGCTTCTTGGGCTTATTATTGAGAGCGACACTTTACTATGCATATCCATACATACACATTTTCTCTATATTCATGTGTGTGTGCAGACATATATGTATATGTATCTTGAGACATACACATGTGTGTACATATGTACATGCATTTACTTCTTAATACTCTGTTTGTATATGTATATAAGAGCAGACCCTTTGTTTGTATTGAGCTATAGGTGTCCTTCTTGCTGTGCGCCTAAACGTGTGTATGTACGTATTTTTCATTGCAAACAACTTTTTATTACTGGAATGGGTACAATTTTATTCTTGCCCTTTTATTTGTTTGTTCGACGTTTTGTTGACTGCAACTTAAAAGTGGCATCAACTTACTAAAAGCGCTCTGATCTCAAATTGAGCACTGGTTAAACATTATTTTATATTCATGATGATGATGTTGATGTCAATAACAACATTTGTGAAGGCAAAATAAATAAACAAAAATAGCAATCGGTTTTTTCATAGTTTAATAAATACTAAAATGTTTTTATATAGTTGATTTAATATTCTGTACCATTGAAGATTAATTTTTTTTTTATTTTCTTGCTAGGTAAGTTTAATTTTTTTATTTTATCTAGAAAAATTTTTAAAACAAGTAAAGAATATATATTTTGTTTCCTATTCAAATTTAAAATTGAAAAGCAAAATTAGTTACAAAAAAATAATGTAGGAGACGTTATATATATATATATATATATATATATATATACGAGTATATATTATGCACATATACTAGTACTACAAACAATAACAACTAGTTTTGTACTTCGTGCGCCCACAAGAATGAGAATCAGACCGTAATTGTTAATAACTTTCAAGCAAAATTTATTAAAAATATTGTTTACCTTTCCAACTCATTGAGTTTAAATTCAGTTTCCATTTTTAATGTAATTAGTAAATAAAATTCCAAATAAGTAGCAATATGTACATATAATTCCAAAATAAATTGCATTTGCCATCCCTGACACAGAAAAAAAATTTTGTATAGTTAATGACATACATACATATTTATTAGAGCTTTCATACTTAGTAATATCGCAAACATCCGATACATATTGTATTTATAATCATTTGCGGTACAAGGGATTACGATTTCATATATTTAACTTCCACTTGTAGTGACTTGTAAGTATGATGAAAACTGGAAGTCGTACGTATTCACATACAAGTTGAGTCACTAAAAATACAATTTTAGCTCAATTTTGTGCTCATAAAATAAATAAATTGTACACATTTTTCTAAAACTATGCTACTAAACTCTGTGCTCATAATGATTTCAGGACATTTAAGGACATCTACTAGGTGGCGCAGCAGCAATGTTATAATTTGAATTGACTGATGCATAATTGCTCTCGTTTTAAGCCATTTTGAATCGTTGCTTAACAAAACACTTGGCTCCAAATTGGTGATTATGATATTACTTTGCTCCACTTCGTAATTATATCGTTTCATTAGTAAAAACTTCATTCTTATTAATATTTTTTACTTTGCCAAACTTATGAAAGTTTTTTTAAAAACTGAATTAATGAAACTCTTAAGCCAATCTTTGTTTTATATCTTTTTAATAGCTAAAACCAAGAAATTTTTGTTTAGCAATTAATGTTTGAAATATATATATATATATATATATATATATATATACGTTCTGGTTTTTTGACCATTTTACAAAATAAACAAATATTCTGAAGATGGTACCCGAAAAAGACCTTAAGCTTAAAAAATAAATTAAGTTTATTAATTATATATAGACATATATGTTGAAAAATTTGCTTCGTCCTTTGAGACCATCGGTTCTAAGAGTACAGATTTCTTGAATTTTTATATATAAATATTTTTCAATATTATTCATATTGTGTTAATCATCTTATTAATTTGTTTTTAATTTTATTTGATGATAAGACAGACAGTTATTTATGTCAGCTCATAGATTTTCTGTCGAAGTTTAAAATGAAGTCCGAAATATTTTTGGTAAATGAGAAGCCGCTTTTTTATATCTCTGTGTGACTCTACTGACATTGAAAAACTTAATTCGGATTTTAAGAGCGGATAACTTTTTATTTGTCATTATATTTTATTGAAATTACATTTTTATTTCGCTTAAATCCTTCTAGATTTTGCTTTCATACATTTAGTGAGTGCCTCTTATTGTCCATGCGGAATTGAAATAACAGCTTGTCGTGGTTGTACGTTTGCTAATTTTGTTGATTTATTTATTTTGTATTTTTAAAAAAATTTTATTGTTTTTATTGCCGGTTGCCATGGATAAAGAAAAGTATACTATGGAAGCACTTGAAACACTCAGTACAATTATGGCAAAAAATAACACAACTGATTGAAATGAAAATTGAAATTGTTTTTTTTTTACTTCTAAATCGAGTGGGGAAAAGTAATGCTAAAATAAAGAAAACATGTTTAACATATATAAACCTAGACATACATATTTTATGTAACGGGGTTTTTATTTAGAGGGCGATAATTTTAAATTGGTAAGAATGTTTTATGTGACAGCCTGAGTTATATTAAAGTTATATATCTATTTGTTTCTATTTGCCTCTATTCAAAATCGCTCTTAAAAATTTAAGTACGAATAACTCTAAATGTATCCTCGAATTATTAAATCAAGTACGAATGGAGAGCTTGGGTTCAAGACCGATGAAATTTTTTTAAACTAAAAAATAAGGAAATAAATCTGTGTCCATTTTTCTTGAACTTAGTTTTTTCTTTTTGCTTTTGTTAAAAATCAATTCTGAGCTTGTTCTTGATTTAAGCGTGTCATACCGGGGCTTAAGAAAATCCATGTTTAACTATCTGGCTTGATTTAAGTCCGGATGACTCGATTTGAGTGATTGTGCACAATTGTTGTATTTCAATTTCATAAACTCAATGAGCGCTATTTCGTTCGGCTGTGACAAACATTTCTGTTAAAGCCCGCTATTGTGTTCAACACTTCATGTGAAATGCTGCTAGAATCTATATGAAATAATTTATTATGAAATATTTATGAAATAATGTCCCGAAAGTTGTACTGTGTTCGTGTGGTCGACAACAAATGAAATGCATGTGAAACTATAAAACAACACTATTTAAACTGCGAATTAATATATATTATCTTATTGTTCCAATGCTCCTTGCATTGGGCTTTAACAAGTTGAATATATTCAAATTTATTATGTGTCAATAATTTTATTTCTCTCCAGCTTTTTTGCAAGCCCTGAATTTCATTTTCTACTTCTCTTTTTCATGTGTGTGTCTTCTATGGGTAGCTTATGGACTCCAGTCAATGGTATATATAGCGCGGTTCCATTTTCGGCTGCGTATTTCGAGGTGGTTGATCTTTCTGAAGCACTAGTTAACTACCACTTGGAACGTTTGGAAGTCATGTCATGCTACACCCCATGTTTCACATCCATAGAAGAGTGTCGATCTTGAGCTTAACACCGTACAAGAGGAAAGAAGATTTCCTCACTGTGTTTAAGTTTTGATTTATTTATACGGATCCATATTTCGGTATTGGCTACCGGTACTCATGACACTAACAAAAAAATGTTAAACATTCTTCAGCCGGATATTATTGACCCGAAATTGTTCAGATAAACTTGAGTTTTCCACATATTAATTGTAGGACCAGCGTTTATGACAGCATTTGTAAGTCTTTGACTAAATACTCCAGGACAACAAGATGCCTCCGCAAGCCCCATAGGACATATTTAACTAATTTTCTTTGTACACATTTAAAAGGCCACTTTTCACGCCAATTAAAATAACAAAAATAACTGAGCACTTGAAATATTCAAGACAATATGTCGTATTATAAATGCACATGCCATTAAATTAAAATTATTTTCCTGTGTAATCAATTTAAATTATATGTTCCTATACAAACACCCATTAGATACTTATGCACACATATTGATCTGTACTTCGGCAGGCTAAAAAGTAATTTAAGCCTCTCTTGAAGATCTACCAAACTGATTTTTTACACACGATTTAGTACGAACTTTTTCATTGATGTAGAACGTGGTTGCATTGTTTACTCCGTCCGTTGCCTCATGGGAATACTTAAGAACAGTGTTACTACTTTGGGGTATTCTCCATAGATTTGGAGGGATGAAAGTCTTTAGAGGGCAAAAAATGTATATATCGAGGAGTTTTACACATAGGAAGATCTATGTGGATGGATGTTACAAAAAATAGATATTATTGCACAGTATATTGAAGTTGATTGATTTGGAGATTTCAACGGTTGCCTCTGTGGCATTTCCATTTGGGGAGAATTAAAAATTAACACGTTGAATTTAGGGGATTTATAAATTTGTGAAAAATTAAATGAAAAATAAAAATAAAATGACCTGAGAATATTGATTAAGAAACACATTATTTTATTTCATTTTATATAAAAAGGTCTTCCAATAAAATTCGTCAGTTGATAGCGGCCACATTGTTGGAGTTACATCTGTCGAATTGGGTTTTGACAAATAACCATGGACGGATATAGCGTTCAACAGCATGTGCAATTGATAAAATTGTTTTATCCTCACGCTTCGTACATTATACCGTCACCATAATCGTACTCCATTTCTGGAGGAATGGATACGTCCACAAACACAATTTTCGAATGCAAACACAATGCGTCCAATGCATTCTGGAAAAGTTACTATTTTGTGTGGATTTTGGACTGGCCGAGTCATCGGTATATATTTCTTTGAGAAGACTTTGCCTATGCGAGACATCCAGCAAGGCTGCGGCAATATACATAAATAATGGTGTCAATAGTCGTTTCAAATGCATCAAAAAATTCAATACTATTACACATACGCTTTGTTTTATTTAAAATTTAAAATAGAAAGCGCTTTTTATTTAAGACTTGCCCCTTCCACACTATAAAATATTTTTAGCTCCACCAATAATATAAGTAACTTTCCAGATTGTCCTCTTCCTTTGAGCAACAGCATGTTAATGTTTGTAAATTGTTTTACTTTCGTCGCATGTGTGTAGTAATTGTCAATTTAAATAAAGTGTAATTTTAGAATATGATTAATTTAAACGAGTTGGGCTGCAATCTTTTGTTGTGCAGTTTGTTGGTGAAATAACACAATAAAAACAGCAACAAAATTTTTTTATAAAAAATTATAAAATTGTTGATATGTTCTTTTATTTATTTCACTTCTTTTTTCATAGAGATAACAAATAAATAATTTCAATAGCATGAACTTCAAATGACATGCAAATTGTGTACGAGTATATGTAAATTGTTTAATTATAGAGTTTGAAGTTGTTCGTATAAAACTTCAAGAATATTTTAATACTCTTCACCTAAAAACGGGTTCGACCGTGAATTTGTTTATTTTTTGAAACACATTCGTAGATGCTTAATAAGCGCAAAGAACAATTAATCACTATTACGAATATTTATGCTTAATAAATGTTCACGAAAAATAATAAGCTGAATGCCATAAACCTCTCCCTTTGCTATTAAAATTAATCGTAAAAATTATCTGCTCAGAACTTTTTTAGTCTAAAATTTATTTGTAAATTTATTTTGAAAATAAAAAAAAAATACGAAGATTCTGGAAACATTCGAAACAAAAAATATTTAAAAATTCCAAATTTTGATTTCAGTTTCAAGTAAAAAATTTATAAGTGCAATTTATGTGGGGAATTAAAACAAAATTTTAAAAATTTGCGTCTGTTTCTCGCACGGCTTGAAGATTTTAATATCAGGGTTCGGTAATTTACAGTGGTGGTGCGAAAATATGGATTATTTTTTTGTTTAATAGAAATTAGACTTCTTAAATTCCTCATATATTTTTCACTCTCATAAATGAACACTTACTAAAATATTTTCTGCCTCTGAGCATGTGTAAATAAATGCATTTGCCTTTTTATAAGTATACACACGCAAAGTGAGACACAAAAATTTTTTGCTTAATGTATATATTGCATATATTAGAGGTGATTAATGGATTATAAGTAATCAATGACTTTTAACATGCTTGTCTGCAGAGCCAGAATTTCATTTTGACAAATATATAATAGTACTAGTGGAAATGGTACCCCCATACAAAGTAACCACTAATTATCGTATATGTTGCTGACTATAACACTGAGAATCCTCAAAGTTGGTATGCTTCAGAGGTGATCGTCTTTTCACCAATATGTCAAAGAAGCAGGGGCAGTGGTACCTTCGCTCTGGACTGTAAAAATAATCTATAAAAAGGTTTAAAGAAAAACTTTTTAGCAAAGAACTTTGGTACTGAGATCTTTGAAGCTGGTACCAAGATGACTAAAAGCTATAAATTAAACCTTTCCTGCCGTCAGGAGTGGACGAAATGCACGAAAGTGAGATTTACCGTCTACGTCCACAGGTTGCGGATAGTGGACAGTTCCGTACATATGCGGAGCAGATGCCATGACAGTCGCGGACAATCAGCGGTTCCAAATGGAGAGTTTCAAAGGGTTTCCGTGTGGAGCTCGACTTCGAACAAGTTCTGAGCGCCTACGATACTTGGAACGCCAAGGCAAGTGATTGGCGCCTTCAATAAACAAATAGCCAACAAATACCAGCAACTATTCCTCATGTTAGAGGCGGCTGGAAGCGGTCGTTGGATATTGAAACAAGCGGCTCGCTATATAAACGTGATGCAAGGCTTCTAAGCAAGCCCGCCTGGAGGTCATGCTGGCAGCCCTAGTTCCAGGATCGCATGTAGAAGCCCAATCAGCTACTCATCTTTAATCAACTGTTTATTGAAATCTCAAGAAGGCCCTTTGAACCTTATAGGAACTAAAGGATATCAGCAGGCAACGTATGTATAAAAATTTTAGCTGTCTCAAAATTTTCAAGGCCAATTTTTCAGGTCAGTTAAATATTTTTAAATGTTTTCATTTTGAGTTTCTTCTACGATTTGTATACTTCCGAAATTATTATTTCTCATATATGAGCAATTGAGTTAAAAACAAAAAACGTTTTCTAATTTTTTCACATGTAACATTGTGCATTCAATCAAACTGTGAGATCACTGATCCATTGCTGCATGATCACACTTCTTGCTTTCAACTGTTAATCTTTATTAACCATTAAGAAAACATATTTTTGCAGAATTTATTTTTTTAGAATTTATTTTTTTTTTTTAAATTTTCATATTAAAAGTTTCGTAATACAGTTTTTCCTTGCAAAGCCATTAAAAGATTTCGAACAAAAGTTAAATAAAAAGAGTCCCTAAACACTTTGAAACGTGTGAACGTAAAAAGGCACACAATGCAATTTCTCAAATATTAACGATTAAGAAGATCTTTGGGATTTTAATCAGAGAAATCCCACAAAACCTCAACTTGAACTACTAAACCAATAAACTGATTCACACCTGGGCAGGCTTTTGCAACCCATATTAACGTATAAATTAAATTTTTACACCTCCGACGATCAGCAGAGATTAATACACATGAGTTCATGGATATTCTAACATAAATGTACATATTTTTAAACATAACCATGACGCAAATCACCTGATATTCAAATGGATCACAATACAGCTACTGAGAATGTTATTGTAACTTGCATAATCTGTGGTAAGTAGTGTGTTGAGCATGAAAATAACACAAAAAAAAGAAACAAATACATACACATACACGCACATACAAACACACACTCATGCCCGAAAGGACATTGGTTAATACTTGTTACGAATAAAACAAAATCTACAGAATGGAAAGAAGAAAGCAATAATACATAAAAACTTACTTAAAAATGTATTCGTTGGCAAAGGAACAAACAAATAAATGAAAAATAAAATAGACTTTACATAAGAGAGTACAAGTATATTATATCAGCAGAGAAAGTAACACAATGTTGAACAGCTGTCAAAGGTCCTTTCAGCAGTTCTGATTGTTTATTTTGTATGTGTGGGAGTTTGCTTGTATGCACATTCACACAAACTCTATTTATAATGCCAATGGGCATTATTTATGAGTGTATAATTGTGGAAGGAAGGAGAATTAAATAAAATATTTATTTTTAATCCGATTTTGTTTGTACATATTACAACTGGGCGCTATTTGACCAATCTAACAATTGTTGTAATCCTATAAATCAGGACATTAGTAACAAATGTAGGTAGACGATGGACATTATATATATAAATGTATACTTACATGTATGAATAAAGAAATATGTGAGTGAAATACTTAAGTTGAATGAAATTTTGTTATTTAACATGTTATTGTATGTAATATTTTTTACTTGTTGTTTATTTAAACTGAGTTAAATAGAGATATTTAGACAAATGCATAGATACGAATATACAAATAATAATATTCATTCAAGAGGAAAATAAAGCAACGGATGAGTAGTTTCATCTAGATAGAGTTCTAATAGTTTAAGATTATTGGTTTTTGTTTTTAATAATTTTTCTCAATTGGAAGAAGCCTTTATCGTTACACTCCTAACGAAGACCTGCACATATGTATATTAACCAGATTCATAATGGTAAATAAAACATTTAATGGATAATAATCGCAATTCATGAACATAAACGGTATAAATATAAAATAAATGATAAATATATAAATATAAAATATATAAATAAAATAAATGATAATATATAAATATAAATAAATATAAATGACCAAACAAATAAGAAGAAAACGCTAATTATGTAAAGAAACTGAATATGACCAAATCCAAATATGGCATTTCTTGCTTTATTTATTCATTATTATTATAATTTTTTTTTATTTTACATGACTCGATTATACTGCAAATAGAAACAAAATTAGCTCTACATTGTTATAGTTCCAAAGAGTGGAAATATTGAAAATAATTTTTGAAATCATTTAAAAAATATCAAAACCGTAATAAGTAACTGAAATTCTGAAGAAAAAAATCATTTGTGTCCATTACAAGACGGCATGAAATAATGCCCCAGGAAAGAACTCTTCTAAAGGAATATGAAATAAGTCTCCGCAAATTGGAGAGCTATTCAGTTTTTATGTGCCCACTGATTCAGTAAGGAGCATAGGGGTTTAGGGTTTCGTTAGTCATTCTATCTCGGATGAGCAAATGATTAGTTTACTGCATCGTAGTCTGATAATCTATCTAAGCTGCTATCTAAGCTAACAGAGTGTAAAACACATTTATATAGCGAACCGCTTAGTATAAGAACAGACGTCCTCTTGCAACCGCCACAACTAGAAGAACATACGCTGCAGACGCCTCTTACAATTCGCCGATGTTTGATGGCTGTAAAGAACATTGCCCAGGGACCACCATGTGTAGGTATGTGAGTCGACTTGAAGTGCAACTGATAAGGATCATTCTGGATTCACCAAGTAGAACCAATCAGAAGATTTGCCTTATCCTTATACCCCTTCATAAAAAATCACTTACATTGCGATAAATAATTGAAATTTCTAAAAATCGTATGTTACCAAAATTACGAAATTTCAAGAAATATTTAAATTATGAACAAATAATAGAACAAAAGTCGATAAAAATCACTTAAAGATCTTTCTTAATATAAAAAATCAAAAAATATTTTCTTAAATGAATCCGAAATTAAGACGACCTTAATATTTAGTTTTGATGTTTATCCACCGATTCGAAAACCGTCTTCAATATGTTTACAAAAGTAAATTTTTAATGAACATATTTCTGATGAACTCGAGACTCCATGACGAATATTTTTTTAATATTTTTCATGAAGAGAAAAGACACGTAGAGAAAATTTGTCTACGAGCTGGTGGTACGAGTTTTTCGCCAGTGGGAATAGACTTTATATCCGGAAAAGGTACAAATTTACCAATAGTAAATTTTTTTCTAGCGCGAAAATAGCTGAATTATTAAAAGAAAGAAAATAAGATTTCAATAAATTTAAAGGTATCGATTTTTTTATTAAAGAGATTTTTTCAAAAACAAGACCGAAGGTTCATTGATTTTTTAACTAGTTCCGTTTTTTAATAAAAATTTTGTCAACTTGACTTTGCAAGAAAATTCCGTTGTGGCATTCACTTTTTACTGCGAAGCTGTGAAAAACATTTCACTGGTAATTTTGTGAAAACATATGCCCAAAATTACCTCTCATAGTAAAAGAGGTATACCAAGAATGAAAAAATGTTTTTTGTAGTAATTTTCAAGGAACACCTACAATTATAAGTGAATTCTTACCTTCGTAACGTTTTCTTTCAATCCAAGAAAATTTCATTTCATTCAATATGCATGAAATTTCAATAAGATATCCTTAATAACTCACAAACTATCAAAATGTTTCCACGTCAAAAAAATGTTGACCCACTGTGCAAGTCTGTTTGCAATCGTTGCACACAACGACCTTTTAAACTCATATAAGTTTGTTCGAGTATATTGTTAATAACTGAATCGGATTTTTGTCCTACGTTACCAATTTTCTCATTTTCGTTTTTTCTTCAAATATGCTTGTAGTTAGTTCGGTGATCCTTTTTATCCTTTAATCTATTATGTTTTCTTTAGTTTTTTTTTCATCAACATTATATTGTCTTTCGGGTTGTGTTAGTTATTCCATTTTTATTGTTATGATGCTTAATAAGACGTTTAAAAAGATTAACCGCCTTATGAATTTCTTTCGGTCTCCTTTGCGATATATCCGCTTTTGCTAATCTTTGCAATTATTAAGATTTGAATTCATTCTTCTTCATTCTATAAGTAGATTTTATTGTCTCTCCTAGTCAATTGTTGCAAACGCTTTAATCTTTAGCAAATTAGTTCATTAAGATGTTAATTCTTTTAAACACCCACAAACTTTGATAAAGGGAAGATGCAATAATTATGGGAAAAAGATAAACATGGAAAGATGTGAAGATGTGAAATATTTTTATTTGGTGAAAATCTAAATTACAACTGTATAATAGCAGAGCTGAGGTGAGGAGTCTTATGTTCTTTAAGAGGGAATTATTATTTAATTAGCATCGAGATCAGTGCAACCTCAAAGATGTTTTACGCCATCTGTGTATATGTTCACGGAGGCAGTGAAATCAAAATCCTTTATAGGATTAGGATATTATATTGCTATACTACGTATATATCAAGTTCGGAGTTCTCAGAAACTATGATCACCGCTACCAAAACTAAGTTGATGGCCTCTGAAACAAAAACGTATAGAAAATCATACTGTCGACCGTCTGCAGTCGTTTTTAGCTTCTGCTACTTGTAGATCGCATCCCTTTTCTGAAGCCGTTAAGGATATAAACGTCCCTAGGATGCCATGACGACCTCATCCGTTAACTGAGCAGTTAATATTATTTCCTGCATCTATCTCGTAGCTGGGTACCCAGCATAACATTCCCGACAAATCGCACTACCATATATTTCGTAACATAAATGGGGATGCCATAGATTTTTGCCTGCAATTTTTTAATATTTAGAAATAGGAACCCCGTGTATTACCATTTCCATGTTTGGAACCGTCAATCAAGTAAGTCTGTTTGCCATAATTTTTCCATGAGATTTATTCGGGCAAGTTTCTCTGCTCTGATGTCTAGAAGCAAAAGTCATTCTAAGTGTCCTAATATTCTTTTGAAAATTATTTATTAATTTATTTAAAGAAATTTATTATATAAAATCTTAAAAATTATATTTTACCCACCAGATCTCCGCTTTCTATACTGGGACTATCTAATAACATAATTAAATTTTTGTAAAGAATATTTAGGAAATATATCTTTCAACTAAGAGGACCAGTTCCTATGAGCTTCGAATGCAACTTTCTTTAATTTCTGTATCACATGGGTAACATCCTGAGGAGTCAATTGTTAAAACTTTTAAAATCGGTTTATTGTTACTTATATATATATATATATATATATATATATATATATATATATATATATATATATATATATATATATATATATATGTATATATATATATATTTATATATATATATATATATATATATATATATATATATATATATATATATATATATATATATATACATATATATATATATACATATATAAATATATATATATATATATATATATATATATATATATATATACATATATATATATATACATATATAAATATATATATATATATATATATATATATATATATATATATATATATATATATATATATATATAACGCCATCCAACCAACGCCTTCATTTCTCTCCAACTCTTCCCACTGCGGATAACTTCGGCCTCAATCTGTCTCCTCTATGTATGAGCTGTGCGACCCCTTCTTCTGTTCCCTTGAGGGAATGTGGCCAATCCGGCGCCATTTGCGTCTCCCAAATCAATGGAGAGAGCTTGGTGGTTTGTTCTTCGGCAGAGCGTATTATTTTTTATGGTTCTCGGCAAAAATAACACGTATTATTTTGCGAAGACAGCGATTCATGAATACTTGCATATTACGCACGTCACGAGTGGCACCGTTCCAGGTCTCACAACCGTACAAAAATCATAGATTTTATATTTGCATTGGAGATTGAAATTTTTGTTCGCAAAGATAGAGAGGATGATCTCAAAATAGACTTTAGGCTGCCAAATGTTTGACGAGCTTTCTGCAATAGATTATCAATATCCTCACCCGATCCACCGTTCATAGATATAATGTTCCCAAGATGGCAGAATTGGCTGACATTTTCTATTTCGCGTGCAACAATTACAAATAAGTCCCGGGAGGCTGCATTAAAATTTACATTTGTTATATGAAACGTATGAAAACGCGCAGTACGCAGACAAAACAGGTTCGTTGCGATAAACGAACTTGAAACCAATCGAACTTTGTCATTTGAGACACGAACTGTTACCGGGAACTCTGCATACAATTTTTCGATTTATGGGAATTTCCAATTATATTATTAAGAACCATACTACCTACTCCAGTGGTCGGAGAAAATCCTTCAACAACCTTATTTCTTTTAGAATGTTTCCGTCAACATAAAATATACACATATACCCCTTTTTACATGGAATATGGGTTTTTTATAAAACCGTGCAAACCTGTAAACTAAACGATTATAAACTAGGTATTTAATATGAAGTTATGATAAATAATATGCCCGAATTACGTATATAAAAAATGATGAAATTCGTGATGGTGTTTCAAATCAACTAATTTACTGAAACATAAAATTTTTGTATTTTTATCAAAATACGCACGAATATGTACATATATATTTTTTCAGTAGTATAAAAAAAACTTAAGGAACATAAATTTTTATTTTCCCTTTTTAAAATCCATAATTTGCGATCACTTAATCTTAAAGTTTTATACTCTTAATCGTTAAAAATGGCATCACAAATTTAGACCAAAATCATTTTTCCATTAGTCATACAATTTAGAGCAGAGGCAGTTGACAAGAAAACTTTACCTGTAAAATTGTGTGCTTCTTCCTTAAGCTTATCTTGGAGATAAATAAATGCGATTGAAATCGAAGTTAGTCATTTTGCAAATGAATTTTGATTTTAAAAACTGTTTAAGATCGAAAACATATAAAACGAATGGCGTGTAAAACGTGACATAGCTGTATAAAATAATTACCAATACCATCATCTCAAAATCAAATACTTTTTGAAAATAGAACATGTTTGGCTTTCAGCACATTCAAACACGCAAGTTTAGTTTTTATTCGACAAACCGAATTAATATATCATAAAGAAAAAATGATTTTTACTTTCAATATAGTAGGCTTAAATTCGCTTTTAGTTTTTATTTTTCAGCAAATGGTTTTTTTTCACAACATCTTAAATACAATAATTATATAATATTAAAATTATTATTTTTATTTATTATCCGACTGCTTGACCAGTCGTTGAGTACAGTTCTTCTATGACTAACTTAAAAATGTACTTAAAGTATTAAGGCACTGAAGTTCTTCGAATAAAAGTGCTACGGTTGCACAAAACGGATTTCATCATCCAGATCACTTGATTCAACAAAGAACTTCGCATCAAGTAAACAAAATCGATTAGATAAACAAACAACATAATATGATTTGAGCATTGCATGAGTCACACCCAAAACAAAAGAGTGGATTAAATTATCATGCAAAAGCTAATCGAACAACCTATGCATTAATTGACATAGGCAGTTCGACTGGGTTAGCTATATGTGTTTCACATATAACTCCCCCACCGTTAAGATTCGAGTCCCTTCGAATGCCAATATAATTTTTTATTTTAATTGAAATGTAACACACAATAAAAAATATGAACAATATATAAAGTATATAAAAATTATAATTATTTTGTTGTTTTTCCAACGATTCTCTTATTTCATTTATTTTAGTAAAATTTAATTCCGGTAACAATTCCGTTATATTAGCAGGCAAAACATTAAAATTTGGAATAATTATATTTGCCCGGCTTTCAAATCTTTTAATTTTAAATTCACCGATTCCAATTTCACAATTTTCAAAATTAACAATATAATTTCCCTCCAAGGGATATGAAAAATTAGTACATGAATCATACAAAATGCTTTTTACGTTAACCAATAATAAATTTCCGATTTCAATTTCCACGATGGATTTTTCTTTCATTTCAATTCTATGACAATCATTATAATCATTTCTTAAGATATTAGTTAAACATGAGTTCACAATTTTCATCTTATACAATACATTTTCTTTATCTACAAAATATGTTATGTTTTCTATAGTTACAGTTTTCGTTATTTCGATATCCAACTGCATAAAATTTCGATTTGGTATCGGTACCACTATCTCCGTTTTATATTCTTTATCAATAAAATTGGGTATTAACAGAACAAAGATTATGAAGTTATTATCCATGGATCCCATGCTACTTCTCATATATCTCAGTTTTAGGCTATCAATATTAAAGTGATCTATTTCATCATCCGTCAGAAAGAATCTGCTTGCTATTTCATATTTAGACATTACAATATTCTCCTGCACTTGGTCAATTTTATTTCTCACTTCGTTAATCAGTAATACGAAATTATTATATTTAGTCATTCTCAAACTTTCATCGACCATACCGGTATATGTTTTATTAAACCAATTCCTATTCTGCTCCACGACCAATCGAATACCTTGCAAATACCGCTGCATTTCAGCATTTACTTTAACTTGTTTGTTTAAATTATCAATCACATTCCTCTGATTAAAATCCATGGTTTTCAAGTGACTCTCTATTCTTACTCTATCTTCATCGTCCATGTTACCAAAGAGCCAATTTATTGCTCTACCCCCCACGTCTATTAAAGCTCTCCTATTTCTAATTTTTGTATGAATTCTCAGAGTCTGTAAGGAGTGTTCCAATTCAATTACCTTCTTATCAAGGCTCACAGTCAACCAGCCATCATTTACATCGAAACTATGGGAAATACTTGTTTTTAATTTCTGGATCGTATCTCTAATATCCCCCATGTCAATGACATGGATTAATTCCGAGAAACCACTAATAAGGTTTAAGGGCTCACCCTGCAGAACCGCGTAACCCGCTTGGGTTTCAATATTTCCTATTTGGACCGCAGACTCAATGCGTGGGGCCAACCAAAATAGCAGAAACACCAGGATGGTCAACATTGTCGTTACCTGAAAAGGTTTTTAAAGGTCGTTTAATATTTGCTAAATCCACCTTGTTAGGGTTATTACTATTATATTTCAAAAACCTTTTAGCAGTTTTTTGTCTCTGGGCTGCCGGATTTTTAACAAACAGATCCCGATTATCGTATCGCGGGACTTGTTGTCTTTTAGAATTTATTTTCTCTATAGCCCTTTTTTTCCTATCTCCCATGTATCGGGCTACATTCTGATAATCGATATCAGAACGGTTTAAAAAATCTATAGGCTTTAGCTTAGTTGTGGAGTGAATGGTGTTATTATAAAAGCCTATTGCTCTTATCACCAACTCCTCTATGTCAATATTCTCGTTGCTTCGCTTTAAAATTCGAATGTGCTCTAAGAGTGACAAATGCATCCTTTCTATATCCGAGTTTCCCGTGTGTGAATTCGGGGTAGTGAAGTGCATCTGAATGTTCTTTTCAGAACAGAACAACTTTATCAAAGCATTATTAAACTCGTTATCCATAACGAGTAGTTCCGGCTTGCCAAGAAGAGCAACCCTTTCCGCAATTTTCACCCTAATGGTACACATGTTTTTATCCGTAATTTTATGTACGGATCCCAATTTGGTAAATTTATCAATCGTTGTCAAGAAGTAAGTTCTATGGACCTGAAATATATCCATATGAACTATCATATTTGGTCTATCGGGAGTTACAGTGTGGCTAAAATGTTTACGATAGGGGTTTCTGTCGTATTTGTTTTCATTGCATATTCTACAGGAATTTATAAATTTGTTAATGTATTTTACTAAATTCGGATAGAAGTAGGAATTTTTGATTTCCTCAAAATTTTCCAAGATTCCCCTATGATTCCCGCTACTGTGAACATGTTCAATTATCCCATAGACTTCCTCCTCATTAGGCAAATCAACAGCCAACCTTGTACATTTAATGAAACTCAAATTCCGATCGTTCCCAAACAACGATTCCAACTTTTCCTGAACTATGAAATACAGGTTACTAGGAAGTTCGGAATATACTCCGACTCTGCCTTTTCTTAACGTTCTTCTAAACAAATCATCCAAATAATGACCGTTTCGCAAGTCATTTTCACCCACGTATATCACATTGTATCTTCTGTACAAAATTTCGTGTTCCTGCCGTTTAGTTCGCAATATTCTTATTTGTGTTCTATATTTATTCACAATAGAATCACTTATGTAAAAATTAGTATTTCCATCATCTTCTTGTTGGCTATGTACTGTTGCTATGTCATCTGATATCGCAAATAGTGATTTTTCATCACAATTTTCAGGGTCCTCGTTGTCGGGTTCTAATCGACTAAGGAAATCAGCAACTTTGTTTTCTTTTCCCTTTACATACTCGACGTCGAATTCGTATTCAGCGAGCATGATCTTCCATCTACTCAATCTGGAATTTGGTTCCTTCAAAGAAGCCAACCATTTGAGAGGTTGGTGGTCAGTATTGACCAAAAACTTAACCCCGAAAAGGTAAGGACGAAAATACTTAGCCGCCCATACTATAGCCAAGAGTTCCTTCTCGATTGTGCTATAATTCTTTTCGTGGTCATTTAAAGTTCTACTAGCGTAGCAAATGGGTTTATCCCCCTGGCTCAAAACAGCCCCCAATGCAACATTACTAGCATCCGTAGTAAGAATGAACTTTTTATTAAAATCCGGATAGGACAAGATTGGCGGGTTAGTTATAATTCTTTTGAGTTTTTCAAAAGATTCTATATAAGAAGGATCGTCAATATTAATCTTAACATCCTTTTTCAGGTATTTTATTATTGGTCCAGCTATGGAAGAATAATTCTTTATGAATTTTCTATAATAACCGGTGAGACCCAAAAATGACTTTATCTGTTTAACAGTACGCGGAACAGGCACTTTATTTATTGCCTCAATCTTGGATGGACAGGGTTTCAAACCACTTGGTGTAACTATATGTCCCAAGAATTGAGTTTCTCTAGCCAGGAAATTACACTTATTCATCTGTACTTTTAAATTATGGTCATTTAAAGCAGAAAATATTTTTGTAAGGCTATTTAAATGCTCATCCAATGAAGATGAGAAAACCAATATGTCATCCATATATATGACACAAATTTTATTAACGTAATCACGTAAAACGTAATTCATCATGCGCTGAAAGGTAGCGGGCGCATTTTTCAACCCGAATGGCATTCTGACATATTCAAAATGTCCCATAGGTGTTGAGAAGGCTGTTTTTTGAATGTCCCTATTCTCCATCTTAATTTGGTGGAAACCTTTCGCAAGATCAATAGTGGAAAAATATTGTGCGCGACCCAATTTATCAAACAAAGAATCTATATTGGGCATAGGGAATTTATCATCCACCGTTATGCTATTAAGAGCTCGGTAGTCGATGACTATACGCCATTTGCGTTTACCGTCGTTGTCAAGTTTCTTAGGAACTATCCATAAGGGTGAGTTATAAGGCGATTTACTCGGCCTAACTATTCCCTGGATTAACATCTCTTTAATCTGGGTCTCAATTTCCTTTTCATGAGCCTTTGGGTATCGATAGATTTTTGAATACACCGGTCTATCCGATGTTGTTACAATACTATGCTTAACCGCATTCGTCGCTGTCAAGATTTGACCCTCTTGATAAAATGTAACGCCATTTCTACGTAAAAACCCTTCTAGTTTGCATTTTTCTTCGTTATTTAAATGATTTGGCAGCTCTATGTTATCAAAATCTATGTTTTGTAATTCCAAAACTGTGATTTCATCGTAGCTTATATTGACTGGTCGGGGATAAAACAATACTTCGACATTGTTGACCAAAAGTCTCATATTATAAAAATCCATTATGACACCCATAGGCATCAAGACGTTGTTACCGATTATACAGTCAAAAGCTTTATTTTTCAAGTCAATTAGTTTTATTGACATAGTTTCATCCCCCGCATTAAACTCCAAAGGGACTTTAACTATTACCTCCTCATCAACCATCTTTGTACCAGTTAATGTGTTCAATTTCATTTTGTTTTTTAATTTTCTTTTTTGTAAAGAAAACCCCCCAAACGTCCCATAGTCACCCAACGTAGTTGCAGCCCCGCTGTCAACTAAGCATCTAACTTTGATGTCGTTTATCGTCAGCAAAACTATTGGTAGTTGGGAACCGGAGGCGGTGCATGAAAATTTTCACTCAAGTTCACATTGCCCAGTTCCATAGGTACGGGGTTGGTTCTATTACGATTTGAACCACTTCGCCCATATTGACCTGAACCATTTTGGTTATAATTGTTGCCATTGAATCTGACTGGATTTTCAGAGTTTGAATTCTGGGGTTTATTATTCATATTCTGATGCTCATAATTAGACCTTTTCTGGTTTCTGTTATTAAAATTCTTATTGTCCCTGTTTCGAAAATTACCTGAATATGAACTTTTCCGAAGGTAAACGTCCTTCATTAGATCGTTTTCCACAAAGTATGATTGCGCTTTGCTGATGGTGGCAATATTATTCTGTAGCAATAACGTCTTTATATTTAAAGACAATGAATTTATATAAATGTCAAAGATTAATTTTTCATTTATATCAGGGGAAAACATGGCGTTGTTTTCAGGATTTAAACAATATTTAGTGTTCATGAGATTTAAAATCTCACTTAATTTGTGATGAAGTTCTTCAACACTTATTGCTACGACACTCATGGCTCGGTTTCGTAAACCCAAAAAGGATTCTTTCACCCCAAACTCCTCTCGAAGCCTAGCAATGATTTGTTCCCATGTTGGGTTCACTAATGTCTCAATAGCTTTTAACGCATTGCCTTGCAGACGATTTGCCAATACCGATTTTATTATAATTTTATGTTCTTCCGAAACTAAGGACAACACCGTACTGACGTCTCGCAAGTAGCTCGTTAGAGCATACTCGGACGTCCCACAGAATGGCGGCAGACTCCGGGCCTCACGCAATCCTTCGACCAATGTTAATGCCATTTTAACTAATTTTTTAATTTTCTTATCAACGCCCCAAAACTGTTACACCCAATTAAATTGCAGACAGGTAAATATTTTCCAATTGCAATTTTCAATATACATATATATATATGCCTTTTTTATCAAAAAAAAAATCAAAAACACTATTTTGTAGATCAAAGAAAGAACGTGTTAGGGTTAGTACAACAAAAATTAATTCACAACAGTTATGTTTAGCAATTTATCTTATTTTGTTTAAATTTAGTTTACATTAATTATACCTTAACCATGTTGTAGACCGCGCCCTGGATGTTGTTGCTGCTTTTGTTGCTGTTATTATCTAGTCTTTGGCCGACCAGCTCCTTTTAGTATTTTTTTTTGTTATTACGGATCAGATCCAGTGTTTTATTGAGGAAATATTTTTAATATAAATGATGTTTATAATGTATTGAAGAAATATTTTTAATATAAATGATGTTTTTAATGTTTGCTTTTTGTTTCTGTGGATTGTTCAAAAAAAACTTTCACAGGGTTCTTCCTTCCTTTATTAAAACTTCCACGTTACCAATTCCTTAATTTATTTATGTCCGTTTTGATTTCAATTTTTCACCTTGAAATCCTGCCGACTGCGCCAGTTTAGTTTTTATTCGACAAACCGAATTAATATATCATAAAGAAAAAATGATTTTTACTTTCAATATAGTAGGCTTAAATTCGCTTTTAGTTTTTATTTTTCAGCAAATGGTTTTTTTTCACAACATCTTAAATACAATAATTATATAATATTAAAATTATTATTTTTATTTATTATCCGACTGCTTGACCAGTCGTTGAGTACAGTTCTTCTATGACTAACTTAAAAATGTACTTAAAGTATTAAGGCACTGAAGTTCTTCGAATAAAAGTGCTACGGTTGCACAAAACGGATTTCATCATCCAGATCACTTGATTCAACAAAGAACTTCGCATCAAGTAAACAAAATCGATTAGATAAACAAACAACATAATATGATTTGAGCATTGCATGAGTCACACCCAAAACAAAAGAGTGGATTAAATTATCATGCAAAAGCTAATCGAACAACCTATGCATTAATTGACATAGGCAGTTCGACTGGGTTAGCTATATGTGTTTCACATATAACTCGCACATAAGACATACACATACACACATAAATTTATTTCAACACTTGTATATTCTTTTAATACAATTAGTCATTCAGAGGGAATTGTTATTGTTAGTTTTTAGATTTCACCAGCATCATGTTAATTTTATGTTTTCTATTTTTAAGTGAATGTATAACCAAGTCAATTTAATCCTTTGAAACAAATGATGAAAACGAAAACTCCTTACGAAATCTCCCTATAGTACTCATATTTACCAAATAAAAATTTTTGCTATAGATAGGAGAGGACAAGCGGAATTATTGCTGTTAATCCTTTAACTCTTTTCATGTTAATAACCCTAAATATGAAATAAACCCTAAAAATATTTTCATATTTTTCAAATAATTACGATTGAAACATGAAAAATATATTTATACACATTTGCTGATGTGTCCAAGAGCGCAAGTACCAACAGTAGCCATAACACACACACACACATGCTATATCTGAACTAGGAGTATTTAACAATAGCATCCATCACAGAGAACGAAAGATTGAATTGGTTGCATGAATGGTAAGTGTATTCATACATGGACAATATAGATTTAAAGAAAACTGTTTTGCTTTTCTCATGCCAAACAAGTGAAATATTTTGACAATACTGATACCAAAACAAATCCCACAAACGAAAGGAAAAATTCAATAACGAACAATGAACAATGAACAACTAAATCACTGTTATTGTTCCACCACAGTGTTTTCCTGCTCTTGTATCAGGGGTTATTTAGGACATTTAGAATGATGATGAGTTTCCCTGTCATGTTGTGATTGTTTATGTGTGTGTGTGTGTGTTTATGTTTCTTTTTCATATTGCGAATAAAGGACTATGTACATGCAATTGCTTTTTGGTCAAGTAAAGTAGTTTTGAGCGGCTAATAGAGGGAAATTAGCAATTATTCACTTTACAAATTAGTAAAAATCTGTAGTAATTATGAACGATTCTTTTGTTCCATTTTCTATGGTTAAAGGAGCTGTAAGCACACTCATATTCAATCTCAGCTGCATTGCTAGGACCAGGTTCAAAAAGAGATTAAAAAATTTTGTAACATCTTAACAAACAAAAAACCGATTAGTATGATTACAGCGTTTTAAGTTCATTTCGACAATTATTAAAACATACGCCTGCTCAAATACACACATACTTGTACTTACATACACACTTAACCATTTAAATTTCAGACACATACATATAACATAGATATGCATATTATCCCTTGCTGGTGAAATCTTCTTTTATTTAATTGTATAATTTGTTTCAATGGCTTACAGATTTTTGTGTAATATTCTTCTTTGAAATGTTGCATCTTCGTTTGTATGCTTTCCTGCGTAATCGCTGTTTTCCTAGAATTGCACCTTTTTAATGGAATTGTTGTGTTACTTGCCACTGGCAGTTGTAATTGCATCAGGACCTGAGCATTCGGTCTGTCGTTCATTTTAGATCTTTTGCCGCCTTTTCATTGATCTAATTATTGGGAAGTTTTGTTTATAAAATTGTTTGCATTGTTGTCGGTTAGCCGCAGCTGTCAGGATTTTCGTTGATCTTTCGATCTTTTAATTATATGAAATCTCCTTCTATGTATTACTTAAATTAGTATTTAAGCCACTAACTTAAAGTTGGTAAAGAAGATATTTCTAGGGGATATAAAGCGGCTTTTTTGCTTTATAAAATTTATAAATAATATTTTAATTTGCTATTACTTTTTTAATAATTTATTTAATCTCATGTTTAGATTATTTTATTTTTCTACAGAGTCTCCAATGAGCTCGAAACACTTTGTCCAAAGTTTCTCCATTTTTCTTTTATCCCCTCCAATCTTCTATATATATAAAATAGGAAGTGTGCATGTATGTATGTATGTAACGTAATGGCTCCAAAACGGCTGGGCCGATTTTGACGAAATTTTCAGGGAACCTTCAGAATACTCGGGCGGGTGATACTGTGAAGTCCGATTTTTTATTTTCGGTCTGTGGGCGGAGGGGCGTGGCAAAATGCAATAATTCATAAAATGAGAACGGCTTGGCCGATTTCTGTAAGTTGTAATATTTTTGTCAGTTGTTCGTATTTTCGAAGAGAAGGTTTTTATGGAAGAAAATTTTGGAAAATCCCTCCGGAAAAGTCGGAAAATTGGAAAAATCGAAAATCAATTTTTTGTATGAAATTTTGTTTGAAATTATTCCTTAATGGCTTTTCAAATTAAAAAATAGAAAGTTTGTCTAAAGGCTTAAAATTGGGGCGAGGCGAAGTTCGCCTGGTCCGCTAGTAAATAATATTTATCGAGGTCACCAAAATAAGTATTTCTTTGTGAAAAAATTTTATCGTTGGAGTTGAATCTCTTTAAGCCGAACCATTCATTCGGGCTGAGAAATAAGACATAGTCACTGAGGGCTGAATACGGAAAATAGGATGGATGTGGGGTAATTCATAGCGTAACTCATGGAATTTTGCCATGTAAACTGGATATGTGTGCACCCTTGAATTGTCCTGGTGGAAAAGAACACTATTCTTGGACAAATGCAGTCGTTTTTTTCCTATCCTCATTAAATTGACTCCATAAGTTGGAATAATATTGACATTGATTGTTTCTGAAGGTGGATTATACCACGAGCATCACAAAAAAACACTCTCACCATGGCTTATATACGGAAAATTTTTCAAAGCATTTTAGAAATATTAATTTTAACTATATTTCACTAATAAATATATAGTGATTATAAAAATTTCAGTTTTCATATTGCAATTTTCATATATCGATATAAGTGTATATATATATATATATATATATATATATATATATATATATATATATATATATATATATGTATATATATATATATATATATATATATATATATATATATATATATATATATATATATATATATATATATATATATATAATTTTAATTACTTTTATCCATAATGAGACAATTTTTGATAATTGACTTGAAGCTTCTTCATCCACAACACAATACATTACTAGAAATATATCCCAGTCATTAGATGTTAAAATACTTTCATTTTACATACAGATTAATAATTTTTCCAAATTATTTTTATTAAGGAAGAAGTAAGTCGAAGTAAGTTACACCAGATGAACGGATCAGTGCCGTTTTTTATTGTCGCCATAACATCGCCCTATGCTCATTATAGAATCGATAAGAACATATATATATGTATATATATATATATATATATATATATATATATATATATATATATATATATATATATATATATATATATATATATACTAGCGGACCAGGCGAACTTCGCCTCGCCCCAATTTTAAGCCTTTAGACAAACTTTCTATTTTTTAATTTGAAAAGCCATTAAGGAATAATTTCAAACAAAATTTCATACAAAAAATTGATTTTCGATTTTTCCAATTTTCCGACTTTTCCGGAGGGATTTTCCAAAATTTTCTTCCATAAAAACCTTCCCCTCGAAAATACGAACAACTGACAAAAAGTTTTACAGAAATCGGCCAAGCCGTTCTCATTTTATGAATTATTGGATTTTGCCACGCCCCTCCGCCCACAGACCGAAAATAAAAAATCGAACTACACAGTGTCACCCGCCCGAGTATTCTGAAGGTTCTCTGAAAATTTCGTCAAAATCGGCCCAGCCGTTTGGGAGCCATTACGTTATATACATACATACATACACACATCCTATTTTATATATATATAGAAGATATATATATAACATCGCTACATCCATTGTCCTAAAATAAATTATGAAAATATTAAAAGTTGAGATACATACGTAAATATAGGGAAGATTTTGGACTTCAAAGAGACAAATAAGATAATTCCTCTGGCTATTTTAACTGATAAATGAAAATAATCCTCTTGAAAGAGGCCAGTATTTGCCCCATTCCTATCCAAGTAATAACTCCTAACATATCTGATGACTCAGCTTTGTAGTTCCTTAAATACATAATAATTAAAAGCTAATTTGTGTGAGGGGCCCCATCCCCTCCTATAAAAAGGGCTTAGTTGGCACTTTAGCACTTTATGGTCAAAGCATTGTAGAGTCCTCTATGAATGGTTATTGGCAAGAGATTTAGAGATTTTCACTATTGCACTTCTCCATATAGGAGATAATTAATAAGAACTTTGTGTAAGGATTACCCGTTTCCTCTCTCCTACATCTGTATGCTTTTCAACAAATGCATATTTTAGTCCCATTGTAACGTACATGAAATTTCGCGAGTCTCTCCGTTGTAGTTGTCCAGATGTATAATATTTAATAATTGCTTTGAATGGGGATACATATGCCCCTGCATAGTTATTTTATATATTATTGTCAAGACCATCAGTAAGACGATTTCAAAATTATAAGACGATCGGCCTCTTAGCTTAACTTCGTATAAGGAATAAACAATCATAAATTAAGCCCACACAGCGACCCCATCAAGTCATGCTAATAGGATGAGAAAAGTTTATAATTTTCGGAAATTCTACATTCATCATGTTCAATTTTATGACGTTAATGCCAATTATGCATATAAATTATGCAAAAGCGGAGCGTAAGTCGATCCTAATCCGATTTAAAGATAAACGGAAGCATACGTTCTCGAACTGGTGGTACCAATAGATTTAAAAAATGCCTTAAATGACATAATAATGAATTTAATGACAGCAACAAAAACAACAAATGCCTTTAAAAAAATGACAATTTATGTTTCATTCATAAAGTATTTTGTAACACAACATAAAGGGTGGCACAAGCCCTTTAAAATATAGAAACATATAAATTTTGAATCTTCGAAAACGGATATTCTTAACAAATATGAAACTTATAGATTTTACTGTCATAATAACTATAATTTGAGTGGAAACCTGTCAATTGCATGATAATCTTAAATACTTTTTAAGCGAAGGCGGCAAAATAATTTTTGAAATTGTTCTTAATAAATTAATTCCTACAAGAAAACCGAGTGTGTGGTCATGTTCGTACCCCTTTCACTTCTGCTACGGCTTTAATGTGCGTTTAATAAACCACTAAAATCATGAAGCAATTAAAAGGGTGTTTCTTTAAATTTTACAGCAATAAACAGAGTGACTGACAAGCAGTCGGGCGTGATGTTGAGAAAGCATTACAAAGTTTTCCTTTTACTTTACACACACTCATTGTGTTTGCCATAAAACAACTGCGACGAAAAACAATTGTCATTTTTTTTATTTTGTGCGACAAACACGCGTTTGTGGGCTTTAATCCGTTTGTTTGTCGATGACATTTCTAAAGCTTCTGTTTAATGTTCAGTTGTGGAACAGAGGTGTAAAGTTTGCAAATCGTTGCATAAAATTTAAGATAACTACTCGTATATTATTGATTTCAAATTACATAACAACTTCCTTGCATTTCTAATAATTGTAAATTGTTGACTAAATTTTTATATGAAAAGTTCGCTTTCTTCACTATTTTGTTCACGTCGGTTTAAGATCGAAAAAAATTAAAGTTATGAATCTACTCCAATTCATTGGTAACTATAAATAACTATTTCTATTTAACTACATTGAACATATGTTATATTGTGTCTATCGTGTCTATGGCATGCAACATAGAATTTTGTTAATGAACTTCCTATAAATAAAAAATCGTATATCGTAAGACGCGCATAGGACATGTTATCAATTTCCTTGGAAGAGCATCTAAGTCCTGCTCTACGTTCCGAAAAATTCTATTTTCATGTGCAATTTCCCCTAATTCTAACACTACAACTCCAAAAATAAAGTCGACTTATTGTAGTAATATCGGATGCACTTTTCAAGATCAGAGATCTAGTTCCACTACTTTTAATTTCGATTTTCAAATATTTTCAAAATATTTAGTATAGAGTTTATACTCTAAAGCTGTTCTGTAAGCGAATTGGATTCTACGAATAGTTCGTCAGTTAGGCCAAAAACACTTGTTGTATAAAGCAACCATTTGGTTATAGGTTTCACCAGAGCTGGAGCACGTGGGCTTATCATTGTCCTGTTGCAAACTCAGATTTAGGCGAAGGACTGAGGAGGAAACAAATACTAGGTGGGCCATTAGAGACGACCGTGTGCCTTTCCTAAACATGGTAGACAAAACCCCTATACTCTTCATAAATAGCAGACAAATATTAATTATGGTGTTTGTGATAACCGCACACTATCTCTTTTACATATATGCACAGAGATTAGGAGTTGAACGCAATGACTTCGACCACAGATGCCACGATAAAGATGAAGAAGAGAGTGTAGAGCATTTCTTATATCACTGTCCCGAATTATCAAGAAGTTTACCAATAAGTTTCTAATATTCGGTGATCTCTCCTACGAAGCAGATATGATACGCTGCATAATAAGTTCTAGTTGTTCCGACTGTGGGCACTTTATTTAAGCAGTGTTTCCTTACCATCACAATAAACCAAACGGTCTATGTAAGTCTAATAGAATTTTAACTACCGACAAAGTTTTCTGAAATTAATTAAAAATGCATTGAAATTGCCTTAGATAGTAAAATTATACTGAAATGCAAACAAATATACATACAGCTACATATGCGTGCTTAAATAATGTAGAATTCACAATATGACCTCTTCATTCTACTTTTTTGAGAAATTTTAATTTTCCACTACAACTGTATAACTTTGCATTCTTTTAAAGTCCTTTTCTTCATAATAACTCTATGTAAAGATGTCTTCATTGTTTACATTTTAAATTGCAACGGAAAAATTACACCGCAAATCTAGAAGCCCACAAACTTCTACCTACAAACTGTTTCATCCTCTAATCTAAAATAAATACTTAAAATGTTTGCCACCGCCACCCTGCCTCAGAAGGTCTTTCTTCCTTTTTTTTGTTGTATTTTTGCAATTTTAAATGTTTAAGCTTAATTTTTGTTGGTTTTGTTCTACACGATTCAAAGTTTTGCGTTCATTTCTGTAGGTGTGGCATTTTATACAAGGATTTTATTGTTGCTTTAGAAAATCAACACAATACAACAACTGAACAAAAAACCATCTAAAGTTTGTTTGGTATCTTTTAAGTGCTCTTAAAAGTGAATATAACAACAGCAACAGAAAAAATAAGGAAAAAAGAAAACCATTTAAAGGATTTTATTTCACTCTCATCCTCAGCATCAGAGAAAAGCTGTACGTCAAATGGCAACAACCACAATTCATCCCCCTTCTCGATAAATAGATGCTTCTTCCCTAACACCAGCAGCACATTGAGGTTTTCGAAATATTCAAAGGAAAAGTGCGTGTGAATTGCAATTACGTTTGAAATCACACTTGCCTGGTGGGATGATCTGTGCCATGTATGATTGTAGTTATTGTAGTTGTTTTATTTTGATTCATAACCGACTCATATGTTGTTATCAAATCGTCCGTGTTATTTCGATTATTCATTCAAATATGCATCGTACTCGTATAACATATCAATACGAAGCTACAGTGCAGCGCAAAAGTGAGAATTCGGTGAATTTTTGTTTTAGAGATTCTGACGTGCATTAAAGTACGTTTTATGCAGCCATTAAATATGTTTACTTTTTACTTTGTCAGGATTTTTAGATGTATGCAGGCTCACAAACAATAGGAAAAACTGGGACTGTGTTTCGATTTCGATAGTGGTGACTGTTTTGAATAAGTATTCGAACTTGTTGGTTTCTTCAATCTCTTATTTACTCATCGATGTATGTAAGAGTATATATAGCGGCACTAATTAATCATTTTTAAAGAGAAATTAAGAGGCTAACATTTTAATATATAATGATTACAGGATATATCCTGTTAGGGTAATATATACATATATATTAACCTAACGAATGTTGTTGAAACATGAAATTATTTATTATTTAATCTTTTCAAATTTGTTTATTGTGGATGTAGCTGTTCATACGCCTACATTTCATTAGTCGCTAAACCAAATCATCAGTCAACTTTAAGCAGTTTGAAAAACAATCATATTACGAGTAGAGGTAAGTCCCTAAGTGTTGATCTATTAGAAAAAAATAAATGCGAGATATAGACTTAAAAAACGCCCATACACGTACTGTATATGAACATGTATTATTATATTTCTTCTTTTATTGGTCCACTCTACCAAAACGGTCTTTAGAACCTTGTTAAGTTTTTGGTTGTACAGTGTTGTTTGACCAGCACTACAAAAAAAGTAAAGTTTTTGCAGCCGAATAAAATATTTTATTTTCACTGTATGCAATCTGCTAAAGTGTCATCGTATACACACGAATGCGATAGAATTTTAGATGTATAGGTGTACATATGAATGTATTTATAACTGATTATTTCCTATTTAATTGGCTTTCTTTGCATTTTCTGACATTTTCGTATTTTTGATTTTGACGGCATTTAATTTTCTCTTCTTACATACGAATACATACATATAATTTGTTCTTCCTTTGTCTAAATATGACATGATTTCAATTCAATAGAGCTTCTGGTTTTTGTGGTTACAATAAATTCCTCATATTATTTGGAAGTATGGGTGGTGTTACATCCATCATAAATGCCATTTATTCATAATTATATGTTGTTGGACTTGAGACTGGGTGACAACTAAAACGGTGGTATTTGGGCGGTTGTCACACTTGTCTTGTGTTGACAAACATATCAATTAGTGAAATTAGTTGCAGATAAGCATTCACAAATACACCCGTACATGTGTATGTATATTGAAGGACATAGTTGAACATGTACACATGTGTGTATGTATTATTAATCTCCTAAAGTAATTGAATTGTTTTTGAAGTTTATGGCAGGTAAGGTTTTTAAAATTTCGAAAGCTTCTTCCCAAATAAATTCTCCAATCAATTACGAAATTCTTAAAACATACATGAGAGTATACATTAATTTTTTGTAAGGAAGTTTTGTTGTTTATATATAGAACTTAAAAACTAAATATGAGCAAAAAACAAAAGAAAGGGAAGCAGTTGAAGAAATATTTAAAAATTATTTATTCAACTGCTAATTATGGCATTCGCATAACAATTAATAGGCACATATTTAAGTAAAAAGGACTGATATAAGATACAATCCCTCCCAAAACATTAAAAATATATGTAAGTGCTTTTGAGTTGCTAAACGAAAACTTAAAAAAGATTTAACTCATTTTAAACTTTCTCACATTGCAGGTGATCTGCGCCGCGGCATATGTTGTAGAGTTTTTATAAGATCTCTAGATCTGGAATTAAAAAATTATAAGAAAATTTTTTTTATTAATTTAAGAGCTAAGAGGCTAAATTGTGAAACAAAAGAAAAATCATCAAAAAATATATAAAACCAAAAAAATCTAAAAAATCTTGAATTTTATTATTTGTATTACACTGTTCGGAGAGAAATTGTCGAAGTAAGAACTAAAACAAAAAAAAAACATTTTTAAAATCGATGACACAATTTTTTACATTAAGATTTAAAATATAATTTTCCCAGGCTTGTTTAAGCTTTTTGCATATAAAACTTATTAGTTACTTGTTAGGCTAAATAGCAACAAATAACTTCCGGTTAATAAGCCAGAAAAATATACCATACATATTCGTCCTATAATTCAAAAAATTATGAATTTCTCCAGAGGGTTGTTGCAAATACAAATGTTACACCTACACTTCGCTTACAAGGCTAATAATAGTTTTTAGCCATTAAATAACAAGTCAAATGCTAAAGTGTGCACCCATATAACAACACCAGTAAAAAAGTGAACTCTATTAACAATATTACTTTGCTGATAAAAATAAATTGTTAACAATTTGTACAACGACAAGGTTTGAATTTGTTCGTGGTGTTGAAACTAAATGTTGGTGCGTGTGTTAGTCTTGTTTAATTGTTGCCGTTTAAATGAATGGGTGTAAGTAGATGCTACACGCTCGCGGTTAAGCCTATTATTTTTATGACATTGTTTGTCGTGTGACCACCCAAACCAACCTCTCTTTTTTGCCAAACAAAAAGCGGAAAACTTAAAAAAAACATACCAATCGCTCACAGTGTAGCCCTTTAACATATAATTTTTACTTTTTTACTTCATCCTTTTAATATGCCTGTTTGTTAAACTAAATATCCGTTTTTGTCAGCTTCATGACACGCTCACACTTACACGTAAAAAAATAATAATTGTAACAAATTGAACGAAGCTCTTTAACACGCGTCTTAATTGGCCTTCTTCCTGTATAATACACGTCCTTCCTTTCTAGTTGGAATATTTAAAGGGAGATTGTAATGCTTCTTACACATTTATTTAGGGCTAATAGATGTTTTATTATCTATTTGCATTTATGATTTTTTTTTTTTTGCTTATTTGTCAAACATATTTCTTTTATGATGATTTATTGACTTTTGCTTAATTTCCGGTTAGTTTTTTTATTTGTGTTAGTGCGGAAATCATTTTTATTACAACTGGTTGTTAAGCTTTTCTAAGATAAATTATATCATTGAAGTGTCATTAACGTCCACAGCGGGTATAAGGAAATTGGTTTTCTTTCTTAAATAGAATAAATTTATATCTTTAGGGAGAAAGAAACAGAAAGTGTATTCGTTAAGTTGATGTCATCTAGGCAAAACAAAATTGGTTATGGTAATGAACTTACCTTAATTTTTTTGATGTTATTATCCCATTTTTTCGAATTGCATATATTAGTTCATACAAACCCCTTAAAGCGCACGGATGATTTGTTTAGGGCGAACGAAATATCGATATATGAAAGTCTAGGCGTCCAGCAAATAATGAACTTTTGAAAATCAAATTTTTCGAACGATTAGTTGGGGAGAATATTCCAATTAATAAATTTTAATATTAAGTATATATTTTCAAATAGTTTAATTTAACAAAATATAAATTGATGATATTATTCGACCTTTCTTAATTAATTGTGTTAATTTATCGAGTTTGAGGTCTAAAAACAATATATTTTATTAACAAAATATATGTATATTTTTTTAATATTTACGTATTCGAATTGCGCTCTGATTAAAACTGAAATCAACCAGCTGATTCTGGTTTTCCCTATCGCTCTTTTATTTTTTTGCAGCATATTGTAATGGTAGCATTTTTTTCTCGGAAGCAAATCTGTCCGCAAGGGAAAAATACTTTTAAAAATTTATTTGATTTTAATTATATACTACCTTATCATGATTGGCGATTTTCGGATTCTTAACTTTTACTCTGAAATAACTCTTTTTCGACAGAGAGGGATTATCCTCTGGAGCGTGTGCAAAATTTTCTCTTTTATAATTTTTCTTTACGCCGAATCCTACCAAAAATTTCCCTTATCGACATGTGTACGTGGGTACAAAAAGCTTTATTTTTTTAATACATATCTTTTCTTGCCTAAGGAATAAATTGTCTTCAGGTATTGACAACATACCAAATGTAGTATTGAAAGAAATTAAAACAAATGGTTTATGACTACTGCAAATTATTCAATAATATGCTTAACAACTCTTATTTCCCAAATGTATGGAAAATTGCAAAAATTGTTGTCCTTTCAAAAAAAGGTAAAGAACCAAATATTCCAAGAAATTTACCACCTATTAGTTTATTACTCAATATAAGCAAAATATATGAAATATGCATTAATAATGTTATAACCAAATTTTGTAATAAAAATAACATAAAAAGCGAAAAACAGTTCGGCTTTAAGTTCAAACATTCCACTGTCAACGCTATTCATTAAATTAATTCTGATATTACTTGGAAATGGCAAAAAAAATATCTGCACGGGAGTCTGTCTTATTGATATGGAGAAAGCCTTTGGCAGCATATGGATTGCAGGCCTAATATATAAATTAATTCAATATAAGCTTCCAATTTATAAAATTATATTGATTTATAATATGTTAAGTGATAAAAGTTTCATAGTTTGTTATCAAAATATGAGAAGTTGCAAATCCTTTAAAATTAACAATGGCTTACAGCAAGGAACTGTAAACTCTCCCACTCTATTTAATTTATATATCCTAGACCTGCTAAACAATATCGATAATATAATTTCTTTTGCAGACGATAGCAAGATAGAAAACATTAATTGTAACCTTCAAAATTCTTACAATTATATTGAACAATATGCAATTAATTGGAACATGAATGTTAATACACAAAAGTGTGAAACAATCCTTTTTAGGCCGCCTGTAAACAAATGTAATTACAACATTAGAAAAAATTGGAAACAGTTCGAAATAAAATCTTTTTTGCAAAATTGCACAATTTCAAATAAAAACGTAGTGAAATATTTAGGTGTACACATGGAAAAGTTTTTATATTTTAATCATAATATTAAAGAAACCCTGACTAAAGCTAGAAAAGCATTTAATATAGACAGGCCATTATGTTATTCAAAATATATAAAATCTAGGGTTAAAATAATAATGTCTCTAATAAGACCAATCATAACATACGCATGTCCAATATGGTGTAATGTATCTCCCCCAAACATGGAAAAGATTCGAGTTTTTGCTCTTCACTCTACAGAAACCTACAAAGTGGATTATTAATTTAATTACAAATTATTCCTGAAGATCTTCACAATGCTATGAAAATAACCTAATAATGGCTCCTTTTTATATAAGCGTAAACTACATAGTTGAATGCTTAAGAAAAGGATTTGTTCCTCCTGAAGCTTTTCTTTACCTCGATGAAAAACGAATAATTCAAGATACAAATGGCACTCCAGCCTTTGACCACAACCATAGACGTGTTAATATTAAAGCAGTTAACTGCAATTTAGAGCAATTAGATATAAGATACAGTACAAGTATATCTCGCAAAGATTTACTTTTAGTACAAAAAAAAACTAATTTAAAAAAATTTCGGCGGTTACTAAATAATTAATAATTAACGTATTCTCTTAATCTCTTGGCACTACATTTGCATATTTTTTTTTTATTTATTTATTATTATCATTATCATTATTATTATTTTTTTCATATAAAAGCAATTTTTTTTCAAATATTTTCATTGCAATTAAAATCCTTTTATATAAAATAAAAAAAATTATTTATTTATTCATAAAATTAATTTATACTTGTTAAAAACAAGCCGCTATTATATTGAAAATACTAGAGCACTCGATTTAGAGACATTGTATATAAGTAATTAACCTTTTTCTCTTGCTAACTATTGTTTATTATAGTATAAATATATGTATATACTTTTTCTGTCAATAAACAAATTTAAAAAAAAATGAATTGATCATGATTTGACTGTATATACGGGAAGTTGACTCGAAATCGAACGATCGGTGTTGTCGTTGAAAGTTTTCGGTTGTATCAGCGATGCCGTTTTTTCCCCGGTGAAGCGCCGTGAAATTTTTGGGATATTGGGGATTTAAGCCTCAATTTTTGGGAGTTTTCATACTTGGAATGTATTTTGGATAAGGGGTATGTGGCTTTGCCAAGCTGAGAATATGCCTGCATTTTGTTGGCGCTGTTGGATAAAGTAGTTAGCGCGTTGACTACAAAGCAATTTATGACTAACAACCTGGGTTAGTATCATGTTCAAGATAAGTCATTAAAAAAATTAACATCATGAGTGTTTCTGATCTACTTACTGTGGCGTTGTGTTAATTGTTGTTTGACTGTTTAAGTAATGAAGGCATAACACTGGTCACTTAACAGTAACATCAATTGGATACTCCTACACTAATTTTGACTGTAAAAAGCGCCCTCCTTCGTGGGTATTGTTAGCAAGAACCGTCGGCGAAGTAAAATAATTAATAAAATGGCTGTACACAATACAGCTTAAGAGACTAAATGCGTCTACTTAACATCAGAGACGCTGCACTCTGCTATAAAAAATATAATAATAATAATAATAATAATAATATTAATAAACAACGCGGAATAGCTGAGTTGTAACACAGAAATTAAAAGCTCTCTCCCTCTCCATCTTCCTCTCCCTCTCTCTCTCTCTGTCTACTAATTTCACCACCTGTCCTCTCGACCTTATCACTTTCACAAAAGAAGTAACACCTTAATTTAATTGCCTGAGTGTAACTTCACTTTATTAAAAAAAATGCTCTTTAGCCAAATAATGTTTGAATAGCATTCACACTTATATACTTTTACAAAAAGCCACACAAACTATATGAGAATTATATAGAATTCAATCATAGTTTTCTAGTTGTGAGTGAACTACGAATGAATGGATTTTGAGTGTACATACGGATCACTTGAAATCGACCGATCGGTGTTACCATTGCGAATTTTCGGTCGGACCAGCGTTGCCGTTGTTTTTTCGGGGAAGTCCGAGGAACTTCTGGGATTTTGGGGATTTGTTTCTCAACTATTGGGATTTCTCATTGTGACTCAATTACGAATGAATTGTTTATGATTTGAGTGTATATACGGGAAGGTGACTTGAAATCAAACGATCTGTGTTACCGTTGCGAATTTTTGGTGGGACCAGCGTTGCCGTTGTTTTCCGATTGCTTTCCGGGGAACTTATATTATTAAAATATTAATTTGCACTCGAATCGTCATTCGTCATTCAACGATGTTTAGTGAAATACAGCAGATGGGCATTCACTTAATTGAGAAAGAAACAGCCATCACAGATTATAACATTTTAAAAAGTGTGTTTCTCTCCGTGGGACACTATCATAATATCTATGGAGATTATGTCACTGGACATCATTATAAGTCACCTTATATGTTTGCAAAGTTGCAAGGAAACTCAACTAGAAAAGGTAACCAGCGAAATCTGCAGCCACCTTGAAATGTATGCGATTTTCATACGTGAATAAGGCTTCATTTGTTACATACCACGCGTTCTACGTTTCAATGCCTCTTTCAGCTAGTCAGATGATTTGTTTAGCGATTTTTAATAACGTATACCAAAATAGGTTTGCTGCAAGATTTCATTGAGTTTTTGACTTGGTACAATTTATTTTAATTTTAATTGTGAAGTGCATATTAAACAAAGCTTGACTGAAGTATTGATTGATTTTATGTAAAAACAATAATCTAAGTTCAAGAAAAACGAACATTTTGATGCAGATATGGCGCTGGACTACATTTCTAGCTTATAATCCAAGTGATGCACCATGTGAGAACAGACTTGATTTAGCAAATTTTAATACAAATTTTACAACCTTTGGTATGTAACTCCACGTCAATGGTATTATTAACCTTATCCCACCATATACTTTTTCAAAAACAACGCTCTTGAACTGATGTTTTATCCTTGAAGGACTATTTACTCGTAACTGACAAAAGTAGCCACTGAGAACTATAAGAGAATGTTTCAGAAAATGTTTTTATGTAGTTTTTTTACACTTTGGTATAACTATTTTTTTTTTTAATCGTTAAGATTTATTGTTTGTTGTTGGCTTACCTGAGGACATACCTGTATTTCACAAATGCTCTTTATCCAAATCATGTTTGAATAGCATTCATGCTCATATATGTACTTTTACAAAAATCAAGACAAACTGTATGAAAATTATATATAACTCAATCATATTTTTCTAATTGCAACTCAACTACGATTGAATTGATTATCAAAAGAACTTTCTGTACGAACTAAATTTAGACACAGAGGTGTGCTTGAAAACAGTGTCAAACTTGAAAAATAAATAAAATTAAATTTGAAATAATTTGGAAAAAAAATCTTTTTTCACATTTATTTTAAATCTATTTGTAAAAGAAAATAAACAACAAGTCTGAGATAAAAAAAAAAAAAAAAAAAAAAAAAACAAATAAATATAGGGAAGAACGTAAACCTGAAATGAGTAAGCGTAATGCTCTAAAATCGATCAACAAAAACAATATAGCAATCAACAATAATAAACAATAATGTTAATATTGATAACGACAGAAAAAGAAAAAAATTTAAATATGAATACCAACAACGCTACAAAGCATTTAAAAACGGGTGCTTGACTGTGAAACAGAAGAAGAATGTGATCAAGATTTATTAAAAAGATATGAAAATCATGTTATGGATAAACATAACAAGTAAAAATCCGCAAATATCTCATTCAACAAGTATAAACCAGAACAACTCTTCAAGAGTAATTACTGATGATAAAGTAGTTAACCTAGAAAAATATAAAGGCAAAAATATACCGCCAATAAACATTATCGATATTGATACAAAACAATTACTAGTATTTATCAAAAACGGTTTAAAGATTAATGAATTTACTATCAGGCCTGTCACAGAAATCAATTTCGATCGAAAGTGGAATTGATTCCGTATTTTATTATTTTATTTATTCAATCAAGAAAGTTTTAAATTTGTTTTTGTACTATCAGATACAAAAAATGCAAATTCGATCATGAAATTAAAAGTGGTTTCATTCCGAAAAACAATTTCGTTTTTTGTTTTCTGGAGAAGCAAAATACGGAATCAATTCCACTTTCGATCGGAATTGATTTCTGTGACAGGCCTGTATAAAAGAATATAGCAATAAAAAAATCTTTATACATGAACTCTATTCAAAATTTTCTAATAGTAAAACATACTTAGAAAAAACTAAAACTAAATTTTTTACCTTTACACCCAAAGAACTGAAAATGAAAACATATTTACTTAAAGGCATAGATGCCAACGTTGATGCGGATGAAATACTATTTGAACTATTGAAATTTGATAGTGATGATGTAAAATTCATTGAAGTTAATCCTTTTTCAACAAAAGCATCTACTGAAAGTGGAGTTAAACTTCCAATGTTTTCAGTACAAGTTTCACCTGAAACTAACAATATGAAAACGCTATTCCACCGTGTGATAAAGTGGGAGCAGGTTGGGCGACCTGAAATACCTCAATGCCGCAACTGCCAAGGATTTTTCCACAGTTCATCTAATTGTCATCTTCCGAGAAGATGTGTCAAATGTAATATGGATCACTAAAAAGCGCATGTTCCATAGACACCCTGCATCGTATAAAGAATGCGAAAAATACAAAATACTCAAACAGAAAATTAATGATAAAAGAAAGATGTTCCTAGCCAGTAAAATGCATAATAGAAATATATTTACTAATACAGAATCTTCATATGCAAAAGTAGTCAAGGGTGATAATACACCAAATTTTAACACAAATAAGGTAGATATAATGAATACCTCATTTCTGCAGGAAATTAAAAATTTCATGACTAATATAAGTGCTCAAATAATAGACTTTCAAAAACAACTAAATATACAAGTATCAAGAATAGATACAATATTTTCCATGATCGAGGGGTAAGAAATGATGGATTCAAATAATCACACAATATGGTGGAACAGCCATATTAATTAAAAATAACTTAAAGCATTCTCATTACACAAACAGTATCTTAAATTCCTTCCAAACTCTAGAAGCATGCATAATTCAAGTTTACTTGCCTGCAAATAAAATACTATATATTATTTCAGCATATTACCCTTCTGGTAATAATGATGTTCACTTTAAAAAGGAGTTTTCTGATCTTTTTGAAATGATGGACTTAGAAAATCTTAATAATTATTACATTTTGGTGGGAGACCTTAACTGAAGACACACAATGTGGGGCAATTCCAATAACAACTATAAGGGTAATCTGTTGAATGAATTGCTAACTGATCATGAGATAAATTTTAGATGCAAACTATATGCAACAAGTTCCCCATCCTACCCACGTACAGGTTCTTATTTGGACATTTGTGTAGCAGACTGTAGACTACATATAAAAACTGAAAATAACACCGTAAATTCACTAAAAACGTTAGACTATGACAGCGACCATGAGGCAGTACTGATGATTGCCTCTATTAACAATGAACAAGATAACTTCACATTTCTAAAAGACGAACCTAAATTTAATTACAATTATAAAATAACAGACTGGAACGCATTTCAAAATAAAATCACACACAAACTTAATCAAGATACTCAAAGCCCTAATAATAGGAATTTGACAAACACAGAAATAGACTTTCACGCTGAAAGATTAAATAACATAATAACTCCTGCAGTCCATGATGTAGTTCCAAAATAAAAAGCGGGCAATACATTTAGTAAGATAAGTAACTCAACTATAAAAATGTTGTACCGGGAAAAAAGCAGAATTTTGACTATGATAAAAAAGCATAATAGATTAGAGAATACTTTATCAGAAGAGAACTTTATTTTAACAAAGTCTAAATTAAAGTTGATAAAAATTCGCATAAATGAAAACTTCTTTTGTGTTGTCAATAAACGTCTTAGAGAAAAACTAACGGAAATAGACCCCAAAGATTCGAAGAACATGTTTAGTCAGATTAAAAAAAGCTTTAAGGAATTTACACCCTTAAATCTTTAAAAACTGAAAATTCCGGAAAACTCTGATTCCTTGCTTAGCTATGTTGGAATTAGCCCGCAGAGTTTAAGGAAAGATGACCGAAATAATTACATAGTTGATGAAAAAATTCAAATGTTAAATACCATAGGAGCTTTTTTGAGTCAGTTCACAAACATAAAGAAACTGATCCAGCTAACATTATACACCAAAAAGTCAATAAATCCTTCAGCACATTTTTAGGAGTTAAAATGACTCATGAGAGAAACAAAATCTTTAATTAACTTCAGTGATACATTTTTATCAGATAATCTTGATGAAACAGAAACACAAGACTTTTTCATAACTAAGGATCTCTTCACAAACACGAGCAACGCATGATTTTGCTGGCCTGCAGAAGCACCCAGAGTCTTCGGCAAGAATCGAACTTGTAACCTTCTGATTACTGGTCTACGAAGGTACCTTATGCTTGTAAACTTTCATACATATGTTCAATTATTGAAACTTATTATGGCTGACTATAAGCTTTACAAGTGATGAAAATGAGAAGGAACATCAAGCATCTTCCCACTATATGATCAATAGAATATTATATAGAGCTGTTAGTTTCGAAAACACATAATAGCCAAAAATAAAGTTTGAAAGGAAACAACTTTTAGTCATAGACTACTACGAATATTTGTTGAAGTTCATTTCATCCAAATTATAATAATATGTAAAATTTATATTTCAAAACTATTTATATTCTAACAAAAATTTCTTATATACTAAAGTAAAAGACTAAAATTAAACAATATGAAGTTCGTACATTTAAATGCATCTCTCCTAAAAATTGTATTGAAAATTTAAATAAAATTCCCACAAAAAAGGAAATGCTTAGAATATAACTTATAAAACTTAAACTTAAAATGTAAGAACTAAAAACTAATAAAAATACAAAAAAATTAAATGAGAGGACGTATTATCTGGGATACAAGTCCGTTTTGTTCTCCCCATAACATCATCAATAATTCGGTAAAACTCAAAATTCGTGTGAAACGTAACAGCGAGACACTTCATTTTATCCAAAGTAACAATCAGGTCGATTACAACCCCTAAAAAAAGATTTAAAGGGCCAGTGATTAGGATAAATGTGTTTCATTCTTCCATTGAACATCATAGCCACAGTTTTCTGCAAGTTCATGAGATCGCTTTGAGGTGGCTGTAATATATCCAATATAAAGACAGTGCATAAGACCGGTCCAAGCACAGACCCTGTGGCACTCTTGCAAATATTGAACCCTCATGAGAAACCCTAATCAATCGATCCCTTGTGAAACTATTAACCAATTTCAAATGCTTCTACTAAATCTAAATTGCGTAGCTTGAATATGACACAATCATTGCAAATTATGTCAAAGGCTTTGGCCAACTCGAATATTTCAAAATTTTATCTATTATATTTTAAAATTATTATCGATTTTTACGTCTTAGAAAATTAGTGGAAAAATTTATTTGGATTATTTCCACAAAACTGTTCAGAAATTTTATATGTTACAACATTACTCGATATCTAATACTCAATATTTAGCCAGCACTACTCTACTTTACTGCGATTTATGAAAACCTAAATATTTAATTAAACTTTTGTTTTATTGAAAAATCTAAAAACACATCAGTGGCACAAGTCTTACTCGTATTTGCTCATATTGTCTTAATATGAATAATATTAACAACCACACACACCGTTTGTTCCTTTAACAAGACTGACAGGAAACTTATACTCATAAAAATGACATGCCAAAAACCATTTAAAATTGTCTAAACAAAAGATTTCATTTCTAAAACACCTAACATATGCGAGGACCGCATTAATTTAAACAAAACAAAACAACAAAAAAGCATTTCGCTTTCATTTCACGGTTTTCATTACTATTTAGTACGTGCAATTAAAATAATCAACCGGAAATAGAACACGAGCCAAACAGTACAAAGTATGAATAATATCAAACAACTAACCAACCATCCATCCGTCACTTTAACAAAAGCAAGTAAAGAAGCCAACAGAAAAAGTTTTATATTACATATACATACGTATGTAAGTACATCAAAAAGGAATAAAATGATTAACATAATGTTCCAGCAACTGTTCATCATATGCAGCCGACAATAAGCGTTGCTTTACGCGTAGTTTATGATGTCAACAAACCCTAAAGAATGTCAGTGAAAACTAAAAGGAACACACGTTTCCGGTAGCGGTTTTCGTAATGAAACTAAAAGTGAGGAGTTGTAGGAGCAAAATCAAAACTGGCAATGCAAGATGTTCTTATTTAATGAAGACTCTTGCAAATGTCTTTTTAACGTTCTTTTATTTCATAAAGAAAACTACACGCCTCCTCTTTAAAGGCGAATCGTAAGGAGCCATCAGCACATGTCCTTTTTGCCACAACAATAGTTTTTTCAAGCAGCAAACATGAAGTGGTAGAAGAATTTCATAGTAAAGGGGAAAGATAGTAGTAATATTATCGCACTTGCGATTTTTTTCAAAGATACTCGTACACTCAAAAATAAAATTTAGTTGATAATAAAAATAAAAAAACAGCCAAATGAAAGCTGCCTAGAACAAAATTCGATCCCAATGCGACAATGACTTTTGACCATATGAGTAGCAGGCCTTTTTTAGAAGATGTACAGCCATCCCAAAACTTTTCTATTCTACCACAAAAATTTTTAGCAGTTACTTTCTGGTTACGCTGCTCTCTCTCCCTACCTTGATTTTCTAATCAGTTGGGTCTAAATTGTATGGCCTTGAAGTATTTTTTTCGCTGCCACGATGTATACTCTCTACACAATTTCCATTCTACTGGAAGGATGCTAAGGTAAACCCGATTCTCAAATGAAGGGACAAACAACTCCGAGAGCTATACCTCAATCTACTCTAGGTAATATGTGGGGTCAAACAGTTACAAATTATATTATAACTTGTGCTTAACGAAAATAGCAATAAAGGCCTTCATTCGTTTATAGTGAAGCAGTTCACAGCCTCAGATAGGAATTGAACCCGCAACCTTCGCCAGGCTAGTACACTACCCATTCAAATAATTTGGCTGAATTAAGCGTTTTCAACTAGGGCACGGATAGAGTTAATAAATATGGCGATAGTCCACAGTGGGCCACTGATTTGCTGATTACGCAAAACAAGTATTTTGTCACAAAACACGTAAATAGAAATGCACTATTACATTTTTTTAATTTGTAATTATATTTTGTTCAAGACATCATATCACACCTTTAATGCTACATAGTAATATCTCAAAGAATAAAAATTATTATGATCCTGAGGATAAGGCGATTAATAATATAAAAATTTTAATCGCACTTATTTTATCGAGGTATGACTATTTTAATTCATGACTTTTTCATTCATGAATACAATATTCTAAGAAAATATAAACTTGTAACTATTTTATTAATAAATGTTTAATGGCAAAAAAATTAATTAATTATTACACCAATTTTTTTTAATTTTTTTAACAAAAAAAGTAGTTGTGACTTTAGCACTCATAATTTGTTTGCAATACTAGCGGCAGAGTTTTGCTGGGTACAACAAAATATACTTTGAATAAAAAGAGTTCTTTATCCATAGTTTTTTCTTGAGTGTACATTTATAAAAATCATCTCATAACCTTTGCAGTTGCATGATCATTAGAAAGACTTGAGGGGTACTCCTTCAAGTCGATTTTTTCAAGTACGAGTAGCATTTGATGAGTACGAGTATGTTCATTATGCTGCAATTATTGTTTAATATTTCGCGGTGCTTGACAGCTGCAATGTGTGTTCCAACATATCACAACTTTAATTTTCAATTTGCTCTCTTACAATTATTATGGTTTTATTAAACAAAGAACATCTAGGCGTGTGCTCTTCATCTTCGGCCAAGAAACACACATTGCTTCCTGTTAAACTAGATGTGATGCTATTGTCCTTCTACATTAAGACTCATATTGACAATTCTTACCGGAAGGATCATGCTACATACAAGAAGCGAATGTATGTCGTAATTTGAAAAAAAAAGTGGTGGTTTCTCCTTATAGTCGTATCTTGTGCAAATTTCTTTCAAACATTTTATGCCTTTTTATAATTAAATCTCAAACATGTTGTCAATCTTTGTGTTAAATGTACTCATTGTGATCTACTTTATGGATCGTGCTCTTTAATTTTGATATTTTGATTAAATATTTGGAGGTGTATCACCATGTGTAGCAATTATGTAAACATGTGCAAACTGTTCTTGTAAGATCGTTTTGTTCAAGGACAAAAAGAGCGCGTGTTCTGGGTGTTGAGAGCAAATCTTAATCAAGTTAAATGCTTTTAGATCGTAAAGGGAGGTTCGAACTGTAAGCAAAACTTACATCTGTCTTTTCAAAGAATATAATTTATAAATGATCATTACGGTCACTTTGTGTTCATTCCAGTAATTCACGATTGAGGCTGTGATACAATACTAATTAAAATAGTGAGCGAACATTTATATCCTGCCTTGATCTTAGTATAAAATTATATACCATAATATTTATGAACATTACTATCCTCTTCCCTACAAGGGAAGAATGGTGCGCAAATCCAGGATGGCTAAGAGATGGATCGCAAATATGGTACACGGATGTTCAAAAACGCTCGGAGTTGGGGCGGGAATAGTGGGGCCTAGAGCACACAGGTCTATGACATTGAGTAGGGATACGACAATTTTCCAGGCGGAACTTTACGTGATACTGGAAACTGTGGGGATCCTATTGAAGAGAGGACACAGGGAAATACGGGTTAAGATATTCTCGGGTAGCCAACCGGTTCTTAAGGCCCTGAGTGGGTGTACGTACAGGTCCAGATTATTACTGGAATGCCACAGCCTGCTCAAGGACCTGGCGACTCAAAATCAGATTACTCTGATATGGGTACCAGTACATCAGGGGTATGCCGGGAATGAGATGGCCTTTGGGTTCAACAAAAGTCTCCTTAAGGGGGATATTTCGAAATGAACATCGTCCAGGATTGCACAACATTGGAATGACATCAATGACTTAGGTGACTCCAAAAAATTCCTATGCTTTGACGCTGGGAGGGCGCATCTGGGTCTAAGACTGGACAAAAAAAGCCTATGGACGCTGGTAAGGGCGCTTACAGGCCATTACAGCTGCAAAGCCCACCTATACAGAATGGGCTTATCTGACACGGACATCTGCAGATTTTGCGGTGACAAGGAGGAGTCGATGGAACACTTGATAGCAAATTGTGGGGCATTGTGCTACAGAAGACACAGAACTCTACATGCATATACGCTGAATGAAGAAGATCTGCTAACGCTCCCATTGAAGGAGCTGATCCTATTTTGCGGACGTATTGGACGGTTAGGGACAGGGGAAGCACAACAAATCAACAATGGTCGCAGTGCAAAAGGCCATACTGGGCCAAACCCCCATTCCATTACATTACATTCTAATATTCAATAGAATTATTTCAACAATATCATTCGATAGAATAATACATTAAATTTCATATTTCCGTTAAAAATTTGTTATTACCTTCAGTTTTTATAAGAGAGCCTAGATCCTTTAATTCAGACACCGATCGGCTAGTGATATTTTTGTCAAAACGGAATCACTGATTCTACATGTGTATAAATGATGGGCCGTTCTTTACTGCAAGGATTATAAGGTATAGGGAATTAAAAGTACAAAGTGGTTTATATATGTCTTGGTATAGTTGCAACACAGTTTTCTGGTCTAGCAGCTTTTGGGGAAATCCTGATGCACTTAATCAAAGGATTAATAATAACCAATTGTTGCCATCACTACAAGCAAATAAAATCAACTTTTCAAACTTTAAGCTACACTAAATTTAAAGTGGCTTCGTACGTTCAACGTTATAGTTCGTTCTTGCTGTTCAATTTGATTAATTTGTTAAAAAACTTAAAACTGCAGACAATGTAGATCGTAATAAAAAGCGCACATTGAGTAATTGCCTGAAATCACGACAATCCGGTTAAAAAAAGCGAACGAAAGCGGGTGGAATTTCTAACTTAAAAGTATTTAGCAAGTCTGTCCCACAGACGGCTTCAAAACGAAAACAACAAAACAAAAAAACATCTAATCATTGTTTCAAATGCGCATACAAAACACATTTATTTAGAAACAACTAGAAAGGAACTACTCGTAAAATGCAGATCATTTATAGCGATAAGATTCTTTGCAACAAACATGCTCGCATGCAACAGCAACAAAAAAAAACTTTGTAGAAAGGAAAGCTAAAGCGGTACATAAATAAATAAATGGAATTTAAGCAGCGAATTGAGCACTTGAAACGAATTACCCTAAAGGGCAGTAACTAACGGACTGTGAAGAAATTTTTAACACATCCACTTATTCATTTACTGAGTTGCACATACGAACTCATACTGTTGTTAATGAACCCAGTATGTGACACACTTGTAAGTATGGCAAAATGTTCTTGTTGTTGTTGTTTTTGTTCATGTTATTTTATTATTTAGCAGTATGTGGCGTGGTACGTAATGGAACTGTTTCAGTTTCTGCTTAAAGATCGGAGATAAAGTGGGTTAATTTTGTAAATTGCTTAGCAGAGTAATGTACCCCTATTTTATAATTTAGTCTTGTACGGATTTTGTGTAATCAAACGAAGCAGATAAATCAATAATTCGAGTTGTGTTCATTTTACGTTCGCAGCAGAGTGAAAAATAAGAATTTCTCAAAAATTAAGATGACCTAACCCCTTTGTTTTTTTGAAAAAAAAAATACAAAAATTTTTTTTCTTATTTTCGCAAAAAAATACGAATTAAAGCCAATGTATTTATCTATCCAACGCAAAAGAAACCAAGTCGATATCTTGAAAACTAAGCAAGTTATGACCAAAATGGTAACCAGTTCTACTAAAAAGTGTCCGGAATGAAGCCAACGCAAAATAAATCAAGTCGATATCTTGAAAACTAAGCAAGTTATTACCAAAAAGGTTACCGGTTCTATAAAGGGCCAGAATGAGGCCAACGCAAAATAAATCAAGTCGATATCTTGAAAACCGAGCAAGTTATTACCAAAAAGGTAACCGGTTCTACCAATAAATGGTCGGTTACGATTTCATTCATAACTTGCTTAGTTTTCAAGATATAAACTTGGTTTCTTCTGAGTTGGATAGATAAACATATTGGCTTTAATTCGCTTTTTTTTGCGTAAATAAGAAAAAAATTAATTTTTTCAAAAAAACGAAGGGGTTAGGTCATCATAATTTTTGAGGAAAAAAGTCTTTTGCTCTACCCGCAAAAAAGAATGTTTCGAATTAATGCCAATACGTTTATCTATCCAACGCAAAATAAATCTTGAAAACTAAGCAAGTTATGGCCAAAAAGGTAACCTGTTCTACCAATAAATGGCCGGAATGAGGCAGTAGTAAAAGTGGTTACGATTTTATTAATAACTTGCTTAGTTTTCAAGATTTTAACTTGGTTTCTTCTGCGTTGGATAGATAAACATATTGGCTTTCATTACCAATTTCTTTTTTGCGAAAATAAGAAAAAAAATTTTCATTTTTTCAAAAAAAAACAAATCGTTTAGGTCATCATAATTTTTAAGGAAAAAAAATTTATTTAATTTATTATAAACTTTTCACTGAAAAATAAATATATGTTAACGAAAATTTAAATGAAATCCTTATTTTTTTAGAAACAAGATATGTACGTAAACATGGTTAAAAAAGGGTACTATCTAATCCTGACATAAAGTTGAGTGCAAGATATGCAACATATTTACACGTTTTAGGTATGACATACATATTTAGAAATGAACATGTTCTCTCCTGCACTACTCGTTATTTTCTTTATATGCAATATTTTTGTCAGTAAAGAAAATATCGTAAAATTAAAAAATGCATTAGTGAAATGCTAATGAAAGACAATCATGAAGAAAGAAAATAAACTCCAAAAATATGTAAAAAACGTGCTCGAAAAATAAAACATTAGAAAACATCTCTAAAGAAAAAAAGCATTGCTAAATTAAAAATACACGTTAACAAATTTTCAAACCAAAACTTGACAACTTTAGGCTCATAATCAAATTAAGCAGCAACATTTAATGAATTCAAGCAGATTAAGAAAATCTCTGATAATGGGAAAAGTTTAAGACTAAAAAAATAAGCATTCGAATGTGATAACTTTATAACATTATTAAAGAAATTATAAAATGGTTAAAAGGTTATATTAAAATTTAACTAATGCAATAAACGAAGTTAATTGTGAAAACGCTAGTGGTTGCTTTCCTCATAATAACTTGAAAATTTTACTAAGACTAACACCCGAAAAAAATCCAACTGATTGCAACATATTTAACATGTAAATAAACGTTTTCTGGAAACTTAATTTTTCTGAGGATCTCTTATTACCCCAGCTGGTCATCCTATGCCAATGAAAGCAGCTTACAATTGCATTTCAAAATTAATGGAAGAAATTTGCAGAATTTGCGAGACAGAATTTTTGTTATAAAATCTGAATACTCATTCCCTGGCTAAATTCCCTTATATTTCATTATCCCTAAAATTTTTATATTGTATCATTGCTTTGCAGCGTCTCGTTAAATATTTACCTTGTTTGGTAAACATTTTAATAAGTTGTAAACAAAATTTTAAACATTTAACATCAATTGAGCAAATAAATTGTAGAAACTACCCACTTGACAGCTGCTGCAATAACACTTCCACACCATACGAGTATTCACTACACTCAGCACTTCGTTCCCCATTTCTCATTATTCTGCTCATTCCACCTTTTATACACTCCCAAATAAATAGAGTGATGAGTTTATTATCTATTTGTTTTTAAGATTTATTGGGTTTCTCTTTTTGAAGTTTCAATAGCCTTGCGTGCACTTTCAGCAGACGGCCACATTTTGGGGGATGCTTCCTTCCTATACGTTTACGGTTAAAGAATATATTTTTTTATTGATATTGCTTAAATACAAGTAAAAACAATTTCAATTATTTACATTACAAAATGATATTTGTAACAATTTATTTATATAAACGTTAGTTTATGTATCCTATAACAACGCAACAAATTAATCATTTCGAAAAGTAAACGAACTTAATTGAGGTATTGATTTTTGGAAACGTTTTCAAATAATGAAATGAAAAAGCACAAACCGAGATGGATATTAAAAAATATTTCTTAATAGATAATATAAGCACCTTGTGAAGATTTTTGTATGCTGTTAGTGCCCCCCCCCCCCCCGGGGGGCACGGTCAATACATCTTGTCTTGGTGGCTTGGTGTTGTGCTATAATAGTAGTAATATCATATCAATAATATTTAATAGTTCTCGATAACGATCCCACAATTGCCAATATATTGATGTCGACTTGGTGTGACGTCGACGTCTACAATCATAATAAGGGGGAATATTTTCTTTTTATTCCATATATTCTCCAAAATAATTAATTCAAAACTTGTTGTTTGTTGTTGGCTTAACCGAGTAATAGTCTTCATTTCATTGACGTTATCCAAATCGTCAGTAGTCTTAAGACGAATTATATTTGAAGAGCATAAAGAGTACTGAAGATTTTGCTAGCGCCAATGAAATGTAGGCATATACTAAGCTAATCCAACAACAAGCAATAAATTTAAAAATTAATTCATTTATTTTAAAATGAAAGGAAAAAGTCTAATTAACAGTAAATAAGCAGTAAAATTTAAATAAATCATTAAGTCTACATTCCAACGTGAATTTTTATATACGGGCTTGTCGAAATACTTATTTATTTCGTATTTAATTTAAAACTTCGGAAAATTTCGTGATTTTTTTGCAGTTGAAATATTTTTTTTACGAATTTCACTAGATCTTAGAGAAGATTACATAAGTTGTTTAAGATTAAGTTCCTGCTACAGCTACTACGGGCAATATTGAAACAGTCGATAGCTTTCTGAGATCTATAATTTGTCAATAATATGAACAGTTTGTGAGTTGTACTAATCGAGGAGTTAGATTCATCGAGTGTTGGCTTGAGGGAGGTTATGCTAACTAAGGCAGCTTTGAGCTGTGGAATAGCCATCCAGAGACCTTTGCGTCTCACTCTCACGCGTATTAATGGAACTTTCTGGAATAACTCATCGCATTGCCGTTTTTGAGAACCTTATGATATAACGATTTAGTCAGTCATATAGGTCTGTAAAGATATATTGTACATAAACTGGCAATATAAGTGTTGGATATACCGCCATTTCGACCAATAATCACACCAACAAAGTATATTGGACTTATAAAAGGTTTATAAATCAGATTTTGATTAGAAGAACTACAAAACTTTTCAGAGCCTCTGAAACTCGCCTTGGGTTTTCTTGGCTAACATGAAAATAATGTCACTTAGAAATTCTATAAGAACAAAAAATTCCTAACGGGCCTCCCTGTATATATTTCGGAATTCATTCAATATGAACATGAATAAATCAAAAGTAATTCTTATGATCTGTGCTTTCATAAAAATACATTGAGAATCAAAAATATTCCCATTATAATAAAGAAGTATTTTACATTCTTAGTGCTATTCCTCCTTGGAAGCTACTGCTCTTTCCCTACCATGTTACTTTACACAATAAGGAAATAAATAAATAGTAATTAATTATTAATATAAAAAATGTGTTCTTCCGCAATATAAAATAGAACTACTTATGACCTAATTTAAATCAAGCGAATAAAAGACTGACACTTATGGGTTGGGCAATACAAATGCCAGGATGGCCTTTCTTTGTCAATGCCTTTACATGATAATCGAAATATTAAATAGTCATACATATATTCTATATTAAAGTATTTAAAATATTTGTGTATGAAAGTATCTACTGAAGCCCTTTAACATTCAAAGCTTATGTACAATAATATTTTTTCATCTACTAACCGCAAAACCTAATCAAACAAATGATGGAAAAACGCATCTTTTATTATCATCCTCAAACAAACAAACAGACTGGCAGGCAAACATTCTAACAAATTTCTATTGTAATCCTTGATACTTCTGTTCAGAGAAAATATAACAGGGAAAGTTGCAAGTAAATAAACAATTAAAGTGTCACAACGTATTAAATGATGAAACTTCGTATAATATGAATACAACAGGACTTACATATAAACAGGAATATGACAAAAGCTGAAGCAGGAAAAAAGACACCACTGAGGCAAGTTTTGAATGGAGTTTTATACAGAAATCAAACAAATAATGTTTAACTTTAGACACATCCATTTAAATTAGAAGAGATTTCTCTTGCTCTATACAAATTTCCTTCTATAATTTAAAAGCCTCTAGGGACATGCTGAGAGACGAGTCTATATAAGAAGGTAAATAAATATAGAAAAAAATCCAATTAAAAATATAAAAACCAAACAATGAGGAAATAATAAGAATAAAGAAAACGTGATAACTTTACGTGGGGAAACCTGCAATCAACTAAAGACACATTTAAGGAATTCAAACATTTTGAACACATTTTTTGTAGCATTCTGTTAATTATTTGTTTGATAAATTGCCAAGGGGATCAATAAGATCCGGATTCAGATCTTTTCCAATGATTTTAACAAAGTTTTTCCATTGCTAGATGTTCTCCTTTTTTAATCCTGTTCATTGGATCCGAGATCATGTTTAATATATTACGAAAAAACAAAATGATACAATGGTACTGCACATGAAATTTATTGTTATTGCACATTAAATTTTTGTTCACTTAATTTAATTTCTTATTGATATTTTTTCATCCTGATATGATCAACTCTCACGAGCATATGAAGCAGTAACGGCACTTAATACATACAAAGAGTAGCTGTAAGAGTAAAGCTTTTCTGAGAGATGTAGTTCAAATGGACTTTTTTTATTATATAGTATTTTGATATTTTGATGTAGAAAAAATTCTAGTTTAGCTTATTTTCAAGAGATTTTAATATAAGTTTGTCATAACGAAATTCTCTTTTTTAATACCCTTAACGTAATTATGAGCTCTCAACATATTAATAAAAGTCGATATTATTTCATATCAATGACGAACAAAAACTTGTCATTTGTCATATTATTTTGTTAAATGAAGGCACTTGTTTCAGCTAAAAATTTGAGAAGAATACTGTTTTCATTCAAATCGAAAGAAATAAGCACTCTTTTCAATTTAAGCAATATTTTCTCAACTTTACTTCTTAAGAAGTCGAAAAAATGCACTGTTGAGTTGCTACGTATCTATTTAATCTATTAGGGTAGGATATAAAGATAGAACTATCTTAGGACTGCAGTTCTCATTGCGACTATATGCTCCCAATAGTTCATGACTTTAAATATCCTTTACCTCCAAATTAATACTCCCTGCCTTACGACGTTTCGCTGGTAAATTTATTTAAAAAAATCATATTTTTCGTTCTAATTCCAAGAAATCAGACTCCGTTAAATGGCAATTCCTTCCTTATCTTCAAAGAGAAATTTCAAGATTTCTAGAAATTAAAAACCATTATAAAAATAATTATATATTTGGAAAACGCGAATTATATTTCCTCAGAACCTTACGAAGTATATTACACAGGAGCCTCTAAAAGAATTTTTAAATCAGTTTTCAGTTGACAAACATTTAAAATAATATATTTGCCAGATATTATGGTCCAGTAAAATCATACAAAAAAGGATGGACTTTTTTTGGTTACAAATACTATGGATAACTCAAGTTTGAGTTTCCGATATCGGAGAATATTGCTCGCTATCTTGATAATAAGGACGCAACTTGCTTTTGGTACCATCTCGTGAGCTATAAGATATATGGAATTTTTATAAAACTTAGACTAGACGTCGAGATGGAGATTTTCAATGGGTGACTTTATTAGTTGTTACTGCTGCGAATATTACTTTAGGGCGGCATCATTTTCAACGGTGCTACTCGTCAAAAGATACCAGAAATATCAACACTAGCAGCCATGTGAAACTGCCATGAGTTAGATAGAGCCTTAAAAAAACAAATTTCCTTAATATATTAAGTGTAATTCACTTTTTTCTACTTTAACATTACCCTGACCTTATTAGAAATGCCTCTTCGTTTCTGCCGATGATTACTGATATTTCCTTCTCTAAAAAGGTTATAATGCACTTAGGATTTCTGGAAACTTAACAAATAGCCTTAGATTCACCAAAAAAGCTCTAATCAAAACAAGTAGCATAAACGATCCTTGATCTCCCTGATCGTACAATACTGTATAAAAAAACAATAGCTAAACCTGGAGCTCAAAGCAGATATCTAAAATATCCAATATTATTCGAAAAATTTTAATAAATGTAACAGCAAGATGAATGCATTCCTTTTAAACACTGTCATGACATCTTGCTTTTTGCTCTTCAACTGAATGCAATACAAAGATCTCAGTATGTCTGAATGAACTTCTGCAAATATAAATATTTAAACACCCGCTTACAAGGACGTGCTAAAATCAAGGTTGATAGAAAAAATCTTATTCTGGGAAAATATGGTAGACTTTTTTGCTTCGTTCGCTTGTTGGTTCTGTCAGAACGTTCCAATTTTCATTTAAGCACAAACGCATGACACTTTTAACAATTCAATGAACTTAGTTCCAACAATTTGACAGATTGCTAAACTGTTGGACGTCTTCTTGCGGCTGTGAAAATGTGCTTGTGAGTGCCAGTGCCATTAAAATGAATGAATGAATGAATGAGCGTTTGTATGAGTGGCTGCCTTATTTATGCTGGCTGACATGATGGTTGTCTGACTGACACTTTCCATTTCATTGGCTGCATTTCAAACGAACCTTTCGCTTCCATTCATCTTAACCACCAAAATTGTGTTGATTTGTTTAACTAACTTACATATTTGAAGGATAACAAAAGAAAAGAAAGTACCTTTTTCCTTTTGAAGCTGCAATACTTGATCTTTAAGTGATAGAATGTGAAATATGTTTTTTTATTGTAAAAGTTTTATAAATGTGTTTATACGATTTCCGCTTTCAGAAATAATAAAAATCATTCTAATCTTTTCTACTGGATTTTGTGTTTTTATACAACGGAGAGCAATAAATGACCTTTTCTTACGAATATTAGTACGTTTCTTAACCCTTGTCTATAATCTTCCTTTTTTAACATTTTGGTTTTTGTTGTTTCCCAGACAATAACAACGCACTGCACCGCACTTACAGTACTGCTGTCACTGTCCTTACAATTGTTGGCTTTATCTTAAATAAATATTTGCAGTTTTGTAATTGAATTTATTTATTTCAGAGAAGAAAACGATATTGATTGTAGAAGTCGATAATAATTTTCAATTTCCATTATAGAAATTTTTTTATTTTTTTGTTGTAAAAAGGGTTGAAAATCTTAGCAATGAACTTTATTTAGGAATTATAATTATTCGTTTTTCTTTAGGATTATCCTTAGGTACGAGGTTTGTTCAAAAATCCCGAATTTCAATATGAAAAGATGTTGAAAAATAAAACGTGACATCTTGCCTTTCAAAAATCCAAATATATTTTTTTATATAAACTATAGTTAGATAAAATAAAACAAGAGTTAGATAAAGTAAAATTCATATAAACGAACGATATTTAAAAGAAAAATTCCCTTATATGAAAACGAAAATTCTTAACTCTTATTTTTGATTAATTTCAAACCGTTTTAGTTCGCTTGTAAGAAAATCCGCTTAAAAGAAAAACCTTTTAAGCGAAACACATTTTGTTTGTAAAAGTGCAAAATTTTATGAAGCAACCAGCACTAAAAGACAAAAATATTTATTTACGGCACACGAAACACATTGCAGTAGTGGCTGATTTTTTTGTATTGCGTGTTTACAAAACTAGTTTTTCAAAATCGGAATATATATATTTTATTTTCAGCATGCATTATATTTTCTGTCTTCGGTCAAAAGAAAATTTTTTCAAATTAAGAGAAATGGTTACTTTTTATCCAAAGTCCATGTTTTTCCTTCCTTTTTTATTTCATGAGGAGTATTTTAGGCTAAATTTAAACCAATAATCAGCAATCTTTGTTGTTTGAAATATTCCTATTGAAAACAGTGGACGCCATTAAAAGGGAACCAATCGTACTTTCTTATTGTTTCCAAAGTAGCAAAAAGTATATTTAAAGATATTTCAGGACACTAAATCGACAACATTTAGATTAAAATATTGTTTTACTTCTATAAGCCTTTGCAGTCCAGCTAAAACTTGTTTAAGTTTTATTTTTATTAAAAGAATAAGTTATTGTTATGAATTTTATTAAAACTGTTTGACTTTATTATTTAACTAACTTTTTTCAGCTTAAGTTGATTTTTTATATTGTTATCTATATAAAAATTAAAGGAAAGATCTTAAGCTTAAATAATAAATAAACATAATTAATTGAAAAGTTACAAAAACTTGAATGAAAATGGAAAGCTGGCTACCACATTACGTCTTTGTAATTCTGTTCTTCGAATTTTTTAACCTCAAATATGCATTTGCTTCTAGAATCTAAATTTTGTATAATATTTCAATTTGCAATTTGCAAACAAAACACGAATAGACGCAACTCTAACATTATTTATTAATACTCGTATAGATAAGGTATTACTAATTATTTATATCATAAATTTGATTTTTTTTAATTTTCATGATATACATTTACACATATTATATTAATATCGTTTAAAATAATTCAAACATAAAAATCTCTTAAAATTACACATGCAATTTATTGCTGGCAACATTGTTCCTATGCAAAAATACAAACAAACAACAACAGCTGATATGTAAAAAAGGAGAGAAATTCATATTTTATTAGGTTCGGCCGCAATGCAACGTTACTTTACAGATGAATATGTAGTTACATACAAGGGATCAATTAAATCGTAACGATAATCTACGATCACTATGACTAAACATAAAAATTTTTTACATTTTGTACTTCACAAGTGGCATCACAAATTTAGGGCAAAATCAATTTTGCATTAGCCATACAACTTAGTGCAAAGACAGTTAATAAAAAACACTTCTCCTGTATGCATTTCATTAAAATGATAACAAAATGGTACTCGAATTTTCAATACGTGACATACTTGAAGTCTAATTATGACAAAAACAAATATCCGAAAAAAGCAGCAACTTCTGAAAAAATCTAATCGATAAACTCTCATCCAAATACAAACATACTGCACAAACCCTCTTTGATTCGTCAGGATAACAAAACACGGCCAAGTTAAACAAATATTTACATGTCATTCATTTTCAAAAAAAAAAATAATAACTTTTTATGTAAACTACAAATTGGAACAGGATATTCGATGAAAATATAAAGTAAACGAATCAAAATAGCAGACAAGCGCACACACATGCAAATAACATAGGAAAATGTAGGAGTTTAATACACGCCTTTCGAAAATACCTCTAAAGTGATAACACCACAGTGTATGACGAAGGATATCGGATTCCCGTTTCAATGTGCATGACTCTACACATACGTACATTTATAAAGCGTGCAATTACATATGTATGTATGTATGAATATGTATGAGTATATGTACACAGTATATGTACATATACATTATGACTTTACGAATGAGTCTCTGAATGAAAATTTTAAAACGTATACCTATTAATTCACTCCATTTCAACAGCAGGGTAAGAAGGAAAAAAATATTAACAATAGCACTGACGTCAACCAAAAAAAGGACAGCTGTACGGACTTTGTTTTCATACCAATCTTGACAATTTTGAAAAGCACTTGGATATGTATATTGGACTTGTGTCAAGCAGGTCTAGATATAACCTATAATCATAAAGGATTTGTAAAAAAATTATTTTCAAAAATTATGTTTATTTGCCTTAAAAATATAAATATGTTGGAAATTTATATGAAATTCCCACAAAATTATGAATTTTTTACGTCATATTATTATCATAATTAGTATTGAAATATGCATTTTTAAATTTTTGACTAAGAAGGTGGCTTATATAATATTTGCGTGCAATTTCACAGGTCAAAAAATAAGGGATATGGGATTGGTCGTACGGCATCTAAAAGTTATGAGCCGCTTGCGTGAAGCAATAGTAGAAAAAACGTCCGGAATTGCGGAAAAACAATTCATGGCTTTTGCATCATTTTGGACGAAAAAAATACCTTCATCATGCCTTAGCCACCGTATTCCCCAAATTTGCAATAATTGAGGATATAAAAACCGAATCGTTGAAAGTCTCAAGGCCATACCAAAAAGTGAATATCAGAACTACTTCGAAGACAAAATAGAAATTGATGAATAAATAAATATTTTTGAGAAAATTTAAAATTCACCATTTCTATTAAACAGACCTCGTATATCTGAATCTCATGCGAAACCGAAAGTTCGCAAGGAATTATAAAAATTATGCATTTCAAACAATCGATTTTAAATCATTAAGAAAATCTAATAGTTATCAGAAATTCAAAAATTTTCAATACCAGTTCAATAACGAAAAGTTAAAAGTTTAATCAAAATGCATTGAAAAACTAAAAAAACTAATTGTTTCTAACGATTAGTCGGGATATTCTCCCGAATAATAAATTTCAATATTAAGTTTAATCAAAATTTTAAAATTTATAATTTATATATATATATATATATATATATATATATATATATATATATATATATATATATATATATATATATATATATATATATATATATATATATGAACCAAAAGAAGAAAAAAAGAATTTGTTAAAAAATTCACTGAGAAAATTTTTAGATAAAATAGAAAGAAACAATGGCAAAAAACAAGAATAATTACAAAAAGTATCAAAAATTTTAAAAAAAACTGTACGTTTTAGAAAACTGTATTCATGTATGTACATACATATAAAAAACTTTAAATTTAAAATTTTTCAGGATTTGTATATGTCTTACCATTTCTTGGGTGTATAATGAACTATTCAAGTTTTAACTCAATTTAAATGTTTTGAAGAATTAATGATTCACAAAAAATTCTAATTCAAAAAGAATTCATTAATATTCTAATTCAATTATTACATTTTGTAAAATGTATTCATTCAAAAATATTTAATTCAGTACGAATGCACTTATATTTTAATTCAATGATTTTTTTAAGAGAATGCATATAAAATATTACAATTCATTGCTTGAATGATTTGCTGTTTCATTCAGAAAAGAATCATTCACTTACAGCTCTGGTAAATAGTGAAATTATTATAAGAACATAATAAAATAACGTAAGGTATGTACATATGTCGATAGCAATGCCCTTGTTGTACAATCTAGTTTTATCTAATCTTCATTCCGCCGGATAGACCCAGATAAGACTAATATCCTAATATCAAGATTGATATTAAAATGAATGCATTAAAATTTTTGTTGTAAATTTAAAAATTTTTGTTAGTTCTATAAATATATCTGAAAACTATTCAAACCTAATGGTTGAAGTCGACTGATTGGTTGGTTAGCACAAACAATAAATAAATAATTAATTGGAAGAATATCACTTTTAATTGCAATAAATATTTTTATTATAATAAAATTACTATATTGAAATTTGGCAATTCTTTTTTTCATTTTAAGTATATTTTAAAATAAGGTGATATCAATTGGATATTCTTTACGAAATTTCGAAAATATTTAACTAAACAAATATAGAAAAAGCAAAACGAGACCCTAAGCATACAATAAAATATAATCATAAAGTAACAAAAATGTATAAAAAATCTACAGAAAGTAAACAATCCTTATCGCACATATCATCCATGCATTGAAACCAGCAAAAAATGCATAATTCAAAAAAGGAGCAAATACCAATTATAGGAAGGAAATTATAAAGCAGCACAAAAATAAAAATAGAGCAATATGTACACATTAGCAGACGAAAGGTCGACCATTTACCCCCTTTTAGAAATAATAAAAATACTTTAAGCAGAAAATAAAAATAAAGTAATTGTAGGTTATAATGAAAAAAATTTTTTGTGCACTTGAGTTAAATCAGTGCATGTTAAAATACGAAAAGCGAAGTGCTTGAAATATGGCAGCAAACATCCTCTGCCGTTTAGCGCTTGTTACAAAAGTATAAATAATGGTTACAGTAATTTTGTGCCCCTGTTGTTTTTGTATTTTTTTTATTCGATTAACCAAAAACTAAAAAAATTTAACTGGTTATAAAACTTAAATAGTACAAGTATGTACAACATTAAGCCCATGAAAGTGCTACGTACTAGAGACCTGCACAAAATATCTCGATTACATATTTTATATGTTTGTTTTGTAACGAAGTCTAATAATAAGTAAAACATCTGGAGTTTTTGCTTTCTCAGGTATATTGCCGGGGAACTAACAATATGGAAATTAATTATTTAGGATATTCTCTCCCACTAATCGTTTAAGACAATTAGATTTTCGAAAATCTACGAGTATTGTTTGTTGAATAACTAAACCTACAACAAACAATAAGTTTTTGGAGGGAACTAACTTTACTCTTTCAAGATACGACAGTTCATAACAGTAGAAATAAAAATTTATATGCAGTAGCACACTCATACATACATATATAATTCGTTCACACACGTGATGAAGACATTGAAAAAAGGAATATAAAATAGTAAAAGTAGTTCTTGCATATAAAAAATTATTGACAAAAAAATTTAAAACAAACATATTGTCTTAAGTAAATTTAAATTCCAGTCCAACTTTTTTAATTATTGGTTTTTTGAGTTTTTATAATACAAGTAAAAATAATTTATTTTTCATTGCGCATGCAATCGTTCAAATTCAGCCTGATTTATGCGGCAGAGTCATGGAAAATTGGAAACCGCGGCAAACATTTGCCGAATATTTTTTCTTTAAATTTGAAGATAACAGGCGCTCAATGAAAGACCCTTTATTTACCTACGCAGTATATATCCATATTCAAGGATATTGTTTTAAGAAAGTGCATGCTATCATATAAGGGACTGCATATTCTTATATAAGAAATCTAAATTGATATTTGTATTTAAAAAATTTACACAATATTCATACGAATAACTTTCAGTAAAGAAAACGCCACTAGGCTCCATAACACAATATGTAAATACAAACGTACTTAGCTACCTATTGCACCAAAGGTTGTACACATTTATGGCTATTTAAAGCCAGCATATACGAAATATAAATAAATAAATTGAACTAAAGACGATGGTGATGTGATGATGATGGTGGTGGTGGTTTTTATAAGCCCTACATTTTAAATGCAATAAACAACCCTAAGGCCATACATTTATGTATATAAATTTTATTATTACTTTGTTTTTTTCTAACTAGACCCGGGATAGTCTAACTGAAAACATCCTTTTGTCAAGGATGACACACACATACACGTACACATCTACACCCATCCAAAGGGAAAAAGGTCAGTCAACAGGCCATCGTTAAATATTCCATTCATACATACACATACATATAAGTATGTTATCATTTATAACAGTATTACATTGTATATACTACACACATATTTATAACAAAAACAATGGAAAATGAAACAACGTTGGGCTTTTGCACCCTCTTGGCATGTTTTTTACCCGCCAGGCAAAATGGTTTCCGTCTTTTTACGCCGTAATTTGTAAAGAAAAAAATGACTAGACCATGCGGCCTTAGTATTATACTCCTATTTCTTAATATACCAGCAAACAAACTCAATAAATCTCAGATTGAAAATGATATTAAACATTATAAATAACTTTGACAAACTTCTCAGACTATCTTCTAAATGCAGTGATGATAAACTATCGATCTAAGTATAATACCGATAAAATCAATAGTACTAATGAAAAAGCATGTAAAAAAAACAGGAATAATATATACTGAACGAACAATTGTAAGATTCATTTAAAACAATTATGATTTGTTATTACAATTACGTTTGACTTATTTTAATATTTATTGAAAAATAATCAAGCTTAAGATAAAATTGTAAATATTATTAAATATATTCTCTTATTTAGAAGTCACCTGGTGCTGATGGCATCAATAATACAATTCTTAAAGCTCTTCCAAGAAAAGGTACAAAGTTTTTGACACATTTTATAAACAGCTGCCTTAAATTAAGTTATTTCCCAGATGAATTCAAAGAAGCAAAGGTTATTGCAATCAAAAAACCTAACAAGCCTGCTGATTCCCCATCCTCTTATCGACCAATCAGCTTATTACCTTCTATAAGTAAATTATTAGAAAGAGTTATAAAAGATATAATTATTAACTTCTTAGACTGTAGAGATATTTTACCTCCCCAACAATTTGGGTTTCGTAAAGCACATAATACATTACACCCATTAATACGCATAAGGAACATCGTTAAGTCTAACTTTAACCAACAAAATTCGACTGGTATGATATTATTGGATATAAAGGCTGCATTCGACAATGTATGGCACGATGGCTTAATATTTAAATTAATACACTTTAATTTCCCACCAAATATTATAAAAATAATTCAAAGTTATTTATCTTCAAGGTCATTTAGAGTATTCATAGGCTCGAAATGCTCAAACGTTTTTCAAATAAATGCAGGATGTCCTCAGGGGTCTTGTTTATCTCCAATTTTATATAATATATACACAGCTGATATACCTACTTTAAACCACTGTGTCATATCCATGTTTGCAGACGATATCGCAGTCTTATGCTCAGGTATTTTCTCTTCAGAAATATTATCAAACCTGCAATCGGCCCTTGTAATATTATTTCAATATTTTACGAAATGGAAAATAGCATTAAATTATAACAAAAGTCAAGCAATTTATTTTACCAGGAAAAGGAATTAGTGTTTTATTCCCCAAAATGGTATATGTTTAAACAATACCGTAATCGAATGGGAAAACAACGTAAAGTATCTAGGTGTAATTCTAGACCCAAAATTAACTTATAGAGATCACGTATCATATATCGCTAATAAATGTAACATACTTATTCGAACTCTTTACCCTTTAATAAATAGAAACTCATCATTAAGTATTGACAATAAAATGTTAATTTTCAAAGTCATATTTCAGGCAATTATATGCTATGCAGCCCCAGTTTGGGCTAAAAGTGCTAACTGCCACTTAAAAAGGCTACAATTCATTCAAAATAAACTCCTAAAGTTAATTCATAATCTTCCCAAACATTATTCCACATCAAGACTGCACCAAATCGCTAATGTCGATCGGGTCGGTATTAGGATAAACAAATTGTATGAAAATTTCAATATTAGATGTTTTCATTCTGTACATAATCACATAGCTGAGTTAACCCCGCTTTAAATTAGTTAGTTAAGTAGTTTTTAAGTTTTTATCATAACAAAAAATTTCACAAGGTTTTTGAAAAGTTTCACCTTAACTTAAATACTATATTAAAATCTAGGATAACATAAAACAAAATTGTATTATTTAGTAGAAAAAGGAAAAATCCTTAAACTCTTAGTAAATGTATATATACTATTGTAAAAAATTTTGTAAATAATATTAGACACAATAAACTGAACTGAACTGAAATTCTCTTATTTCCCATGTGCAATCCAAGTTTGAGGTGAAATATTGAAGAGAAGAATAAAATAAGATTTACAAATTGAACATGAGCACTTATATAGTTTTAGACATGATGCAGAACTTCTAGAAAAATTTGTTTCTCTCATAATCGGTGCTTAGCACTCATAATAATTTTTAAGAAGTTATTCATCTTTCTGACTATAATTAAATTGTTGGGATAATATTTTTTTTAAACGTTCGATGCGTTCAACTTAAGTCCACTACCTATTTCTTTCGCTCGGACGTTCATTAAAGAACACATTAGCTTTGTATTTATGAAATTTCATTGAAACTATTTGAAGTGTTCACGAAATACGGAGTCGTTTCCAAAATAAATAGTTATTAAGAATACCTAAACCTAAGAATATTTGAACTTTTTCTCTGATCATTTTAGTTTCAAATTATCGAGTTATTCGAACACGAAGATAAAACACGATTGGTATCGTGATAATAAGGATAATTTTATATCTGTTTGTGATATCATATCATTTTGTGATCGTTAAAATTTAAATGCTCAATATGTTAGGTATTTACTAATGATGAATACGTATGTATTTCAATTAAAATTACTTTTTAAGTTTTATGTATTTACATTCGAAAGGGTCAAAAAAGCTATTAATGTAAGTGCTTACGTATCTACATGAATCTATTTTTATAATAAAAAAAATTATTTTCATTGTTCTTAGAAACATAATAATATGTTTCAGAGAACATAAATATGTAATTTTCAATTTGTTTTCGATAATGTAGAAAATTATGGAAAGATTACAAAAAAAGCATTCAATGGGCCTTACAGACGTAAAGCTTAAGAGATATTCGAGAAGAATTTATATATATATATATATATATATATATATATATATATATATATATATATATATATATATATATATATATATATTTGTTTAAACTGGCAATAAAACAACTAACAAACATATTACTACAATAAACAGAATCAAGCCTTCTTCGACTGAAATTGGAAGAGTATTCTCTTTTGCTGGTAATTTCTGCATAAAACTAATATCTCGTTTAAATGACTATTCATTGAATCCTTAACTTTTTCTATTTTATTAATTAGATAATAATACATAATTTTTTTATTCTCCAGCTTTCCATACACATTTTCAAAACCGAATTTATAAGGGAAAACGAGGTTTTTAATTTTTACGGTTCTTAGCCAACTTTAGCCAGTATTATTTTTCATAATACAGTCGAAATTTTACCAAATTGAAAATTCGAGTCAAGTTTCTAAAAAATTTCGAATATTCGTTTATTGTCTTCAAAACACAATAAACAATAAAAGACATAAGACTAACATTTAGCTAGTCTCCCAATTTTTGTTTGCTGGGATCGAACTTGGTACAATCGCGCTGTGTATGAACATCGCATTATTATAGCCATCATATTACAATCATCACCCGTACATGCAGCAAAAACTGTATGATCACTTTAGTTTTAAAGATGAGAGTGCATTAGCGCGTAAAATCAACAATTCAATAATGCTCATGTTCTCGGTACATAGTACATCATATAAAAGAACAGTGTGTGCGTATGTCAATCAACCAACTAGTCAGTTACTCGTAATAATTCAGTCATTTCTTCGGAGCAGTTGATTTAGATTTGAGTATTTTTCATACGAGCACATGCATTTGTAGCTCAATATTTCGTTATTATTTATGTAATAAAAATAACTAAATCAACAATTTCTTATTAGCATAATCATTTCAGAAAGAACTTAACAATGGCAACAAAAGATGAGGGCGCCTGTTGGGTTGTCATGCCATTTATGTATGTTTAGATGATGAGGATTATTTATTAGAAAAATTTTTAATCACTGATGGTGCGAATGTTATTCTTTTGGCTGGATAAATGGTGAATGTGTCGATGCAGTTCGATGATTTTCAAATATTTTTCATTACGATTAAAAGTAATATTCACACACACACACACACACAGACATAAACAGGTTAATTTAATGGTGGTGGATGGATATTTTTTAAATTTTCATTACTATTTAATCTTCTTTAATTAGGTTGAAAATATTTCGAATTGTTAAGGGTTTTCATATTGCAAACTATAAGATGGTAATGAAAAACAGTGTGCCTTTTTGAAAAAAGCTTTTTCAAAAGTTTGTTGTATTATATATTTATTTATTGATTATGTTAAATGTTAAGAAATTAATTTATTAGTGTAATATAATAATCTGGTATTACGGGTCCCTGGATAAAGTGAACAAAAAATTCACGAATCGTCGGGAAAATATGAAATAAATAACTTTGAAATTTATTGTCATAAAAACATATTAGGCCTGATTAGCTAAAAAAACAAGAAACTAACGTAAACTATGTTGTTTAATCATGTTATTAGATATCAAACAATGTAGGAGTTTTTTCTTTACAAGAAGTCATATATTTAAATTTTTGGCAGAAGGGAGAGCCATTTTGAATTATTTGCTTAAATTCATTTACTTTTATAAATAAGTCCTAATATTAACTTCACTTTGTCCAGCATGCAATGAACCAAAAATAAAATCTTTAAATTATTCTTAAAAAAAAAGTATAAAATTTTGTTGATTACTTCATAAAGAATTGAGAAAACCAAATTTCTATATTTTTCTCTTTTATAGGATTAAAAATTGTACACTTTATTTAGAAAAAATGCCATAGGTTGAAAATAGCAGCGGAAACAATTTCCCTTCTACTATTACAAAATTTTACTTCATTTTAGTTAAATATTTACTACCTTCTTGAAAATTTTTTTAAAGTTCTTCAAATATTTTTTAAACTGCACAGTTTTTCATATTACATATTCAGGGGTGTCATAGAAACCATGTCGGTTTTGCTGATTATCGTTTTTGTAAACCAATATTGGTTTCATTTCGTGTCATGAAACAAAGTTGGTTTTGTTAAATTCGAATGTACATAAATAAAACCAATGCATGAATCAACTGACCTTTTTTGCAATAAATCAAAAAAAGTTTATTGTTTTATTTAGAATATCAATAAAAGTGTATAAATCTGTGAATAAAAGTAAATAATTAAAACAGGCATCAGCAGTTGTAGCATTTTTGTTGTTAGAAGAAGAGCGTTCAGAAAGATTGCAACAATCCACTTGAGCTGCCGGAGACAGCGTAAGTGCATTTTTTTATTGTTCATTTATGTACGTTTAAAGAAACTTTGTGACTTTGTAGATAATTATCGATTAAACAAAGATGCGTTTCGTATGGTACTTGACACTGTTAATGGAAAATTGTCACATTCTAAAGTTCTTCCGGGAAGGATCTTATCAGAGATGAGTCGGCAACGATTTCAGCATAAGTTTAGGTAGAAGCACAGCATCAGCAATTTTAGGTGATATGCTCAAAGTTATGGAGCGGTTTATTTGTGGGTCCAACTGGAAATGGACAGCAATGAAAAGCGAAGATCAAGAGATCATTTCTACAATAAATATAAAATGCCATTTTCATAAAATATCCTTTTGCAAATAATAAAAACAAAGTACACAAATGAAAACTGCAATTGATAGTTGCTTGGTTTATTTCCAATAACAAAACCGATTGGTTTCTGTGACACCTAAAACCAACATTAATTCTAGTTCGAACAAAAAACCTATAACATTGGTTTTCATGACACCAAACCATGTTTTCTTGTCGTTTTCAAAACCAATTCTAACAACATTGGTTTCTATGACACCCCTGATTATACTTAAAATCAGTATATCAGAGAACAATAATTTTATTCATTTTTTATTGAACTTAGTGTTCTTAATTTTTGAAAATTTCCTATAGACCTATTTGTATATTACTGCATTAATGTATATCAACAAGGTGAAGCATTGGGTTATTTTAATATAATTGATATTGTTTTTGTTTCAAAAAAGCAACAATCCATATTAAACAGGTCAAACATATACACATTTCTAATAAAAATTTTATTTAGAAATGGTTTATATACATATGTTCTAAGATATTACTTTAATTTAGAAAATTATATTAAAGAAGCAAGGCATTTATATTTTACTAAAGGAATTGAAGTTTAAAATCTTATGCGCTTATACGTTGCAAATGGTTACCGGCAATTTAAGTTATTAATTTTTCTGAAGAACAAAAAATAATCTTTCTAAAAGACATTTTTAACTGATGCCTGAATTTTAAGAAATAATAAAATAATAAATAAAGACTTATTATTTTCAAACAATAGTCGAATTTAAAACTGGATCATGTTAAATCTTTAAGCAGAAAATGTGCTAAAATATGATTTATATTATAAATTAATATTTTTCTTACAAATACATTAAGTCCATTATACTATTATTTTTATAATCATTTTGTGATTACAATAATAAAATTTTCATCACATTCTTATGCTCCTAATTAGAAAATTGTACAATAAAGATCAGCATATATGAACATTTATACGCGTATGTATGATTCATTGAGAGCTTATTTTACAGTAGTTATATTTTTTATTGGACATTTCATATATCAAATTATTGATGTTCTTAGAATCAAGTGTTAATTTATGAATTTAAAAAATTCGAATTAATTAATTACAGATCAAGTAAACCTTTTGCATTAGCCTTAAAATTCAAATTAATTAATAAAAATGTTTAGACTAACAAACGTTCGATAATAAATAGTATTCGTATGTAAATTGTATGTGGATATATGTATTAGGATTCAAAAAATTTTATTGGCAACCCAATCGTGATCATTCATTCGAGTAGAAAAAAACAACTCAACGTAATTTTTTCTTTTTTTAAATAATAAGCTTCCATCACGAAAGCAAGACATACAGATTGTTTTATGAAATGAAAGAGAATATTAAACATTGAATTATTTATTTCTTTTTTGATTGTATTGTATAACACATCACTAAAAAATGTTTAATCATATTTAAAATTATTTTATTATGAATTCAGTAATATTTAACATTACACGAAAAAATTAATAAACTTCCATTAACTACCAAGAATTCTAGCTTTAATTTAAGGTGCAGCATAAGTTCCTGTCTTATGTATTAAATATGTATTTTATTTAAGGTAGAAATATATTTTCTCATTACATAAACTTAAAATATGTTTTAAGTGTGTATGTGCTCATTTTCAAATTCTCATTTTCAAATTCGCTGTATAAAGCTGTTTTTTTAATATGGCCGTATATGTATATGGTATTTAAGAAAATTACTCACCTTTTGTATAAAATTTCTTTCCACTAGAATTATTAATGCGAATAAATCCTTATTATTACGTAATCCGTTTCTATTTTTTATTTTTTTTAATAATTTTTTATTGCATATACTTATGTATGTACATATGTATGTACATGTCGGCGTATATTTGTAGAAACTTATTTTATTTAATGCAAAACTTTTTCATTTAGAATATACAAATAGTATAATTAACACTCATAAGCAGTTAAAACATGCTGATCTCTATTTTATTGGTTAAATATTAATTATTTTGTAAACGAGACTAACACATGAAAAAGTTAAGTCACACACATTTACTATTTCTTGTTTATATGTATGTAGGTGCTGCTGGAAGCAAAATCCATCAAGTTTACATTGACAATATACACCGTTAATTTCAACCACGTAACGACAATGTCAATATTGAAATGCAAATATTTGAATTATGACAGAAGCAATACCGTAAATGTAAATTAATATAGATAATAATGTTACATTACGTATGTATTTATGTAAAAATATGAATCTTCCTATGTACATATGTACATACACGTAAATGTGTACATACTTACACGCGCCTCTATTTAAACTGGCTATGTATGTACAAATACACAGAGAAAAACAACTCAAGCAAAGACCAATAAATTGCAACAAATAAGCAAACTAATGTGGAGGATAGCATTACACGATTGTGCATAAGTATATGTACATATGTATGTACATACATATCCATGTATATGTTGGTGTTATATTTACCAACAATCATCAAATATCATTAAAATAAATATAATAGATCAAAGAAAGGCCATCAAATCTTAATGAGGCCACATACATATGTACATAGTTATGTAAGTACATACATAAGTACCCTGAAGGAAATGTCACTAGTGATTCACTAGTGATTCACTATTGACAAAGTCACCAGTACTAGTGACAACTTATACCCCAGCCAATGCTTTTTTCTGTTGACATTTAACATGCACTTGTCATTGAAAATCCACTAGTGACGTTGGAACTAGTGACGAACTAGTTCCAATGGGACCATATGACGACCGTAGAACTAGTACTTCTCTGTAGACATTGTCACCAGTATTATTGACATACTCTACACAATACTTCTTTCTATTGAAATTTAAGATGGACTTATCATTGAAAACCCACTATTGAAGAGGTCGTTCTAATGGGTCCATGTAAACAATTTTTGATATACATATATCCCTACAGTTTTAGTTAAAATAAATGATTAAAGGTTCACCATAGAACAAATAAACGCAATTAAAAAATGAAGAGGCATAAGCGTGCTCTCAGAAATTTCTCTGCTCATCAAACAAAAACACGTTGACAACTCCGTTGACGATGTCTACATATGAGTCACCAAAATAGTCGACAAAACTGGTGACTTGGGTACACTTGTCCCCATGTTTCCTTCAGGGTATGTACACATCTATCTATGTATATGTACATATGTATGTATATTAAAACAAACTAACGTGGGTGTGTTGTTACAACCAACAATTGGTCTCATACACATTCCACCATTGTCGTCACCATTATATATGTACATACATACATACACACATACTTATATTTTAATATATGTACACTCATAATTTATAGGCGCCATTTTCATATACAAAAATAAAACTGTTAGTCTCTTTTCTTTTAATTTTAACTTGTTTTTTATGTACATACATAAATATATTTTACATACATATTCAACTCCAACTGCCGACGGTAACTTTTGGTGACAAAAATTTCATTAATTTAATGCGCTTGAGTTGTAAGAATTTTTCCCAAAGAATCTCTCGCGTTCGCGTGCTCTCAATAACTACAGTTATTTCTCTAAAACAAAACTGCAACAAAAACTAGGAGAGAATTATTAATGGAAATAAATACAGTTACAAACAAATCCAGAGTATTTTTATGAAACAACACCCCAATTACTAATATTACATTCGCTCTCTCTCTCTCATTCTCATTCTCATTCGCTCTCTTTATCACGTACTTTTCTTTGTATAGCACCATTAAGGGGTGTTTCCTGATTCTTAAAATTCTTCATCTATAAATTGCATCATATGCTGTATTAACGCAGCCATTATCGCCTTCATCACGATTATTATATGTATGTATGTATGTATTCCCTTGGTGTTATTGTGTTTTCCTAGCATCGTCAAACCGTTAGAAGTAGCGACGGCAACAGCACCCATTGTTAAATCTTTTCATTTTATGTGTGTGAGTGTGTAAATTAAAAATGTCATCTTTTATTTAACCCGTTTCAATTTATTGCATGTTTGGCTGATTGTATTATGTGCCTTTTGCACATTTGTATTTACATACATATGTACATACATATATATGCATTTGTGCTGCAATTTACTTGATTTGCTCCTTTTTCGGTTCTGTTTGCAGGTGGTCCTTTTTTTCTTTTTCTTCTTTATTGCATTATAATGGCTGCCCTGAGATGGTACTGCTCAAGATGTTGTTTGGCAATGTGGCATTTCATGCTTTTATACAATGGCTTTTGTAGTTTTGTTTGATTTATCTCATTCTCATCTATCATCCATTAGGGTTTGTTTGAAAGGCTGAACGAGATTTAAAGTAAAAAGTTGGAAATAAAATTTTTTTAATAACTTTTAGGCATTTAACGACTATGGGCTATAATCGTAGTGGCACACTAAAGTCGGTTTGTTTTAGAACCGGGTTATAAATTATATGTATTTGATTAAATATTTTGTCGTTGTAAAACAGTACTTCTTATGGCCGATATGTTGAATGTAGAAAACTTTTTTATTGAATCTGGTACAAGAGACTGCTGACTGGTCATATTGATAGAAAAAAATATGTAATAAGAGACAAAAAAGTAGAAGTATAATTTATTTGCAGAAAAAGCTAAAAAAAAATTATGACACATCACTCCAAATTATTTTTACCTCTCCTTTACAAATTGTTAGCAATATCAAGAAAAATAGAGTGGAAGTTTGCCATGAATGCTGGTGAAAAATTATTTTCCCCAAATTGGTTTCAATTTCTTCTAATTTAATTCATTTGCATAAGTATAATGAGAGAAAGAGCATGCTTCTAATTAAAGTTAATTTGAGAATCTCTGGAAGTTAATTTTTTAACAATAACAATTACATAATCATACGTTATATAGTTTTCTGTACATACAAGTGTTTACATGAACACATTCAAACATAAGAATGCTGAAATTTAAAAAGACTCCCATTTTTAGACAATTACTTTTTCATTGATATCAAAGCATCAATAAAAGGGTATAGTATTTTCCACTTTAATTTTTATGTTTGGATTTTTATTGATTCGTTCGAATAATAGATATCGTAATCGTTTTTGAAAATTTTCAAAACGTGTAAAACTGCTTCTAATGCCACAAATTTGATTTCGAACTTGGTTATTCTTTAAAAAAAAAACATCTTTAAAACAATTTTCTAAAATAATATTTTTTGAAATAACTCGGAATATTCTTGTCTAAATTGATTGACTATTTCGATAGATATCGTTGTCAAATCATTTCCAAAAAAATGATTCCTTTTATTATTTTACTCTGAACTATTATTCATTCATATTGCGATTTTATCGTCGAGAAGAATTTCTTTTCTAATGCCGTCGATGCATGTTTCATAGCAATACGGAATCGATTATTTTCGAAATAAAAATGTGCAACCAGGTAAGAATATTATTGTCGGCTTGTGTTTTAGTTATAACGAAAATTACAGTCTTTTCAGATAATCAACTCTAAATATCAAAATTACTTTTATCTTTACACTAGCTTTTGCCTTTTTACATTTCAAAAAAGATTTATTTAAAGCGCTACTGCGTTTTTATTTTCACAACAATTTCATAAACATAATACAATTGTTCTTTTTTCAAGCCACAGTTTGCACATTTCTTATAATAACGACTAGAGAGTTTTTAATCACAAAAATATTAGCGACGTGACGCCGTGATACCCTACAGCAGTTGATAGCTAGTATATGTTGTTGGAAGGCATTTGTGCAGGTTATCCTATTAAATAAAATAAAATATTTTGCAAAACATTTACAACAAATTGGAAATAATGTTTTTTTATATTTTGCAATGGAGGCTTATGCGCATACTTACATACTAATACGTAGATAAATACTATTTTTTTTTATATTAATAAGTAAGCAATGAAAGAATTCAATTATCCACTGTATTTAACTTATGGCGTTTTCGTTTCTGAGCAAAATGTTGCGCATATTTCGTCCCTGCTGCATGTTCGTGTTTGGTTTTAAAAAAGCAAATATTGTTTTCTGCTTTGAACGCGAAAGAGCCATTACATCACCAAAGTATTGGTATCATGGAAAACGTGTTTCCGATTTTTATGGCAGTATATTTTTTAGAAATGAAATATTTATGTTATACTTTAGTTAAATATATTTACAAATATATTTTAATTTATATTACACATTAGCCATATATGATATTCTCTTCGAAAGTCTAAAAATTAAAAAAAAAATTGGGTCTTCCAATAGGGACTTCCAAACTTTGACAGTTGCAGCTAGATGTGTCAAATTGGCTGTCATTTATTTAACCTTTTTGCCATACATTCATAGACAGATATAGCGTTGAACAAGGGCGTAGCCAGGATATAAAATAGGGTGGTGCCACGAAAATTATGATTTTTTATGATTACGATTTTTTATGATTATTACATTTTCGATCTATTTGAAGAGTAATCTGCGTGGATCTTCTGAAAATTTTGCTAGAATTTTTTCCAAAAATTCGTCCTTCTTCTCGATTACCAATCTTCGGTGGACGCTTAGCATACATAGTCCTGCGATATACAATATACTTATTTTTTGATAATAAGTAAAATTGCATTTTATTTTACCGTTTATACGAGTTTCAGTCATTGTGGTGCGCAACCATGTTTTTACTCGCCTTAAATTGCTAAATGAGCGCTCAACAGTTGCAGTAGTGCACGGCTGTGGCAATGAAATTAATAACGCCTTCCTTATATTTGAATAAAATAATCGAGCGTCTTTCGAAATACTCGCCAGCTCTAAGTCGGCTAATTCGTCTTTACCCATTTTTTTTTGTTGCCTAGAATTATACCAAAACTCAATTTCTCCTTCCAAATCATCCAACTAATAAAAATGCTCAAACGTTTTTGTGGCATCTTTAAGCTCTTCCAGCTTCAAAGAAAGCATGTTTGACGGGTGCAAACAATGAATTGCAAACGCTGGCCTATTCTCTTCATTAAATCTTCTGTCCAGTGATGAAATTAAAGAATCTACATAAGGAATGTATATAGATCACTTCCAGTATTCAGCAGGTGATGGAAATGGGGGATTTGAACGGTGCGTTTGACGAGAGACTATGCTTGGAACTGACATCTCTATTCCTAAATTGGCTGTGTTTTCTTGAATAGAAAAAAGCAATACGTCCACAATACCCTGTGCATTTTTTAATAATTTTATATTGTATGCATGTAAAAAAAATTATTATAGAATTAGGTGGGTGCAACGGCCCTCTAGGCCCATACCTCGCTACGCCCATGGCGTTGAACAATATTTGCAAATTATAAAATTGTTTTATCATTATAACATAATTTTCCACGCGCGTTCATCAAAAAACCGCCTTCTGGGTACGTCAACAAACAAATCAGCATGAGATCCACGTTTAATGCATCCCGAAAAATGCAGTGCATGGTGTGAATTTCGGACTGGCAGTGTCATCAGTATATCTTTCTTTGAGAACAACCTTGGCTGCGCTATAGGTTAGGGATTACCAACTTCTTTTGGTCATAATTGGATATTTGCACTAACGATATTTGGTTTCAACAAAACGGAGATATGTGCCACGGCATGCGGAGGTGATGTGAACTGGCCACCGACATCGTGCGATTAATTCTCGTTATAATCATTCCTGTAGGGTTTTCTTATGTCGAAATTTTATGCGAATTAGCCACAAATAACAGCTGCCCTCAAAGTCAACATAATCCTTGTCAACGGCCTAATTTAGTCTAATTTATGCGCCAGAGTAAATGAAAATTGGTCATATGGCCCCTTTTGCAATATATAAATATAAGTATGATAGTATCGACCAGAGAAGCATCGTAAGGCCGTAGCAAACCCCACCTAAAACCTACAATACAACATAACCGGTGTATTAAAAAATGAATCCTTGGACACAACCTAAAATAAGTTGAAATATTTAGTAATAAAAAAAACTTCAACGTGAAACCAACTGGGTAAATTAAACATTTAAAACACCACAAGTGGTACACCAGTAGGCTGCAATTCATCTCGAAAACAATAGGTACTCTATATACATAGAATATATAATAACACTAACAGCAGAAAGTACTGAAAGGATTATACACAATATATAACTACATATGTATATATAAAGTAATTATTAAATCTGCAGGAATTTTAATGTGACTACAAAAATGTAAACCTCCAACTGCCAGCGAAAGAAACAAAAGAATACAAATAATTCATTCCAACTCGCAAGCATTTCGAATACTCACACATACACGCACGCACTCTCATAAAAGAGTACAAAATGCATTCACGCCGAAAAATATAAAGAAATGTTTGCATATAAAATTTAAAATCAAAAAAGGTACAAAACAGTGATGGAAAAGTTGTTACGATCGTACTTTTCTTGATACTATTTGATTTGAAAAAATACCGTGTTACTCCTCTGTTACATTTGATACTCTCAGTGATACGTCTTAAATTCATCTGTTTTAGCATTTCCCCTTCATCACTTAAGGTGGAGGTACATAACACGCGTTACACGCGTGCGCGCGTTGAACGCGTTGTAAGCTTTTTACGCGTTACACGCGTCAAGTTACACAACACGCTTCATATTTGTTCATACTCCATCAGCTGGTAACAATATTTGCTTCATAATATGGACTGATTAGCCGCCATTTTTAAACATGACGCGTGAAAAGTTGAAAGTTGACGAACTTCACGCGTTAGACGCGTTGCCGACTTTTTTATGTACCTTGTTATATGAAAATACTTTAGTTCAAGTTTTTTGACAGAAGTCTACAACGCGCTGACGCGTGTAACGCGTGTTAGGTACCTCCACCTTTAAGGCCATGTCAGATACAACTTTTGCTTTGCGTTGCGTTACAGCCTCGCTTTGACTATTAAGATGAAATGTACATACTTATACGAAACATGCCACATAAAACACTTTTAACGCAGCGTGACGCAAAAAGTTCGCAACTCTCAACTTTTTGCGTGCTTTGACAATCAAAGTTATGTTAGAATATGATATGAAAATGTGATATGAAAAATACTTATTTTTTTATTTTTAACATTTATTTCCTGTTGAAGAATATGAGCTTGTTTTTTTTAAACTAATTTATAAAATAGTACCTATTTGCATGCTATATGTAAGTATATAGCATAAGATTATTTTATTGTAAAAAATCAGTGGCAGCCTATTATTTTACCTTTTTAATCGAAATGTGGAATACCGATTGAAATTGATAAATTTATAAAAGATATAAATTTCCATTTTTGCAATAGTTCAAGTAGAAGGGAGGAGTTCACAACATTCCAGGAGTACTTCTGTACTGAATTGCATGTCATATATAAATATGCAGCAACCAGGTGGCTTTTACGGGAGGAAGTAGTTAATAGAATTTTGGAGCAATGGGCAAGGCGTTGAGGTACTATTTTACGTTAAACGATTTTGAAAGGGAATCAAGAAATGAGAGGATCGAATTTATAAAATCCGGATTTTTTGATTCAGTATTCAAAATGAGCTTTTTATTCCTCCAATATGTTTTAAAGATTATAAATTATATTAACATAGAAATGCAGTCGGAAGATGTTCGTATGCATATATTTTTGCCAAGATTAAAATATTTGTTTCGACAAATAGATCGAAACTTTATAAATAAAGACATCTTGTACAAATGTAGCCTCGCACAGATAAATATTAATGAAAATCACAATCCCTTGGATGATTTTTTTTGTGGCTCTGAAGTTGATTTATATTTAAATACAAACGATGTGGAAATAACTGTGGTAAATACGTTTAAAGAAAATCGTCAACAATTTTATATTAAATTTTGTGAAGTTCTAAGAAAAAAAGTTGACTTCGACAGTGAAATGTTAATTTGGTTTAGTAAATTTTCCACTGAAAATGTTTTGTCTGGTAGAACTAATAGTAATATACCACTTCTGTTAAAAATGTTTCCAAATGAAAGGCAAAATTTTGAAAATATAAACTCTCAGTACAGGGCATTGGCAGATGTTGAAGAGCTTAAGCCTTTGCCAAATGAAAATATTTGTAACTTTTGGTCTAAAGTGGCTAAAACTAAAAACTGTTTGGGCGAATATATGTTTTCCGATATTTCGAAGATTGCAAATGGAATGTTATCTATTCCTCACTCCTCTGCAAATGTAGAGAGAATTTTTTCGTATCAAAATCAAATAAAAACCAAACAAAGAAATAGGCTTAATGTTGAAACCGTATCAAGTCTTATTCAGACCAAAGATTTATTGAAATCTAAAGACTCCTGTTGTTATAACTTTGACATATCTAATAAAATAATGTCAAACAAATTGTAATTGCTATAAACTTTGTTACTTTTGATCTCGTATTATAATTATTTACTTATGTTACTTTAAACACATCGACACTTAAGTACAAATATTTTTTATATATAGATACTTGTAAAGTATAGCTATTGTTTCTTTTTTAAATAACTATTAGTTAAAATAGATTGTTTAGTTATAATAATGAATTTGTATTTAAACATACGTATTTATGTTCTCTGTTAATTTTTTTTTTTTTTGAATATGTAAAATTTTATATTGGGTATTTTTTAAGGTATAGAACTTTAAATTGAAATAAATACTAGGTGAATAACGCTACTGGTATAGATTTGGGCTTATTTGAAGGACACTACTCAATGATTTTTGACTTTAATGTGATGGAGGAAGTTTTTTTTGGTCTTAAAATGTAAGAAAAAATTATTTTCGAAATAAACCCAAATCCATTCAATTGGCACTATTTATTTAAAGTGATATACATTAAAAAGTACAAAATAAATTTAAAAAATGTTTTGTTTATAGGTAAAATGAACTTTTTATGTATTGATTAATGGTTTTTGTTAACTTTTTGTTTTCATAAAGATTTTTTAACTGTTTAATAAAAATTTAAAAAAAAATAAGATTTGTTACTCTTGAGCTTAAAAAAGTACCCTCAGAAAAATTTTTTGATACCGAAATGAAAATCTCATTTCTCATCACTGGTACAAAATATTATAACTTCAGTTAGTAGCAACCAAATACATATAATTCAGACATTCATTTATACAACAAACTGCTCTTGATCAGGACGAAAAACGGGGAAGGAAGGGAAAGTAATACAGCCAACACAATAAGAAGTAAAGGTGTACATACATATGTATGTACATACATCTAAAACATTGATGGACAAAATTGTTTTACACTTGTGTTAGTGAGATAATTTGAAGGTACAGTGACAAGCAAAAGGAATCACAAAGATTTTCATATAAGAAACTAAATTAAACGAAATCGTCTACATTAATGCTGTCATGACAGTTTCGTAAGAGCAGTATATGTTTTAAAGACGTGGAACTAATTTTATTACGTTGTTTACTGCAAATGAATTTTAAGTCCGGAAAAATTTTTTCACATAAGTGGTCGGAAAAAATGAAAGATTTTTTTTTTGAGTTAGGATAGGCCAATGCGTCCAAAGTTTTCCAAAATAATAACATGTCTATTTCCGCAAAAGCTTTTAGATTTAGATTTAGATTTAGATTTATTTACTTATTCATCTACAGAAATATATTCTTACAGATTACAAAATTATTTTAATTGAAATATTTGAATAACATAGATTTAAACATAGTATAGTTGACATCAAAATTTAAGGAGGGAGTTAAGCTATTACATAAATGTAAGCATCTTGCAATAGGTTCATTATTTGCATAATTAGTTCGTAGACAACTTTCCTCAAACATACGGTTAATTCTTAAATCCCTGGGGGGACAATACAAAGTAAAATAATTTTTTATTTCAGGACAATCAATATTACCAGATAATACATTATAAGCTAGCAATAATGAGGAACAGGTTCTGCGGTCGCTTAATGATTGTAGGCCTAGCAACTTTCTCCTAGCCTCATAAGGAGGTAGCTCATACTGCCAATTTAACTTTAAAGCAGTCTTAGTAAAAATTTTTTGAACGCGTTCAATGCGATTAGATAGACCCAAATGATAGGGATTCCAGACAATAGAACAATATTCTAAAATACTTCGAATCAAAGAAATGTATAAAGATTTAAGGGTATATGCGTCCCTGAAATCTTTAGAATTTCTTTTGATGAAGCCGAGCATAACATAAGCTCTAGAAACCACATAATCAATATGTCTAGAAAAAGTTAATTTGGCGTCAAAAATAACACCTAAATCTTTGACTTCATATACTTGCTTAAGCATGATACCGCTAAGGGAGTAATCAAACTTAATTGGATTAGAAATATGTGTGTAGGACAATGTGCAACATTTAGAAATATTAATTTTTATACCATTTTTAGAACACCAGTTGGAGAGATTGTCAAGGTCAGCCTGCAATTTATGACAGTCTGCCAAATTAGAGATACAAGAATATAATTTCAAATCATCTGCAAATAACAAGCATTTGGAAAATTTAAAAGCTAATGGTAAGTCATTGATAAAAAGTATAAAAAGTAGTGGACCAATATGTGTACCCTGCGGAATACCAGAATAGGCGTCTATTAGAACCGATGATGAAGCATTGTCAATTTTAACTATAAGTTTTCTGTCAATCAAAAAACTTTTAAAAAACTGCATTAGATTATTAGATAGACCAAAATTACAAAGCTTGCGTAATAAAAGGTAATGACTAACAGTATCAAATGCCTTAGCAAAGTCAGTGTAAATAACATCACATTGAGACTTACGATCCATTGCAGTTATAACATCACGATTTATTATAAGTAGATTAGTAGAAGTAGATCTATTCGGCATAAACCCATGTTGTAAAGGGGAGATACAACTCTTAACACGGTCGAAAAGTTTATCCTTTAAAATTTTATCAAAAATCTTTGCAAATGCACTTTGCTTAATTATTGGTCTATAGTTAGTGATCAGGCTACGATCACCTGATTTAAAAATTGGTACAATACAACAGAGCTTCCAGCAATCTAAAAATTTACCACGTGCGAGGCACATATTAAAAAGTTTTGTAGTAATCTCAACAATATTAGAAGAACATTTTTTGAAAAATATAGAAGGATAAGAATCTATTGTACATTTAGTGTCATTCTTTAACGTTTTTATAGCATCAGAAACATCATTAACGGTTACATGAAAATTAAATTCGCTCTTACTGTTATTGTCAAGATTAAAATTAGAACTATAGCAAGGAGGTTCAACAAAAGTGCTCTGAAAATATTTCGAAAATAGGTCACATGAGCCTGTATTACTGTTAGATTGCAAGTCATTGTAATACATGCGCTTCGGTATGCCATTGTTGCCCTTTTTACTGTTAACAAAATGCCAAAAGGCTGAAGAGTCGGATTTAATTTTGCTCTCAATTTGAAATATATGTTGTTGATACAGAAAATTTCTGTAGAAATTATACTCCTTACGCGCCAATAGGAATTTTGAACGACTCGCATCGCTATTCGAATTTCTAAACTGTCTATATGCTTTATTCTTTACATTCTTCAAATGACATAATCTCGCGTTGAACCAGGGAGGCTTATTGTTGTAATTGGGTTCATACTTTGGTACGTGCATGCTTATAGCCATGTCAAAATGATTACAGATAAAGTAATAAATACTGTCAGGATCATCGATGTCACGCAACGCTGACCAATCAACTGCTTTAAGGTAGTCATTTAAACCTCCAAAATTTGCTTTATTAAAATTGTAATTCAATATGGGGTACTCAGTTTCATTGACAAAGGAAAAAAACTCGAAATTAAAGTCTAACGCCTTGTGATGTACCGTATTTTGAGAAACTGTACAACCAGCCAAATTGCAAGAAGCTTTAATAAAATCATTTGCAAAAATTAAGTCAAGAGTCCTACCGATATCATTTTTGAAACAATTCAGTTGATTTAAATTATTTAACAAAAAGAATCCAGTTACATATTCATCTATATCAGTAGTAATATTATAAGGCAATAAAACGTTATTTTCCATATTCCACTGAATATTTGGTAAATTAAAGTCTCCAAATACTATAAGATGTTGGTTAATGTCCAAGACATTACAGAGGTTTTGAATATTCTCCAAATGATATCGGTATGTATCAGAATTACTATTAGGAGGAATATAAGAATTAACAATGGAAATGGTGTAATTATTAGCAAAAGTTATTTTAATACATAATTGCTCAATAACATTAGTAAATTTAAGAGAAACAAATTCCGATTTAAAATCAGCTCTAACTGCTATTAAAACGCCTCCACCTTTAGCCTTCTCTGATGATGTAAAGCAACGATCGTGACGATAGACGGTATAATAATTATCAAAATACTCTTCACTTTTAATATTCTCATTCAGCCACGTTTCTGTAATAATAATAATGTCATATTCGCGCGCTGACATAAAGAGAACAAAATCACGAGTTTTGGTTCTCATACCACCAACATTTTGATAATAAACTGTATAACGAGAATTCAATTCATCAAGTGCAGTGCATGTTGTTGCAGAAATGTTACTCGTGGGATATTCTCCAGAAAAGTTTAAGCAGCTTGTAATAGGTTGGAGTACTGTTGATTTGGATTGAGAAATATTTAGTTTTTTGACACAACTCCCTCCCTTTGCGGAAGAACACCAATCCTTTTAGGTTTACGCCTTTCATTGTTAGTAAATTCGCGGACAAGAGTGTTTACAGGCCAAATATCAGGGTTCAGAATGTGATCAATAAGTTCCTCAGGAATAGTTAATTTGAAAGATGAGATGAACCTCTCACGAGGGAATTCAAATTTACGGATCAAAATGTCAACATTCTTGCCGAATTTAGATTTAAGGAAGTAGTCCATATCGTCTAATGTTGTGTCGCTTGCCAAACGAGACACGAAGATAAATTTTTTACGTGGCACCGCTTTTAGTGGCTTGATAATTGTTTGATTATTCGATGAAATATTAGTTAAGGTTGCAGGTACTGGTAAATTTAGTGATGATATTGTGTTAAAAGAAACGTTATCTGTGATTACTGATGGTGAAGTGAGAAGTTGGGAGGACGGTCCATTCGATGATGCTGAAGAAAAAGCAGAATCTCCATTGGCAATGGCTGAATTTGTAGGGACAACCATCATAGAGCCCATTGTTCCAGGTGTAGGAGGAGATATGTTTGATGTTGAATTGTTTTTAGAAGATGGTGGATTCATGCGTTCATCATTTTGATCCAAACTTTGAAATTTTGTAAATAATTCCCCGAATATTGAAAGTTTAGATTGAAGAGATATAAATTCTTTATTAAGTTGGTCATAGTCATCTTTATAACTTTTGAAAAATTTAAAGAAATCAATTTTGATGTTTTTACAATGAGCACATGTCCAATGCAGAGATTTACTTGAGTCCGCAAGTGCATCAGCGTCACGCGCTTTAAGTCCGATACACTTAATATGATAGTTACCTAGGCATAACCAGCATGACACCATACGATCATTACCAGAGGCAGTGCAGTTTCCTTGTAAACAGTCCATATTATTCGTTTGTTAATTTGAGTTTAACTCGCTTCGTAATATTACAAGTTCTGATTGTATTTTGAATTCATATTTGGTAACATCAACATTAAAAGGGTTTTCGTAAAGTTCCAGAAGTCGTTTTATGTTATCTTTATCCTCAAATCTATCTTTGAAATTGAAAAAAGGTTTTCAAAAATATTAATATAACCTTTTCGTGCTTGTTCAAAATTAGGGATGTTTTAGGAAATTCTTTGAAGTCACCTAACTTAATTTGTGATAACAACAAATATAAATTAGCTTTGAAATTATAAATTTTTTTTGTCAAATCGTATATATTATTTTCCTTGCCCTGTAATTCTAAATTAAAATCATTAAGAAAGCCAGTCGTATCTACCAAAAATGCTAAGTCTGTAATAAACTGATAATTTTTGAGATGATCTGATAAGCTGTTATCAATTTTTTCTAACACTGTAATTGAAAAAATGTATAAGCATCAAGCTAACATGTGCACTCGCCAAACTAAAAAACTAAAGAGCATAAGAAAACAAGGGGCGTGGCTTATAAACAATTGTTTGATGAAATGTCCATCAATATTCTAAAAATAATAAAAGTTATATACACATGCAAACATAAGTAACGCCATGCATATAAGTATGTATGAACAGAACTGCCACCGGATTGAAAAGTGAAATAATTTCCCGTAAAGGTGTTTAGAGTTGACTGAACATGTACCCCTTTTGCTTTCTGATATTGTTTTAATTTAAGAAATATATTATTTTTCATCGCAAGCACTCCTCCACTATCCACAAGGTACATAATGCTACACATTGGCACAAACTATTAAACATTGTCCGTGATATTTGATGGATGCTATTTAACCTATGTTTATGTATAGTTTCTTTTCTCATAAAATATAAGTAAATATTCACTTTTGTTTTTACCAGTCCTCTTCCAGATAGGACATTAAAAATTTAACATTAAAAATTTCTTAGTGTTTTAAAAATGTTGGGGTTATTCCTCCATCCATATCCAAACTTTGCCAATTTTAAAAGAAAATTTTTGATTTTGTCAAAAACTGCTAAGAGTAGAAATAGTTCCGTATGTATGCAAACGTTTTTTTTTTTTAGATTTTAATTTTAATTTTTGCAAAAATAAAAGAAATATCATATATTCCCACAATATATGTAAATAAATAAAACAACCCGGTAGCTTTATATTTTATACACATGCGAGTACACAAATTTATTAACAAGGAGCAGCAGCATCTAAAATAAAAGAAACTCAAAACTGGCTTTGAAATACCAAACGTCATTGAGAATGTCGCAAGAACAGATTGTACAGTGAGGGGAATTATGGTCCAATATTGTAAATAAAAATACAATGATGTCTTGGTTAAATCGGCATGCAATAATTCTAGAAGGCCAGGAGAGAGGTGCAAGAGAAAATTAGCGGCCAGAAAAAAAGTGAAAAATCAACATTATATAAGTATGCATGTACATACTTACATATATACATATGCATTTTGTACATAAACAAAATAGGCGTGTCTAGTAGAAAAGAAAAAAGGAGAACAAATTGTAAACCTAGAGTATGCGCTTTTAAGCTTCAGTACTCTCTTTCTATAAACCCCATATAAGTATGTAAGTATGTATGTATGCCCATGCACGTGTATACATAAGTACATCTCCACGTATGGCATGAGTAAGTATATACTCTATTTATGTATGTATTATATACTTATGTACATATGTATGTGCAATAATGTAGGTGTTCAGTTATAAAGCAAAAGAAAGCACATAAGTATGTATGTTTCTATTTACTTGCATATGTTATGTGTGTTTCATGTATATATGTATATGTACATACATACATACATATATAGAAATAATTTGTGCATTGAGGTAAACTTATTAGCTTGTTTCATTTGTTACTGGATTTTTTGGCGTCTCAGCAGCTGTTTGAGTGTTTCACTTTACTTGCTCTATCCTTTTTCACTTCTTAAAAAACAGATGAGCACATCTTTTACTCTGGCACCCAAATGGCTTTCATTGTTTTATTTGAATTGATCCTTTCGTAACACAAGCATTTGTACATACGAATACATACTTGTACATAATTTATGTACATACGAGATATGTTCTAAAAGTTGGATGGCTCTTTTATAAAGAAATTATTTATTAATCAATATCAATGTTTTACCGCTAAAATATAATACACTTGTGTCAAGACTTTTTCCAATCCTCCTTATAAACACATTTTCATAGACTTTAACTAATTCAGCGATACAGTCTTTATCTCTTAATCGTTGCAAATCAATGTCTTTTAGTTTTGGGAGCATGAAAAAGTCGCTGTAGGTCAAGCTCGTATGAGTGTGGAGTTGCATTTAGGCAAACAATCACTTAAACGACGGATCTTCGGTACAAATTTCGCCAATGCATTACAAGCCAACTAAAATACTACCGTCATCAGCAACTTCTCTAAACTTGTTTTGAATGCAGAGTGAAGTTCGTCTATGGCATCTTCTCACTTTTACTCAGAGTAGATTCAGCGTATGCCACTGTCAGCACATTAAGTGCTTTAGAGCACTGCTGGTATTCCACGAAATTTAAAAGGTTACTATATTTTTTAACATACCTCGTACATATGCATACATAACTTTATGCTAACGCCACATAGAGAGAAAGAGAGAGTGAGAGAATAGGACTCCATCCACGTAAGTCAAAAAAGTTCAAAATATCTGTCATCCAAAAATATGGGTACGTACGCCAATGGCTTTTATATCAGTTGGCAAATGGGTAAAAAATATTGTCTGTAACATCTGTTATTAAATTAATGAATGAATTCCACATTAATTTAGCTGGTAGTGAGTGCTGCTCGAAGATTTTTGAGCACGATTCTTAACAAACACTGTGTATATGTAATTAAAAAATGGATTTTGGCTAAAATACATCAGTTCCAGAGGAGTAGAGAGGGTTATAGCGCATCTCTTCACTGCGCTACAACAGCAGTTACTCCATACTCTTGCTCATATAGCTTATGAGATGATGGAAAGGAGTTAGAATGTTATTTGTCGACGTCTGCAAAACCAACTCTTGAATTCGAATCAAGATATGGGAAAATGTAAGGAATTGTAAAGGATTCAGTTGATTTTGGAACGATTTTCCGTCATCCCACGTCAAATTTGGTTTATGAACAGACCGGTTTCGGCTTTGTGCCATCTTCAGTGTTCTCGAGAACACTGAAGATGGCACAAAGCCGAAACCGGTCTGTTCATAAACCAAATTTGACGTGGGATGACGGAAAATCGTTCCAAATTCAAACAAACCCCGTCGGAAGAATATCACAAAAATCGATTCAGTTGATCTACGAGTGTAAATAATGTTGTTTAATACGCACAATTATAATTATGAAATTCAACATTTATATAACAATTTTCAGAGCTCTAAAACTTTTCCCGTGGACCTACGAAATACTACTAGTGATCTTTTACAAAAGTATGATGGTGTAAACATGCGAAAATAGCTGGGATCTGCATAAAAGAGTATATCATTAAGGAGTATATCAAACATATATATGTATATATAAGTATATATATATATATATATATATATATATATATATATATATATATATATATATATATATATGCGTGTGTGTGTGTGTGTGTGTATTTGTGGGTATTCTGTAAGTATTTAGTACTAACACGTTTAAAGAACCATAAAAATGAAAGTATGTACGCATATATCGTATATATGAGAAATTTAAACAATGGTCTCCTTTGGGGCTATGGAAAGCACAAAGCTTATAGACTGTAGCCAGCTACCAAATATAGTGAATAATTTGAAGATGACTTCGTCGTTAAGTATAATTTTTATCATATGGAAGTAGTTATTAAAGAGTAAATAATAAATCGCCTTCTAATGAATCAAACTCTAAATTAATATGGAGTATTTATTTATTTTTTTTTTTAATTTCATTAAGTAAAATTTCATAAAAATAAGCAAATGTATCTCGAGAAGAAATTGCGCGATTTTTTTTTATTTTTTTATAATCATAAAAAATATTTCATGTAGAGCATTTTATGTTAATTAATTTTTAAAGCTAATAGATAAAAAAGCTTGTTTGGGAAGGGCTAAGACACCCCAAGCACAAACTTGGCCCACACATAATGTCTTCGATACAATGGAATTTGTAATACATGCAACAATGTTCCTCTTCGTTCAAGTGCTATAGGCCTTTTCAGAAATAAAATTCTAGTTACGCCAATGTGTAAAATAATCAATAAATTATTATCCTTAAAATAGCAAGTACTACTAATACCTTTTTATGGCTGAAACCCATATTATTTGTTTTGAATAAGCACACATGTATGTATATGCATAGAACTGATTTACACCATGCATTTTTTATGTAACTTATTGCATATGAAAAGAAAATGGTGGAATAATAATTTTGGAAAAAACGGCCATTTCATTCGTCCGATTTTCACTCAAATTTTTATGGGGCCAAACTTTAAACATACATATTCAAACCAAAAATTATTTTAAAAATCGTATATCAATATTTCGGGCGGTAATATTGTCCGCCCTATCTTTCTCAAAAATATATATGATTTTTGAAAACAATTTCAATAAATGGAGGAGTTATGCTATTGTCCTTCCGATTCTCGAAAAAACTCTTATGGAGCCAAACTGCAAGATACATAGCACTTTCAAACGAATTAATATTTCGATAATGTTATGCGTGTACAAGTACAAATATTAGAATTAATATAGGCGAATTGATAACCTTCTCCTTGTTTTGAAGTCGCTTGAAATATTATAAAAAGACCATTTAAAATGTCTGTGCAGCCACGATTGCTGCAATATCCTTCCTATCAGCGAATAGAAGAAATTTCATTAACAATTTTTTAATATAAATTCATAAATATTCGTACATACGAGTACATTGAAATGTAATACATACATATTTAAAATTATATTCAAACACATATTTGCTCCCTCTGTCTCCATTTTTTATTTTTATTTTTTATCTATTGCTTGTCTAACTGGCCTCTCCGCCTAAAATCTTTCTTTAGATGATGTTTTTTTTCTCATATTGCAGTTTTTATCGCCCAATTGCTCTTATAGTACGTTTGTTGGCTGACATTTAAAGGTTACCTAGCAAAATGGCAACTTTTTTGTTTATTCTTCTAAAAAATGGCAAATAATGGTAGATGAGAGAAAATAAACAAATTCTTTGATGTTCACTAAATGTTTACAATATGTCTTTTTTGTGTTAATTGCAACAGAATTTTTCTTCTAATGCGAAAGAAGTTGAACAAAAAATGTTTACACAAGATGAAACTAGTTTTATTTTAAATAGTATGTACAGTGGAGCGTGGTTATAGTAAACTAAATAAATAAAAGTAACATATTTATTTCATTGGTGTCTAATCCAAATCGTCAGCAAACTTTACGCAGTTTGAAAACATCCAACCTCATATCTTTAAGCCAAACCAAATAAATACAATATGAGAACTCTCTACCGCATATAAATATTATAAAATATATAATCAATCATAGTAGGCTTTGACTGCTTTTATATAAACAGCACATCAAACAATTTATACTCGACTTAAGTCCGCTTTATTTTTCAACATGCAACAAGCAATATGTATACAAGCAGGCAGTAAAACTTTGAAACTGTAAACTTAAGGATAACAAATATACATATAAAGATTATATAAATAATATATAGTAAATTTAGTCAAAGGTCCTTGCAGCATGTTTTTTTTTCGAAAAATTATAACAAAAAGGATTTTGAACTTTTTTTAAACTGTGACATTCATCTTATCATGCCTAGAAAATATTTTCAGCGGTTAGTGTTTGCCTTTCTCATACTATTTAATTTTTTTTTTCTAAAAAAATACAAACCTATTTTGTCGGCGCATTTTTCTTAAAACTATTTCAGATATTCCAATATTATATTTCAATTATTTACTTCGTAGATTTTTTTATAAAAAATTACTTTTTTATTGAACAATTACCTATTAAAACTTTGATATTTTGAAATGTGTAGTTCTTCTTCGATTTTTTAAAGGAAATTGAAATTCTGAACTAATATACGAGTATATATGTACATACGTATATATATGTATGTCCATAGTATTAAATTCCTTCATATATAATTTTTAAAATCGCGGGTGTCATTTTGTGTATGTTTTGTTTTTTTTATATTGACATGGAAACAACGTAACGCTTCACGTAGGTGAACTAAAAAATTATTCTTTATATAAAATATACTTCATAATCTGTCTTTTCTCAAATAGGTGATTAATTTAATAAGGATTAATATGTTAATGCTAACTCTATAATTGAAGTTGAACCTCTTCATAGAATATAACAGTTTTCAATATTTATTAAATTCATTATTCGAAATATACTCCAGAATAACTATTTAAAAATGTATTGTTTGTTGTTGGGTTAGCTGAGTATAAGCCTGCATTTCATTGGCGCTAGACTCAGTACTCTTTAAGCTCTTCAAACAATTCGGCTAAAGTCTAATGAGCCAATGAGATACATGCATATACTACTCAGCTAAGCCAACAACAAACAATACAACTTTTTATGATAGTTTTCGTGTCAAAAGAAAGTTCATAACTAAACGTAAAATTAGCTTTATGGGCTATATCCCAAATCTACATCTATCTATAAATTGGGTGAAGTCTTTAAAATTTAGGTTTTATTTTAAAAATTTTCGCATAATTTTTATGAGCTAATTTTTGTTGATTGTGTAAAGGTCGTATGAGAAGGGCCCATTTGCCGCTGGACTAAGTACACTCTATTCAATATAAATCACACCAAAAACCGTGGACTTTCTTTATTATAAATAGTTCTCTTAATGTGAGTTATTAAAAATTTTCCTAACTGCTAGTCAGTAATTTTTTCATTGGACTGCGCAAATAGCGTAGATATACGATAAGTAAGTATTACTTGGTATGAGAGTTACCGCTCCCCCTGATCCTATTATATATTGGTGAAAATACAACCATCTTCGAAGTATACTACTCCATATAAAATAAGAACTTTCAAATGAGCTAAAAGGTTGCCTACAAGAGAAATGGAATTGTAACAAAAGAAAATTTAACACCTTATGCTGTATGTATGGTTCTAAATATCTCATATTTAATATCAAATCTAAGCTCACTAATGATAGTTAAGAAGCATATACACGTACATACTTATGTATATAAGAACATTTGCATTGACTCACCACCCCACTTCAATACGTTCACATTTCGCTCTATTTATTATATATTTAAAATGACATACAACAGATGTCGCTACTCCTAAATAGGTGGTTGTCTTTGGTATATTATAGGAAGCTCTTAGTTTTATGTCGCCGTAATCACATTTCCAACAGAGATGGACAGTCATATTTTATATCGTTGTGAGCAGCTCTACGTTACATATTTAATAAGTTTTATATAGGCCGACAAATCGGACGATATCATTTTGTTAATCGGATCTGCTTATATTACTTTGATTTATCGAAAATGGTAGTAAATCTCTAAATTTTACATATGTTTGATGTGCAATGATGACCATAGAATTTTTAAATCGCATTTTTGCTTGCATGTATTCAAGCCATATCTGCATTTTTAAATATTTTGTCTATGCAAAGTGAACTGATTACAATGAAGGGTGAGAATGTCAATCTTTTTAAAAATAAATTGACCGAAAAAATTTTTCTACATAGATTTTGGGCCTATGTTGTTTATAATGCAATAAGTGCTATTTAACACTAGATACGTAAAATTGGCAAGCCTGGTTATATACCTTGGGGTTTTCTCTCTCAATTTAACTCTTCATCATTGTCAAAGAACACGTAATATTTTTATTTGTGAACTGTCATTTTCATCGTAGTCAACATCGTTGTAGAAAACCTACGGACATAGATTAAAAGGGAAATATTAAAAAATTTATTATATTATTAAGCCAAACAAATTTCTATATCATTTATCAAAAGTAAATTCTTGCAATTTTGAAAAGGAATAATGGCAGATGCCGGCCAATGGTATAAGCAATTGCCCAGATTTACAAGATACTGGCTGACGGCTACAGTGGTCCTAAGTTTGTTGGGTCGCTTCGGCATATTTCCTTTATATCACCTTTATTTATCACGGGAACTAGTCGTCACACATTTACATCTGTGGAGATGTATCACGAGCCTCTTTGCATATCCTCTGTCCCCTTCTACTGGTTTTCACTTTCTGATTAATTGCTATTTCATCACGCAATATAGTGCACGATTGGAAAAAGATCAGTTTAGTCGCAATCCGGCCGACTATTTATTTTTGCAACTGGTTGTAGCCTCTTTGGCTGTAGTAGGTGGTTTGGTATTTAACGTGGCATTTCTTATGGACTTACTGGTAGTGGCGGTCACTTACATTTGGTGTCAGTTAAACAAAGAAGTTATTGTAAACTTTTGGTTTGGAAGTAGTTTCAAGGCGATCTATCTGCCATGGGTCTTAGCTGGTATGGAGTTGATTTTCCAGAGGTAGGATGCTACAAAAGCATCATAGTTAATTTCATGCAGTACAGCGTTTATTGACTTAGGAGTATTTCTTTGTTTACAGTTCCATAGCTTCTCTTATTGGCATTTTCATTGGGCATTTTTATTATTTCCTGAAATTCCAATACCCTCAAGAATTAGGTGGCAGTGCTTTCTTAGAAACCCCGCTGATACTGTAAGTAGTTACATATTATCTCTAAATACATATTTACTTTTCAATTATTATTATTTTTTTTTTAAGCAAACACTATGTTCCCGACGTAAGTGGAGGAATGAGCTATTTCGGAGTACCACCAGCTTCAAGAGCCGAACACAGACCAGGTGGTACCGCTGCTGCAGCTGGTATATGGGGCCGAGGCAATACTTTGGGTCATTAAATCCTCTAAAGAACACTTCTCCAGCGAATTTTGATTAACAAAATATATATGTATGTAGTTATACATATATTTTTATAAATTGTACTGAATTTCAAAATCTTTATTTCTTAAATATGTATACCAATAGGTATTATTTTTCGACATTTTTAATTAGATCATTCATTAAGTTACAGCAAAATAATAATAACATACTGTATTTTTTACGAGAATAATGTTGAAAAATAATTGAATCGTGAAATAAATAACTCTGTTAATTACAATAGTGTTCACCTTAATTCTAGTTTAGGAAGCAATCCAATGATGTCGTTTGTTGTTTGACAGATTTTTTAGTATAATAAATATAATTGGTAATAATGACAAATGGTCAAAATCGATTAATTAATATTTTTACATTACAAAATACAAATGTGTGTACATACATATTTATTTGTGGATTTGTTAACGTTATGGTCTAATCCTGGAAATATGTTTAGCATAGTCATGACTGCTTTAAGCAGAACGATTAAAAAAGTATTTCAAACGTATTCGGAGCAAATCCAGTTTAGCGTAGCTGTACAAATCAAAAAAAGCCCAAGATGAAGAATAGTCAAAATAAATAAGTAAAATCCAAAAATCCCGCGTTTTAACCGAGTTGTGAGCCTCTGAACTTTTCATATAAAACTGCGATTTTGCATTACATTTCTGAACGTATCAGGTCAATATTGGTATCATTTGATATCTTTACTAAATATCTTAGTAGGTGTATTTTTTTGTTAGCCCGATAACGCATTTTGTGTCAATGCGTTACTAGGTATGTACATATATTGAAATAAAAACACAAAATGAATTTTAAATTAAAGAAATGTTTTCAATCACTGAAAATTCATCGCAGGTGAGCAGACGTGCATTTGTATAAAATTTGTAGACAGTGTGAAAAGAAAGATTTAAGGAATAATTATACATGTTTAACCCAAAAAATTAAGTTTTTTAACTTATTAAGGTCTTGCAAGAAATATTCGATATGTTCTTAATTAGTAAGAAATAAAAAGGATAACATGATATTACGGATGACAGAAGGAAGTTATCAATTTCAGAAGGTCTACCTTGTAGCCCTTTTGAATCTGCACAAAATGGAAGAATTTATTTACTAAAAACTTTATATACATACATACGTGTTTTCTTCATTAATTTACTTTCAATATCATTACTTTTCTAGAAGCAACTCAAATTACTATTCTCAGTTGTCAGCAGCCGGCCGTAAATGAGCGATTAATTTTATAGATCAAATGGACCACATTTTGTAAGTCTGAAGAAAATTTGCCTGATTTATTTGTATTAAAAACAAAGAAACAAAAAACATATTTATTCTTGCCTGAAAACAAATAATCGAAATGTGTTTTCGTGTCATTTTACAAAATGTGGACTAATATTTTATAAAGTTTTCTATGAAAATATCTACAATTGAAAATAATGAAAATTATTTAATATATTAAAAATAATAATGTAAAACCCTAATTAAAAAGCACATTAAATTCAAATTTTAATAGAAAATCAACCGAATATTTTTTTATGATATAACGAACAAATTTTATTTATTTATAGAAAACTCATCGCTAATTTATATTTTTCATAAAAACGCATCGACAATATAATTTTCTATAAAAAAATTTTCGGCAATTTTAATGAACGAATTTTAAGTGGTATGTTTGATAAATTGTGTGACTTTCTTATAAACTCTGCCATCTTAGATTAAATTTATTTAAGTACAGGTTCTCGAGTCCAACAATTAAATTTTTAATCAGCAATAGCTCGCATACATACATATATATGTACATTGACACATAAATTATCTAGATAAAAATTTTATCTGAATTTAGAGCTTTCTCTTATTTTTTGTGATAAATTAAATCTTTTTATCTGCAATATACTTTGTACAGCTGAAAATTAAAAATGCTAACATAATAAATCCTTCCTGGGTCTTAAGCAGAAAATATGAGGAGAGTTGGTAATTTTTAAGATCGACTGTATCTAGTATTTTGAAAGTAAAACTTCGTTTGCTTACTGCTACAACTACTAAATTCTTCAATGTCATGTGAGAAATAATAAAAACAATCATTTAAATTAATTATACATTTGTATATTAAAACCAACCAACAGTGTGAATAATAATAATAACTAGCAAAAAATTATGTATAGTAATGAAAGCAAAAATTTTTTTATATAACTAAATTAAGAGAAACATTTTAACTAACCTATAATCTCTTTTTTAAAAATTATATAATTTTTAAATGTGTATTTTTCTTCAATTATTATAGTTTTCTTTTTTATTTGTTATAACTACACAATGAAAGAACTAACTCTACTACAAATACTTAAATAAGAAAAAAATATGCCAAATATACGGTTATAATAGTTAAAAAGTATATTTACAAACTTTTTTAAAGTTTTAGTTTTTACATACTCGTACAGTGATTTTTTCTTTGTGTTTTTTTTTTGTAGACAGAAAAATAGGGTAGCTTGGCGGGGTGCATTTTCAATATGTGATTTATTTTTATATGGGTTTTTAAAGAAATTTCAATATATTCAAAGTGTGCGTTTATTGTTACAGATTTTAAGATCTGCACTTTGCCATTAGACATTATATTTACTTCAAAAATTTTCTGAATTAACAAACTAATTAACAATGAAATGTAAATTATATACATTATTAAAATTACAATGGAATCAATTAAAAAATCTAAGACTTATAATTATATGAAAATTAATATAGAAAAACTTGTAGCAAGATAAAATATACATATTTTTTTCTTTTTAAGGTTCAACCTGTTGTGTTGCACTGTTGTTGGCTGTTGTTTCTTGTGTAGCTGTTGTTGTTATTATTGTTGATTCGCTTTGTAAACTCTCACTACTACTTGTTGCGGCTATAGATATATTTTCACCAGACATAGACAAAACTAAATGATTATTGCGCGTTGAACAGCAAGATTTCGTATCTTCCTGATTTGGGATTAAAGTTGTTATGGCTGTTGTTGCCAAATTATTTGTTGTTGTTTTCTGTTGCTTATTACTCTTTTTACTCAACAAAGTAGTAGTTGCATTCGTTATCGTTGTTGATGCATTTGTGCCGGCACCATCTTCTTCTATATATTCTAATGCAGTGTTTTCGTCAATTTCGGTAACTGAAAGAAGAGGAAAATAATTTATTAATATACATACATATATGCACATATCTGTATAATTCGAAACAGAAAACTCTTGTGTTCATATTAATACAAATTCATTAAGTGTAGACGTCATGTTAAGGATTTTGGCAGAAATAATTTCATCAAGCTACTAATTACCTCTTAACAACTTTAGACTTTGACTTTAGACTTATTACGAGAGCAAGGGAAAATCCATTCTAAGACAACGTTTGAGAAAGCGTAACTTTGCATCCTGCACTTCAAAGTTTGATTATGCAGTAAAAAAATTTTACATTCACCATGAACGCCAAATTCATAATGATGCCGTTGTTGAAGATGGTTGAATTTTTTATTTGGTGATTGATCTTTTTGATTTCGATGTTTAGAGCTTTTAATTTGATTTCCTATCATTTCAAATATATTTATATACATTATTACAGTGATCGGTATCAACTAATAACGGATGTGCCTAGAACTTCTTGACAACTTTTAGATTCGTTATCTAGAATTATATGTATGTATGTATGTGTGTACGCATCTATGTGTTAATATTAATTAAATTTGTTGTCAAAAATTTCACCTGGAAAATGAAATGATAAATAACTTGAATTCCTAAAATTGTGTGCGCGTGCATCTGCTTTAGGAGATGATGAGTCTGTTTTGTCGCACATCAGCAACACAAACTTTGACAGTGATTAGGTTGTCCCCTTTGAATAAATACCAGTTTGTGTCGGTGTCGTAAAATTATTGTACATTAAACGACGTCTTCGCGAGCTATCGATCAGAACGAGACAAGAAAAAAAAACGCGAAAAAACCATTTTTAGAAAAACATAGATTCGGCTCGTGGAAACCGTTCCGGTTCATGCTTTGTTCTTGGCGTTGTTAGAACATATTTTTTTCGTTTAGCTGCATATATAAGTTTTCAAAACAATTCATGCAGCTAGCCGAAAAATGCACCTAAGCGGTATGCACATAGCAGCATCACATATGCACTTATCCGGTATTTACTTAGCAGCATCAAATATACATTTATCCGGTTCACTACTTACATTGAGATTTTCTTAAATGGAATGCAAAGAGAAAGTAAAAGAAAGTATTTTTGAGTACATATAAAATTAAGTTCAAGTTCCATAACTATTACAACTTATAGGAAAGCTTAATGAATTGTATAATTAATTGTAAAAAAATCATAACAAAAACAATTACAGTGCACTCGGGGTATAGTGAACACTTTGTAATATGAACTACCCGATATAATGAACCAGCTATTTTTTACATTAGTTACTCTAAATAGTGAACTCCATAAACCTCTATAAAGTGAAAACACAATGATTGACAACAAAAAATCTAAGTTTTTTCAATACCCTAATTTCTCTTGTATATATTCATTATTTTTGCATTCTTTTCTTGTTTTAATACACATGTAATGAGATGACTTCAGTTTAAAATTCGCTCTTGACACATGTTTATGTGTAAATTGATTAAAAAATGCGTGCGCATAAATAAAGGAATTTTCTTTCCATTAAAGTGAAACAAGAAATTCTATAAGAACTAGAAAGTGGAGTAGAAGCAAAGAGATTTAATGTAGCAAAATCCACAATAAGTGGCATAAAAAAAACAAAAACAAAGTGGAAGCCGGAGTTCCGTGCTTAAGTAAAAATGCCCTTAACGGAAAGACATTTCGAAAAGCAGAATATCCGCATCTCGAAAAAAGACTTTTCAATTGGTTTTTAAGGCAGCGATCTAAACATTTACCAGTAAGCGGTGAAATGCTTATGCAAAAAGCCAAAAAACTGCGTGAACTATTGAGCGAAGCGGGTGGTTTTAATGCAAGTCCAGGCTGGCTCCAAGGCTTCACGAATATAATTCTAAGATTAAATTTAATTAGAGAGCACTAGCAACGTTGGACATCAGCTCTAAGTACAAATATTTTTATTACTGAATTAAAAAATCATTATTTTTTACATTATATGACTAATTTTTTTTTATTTTTCTTAAACTGTATATAGTGAATTTCTTGATATAGTGAACAGGCCTGTGCATTAATTAGTTCACTATATCCCGAGTGCACTGTACATTTAAATTCGGAATTCGTCACATGGAATACGTGCGTGTAAAACTTACATATCACGTATATATAAATATATGTATGTATATAAGTACATATTTAAGTGCTTAAAAGAAGTATTTAGTAATATTCGCTTGCTTTACAATACTTCGCGACTTCCTAAGAATTTTGTCTTCTATTTGATTTAAGTTCCCATCAATGTTATTATAGTCAATTTTTTTTTCGTTTTAAGTTTCCTTCATTCGGAATTTGATTTGAACTTTCTTCTACTTCTTCATCTTACGCTTTGAGAGTCCCTCACAGACACAAGAATTTCAGCTTTCAGTTCATTTTTATCTAAGTTTCGAAAGTTTATGATGCCACTGTTCTCTTCGTTTTGTTTTTGAACCACACATAATAAATATATACAAGAAATATAAATACAATATAAAAAAAAATTAAAATTTTCTTTTCATTATTTTTATTGTAACAGAGACAACATATTGGTTGAAGTTCACTGACCATTTCGTTTAGCGACCAATGACAGTCTGTTTGACAGTCTCACTGTTATAAATCGATGACTAGTGGGGACGTTTGCCGACCTTTTGTTCTTTTCTTGTTCATAACGATTGCCACTGTTCTCTTCGTTTTGTTTTTGAACCACACATAATAAATATATACAAGAAATATAAATACAATATAAAAAAAATACAAATTTTCTTTTCATTATTTTTATTGTAACAGAGACAACATACTGGTTGAAGTTCACTGACCATTTCGTTTAGCGACCAATGACAGTCTGTTTGACAGTCTCACTGTTATAAATCGATGACTAGTGGGGACGTTTGCCGACCTTTTGTTCTTTTCTTGTTCATAACAATGGCTCGTAAGCACATTAGCGTTAGTATAGAGTAAGCTGTGTTAATTTTTTCGGTTGTGTTTCGTTTTTTTTTTTTTTTAATTTGTGTGTATTTGACAGTATTCTTTTCCACTTATGATCTCCAATAGCCATCAATTAATGAGAGTGAAACTATTTTAATAGAAAATTTCATTTATTTGCGTACATCATGGCTGCTCGTACGACTCTTCTCAATTTTAGGTATCCAAAATTAATCAATCCCGTACTGAAACAGATATTGAAATGAAATATGGTACATATATCTAAGCATGAATGATGCTTTATGGAAAATTATGCGTGATCCGAATAATTTCATTGATACGAATAGAATTTTATGACAAATATTTTTGTAGAACTTTGTGCCCGCTATATCGCTGATTCAGTGGACTTTTTTTACATATATATTTTTTTTTTTTCTTCTACCAAAATCAGTAGTTAGAACCTGGGTATTTTGGATGATTTATTCTTTCTTATCTAATTGTATTTTCTTTGTTTTATTGCTTTAAACAATTAATGCAGTCTTAATTAGCAAAAATAAAAACTGTTAGATTTCCCTATTTATATTACACATGTGCTTATCTGAACAATTTATGGAAAGAACCTATGTGGTAGGTTCAGGTAGAAATTTTTAGTTGAGAGTTATGCTTTTCTTCCGATGGGAATTGCTTGAACTTGAAACGTTTCACCGTCATCAAACTTCAAATTTATTTTTTAAGCTGAACGGTTCGGGCTTTTTTTTTTGTAAGCATTTGTTAAAAACTGTGAAATTTATTCAAAATTTTAAAATTTAATGTTAATTTTATTCAAATTTACGTCAAAGTTGATTTTAATGGCATAATAATATGTTTTATATTACCCATAAGAGAATATGCACACTAAAATACGAAACAACAACAATAAATTTACTAAAATTGCGACCTACGAAATGTCTTTTTTAGCTTCTCTTGGTATTGGATATTTGATAACCATTATATTCATTACACAGTGTTACAAAATTGAATGAAATAGAAAAACCTGGGACCGGATATTATTTTTCTTGTAGGTCTTGTCGAGCTAAAGAGGAATCCAATAGTGAAATATGCCGGACACCTCCAAAATCCGGATTTACGGTTAAAAAACCGGTTTTTTTTACCATTGCGCACTTATAAGCCTGTAACTTTGTTGATAAAATCAGATTTTCAACTTCTTACTGGATTTGGAAAGAAGAAACTGAGATCTTTCAAATAATATATAACTTATTTAAGAAAATTTGGGAAATTTGGGTGTTATTGTCGAGAAAACACAAATTTTGTAGATTTTTCAAAATTTTTTCAAATTCGGTGACGTTTTTATACATTATTTTATTAAGAAACTATAATACTATTGAATTTATTCAAAAAGTACGTTTATTTACAATTACAATGCATATGTGGGGTTAAAAATAGATATGCAATTGACTGAGTTATTTAACTTTTCATGAAAATAAACTTTTAAACATTTTATACAAATTTTATTTTTGGTTATTTAACTCAAAAGTGTTTCCTTGAAATTTTGCTATATTTGTGGCTTATTTACTGATATCAGTCACCGGCGTGATTTTAAAAACAATATTGGAGTGATAGAAGTATACAATAAAGTATTTAATCGTTCTTTTGACACTAGTCGCTGGTACGAGCCAGAATTTGTTTGTCAATATTGCTGTAATACATTAAAAAAAAAAATTCAACCTTCGTTTGTTTTGCCCTTTTCTACGCCTATGATTTGGCATTATCAGCCATATCAAAAACCAAATGATTGCTACTTTTGTCAAACCGATGTTTTAGGTCACTGTTTCAAAACGGCCAAAAACATTAAGTACGCAAATGTTGTAACTGTTAGAAAACCGATACCTGTGAGTTATGATCTACGGACAATGAGCAAATCTGTCGATGTAACAGAAAAAGATTTTGAACAAGACGAGTTCCTTCCATCCAGATCTACAACAACGGAGCGGCATTTTTTGTCAAAAGCTGATTTCGACGATCTTTTTCGCGATTTACACTTGTCAAAGCGGCAATCTGTTTTGATAACTTTTAGGTATTTTTATTGGACCTCAAATTCGAAAAATTATGAGAGATGCAGATTTCATTAACAAGCTAAGTTCCGTTGAAAGACGTGCATGGGAGAGTTTTGTTGCGCTATGCGATAATTTCTTTGGAAATCACAGCAGCGACGACTATGTTACAGTTGTCAATGAGTTCTTAAGTGCGTATGGTGAAATGGGCTGCAACATGTCCATAAAAATTCATTTTCTGCATTCGCATTTGGACCTGGGCCAGTTCAGTGATAAACAAGGCGAACATTTTCACCAGGAAATGGCAACTATTGAAAAACGCTTTGAAGGCAAAAATAAGATAAAAATGATTTAAGAATATTGCTGGTCACTTAAACGAGAAACTGATGATACTGATTAAAAAAAAACGGTCAAGCAAACACTTTTGAGTTAAATAACCAAAAATAAAATTTGTATAAAATGTTTAAAAGTTTATTTTCATGAAAATTCAATTTCATATCTATTTTTAACCCCAAATATGCATTGTAATTGTAAATAAACGTACTTTTTGAATAAATGCAATAGTATTATAGTTTCTTAATAAAATAGTGTATAAAAACGTCACCGAAGTTGAAAAATTTTTGAAAAATCTACAAAATTTGTGTTTGCTCGACAATAACACCCAAACTTCCCAAGTTTTCTTAAATAAATTATATATTATTTGAAAGATCTCAGTTTTTTCTTTCTAAATCTAGTAAGAAATTGAAAATCGGATTATTATCAACAAAGTTACAGGCTTATAAGTGCGCAAAGGTAAAAAAAACCGGGTTTTTAACCGTAAATCCGGATTTTGGAGGTGTCCGGCATATTTCACTATTGGAATCTTGTTTTACTCGACAAGCTCTACCAGAAAAATAATATCCTGTCCAAGGTTTTTTTGGACTGTCGCACAGTGTTATTATTGCTATTATTGTTTTTATCACAATATTTCTGTATTACCTGTAGTTTTGTCTATCATACGTTTACCTAGTTCACGTCAAGTTTTCTTCCTCAAGTTTTAATTCAGCTAGGAGGAAAAAAGAGAAAGTAATACATAATTGATCTACCTTTTTAAAACCTGAATTGCAACTGGAGCAAGAAAACTTGACGTGTGTAAACCCAATAATTAAAAAATTATAAATATCGGCGAGGTTTGATTTTTATTCTAGCACCCAAATTACAAAAAATCACACTGTGCGATAATAGCATAACATAATAACATGAACAAGAGCGGTTTCCAGTTGCTCAATTCATGTGCGACAAATATTTTGTTCGTTGTTCTTACAAAATCAAAGACTAATGGAAATCAGAAGTTAAGAATTCGGTAAGAACTAATTTAAAATTTATACTGTGCACTTAAAAGATCGTATTTCAGATACACACCGAAGATCAACTTTAAAAGATATAAGCATATTTTAGTTTTTGTACTCGTACATACAATGTATGTAAGTAATATAAAAATACAAACTTACCAATTGTTTCATCAAATCCGATATCGGTTACACTATCGACGTGTGAAAACTGTTGTTGCTGCTGTTGTTCAATACGATGTTCTTCTTGGTGCGCGGGATCAACGCCAATTCTGGCGATTTCTTGAGATTGTAAAAATTGTTTAGAATGAAGCTTTTTTCCATCACCATCGCCATCATCATTAACATCTATTTCAACATCATCGTCGTTATTATTGGCTTTTATTTGAGCGAGTCTATTGTCGTGACCATCGTGTTGTTGGTATATTTGCATGTCCAATATTTTTGGTATGTCATTATCAATCTGCTGTTGATTTTTATCTAATGAAGTAATTGAAGATGCATCATCTTCATGTTCTTCTACAATAACATCATCAAAGCTATCATCTAGTACAATTACATTATTGGCAGGATTAGATATAGTTGATGGTGCTGTTGTTGTATTCACATTTGTAGAATTGGATGAATCTTTTGTTTTAAGGTTCATTGAAATATAATCATTCGTCAAATGTTTTTGCTTGTTTCCATAACTACTGGATGTTGGCTGATTGCTGGGTGCAGGTGTTGCCTTCGTGGAAGAAGATAAAGTTCTTTTGTTTTGTTTAATATTTTTATTGTTGTATTGATTTTGCTGTTCAATGTCTAACTTCATTTCCCAATCAACATTAAGCACTACCGTTTTAGATGGTTGATGCAGCTGTGTTTGGTCTAAAATAATTGGAGTAGCTAGAGCGGAAGATGAGCTGACATTGCTAGCATCAACTACATTACTATGTAATACTGTTACGGTTTCAGCCGCCGATGATGATGATGCAATTCCAACGCCTGGCTCCATAACTATTGGCATATTTAGTATATCCAAGGGGGTATCTTCGTTGATTAATTGTGTGTTTTCTAAATTAAGGTTTTGAGAAACTTGTTCCTTTACCATCGTTGTGGACGATGGGGACAGTACTACAATATTCGATTTAGCCATACTGTTATCACCAGCAGCGGCTGCAATTGTTGTAGTGGGCGAGGTGGGGTTTATTTGTTGATTTGCAGAGGACTTAAGCAGTATATTGCTGCCCATTTTTGAAAGGGTTACAGGTCGTACATTTGTTCCTGATGTGGGCATAAAGATCATATTACTTTTACCTGGTTTTGTATTGATATGATTGCCAGCAGTTTGTAAAGCGCTTCCACTAGCTGGAGAACCGATAGGAGCTGGAATTATCTGCACCTTTTGTATAGCTATACGTTGTCCACTGCTTGTAATCGCCGAGCTGTTCGCTGCTGGAGTATTTGATATTATTTTGTGTGGCATCGAAGTGGTACTAAGTTTCATTTTCGATCCATCTACTAAACCCGCAGACTGTATAAAAACTTTACCGTTAGGCGACTGACATATTTTTACACTTGTTCGCACCATTCCTGAGGTGGATGGTAGCACATTTTTGAAGGTACTAGCTGTAGTAAGATGAGTTCCAGAACTGGAGGGGCCTCCACTCACCGGAGTTAATTTAACATTGCTTATAATATGAGGAGCGGAGGAGGGTGAAGTGGATTTTGTGGGTGTAGTTGCAGCCACAGAAGTTTTAATAATGTTTGGAGGCTTGCGAAACACAGTAGCTCCAGCCCCTAGCGTAGAGACTATCGGATTATTTGTGCTTGCAACAGTAAATGGAGTCAAATTAGCACTGTTAGTATTCAAAACCATATTAGATGGTAGACTCTTTATAATGGTAGATCCCCCAGCAGTTGAAGTAGTTGATGTTATGCTTATGGAGCTAGCAGAAGATGATGCAATTACCATATTAGAGGTGTTAAGTAGTGTATTGTGTGTGTTCTGATTTCCTGATCCAGCCAACACCAAAGGCAAAATTTTTGTAGCAACCATTTTACTATGAGTAGAACCAACCGAAATATCCGAGGACATAGGTGTGGAACCTCCGGCTGTATTATGTATTTGAATAACTGCCGGTGGTGTATGTAAAGGTGTTCCATGGGATGCATTTGTAAGGTTACTGTTTCCTCCCGTTTCTACCACATGTAAGACTTGACTCTGCGTACTAGCTACATTGGCTAATTCATGTAGAGCTCCGGCATTTATTGTAGAACCTCCACTGCTTCCAATTGTAGTTGTAGACGATGAGCTTATGTTAGCAGAAGAAACTTTTTTTGTCGGTGTTATTTTACTGCCTGGAGCAATAAGAGTAGTGTTAACAGCGCGAAGTTTTGTGGCAGCAGCAGATATTTGTGGAAAACTCATTATATGCGGCTGCTGTCCTGCAGTCGATACCTGTATAATGTGAGTTTGCGTTGATGTTGATCCATGTGGATTTTGTATATTAACTAATGTACTCGTGTTCGATGAGCATGTAGGCAAATTAATAGCTATTCCAGGCTGTCGTTCTTCTACAATGTATTTCTGAACTGGTGTTGTAGAGATCAATGTTTTTTCACTTAATTTGTTTTTATCGCTAGATAATGATGCTGATGCCGTAGATGATGATAGTATATTGCCGAAACTTGTTTGTAAATCATGCGATGGTACCGATGTAGCAACGGATAGAACAGAAGATGCGTTTGAAGCACCTGTTGATTGTTGTTGATTTTGCTGCATTTGTAATTTATTAAGATTTTTGGATATATCACGTTTTGAAGCTGCTATTTGTGGTGATGATAATGGAGTTATTAAGGATTGTGGATATTGATTCGCAGATGACACTGGGGCCGCTATTGCGGCTGTTGACACTACTCCGACTGGTAATGTAGACAGTCCTTCAATATCTTTTTCCTTAAATATTTGCTGAGGTGGTTGATGATGTGTAGCATATGTTACAAACTGCATATCAATTTGTTGTTGCGTTAGGATTGCTTGAGCTGCACTTGCTGCTGCTCCCCCCGCTGTAGTTCCCATACCATCAACACCTGTCAAATCAATTTGCATTGGTACCTGTTGTTGCTGTTGGATGTCCATTTGCAGCTGCTTTATTGCCAATTGCTTTTGCTGCTCTTGGTGTAGTTTTTGATTAGCTCTTCGACCACTTTTCGCCGGTGTTGCGTGTCTTTTTAAAGGTATATTTCCCCCTACCGTGCCATTATTAGCTGATGCTGCAGCAGCTGCTGCTGCCTTCTTTGCCAATTTCTGTTTGGCCAGTTGATGTTGACGATGAAAAAATCTTTGCTTTTCTAAATGTTGATCACCAGCATTTAGCTTCTGCTTACGATCGTTATTTACATTGATCGAAGATATACTAGTGGTTTGTGGTGAATTTGCGGTAATGTGTGGATAATTCTTACGGGCTGTCTGTACATAACCCTGTTGTATTGAGCTATCACCGGATGATCTTTTCTTACCCGAGCCACTACTTGGATGTTCACTATTACGTTTTAGATTCTTTTTTGGGTTTTGTGGTATTTCTGGGACTTTAAACTGAAAAATAAATATAAATATGTACATACATATATATTAGAGAAGTATATCAAAGCGAAAAATTTTTAAATTTTATGTGTTAATACTGTATATATATATAATACTGTAATACTATATATATACATATATATATATATATATATATATATATATATATATATATATATATATATATATGTATATATATATATATATATATATATATATATACATATATATATGTATATATATATATATATATATATATATATATATATATATATATATATATATATATATATATATATATATATATATATATACACATATATTTACATATATATATACATATATTTACAATTATATATACATATATAATATACATTATATATATATATATATATATATATATATATATATATATATATATATATATATTGTTACGAATTTGGAGTGAATAGTCCTATTGTAATTGCTTTAGAATATACTGAATTGTTGTTATTCTTAATTATTGAATTATTGATTCTTATTACTGAGTTGTTTATTATTTGCTGAATTGTTATTTACTGAATTGTTTACTATTTCTTATTCACTACATTCTTGTTATTTGCACTTAATGTAAAGTTTTTTCTGTACCATAGAACATGCAGTACGAGTACTATTCAGTATTATATTGCCTTTATTATTATCGTTTTGTTCCATACTACACAATAATTTGCTCAATATTCTTTAAAAATAAATGAGGCAAGTTTTTTTTAAATACAAATATGTAACTATGTATGTATGTACATACACATTTCACTTGGTTGGATTTGAATGTGTACAAAATGCTTACAGGTCACTGACTATTTGCTTTAGGGACCAATGAAATACATATAAACAGCTAAATCCACAACAAACAAATTTGAAAGGTTCAAATATTTTATGAGTATAATCCAGATAAATTTCAACATATGTATGTAAATATTTTTATAGTAGAACTATGGTGTATTCCGCGGTTTTATTTTTGCATCACGGTAGCGCACCCATCAACCTAATCTGAAAACTTTTTCGCGTTCTTGAAAGTGAAAAGACGACCCACCACGTATAAAGCGCGGTTTTGCAATGATTGCGAAGGTAAACGCTATATCGTGGAAAGAGCTCAGGAATACTTCAATGGTTATATGGTTCACACATGTATGGCTTTCGTGCTCCAGTTTCAATTCAGCTTGTAAAAAAACAAGTATGTATGTATTACTTTCTCTTTCTTTCTTCTAGCTAAATTAAAACTTGAGCAAGAAAACTTATTGACATGATTCTTACTTTTTCTTCCTTGACTTTTCTTTGGCGTTCACACATGTCATGTCGACGACTTGTTTTTATGTACATATGTATGTATGTGTATATAAAAAACGTTGTTTGGCCCCTTTCAGATTGGGCAACTTTAATTGCGCAAGTATAATTTTCATGTTCACTTATTTGTTTTGAACTTGCTTTTATGTTCATATTCAGCAACTTGCTTGAGCAAGTTTAATTTTCTTATGCTCGAATTTTCTTAATTTGTTGACGTTTTGTTTCATTTCTGTATTCATTGTAATTGTAAAAGTGATTTGAAATTTGGTGTACAAAATGGAAGTTGAAGAAAAAAATAATATATATATATAATAATATAAATAAAAAATAATGTAATAATGTAATATAATACAGGGGCCCTATTAACAAATATAAAATTTTCACAAAATTAGACAACACATCGAAGAAGAAATAAAAGACAATGTCAAAAACGAATAAATATCCCAAGACAAGAATGACAGCAGAAACAAAATTGCCTTCAACCCGACCTTTCCTCTCACACCAACAAACACAAGACTTGCGCAAGTAAAGTTGCCTAATCTGAAAGGGGCCTTTGAGCATTTTCAACATTACGAATGAAAAAGCAAAACGTACTGACAGTACAAAACTCGTTTCTTTTCCCCTCGTCGACCTCGCCTATAAAATAGCAATCATGTCAATAACACCCCGTCCGCATTGGCAATTTTGTTGCATGCAATTCTTTAAAATTCTGCTTTGGAATTGCTTTAGTGTCCACATTAGAAAAAATCTGGTATTGCAATTTTTGTATAAAACGTATATAAAACGTCAAATACAACAACACCAAACATCAAGTTGAATAGTAAGAATTTCAAAGCAAAAGAGAATTGCAGAGAACATAAAACTCTGCACCCCTCCCCAAGCTTCTTACCACTCTCACCAAAAACAACCAAGAATTGCTGCAACAAATTGCAAATGTGGACAGCGTGTGACATGATTCGTCTGAACGTAGACTTAACGTGTGTAAATAAGTTCTAATTCAGTTGGGTGAAAGAAAGAGGAATACAAGTTCTCTCTATCTTTCTCCTACATATGTAAATTAAAACTTGCGCATTTGAAATTGCCTAGTTGCAGCTGAGTTGATGAAACCAAAGAACACGTTATAAACTAGTGGTGTAGCTCCCAAAACTCACTCGGTTGTGCTATTACCACCGCCTGGTGGAGTTAATTCTCCTTGGATATCATCAAAGCGGAAAAATCACTGATTTAAATGTTTACGTCGATTATTATAAATTTTTAAAAAGTGCTGAGAGCAAGATGATACTATTATTTTTACTATGGACTTCAAAAGGGAATTCGTAACAATTGGAATTGACAGCGCAGTTAATAGCTTCATTCTTTCAAATTTTATAATGAATGACTATCAAAATTTCTTAATTGCTTGTATGTTATTACTTTTGAATATTTTCCTTTTTTTCTTCGTTTAGTCTGATGATTTTGTTATAAAAGAGGATAGAGTTGTACCGCCTTAACGGAGCCTGTTTTATAACGCAAATTCATAACGTAGAATGGAAAATACGTGTTTTTTTCGATTGCACTACTAGAGTATTACACGAACTTTCCATTCCAAAAATAATATATTTCATTTCTCTTATATATTTTCCTATCAAGTCAAACAAAGATGCTATATGGAATAATCTGGTATCACTTTTTAAAACCCGTTAAATAACTCCCCATGCAACTCTGTGTGCCATAACTTCGTTGGAACTATTGTGAATTATCCTATACTTTGAAAGGTAATAATCAAAAAAGAAATTACACATCTTAAGTAGCATATTTAGCATAATTCTTTAAAGTTTACAAGATAGGTGTGAAATGGATATTTTCCAAATAAAAACAACAGTTTTTGTTACTCATTTGTTGCCAAAAGAGGTACTTACCGGATCCTCGGTTACTACATAACTGCAGCGTTCTACAGCATCTTCCTTCGATTTATGATTTTCTATTTGATCTTCTTTAACTGCATCCCCAGTTTCCGCTGGATATGGCAGCTTCGAGTTTTCTTGAGCTGTTTCTTCAGCCACGTTGTTAGCCAAAAGGGCTAGTGCTGTTTGTGGAGCCACACGTGGCAGCATGGGATACGGACGTCTTCCCTCACGAGACCATTCTTGCCATGTATTAGGACCAGAAATACTGTAAATTATGTTATATTGGTTCTCTTTAAAAATACTAAAATAAAAACTTACGCTTCCGCAATAGTAGCCAATTGTTCATCATTAGCCACACGTCTGGCTTCCGCTCTATGACGTTCATTTGATATATGAAATACACTACGCAATTCCTCTAACAACTTGGCCTTGGCATCACTAAGGCCTCCCTGAGCGCGAAAAACACTGATTACTTGAGAGTACGATTCCAGCTCTGAAATATGAAAATCAAAATACACATTGGACACATTACTGAGAATATGAATTTAAAATTGTTTGGATTTTATTTTCCATAACGAAATTTTTCCACAATTCTAGCAGTCGCAACAAATTAGCGTTTCACTTAATACACAACAGTACCAATCTTAATAGTATGTACAGCACACGACGAACGACAACGTACCAAGTCTCCGTAATATGCCTCGACATTCGTCCCTGGTCATTTGCAATGCTTGCGGCCACATTATGCCTACGATTTGTATTTGTTTCGTTTCAGAAACCTCTTCTTATTTCACTACTTTACCAATATATATCTTATTTATTTGTTAAAACTTGCGAATTGGAGCGAAATTTTTCGAAAAATTGGAAAAAATCCCACTGCTGCTTCTTCGTTCGAGAGGATTGGCAGCCATTAATGTTTATTTGTCAAAAAAATGTACAACAAACAGTGATGTTAATTAAATGATAACAGAAATCTGCAAAATATATCAAAAGACGCTGCTTAAGTAGGTCATATTCCTTTTATAGACAATTTTAGCGATTTTTACAGAATTAATTTTTAAAAATTTAATAACATTCACGTATTTTATTAAATAATTTAGTTCAAAAACTTTTCGACAATAATATGTTGTATAATTCTTAATTAAGTTGATAAATAACATTCATTCAAAGAAATTACAAGTGAAAAATGTATTGCGCAATAAGTATCTTCACAATGAAGCTAAGTGTCATACACATGTCAGTTCTATGCGATGGAATTTGATAACTGTTGATGTAAAAGTTCCTATTATTCCCATTATTTATGTAATAATATGTTTTGGGCATTTTTATTCGAATTTCTTATGAGAAAACACATCAAATCACGAGCTTTTCTACAAAACATGTTAAAAAAAAACTATCTCAGCAATACTGTGGTGCTTAAGTAATTGCAAATGAAAATGTGTAATGCGGAAAAAACAAAAATATTACATTGTTAACGCGCATCAAAAGATGACAGCCACATTACTCATTGTCAAAACTTAAACGTAATTTTCCTCAACGTGCCATACTGCGACGTGTTACGTAACGCTTAACTATCTGTACAATTATAAAAACGACGTGCTTGTGATGTGCGTCGTTCTGCCAAAAGATATGTGTTATATAACAAAGAAATTGTCAACAAAACTCACACACAGAGAGTTCCCTTCTGCATAAGCCTTTGCATAGGCTCATATGACATATAAATAGGTGAATTGAAAAATAATCAGTGGTGATGCCATCTTGTAAAGTTTTTTCACAAAGATTTATACAATAATTTATAGCATCTCCACTTAAAATCACATAAATAGATGAAACATTTGACATATGAAAAAAACATTATTGTGTTATTGGGGGATATATACAAATAAATCGTACTATGCTACAAAAAGTGCTACCACAATATATGACCAATAGGGCATATTCAGACGAGAACAATTTTTAAGCCGCACGATTTTTTTCTTTCCAAAACTCACGAGACTAATTCATATTGCATATAATATCATATTTTTTTGTGTTAGTGTTTATTTTGTTGACGTTTGTTTTTCGTTATAAACAATATCTATTTTTTTATAATTTTGAAAGGGGCTTTAATATTTTATTTATGGCAGCACTATTGTATTTTGCAGCGTGGCAGCACTGATTAATATTCCTGTGTCTAATATCAGATCCGTGTACTTTGTGATCACAGAATGAAATGTAAGTATACAGGCCAAACCGCATTGATACAAAGTGGCATCATATGCAAACTAAATTCGCATTTGTAAAATTTTTTTCACATGAAATACAAGGATATATACCGCGTAATACACATGAAAATTTTTTGATTTATCAGTTGGTACAATATATTGAGTAATATTAATAAATATTGCTATAAAAAAATAATATGCAATAATAATCGGAAGAAGAGAGAATTATGAGAAATATCAAAATTTGGATGGAAATATATAATTGAAACTACTCAGTTTGCGAAAATATATGCCCCGTTAGATTTAGTAAAAAAAATCTGGTACCCCTATCATATGCTTCTAAATTTTGCTATAAGGTCAAGAAGCATAGTGAAAACAAAATATGTATTTACACGTGTATTGACAAACTTCTAATAAAAATTTTTTGAAAATTGCTTACATTTGTAGAAGAAAACATGAAGCAGAAAAAGAAACTTGGTAAGTTGTATCAAGGTTTTCCAGAATAAAACTAATTAAAAATTTTATAGCTGTAGGCTTAAGTCGTGAAGAACGTCAAGTCATTGTTATCGGTGAAATCATTCAAGAACTCTTACAAGCCCATGAAGAAAAGAAAGATGTAAACCTTAATCGTATGAAATCGAGAATATCGTCAAAATATGGTTTGGAAAGTACACCCAGATTAGTTGATATAATTGCGGCGGTGCCGCAGCATGCTAAAAAAATTCTTTTGCCGAAATTAAGAGCTAAACCCATCAGAACTGCCAGTGGTGTAAGTTTAAAACAATGTTACCGATATTTGTTTGTATATCACACAGCTTACAAGTTGGCTTGTTAAGGCAGCAACTACAACAACAAAAATAACCGTCACGAAAATCGATACACTCGTCATCTGAATTCTATTTTGCTCAGTTTATCGATGGGCACATCCCAAAAAATGTTGATATACTTCTTGACACTTAATATCCAAATTTATTTTTGTTTTTGTATTATTTGCCCTAATAAAGCTAACTTGTAAACTTAACACATATTATACGTACCTCCGTTTTCGTAATAACCAGATAGCTGTAGTAGCTGTAATGTGCAAACCCCATCGTTGCCCTCACATTAATATGACGGGTAATATATGTGTCTATTGTCCGGGTGGTCCAGATAGTGATTTCGAGTATTCTACACAGTCTTATACAGGATATGAGCCTACTTCGATGCGTGCTATAAGGGCACGCTACAATCCTTTTTTGCAGACACGCCATCGCGTTGAGCAGCTAAAGCAATTAGGCCATTCAGTGGATAAAGTTGAGTTTATTGTTATGGGTGGCACGTTTATGTGCTTACCAGAAGACTACCGCGACTATTTCATTCGTAATCTTCATGATGCCCTATCTGGCCACACTAGTGCTAATGTAGCAGAAGCTGTACGTTATTCTGAAAAATCTCGGACGAAATGTATTGGCATAACTATTGAAACTAGGCCAGACTATTGCTTAAAACGTCACATATCTGATATGTTGACTTATGGATGTACACGATTAGAAATTGGTGTACAATCCGTGTACGAAGACGTAGCGAGAGATACTAACAGAGGTCATACTGTGAAAGCAGTATGTGAAAGCTTTCATTTAGGCAAAGATGCAGGCTATAAAATCGTAACCCATATGATGCCGGATTTGCCAAATGTTGATTTTGAAAGGGATATTGAGCAATTTATTGTGAGTACTTTTAAAACACATAACAGAGAGAGAGAGAGAGAGAATAACGGCGTGGACTCGTTTTACTTATTTTGAAGGAATATTTTGAAAATCCAGCTTTTCGTTCGGATGGTTTAAAAATATACCCAACTTTAGTTATAAGAGGCACTGGTTTGTATGAATTATGGAAAACTGGACGTTACAAATCGTATCCACCTTCCATGTTGGTTGATTTGGTGGCCAAAATATTGGCCTTAGTACCTCCATGGACTCGTGTATATCGCGTTCAGCGTGATATACCAATGCCTCTTGTCAGGTGAGTGTAAATGCTCATTATTTACAAACAACAAACACTAGGTATTTTTAGTTCTGGTGTTGAACATGGCAACTTACGGGAGCTTGCATTGGCACGAATGAAAGATTTAGGAACGGAATGTCGTGATGTACGCACAAGAGAAGTTGGCATACAGGAGATACATAATAAAGTGCGTCCATATGAAATTGAGTTAATACGTAGAGACTATGTGGCCAATGGCGGATGGGAAACTTTCCTTTCTTATGAAGATCCAGCTCAAGATATTTTAGTAGGCCTCTTGCGTTTGCGTAAATGTTCTCCAGAAACATTTAGGCCAGAACTTAAGGATGGGCAATGTTCGATTGTCAGAGAATTACATGTGTACGGTTCAGTAGTGCCAGTTAATGCCAGAGATCCTACCAAATTTCAGCACCAGGTGAGAAACATGCTAATGAAACACTTTTTAATATTAATATTCATATAAATATTTTAGGGATTTGGCATGTTGCTTATGGAAGAAGCTGAAAGAATTGCTCGTGAAGAACATGGTAGCACAAAATTGGCTGTTATATCTGGTGTAGGCACTAGGAATTATTACCGTAAATTGGGTTATGATTTAGACGGTCCATACATGTCAAAGAAAATTTTGTGAAGATAGGCCATTTTAACTGTTTCATTAATTTTTATTCAAGTCAAAATTAATTTATTGTTATAATATCAAGTTGTAAAATTAAATCAAAAGAAATTTATTCATTTAGTGTGGGCTAAAATTAGTTTATATGAGATTCTGCTGGTGCTTATGCGATCCCATCAGTAGTCCTCTAACCATATTGTAAAAAGATTACAGATAATAATGGTCGCCTAGTAGTCGAATATCTCCGATTTTCTTTAGTTTTGTTTATTTTCAATTAAAATTAAACTACTTCGCATTATTGGTGGGTGTAGTATATGTTGTGTATGTGTTTTATCTTTGGGTTAGTAGTTAATTTTAAATAACTATTAAGATACTGAACCAAATATATTAAAACGCATTGTAAACCTCTAAAAAGAAATACATATCAAACTGTATTTGTGTTACAAATCAACTATATAGTTTCCGCGTAAAAGGAGCTATAATAGCTTTTCCTTCATTTATTAATATATTTCTATGCGAAAATTAATCAACGCTTATGCATTATCTTTATTTTTTTAAATTTATATGTTCTATTGTAACATAACTTAAAAGTAATCGAGAACTTTTAAGAAATAAAATGTGTACCTACTTATATGTAACGCAATAGTAGAATTATCTTATTTTTTTAATTATAGGACAGTAATATAAATATTAATGTAGTCTTAAAACGTTGTGCTGAATTATAAAAATGTTTTTTTTTTATATTTTAAAGTTAAAATCACACTATAGCCTCCGCAGAACCAAAGGCTATAAAAACTATCCATCCTATGAGATTAATACCAGCCGCTGCGCTAAAAACCATCGGCCAACTTTGTGTTAGTTCCAAGATATGGCCGGCCAAGTAAACTCCTAAAAATCCTGGTATAGCTCCCACAGTATTCATTAGACCGAAAACACTTCCAGAATGCGATGGTGCCAAATCCTGGGGATTTACTGTCACGGCATTATTATGAAAACCAGTACCACCTGGTATTAAAAACAAGAAATGATGATACAAATAAAAATAAAAATTATAATAACCATACCTATAATTATGGTCATACATATTAAAGCAGTATGAAAGTCGGAAGTGCGACTCATTGTAAATAATGCCAGATTTTGAGCTAAAAAGCAGGCACTTTGAATTACTTTTCGCACGGCTGATGTGGACCATTCTCTTGCCAGCAATTTACCGGTGAGATATTTTGCAAAGAATGTGCTAGGTGGTAGTGCCAGCCAAGGGATCATATTTACCACCCAGCCTCTCGCTTGTGGAAACCCATCATGAAAGTAAGTGGGTAACCAAGATAATAGCACAAAAAAACAGTTCATTTCGCATGCATGTGTTAAAACACATGCCCAAAATGACAATTTACTAAAATATTTTAGCCACGGTACCGTATCAGCACTCGATTTATTTACACACAAACGGGAAGGCAAAGATACATTGATTATACGATTGCGTTCACCTGCCATCGCATAATATCGTAATGTTAATGCCCAAGCAATACCCATAAAACCAATAACTCGAAAAACATATGACCAACCAAAATAGTCCAGTACAAAAGATCCTAATATTCCAGTGAGAAGAGTACCCATGGCAGAGCCAGAAGTTAGAAGGCCAAAGAAACTTGTGCGTTCATTTAACGAAAGATTCTAAAAAGTAAATAGAATGTAATTACAAAATTTTTTAAGTTTAGGGCTTTTGCGTTTGTTAGCGTACTCGAAAATTTGCATAAATTATTGCTGAACTTTACACAACTACTTTGCATTACTTTATATGTCGATATTTTGTTTTACTTTTAAAGTTGCTGGATAATTATTGCTAGAAAAGTACGCAAATGCAGCGTACATTGTACTTACTTGACTTGTCAAACTAATCATACTAGGAAAATGAACACCTTGAAAGGCCCCATTAATTATTCTTACTGTAACAATAAAGGGAATAGAATAGCTTTTCAGACTTGGTGCCCACCAGATTATATTTGGCATCAGGAATGTCATGATTGACCACCCAATAGCTGCAAATAAAATTACCCTTTGGCCGCCAAAACGATCACTAAAATAACCACCCACTACCTGAAAAATTAAAAATAAACATTAGTTTGAATTTATACTAAACTAAAAAAATTAAATATCTCAATAATAGAATATATAACAAATTTCTAACTTTTATCTATTGATCCGTTTTACAACTTTAATTTAGAACTGCATCAAAAATTATTTCTGTTATAAATTCGATTACAAAACTAAAAATTTTACAAATTCTATAATTTTTCTATTAAAAAAATTGATATTTATTTAATTTTTACTTTATTTAGTAGCATGATAAATACTCCCTTGCTGCGCTAGTCGATACCCATTTCTTCAACGTACTCCAGCTGATTTCATTACATCCATTGTTATATGTTAAACTACATATATTAATGTATCGACCATATTGAAATACTTGTATATCTCATTGCTTCTAAAGCTCTTGTATATTTATACGAGTATATACTCCCGAACTTCTTTTTACATGAGTTCGGTTTGCGCGAGTTCAAATTTAAGTTAAGATTTTTAATAATCACATAAAAAAAATAAAATGTCTGAATGAAACATGAAAAAAATAAAAATTTATTGCAGTTTTAGTTGCATCTGCTGTTCCCAAGATAAGACCAAATGCACTAAAAGCTTGTTGGCATTGACAGCAATAAGGAAGCTGAAATATCTACATTATGTAATGAAATTTTAGCATTTGCTGACGAAATCGCTAGCAAAGGATTTCATTCTGTAAACCAGGAGGATTTAAGAGAATTACAGAAAAGCCAGGAGTAGGAGATGTATGAGCAACTAAGAAACCGCGTAAGAGTGTATGATAATAAAGTACTCTGAACGAAAGAATAATTTTCTAATGGAAATATTACCAGTGATAAACAAAACGATCTGGGAGATAATTAATTTTTTTGTCCTAGTGATGGAGGAGACTTGAAATATTTTAGCGTAATTGATAATTTATTAAAAAAATACAATATAATTACGCTGTTTTTTATTTCGTTTTTTTTATGAAATATGTTTTATGTTGATTTGGTCGCTATTGTATCGCTTTATGCGAATTCGGTTTACCTGGTTTCCTGCAGAACGAATAAATGTCATAAATTATATACTTCGTGTTGGTTAATTTTTGTTCTTAATATAGTATGAGACATTATTTTGTTAGGATGCAACAGCGAATGAAATTTTCTAATTTATGCTTAATATCCTAAAGGTGGTAAACTTTTTTAAGTTAAAGCCTTTATTATATATATATATATATATATATATATATATATATATATATATATATATATATATATATATATATATATATATATATATATATATATATATATATACAATATTTATCAAAATTGTAATTCGAGATATTCTCCAAAATAACCATTTAATATTTTATTGTTTGTCGTTCGCTTAGCTGAGCATATGGCTGCATTTCATTGGCGCTAACCAAATCGTCAGTACCCTTTAGCGAAATCATAATTGAAAAGCATTCAAGTTCGTATACTTATACCAAAGACTACAAATACTATATGAGAATCCAAACATAACTCAATAATATTTTTCTATTTGTAATCAATCTATATATATAAAAATAAGTCCGTATATGTACGTCGCCGAACTACTCATAAACGCGTCGAGCGATTTCAACCAAACTTATACACTACGTAGGCAGTGGCCCATATATGGTTTATATGAAGTTTGGTTAAAATCCGATAACGCATGTGTGTGCGGTGCGTATGTGAAGTGAGTGTGTTTTTGGGAACAAAACCAACTTTATTAAAAACAAGTGTGTTTCTTTTCTTATTTTGTTTTGCCGTGCGAAGCAGGCAACGGGCCCGCTAGTAAAACATAAGTATAATAGCTTTAGAAAGCAGACATATACACAGCTAAGCCAAAAACAAACAATAAAATATTAAATATATTTATTTACGTATGTACATAAGGATATCATTACTTACTTGTGTTAAGGTATAGCCCCAGAAAAATGAGCTCAATACCGTACCGGAATCAGTTTTACTCCATTTCATTTCAGCCGCCACAGACGGTACCAACAAGGGCATCGTAGTACGCGTTGAATACAACATGCAAGTGCCTGTTAGCAATGTTATAAACCATACTCTCTTTTCGTAACTAAAACCAAATAAATGTTAATATTAAATATAAAAAGCAACATTAAGTTTACCGGTTCCATAAAGATTGACTATCGACTAACTCATTTCTTAAAGAATACTTTAATTTTTCGTCCATGCTCATATTTTGTATTGAAACTGGGATTACGTTTTACAGCTACAATGTAGGATTCCGAAATCCTAATAGATATGTATAAACCTGGGAGACGTCGTCAGCTATATAACTGTATCATATTAGTACACATACTTATACATCCAAACATATCATACATCTTTCACAAAAACACTGATTTTTATACATTATCTCACTGTATAGTATATAGAAATTTGTCTACGTCAAGCTCTGCTGGGAAGCTTTTTTTGGTTAGTCTTACTGGAATAAAAATTATTGAAATATTCCTCTGAATTGCCACGCTTTGTTTATTACTTTTTAGTTTCAGTCTAATCAGCATATTCGTAGCTCACCTGAGATACAGCTGTTATTGTTTGTTTTGAAATGTCTGACATTTATTATTCTGTACAAGCGGCCACCGGTTTTTTTGTTTTTCTGTTAACATTTTACGATAGTTTTCAATTGTCATTTTATGAAAGAAGCAGCATTTTTCAGCTTGCATACATTTTTTTCGCCGTGTCTTGCAAAAAATTTTATATATTGTACAAAAAAAATTGTTATTGTAAATTTTAAATGAACTAATATTAACATAAAGTGTATCATAATAAAAATAATGATGGCTCCGTTCAAACGCCAAAGACAACCGAAAATGACTACACAAGCACTGCTTGATTTTGATTTGGGAGAAAGTTCTTCAGACAGCGATTTTCGAATTGATGATTTCGATTCTGACAACTCAAAGGATGACGACGATGAAGAAGGCGATGACAATTCTTCAGCCAGTTCATCAAATGACGATGATGAGGAAAATGATTCCGACAAAGGATCAGAGGATTCTACCTTACAACTGAAACAACTGCTGGCAGATGCTAGTGAAGAAATGGGGGTGGATACTAGAAACAAAAACGCTTCCAAGACGCCAGAGGTTACTAATGGTGGGGATAATTTAGAAGAGTTGTTAAAAAAGTTCGATAGTAAACCTGATAACAAGCCAAAAGTGCCCACAAAACCCATTTGTTGTGTTTGTTTGGGAGACCGGAGTGATGACACCAACGAGATTGTTGAATGTGATGGCTGCGGGGTCTCAGTACACGAAGGCTGCTACGGAGTAAGTGATAACAATAGCATATCTAGTACAAATTCAACATGTTCTACGGAGCCTTGGTTCTGTGAAGCTTGTCGTGCAGGCGTCTCAGAACCATCATGTGAACTGTGTCCAAATACGGGTGGCATATACAAAGAAACAGATGTTGGCAAATGGGTCCATTTGGTATGCGCCCTTTATGTGCCCGGTGTAGCTTTCGGTGAAGTTGATCAATTGTCGAATGTGACTCTTTTTGAAATGCAATATAGTAAATGGGGTGCTAAAGTGTGTAGTTTGTGTGAAAATTCTAGATTCTCGCGTACAGGCGTATGTATAGGTTGTGACGCCGGAATGTGCAAGACTTTCTTCCATGTAACTTGTGCACAAGCTGCTGGGTTCTTAACAGAAGCCCACCATGAGGACACCGATGCTGCCGACCCTTTCTATGCTCATTGCAAAGTACATTCCGAGAAGGAGCTAATACGAAAACGTAAACGAAACTATCATACATTCCGTCTTCATATGGAACAAAAGCATAAAGAAAAACAGCAGCTCAAAAAGGATGATCCTTGTCCCGCTCAAATGCGCATAAATCGAAAACTACAGAAATATCAACTTAAATATGCGGCTCAGAAACAAGCTCGACCCGAGCCATGGGTACCAACTCAAAAAATGTCTAGATTGTTGACAACGTCTGCTTCCGCCTGTCGCCGACTCTTGGCAAAGGCCAATGTAATGGGTGTTGATGTTGATCTACTCGAGCGGCAAGAAGTTCAAGTTGCCGCCATTACAGATATAAGAAAAAAGTGGCATATAGCCCCAGCGTTTAGTGTCGAATTTGTTGCATACTATCTTGATCGAATATCGCGCACAAAAGAGTTGAAAGAACAGCTTGCTTCCATGATGGCCCGCAATACCACACTAACAAAAGAACAAGACGCTTTGAGATCAGAATATGACTCCCTCCTTGATAAAAACAGGATACATAGAGACAAGCACGAATCACTCCTTAATTCAATATCCCAACTTCAAACACATATTACTGCATTGTGTCCTAACAAGAATCTAATAAATCCTGTAAATATAGGAAGACCAGCACAACAAGATAGTTTTAAATCCAATACACCGCCATCTAGACCAATAAGTGTACCTACGGCCGCAGCTCTTAAAATGGGTGTAGGATTTCCTTTGGCTCATTTGGGACACCCAAATACAAAAGGTGATTCAAATCGCCTCCTTAGTACACATGCTAAAAATTCTACATCTCTGCCTGACATAAATTCTTCATCAGCTTGCGGTATATTCTACTCTATTAACAACAATGCTACAAAATCTCCTCTAATCTCTGTAGAAACCCACAATTGTGGAATTTGTAAAAAGTCCAACGATCAACATCTTTTAGCCAAGTGTGATACTTGCAAATTGTACTATCATCTAGGATGTTTAAATCCACCTCTAACTAGACATCCCAAGAAATCTAAACTCTATGGTTGGCAATGTTCTGAGTGCGACAAATCAGACCAGTCAGATGGCGTTTCTGATCTTCCTAAGGGTCCCCGAAAGTCACGTACGCGGTTTAATAAAGACGGCATTATCGTACCGGTTAAATCTCAAAACACCGATGATCTGATACAAAACTCAACTGCGACCAAATTCGATTTACGGCCGGGACAGACAAAAAAACGTTCCTTAGAAATTTCTTCATTGACAACTTCTCCAAACACATCTGCATTAGGATCAGTTAGCGCTGCTAAGAAATTAAATTTAAACAAATCTCTACCGAATAGTGTCGGCGAATTATCAATAAAAGTTGAGAATTCACAAAAATCACCTTCTAGCTGCCACATTACACCCAAATTAAGTAAAAAATCAAAACTAAGTTTAAATTATTCAAAATCAGCGCTGCAGATAGAGGAACAGCACAAAAATGTTGATTCAACGCAAACGGAAAAAAAGAATACATCACATATTTTTGAGGGTGAGTTCAAACTAAATGATTCTAATAATTTATCAGTATTTTTATTTGTTTATTTGTTTATTTGGATAATATTAGTTTTATTTACATTTGATTTAGGTGGTAAAGAGTTCAGGAGCTACGCTCCTTTTCAGCTTAGAATTATGAGTTTTATGGTAATATATACAAATTTAAAGTTAATAAAATATTTTAGGAGGAAGGAAAAAATTTGCAAAAACCTATTTAAAGCAGTTAAGATAAAATAGTATGACTAAGATTACGATGAAATGAGTTCATTGATATGCTGGTGATGCGAAGATAGACATTTTGCGCGAAAATCAGAGGTTAATCTGTACAGTTTAACATGTACCATTTCAAATCTCGATAGATCGTGTAGTCGGCGAGTGGAATAATGCCATGGTAGGTTATAAACCATCTTTAGAAGTTTATTTTGGGCTACTTGCAGCTTGTTCAAGTGACATTTTGCAGAAGACGACCAAACAGGAGCACAGTAGAACAGCACGGGATGAAAAATTGATTTGATAATGAGCTTTTTGTTTTCAATATTTAGCTTCGAATTTCTATTAATAATAGGGTACAGTACTCTAATTAATTTATTGATTTTGTCCACAACGTAAGGTACATGGCAATTATAATTTAATTTGCTGTCAAGAATGACCCCTAGGTATTTTACTTTGTTATCCCAAGGTATGTCAAAGTTTATAAACCGCAGTGAGTTTTGGGGAATAAAGCGTTCGTTTCGTTTTCTTGTAAAATAAATAGCTTTTGTTTTTCCGGGGTTTATTGCTATTTTCCATTTGCTGAAATATGATTTGAGCTCTGAAAGAGCGAACTGAAGATTTGAAATTATATCAGCTGGAAAAAGTTGCGAACACTGTATTGAAGTGTCGTCTGCGAAAATAGACATCATACAATTTGGAAATTCTGGAATATCTGCAGTGAAGATGTTGTAGAGAATAGGTGATAGGCAAGATCCCTGAGGGCAGCCAGCAGAGATGTTCATTTGCTGGGATGAAGTATTTCCCAAAAAGACATTAAAGTACCTGTTGTGCAGGAAATCTTTAATAATTTTAATTATTTCCAAAGGAAAATTATATTTCTTTAATTTGAAGATAAGTCCATTGTGCCATACGGAATCAAAAGCTGATTTGACATCAATAAGTACCATGCCTGTGGACTTTCCAATGTTAAAGTTGTTTTTAACCAAATTTCTAATTTTTAGCAGCGGTTGGGAAGTATTGTGTTCGGTTCTGAACCCGAATTGCTGAGGTGGTAGAATGTTATTTTCATTAATGAAGTCAGTAATTTTTTCTTTTAAAATTTTCTCCAGTATTTTACTTAATGATGATAGAAGGCTAATTGGTCTATACGAAAGAGGAGATGTGGCAGGTTTGTTTGGCTTGAGTATTGGAATGGTCTTTGATATTTTCCACGCAGACGGGAAGTAGCATAAATTTAGGCAAGCATTATATACAACAGTCAGATAGTTAATGCCTTTATTTGGCAAGTTTTTCAGACATGTATTATGAATTTTGTCTAAACCAGGGGATTTTTTGTTTTTGAGACTTCTTATTATATCCCTAACTTTTTCACGTGTTGTAAAGTAGGGAGTAGATGGGTTAACAATCGTATTTTCAATTTGCGTCACTACATTATTAACTTCAGAAATGGTGGAAGGATCGCTAAGATGGGCTGAGGAAAGGTGATATGAATTAAAGGACTGAGCCAAAGCTTCAGCCTTTTGAAGATTACTGTGAAAGACTATGTTATTGTGCTTTAGTGTAGGAACGTACCTAGGTTTCTTTCTAAAAATTTTGGCCACTTTCCAAAAAGC